>CM053142.1:173526795-174151795 GCA_028571685.1 Heterohyrax brucei | reverse complement strand
AAGAATATAAAATGAAATACCTTTGGGCTTCAAGCTGAAAAGCCCTAGTTGAAGTCCCAGCAAAACAACTCATTTCTCTGAGTTTCTCTTTTCTTATCGCTACAACATGACTGCATGCCTACTGTACAAGACAGGTTACTGTAAGGTCATTAATAGAGATAATGCATATGAAAAACCCTAAATATGAAGTTTTATGTATCTATGATTTTTTCACACAAAGGCATTTCAAAAGACAAGCTATGCTTACACATTAGGACATTCAAGAAATCATAGGCACAAATATGAAATGATACGGTACAGAACCATTAAAACAACATTTACTATCTTGTTGTTAGGAGCCACTGAGCTGATCCCAACTCACAGTGGCCTTGTGTACAACAGAGTCAACTACCACCCATCTGTGCCACCCTCACAGTCGTCGGGGTGCCGCCCACTGTGACTTTAGCTAGGTTTACAGGTAACATGTTACTGATTCATAATGATGACTATGACCTTTGAGATGAGCTAGTTAATTATTAAATGTATTTTACCTTCACTGAAGTTTTAGTTAACTTCTATTACCTTAACAGTCTATAAATCATTTCTGCAGCAATAGTCTTATCACATCTGAATATTTTTAATAATAATAGAAGAACAAAAAAATCACCCTACAGAATCCAGTTGAATTCATGCATTTCCATAAGATGTTTATTATTATAACACATTTCGCATGTGGTACACAGCCTTAGGATTATACTTCATTCCCAAATACTTTTATAATAACTTACCAATTTGGCTGATGAGTTGCCTGAACTGATCAAGGTAGCTCTGACCCTCGGGTGTTATTCCAAGTTTTCTGATGCCTCGATTGAATTTTTCTGCTCTTTCAAAAGGATACTAAAGAGAGAATTTTAAGGCTACCTTTATTAAAGACCACTAAATCATAAAATGCTTACCAATTTCCTTTATAATTCTGTATTCACATTATGCTTAAAAAAAGGAAAAAATCACTCAAGTCTAAGAACAACAAACTGGTAGAGCACAACTTAACAGTGTTGAAGGTCAACATACACTGAGTATCTTCCCTTCTGACATTAACTAAAGCCACTGCCATCCTTCAATTCTGACTCATCATGACACCTGCTACAAGACAGAGTAGAACTGCCCCACAGAGTTTCCAAGGACTAACTGGGGGACTTGAACTGCCGATCTTTTGCTCTGCAGACATAGCACTTAAACACTACACCACCAGGGTTTCCACACATGAACTAGGAAAATAAAAGGCAAAGCCGGCAAAGTGGAGTTCCTCACCACCATTATTAGTCTCCATGACACCCAGCACTCTATGAGATACATGAAAAGAGACCAACTCCTCCCAGACAGGTCTGTTCAAAGAGACATGATCAAGCTTCTGTGATCCGATGGGATGAGCGATTTATCAACACATTTCTTCTCAATTATCACACAACTAGCTGGGCTAATACTTTTAGTTGCCATCACCAATAAAAAAAAATTAACTTTTTCAATCTTATTTGATTCAGACAGTACACAAATAACTTTATAATAACAAGAGCACACAATTCTTATCACGATATGTCTCTGAATACTAGTCATTTCTGTTCCAATAAAAATGAGATCATTAATACAGTTCTCTGTTGATGACTACAATATGCAATTTTATCATATTATTTTACTTTACTAAAAACTATTATTCTTATGTTCTAATACTGCAGAGAACTACCAACTAAAACATAAGCAGGCTGGATCTAGCTGAACCTTAAGAACCAGTAACCAGCTGTCACTGAGTCAGTTTCAACTCAGGGTGACCCCTAGTGTTTCAGGATAGAACTGCACTCCCCAGGGTTCTCAATGGCTGTGATCCTTCAGAAGCAATGCCAGGCCTTTCTTCTGAGGTGCCTTGAGGTTGATTAACACTGCTGACCTTTTGGTAGTAGCTGAGTGTTTACCTGTTTATGTGACCTACAGATTACAAACCTCGAGAAGGATCACTGAAACAGATCTGCACATAGGAAAAGAAAAACGAAGGCCTGCACAGCTGCTGGTTCTCTACATGGTTACATGCCCTTGTACTGTTACCACTTACAACTTTACCATAGAAAACTCAGAGAGTGCAGAGCAAACAGCATTCTTATAAAGTACTGGTGGACATGTCAATCAGTATTTTTGGAGTGCTTGGCAACAGGCTGCAGAATTTTACATACTCATATTCCTTGTCCTGGAATGTCCTCTTCAAGAAATCTTTCAGAAACAATCTCAAAGGATAAAGAGATAAACATGTAGAGATGTGACCTGCAACATTTCTGTAACAGTGAAAAATCAGAAAAACCTGTCTGCTAACAAGAGGTAGCTCAGTCAGTTACAGCCGGCAGCCACGCTATCAACTCTTAAAAGAATGAGATCTGTGTGTACAAACACGTGAGAAACACCCTAGGAGACACCGTGTGTGGCATTACTCCGTTTTGTTTAAAGAAAGGCAATATATGTTTGTGCAAATATCTGTGTTTACTGCCTGACACAGGACAGCCATCATAAGAAACTGTTCACAGCAGTGACCTCTAAAAACGTGATGAAAAGGAAGGAGAAAGGTGGAGGATGTTCGCTTTATGTCATTTTCCTGTTTAAATGTTTCAAAATGAGCAGGTGCTATGTCTTGTATATTTTCAAATAAACAAACACCTAGTTACACTGATTATTCAGTTTTTCCTTACACTTTAATATACATACTAAAACCCAGCAGAGATTTAAATAACGAATTTTAGCATAAACATTTGCTATATTCTAAACAGCTGAATCAAACTACCTTAGAAAAGAATATATAGAATACCTTATGATCATTTTGTTCCTTGATTTCCCGGAAAAATCGAATATCTTTAATCAATCTGGATTTGATATGTTCATCATACATGAATTGGCTAAATATATAGAACTTCTTTTTCAAAAACTGGTAGGTAAAATTAACCTGTATAATTAAAATTCAAATATTGAAAAAAGTTAACTGCAAAATAAATTTTAAATCCATGCTGAGTAACAATTACCTAAAATCACAATTTATAAGGTCTAGTCTGATGTGCAAATATTTGAATACATGAAGTTTTGTTTTGTCCATAAAAATTAACAGAACTTTCTATGAGATCTTTTACATCTTTACTGAAAAAAGGAACAACTGGAAAATACTTTCATCATAGGCTTAAGAACTATAGTAAGAATCACCAAACCAGACTCAAGATTCTGGTTTTTAGGCCATAAACAACAGTTAGAAGCTCCCATGTCCTGCTGTCTGAAAGGTTATTTATTACTAACCATTACAGAATGATAACAGAGTACGAAGCAGGACGCTCTCTGAACCTGCCTGGCACCACCCCAGCACCAAGAACTCACCCTCGCTTAGACGATCGGAAGGCCCTAACTGGCCGATCCGCTGCAGCTCCACTCCAGTGAGGAGTCCACACTGAGAAATCTGCTCCAGCGCAGACCTCCTTAAAATCCCCAGAGTGCTACACAAGACTCTTAAGATAAAGGCCCACATCTTCAACACAGTCTACCAGGTCCTGTGAACTGTGTCCCCTGCCTGCTTCTCAACCACACCTTACAGTCTGTCCCGTTACTTTCTGCACGCTACTTTCTACTCAAAAGGCACCACACTGCCTCCCGGAAGAACCCCTCGCACAAGCTAGGCCCACTTTGTGGAATGCTCTCCTTGAGATGCACGCCACTTCCCCTTTCACACCTCAGCTCTACCTACAGGAAACCATCTTCCTGTAGGATCTTACCTCCTACAAGGTACCCCAGAAAGAATTCTGACCCTCTACACCCTATCCCAGAAATCAGAACATGACTTTGCCATTACATGCTGTCATTCAATATATCACAGGAAAAGTATGCTCCTTCTGGTCACCTACATTCATTAGTGGGAATAACTGATCAACACCTGTATCCTTCAGCAGACTGTAATGACCACACAAACAGGGACCGTGTCTGTTTTCCTTACTCTAGTCCTAGAACAGTGTCTAAAACACACAGAATACACTCACTAACACTGACATTGTGAATGAGTGGTAGATGACAGGAGGAGGGCAAGGAAAAGTTTGCTTCTCCTCAAAGATGCAGTATATCTTGTCTTTAAGGCTTCAGACATGACTGCTACATGGATGACTCTTAATTTTAAATTTCAAATTCTGAATTTCTGTGTTGGTAACTAGCAAAACAGCCCTCTAGGCACATCACTCATCAGCTCAACAAACTTCAGTGGCTTTCCCAAGTATAATAATATGGTTCCAACGCATCAGTCTTCCTTTTTCCCTCACTCCTCAAACCACGGAGCACTACTTTCTATTTAAGCATGCTTTCTTCTCATGGCAAAATTAACTGTGCCCTGATAACCAGATGTATGCAAGATTTTATCTTTTTCCACAGAGAGAAAAATAGCACACAAGTTCACATAATTGTGTCAAGTGACTGAATGCCCATTTCTAAGGAACTGTAAAAAATACATATAGTAAATTCCTATTTATTTGAATTTCCCTTGCCCTGCAAAAGCGGATATAGGGTGTGAAGTCAACTGCTACCAGCGCCTGGCTTTTCAAGGCAACTGTCAGAGAACCCACAGGAACAGGCATTTACTCGTGCTGTCAAATCTCCAAAGCTGCAGTAATAATGACCCCAAGATAAAATATTTTTTAAAGTATTTCAAAGTGACTTATTTAGTTGTAGAACTTCCATCACATCCAGTACAATTTTAGTGTTTTACATTTTAATTACACCAAGCTAAAAAACAGAAATTCAGATAATATACACAAGTAATAAATATTTACCAGATTATTCTACCAACAACTATGTTCCAAATTACTAAAAATGGGTCTACTACCACCCCCACCGAAAAAAAGGTTCTTACTGTTGTATTCATGATTCCTGTGCCATGTGTTCGAATTGAATTAGCAACGTGCCGAATATTAATTGTATTCAAGTGTTTGTTATTGCTTGTTCGTTCGATAAAGATCTGCAATGAAATAAAATTAGGCAATTATGAATAACAACACAATCCACAGCAACTACTGGCCAGGCAGTTATCCAAAGAAGATTTCACAATCTATTTCATTAAGGATAACCTAACTGAAGAGCCATTTCAGAAAACAGTACAGTCAAAGCAAAGGAATATACAGCATCATCTCTAAAGCAACTGGCTTTTGTCTGTTATTACTAATTTTCATTCTTCAGAACAAATTCTTTACCCTCCCCACCATATGACCACCCACATAAAAAAAAAATCTCTTAAAACCTACTCACCTGGTTGTTGAGATTATAGAGGTATCGAGACACAAATATATGAATGTTTCTCATAATTTCCAAAACATCCAGACCCTACAACACAATCCACAGAGAAATCGTTTATCAGTTTAAGATAATCACTTAAACTTGCTAGTGACTTACAGACTACGTTAAGCTTCCTGATATTATTACATAATTTTACAGAAAGAACAAGCATACAGAAGGTATGACCAAAGGTAGAAAGATCCCTCTGAAACAGACAGGACTATCTTCTTGGTAACCCAGCTGCTTCTTTACTTACCTCACTTGTGTAGTCAGAACAGTCTGATTTAAATATTCAAAGATCCACAATCATTTTCCCTACACTGCTTGAGAAGATTGTGGTTTCTCCTCCTAAGTAGCTCCACTACATTTTTTTAAGCCATTTTTTAATGGCTAGATTCCAAACGATGGAAAACACTGATAAAACAGCTACTATTTTTTAGGTGGAAACCCTGGTGGCACAGTGGTTAAGTGCTATGGCTCCAAACCAGAAGGTCAGCGGTTCAAATCCACGAGGTGCCTCTTAGAAACTCTATGGGCCAGTTCTATCCTGTCTCTAGGGTCACTATGAGTCGTAATCAACTCGACAGCAGTGGATTTATCCTTTAGGTACTATGCAAGGTTTGGAAACCCTGGTAGCATACTGGTTAAGTGCTACTGCTGCTAACCAAAAGGTCTGCAGTACAAATCCACCAGGTACTCCTTGGAAACTCTATGGGGCAGTTCTACTCTGACCTCTAGGGTCACCATGAGTTGGAATTGACTCGACGGTACTGGTTTTTATCTTTAATGCAAGGTTTGGGAACCCTGGTGCACAGTTGTTGTTAAGAACTCAGCTGCTAATCAAGACATCAGCAGTTTGAACCCACCAGCTGCTACTTGGAAATCCTATGGGGGCAGTTCTACTTTGTCCTGTAGGGTCACTATGAATCGACTCAACAGCAATGAGTGTCAGCACAAGTACGTACGGTTTATTATCTGTAATTTCCAAAAACAAACAAGGTATTATTTTTCTAAATTTCACAAATGAAGAAAAGTAAAGCTAAGCGATTTCTCTAGTATCAAATTGCTAATAGAGGCAGAACTGTAACATTCAGAAGTTCTAAGTCATTCTACTTCTTTTGGAAACTCTGGTGGCACAGTAGTTAAATGCTACAGCTGCTAACCAACAAGTCAGCAGTTCAAATCCACCAAGCACTCCTAAGAAACTGTATGGGGCAGTTCTACTCTGTCCTATAGGGTCAGTATGAGTCAGAATTGACTCAGTGGCACAGGCTTCTTCTGCTTGTAACAAAAATTTCTTGTAATTCTGCAGATGTCACCTCACTATCACTTTTTATGAAAGCCAAGCCAAAAAGCTGTATCTAAATGTATTTGAAATGTTCGACACAAAAGTAATTGTAAACAACAGCCTGGGGTGTACATGCTTTCATAAACCCAATTAGCACAGTCTAATATTGGGCTCTTGCCAAGTATGAGGCTTTGTTTTTTAAAAAAAGGATATTTTCTTTAAACAACTAAATAAAGAAAAACCCAGATTTCTTAAAGAGACACTGTTCTCCTGCTCCAGTCCCATGGCAACAGCCACGTGATGCGGTACCTGCTCCAAAGTCTGACTAGGAAGATGCGCCTCTGTCATCGCCAGCCCATAACGCTGAGTCGCCAGGTTTCTCATCTCACTGTACGTGGCCCAGTCATGCAGAGCGACTGTTGTCAGATTGTAGAAAGTCTTGTCCAGGTAGTGAGTTACATACGCTACAAAAAAATAAATAAATAATCTGAAAACATCTTGACTATGAACCAGAGCAAAGCAAGAGACATGAGATAGAAAAGGAAATAAAGCAACTTGTCTTTGAATATTAAGGACACACGAAGAAGGAGAGGAAAACACTTACCTCGAATGTCAATGAAACGATTGAAAAACCGAATTGGGTTCAGAGAGAAGAAAAGGGCCAGATCTTTCATGCCAACTTTGAAAGGGTTTCGGTCATCCAGTTTCAAGTGAGTGTGCACAGAAAGTCGCAAATCTTTTTCTATTTCTTTGCACAACTTGTCCAGCAAATGCTGTTCACAAAGAAAAGGCATCTTATTATTTCTGAATTAAATTCCAATTGTATCATCTCCCTAGGTGCCTATGCTTTGATCTTTAAACCAAACCAAATCCACTGCTATCCATTCGATTCTGACTCATAGCTACCATACAGGACAGAGCAGAACTGCCCCGTGAAGTTTCCAGGGAGTGCCTGGTGGATCTGAACTGCTGATCTTTTGGGTTGGTTAGCAGCCACAGCACTTAACCACTATACCACCACAATTTCCACTTTGATCTTCAAACCCACTGCTGTTAAGTCAGGTCTGACTCATAGTAACCCTAGAGGTCAGAGAAGAACTGCCCTATAGAGTTTCCAAGTAGCGCCTGGTGAATTTGAACTGTCGACCTTTTGGTTAGCAAACGTAGCACTTAACCCACTACGCCACCATGGTTTCTTTGACTTTCAGTTTCATAATTAGTTCACTCCAGCACTTGTACATTCAAGCTGATTTGGCGTTACGCAAAATAATCATGAGGATTCAGAATTAGACTTTCTAAATATTATGATGGAAAAATTATTGTCTTTTCTGTTTAAATATTTCATGGTAAAATCTTATTTTTTAATCAGGCAAGTAAAATTTAGTTTGCTCTCCATTTTAAGTGAGTCTTTTTATTTTTTTAATCAGAGAGCAGCTACATAAACTCAAAGACTGTTTCCACCTGTACTTTAATACTGTGGACATGAAAATCAAAAGTGACAACTTCATGAACAAGCTACATGAAAATATCATTAGTATTTAAAATACCAAAAAGCATAAAACTTAAGGGAACAATCAGCAAACGAAGAAAGGCCCTGAAAACATACAAGAGAGGAAAGAAAAAGCAAAACAGAAAAATTTTCCTTATAAACAATCATTAAAATTCCAAAACCTATCAAGCTAAAAATACTGAAATAAATCATCTTTTCTGGTTTACCATGGAGTTCTACAAACTAGTCATACATACTAATATTTTCTAAGTGAGAATATTTAACATAAGAAATTATATAAAATATATTATAACTCAGCAAATCTAAGTAAATTTATACTGTGAAGTGCATTCTTAATCCCTCCCACTAAATAAAAAGATCACCACTTAGAAATTTAATTTCAAAGACCTCAGTTTTATAAAACACATTTGAGTAAAACAGAGGGGCATACTACATTGTCAAATTATTTTTCTTACACAACTAGCAAATTCCGCCCTTTTAGTTAATAGATTTTAGTGGCTCTCCGAATAAAGTTCAATAAAATATTAACAGCTGCCTTAAAACTATCATCATCAGAAGCACTCAACACTCAAACCCACTTGACATTTGCATTCTTCTAATAAAAAGAACTTTAAATTCAAATATTATTAATCACTAAAGTAAACAGAAAAATTCCAGTATCCCAGTCTGGTTTTCTATGTAAAATTGAGTGATTACAGGTCAGTGCAGCACGACAGTGACAGGGTAACTTTGCTCTACATAGTTATTTGTAAATAATGTTGCTGTCATTAGTTGCCATCAAGTCCATTCTGACTCACGGTGATCTCATGTGCTGTAAAATTATAAAAGTAACTTAATAAGAGAGAAATTTGATCCAAAATTTTTTTCCAAACACCGTATTCCAAAAACACGTTAAGTTCTTCAGTCTAAAATGCGAGCTTACCTCATTTAAAATTTCCATAATTTCCTTGTCGTAGCAATCCAGAAGGACCTCATAGGACTCTAAATGCCTCACGTGCATCATGGCAGGCACACAGTCACGCAAAGCACTGAACATGTACTGTGAAAAAAGCCCAATGTACCTGAATTAATAAGACTGCAATCTGAACAATACCAAAAGTCAGTTAACTCTCTTAAAAACACAAAACCTCAATCTGAAGGACTACTGTGCTTTCCACATGATTATCTGACTTCCCTACAGAAAACAAGAATCAGATTGTACTCGCCAAATACATATGAATTTACATTCACTCACCCTTTCCTACCTAGAGCCGTCAAACACACTTATTTCCATAAAGAAATAGAAACATATGAATGAACTCTACTGTCTCCTGACAAATAAATGCCAGGCCATTGTGACATAAACTAAAATCAAGTAAAATAACAGTGATTTGGAATATGACGGGAGGAGCTAAGGATACTCAAATTAACTTCATTAACTACAAAATGTATAAATGTTAATACAATAGGCACAGAATTATACAAAACAGTACTAACAGTCCATTTTTAAATGGATATTAAGTCAAGTAATCTGTTATAGTTTAAATAATTAGAATGGTTCATACTAAAAAATTGTAACTTTATTCTTTGTTATTCTTTACTTACATGTAGTCTGGCTGCATCGACAGCATTTTCATACACATCATCTAAATAAATTGGGAAGACAGCTCGATGCCAGTACAGAAAACAACAGTCACACTGGGTTTGGACCCTACGATACAGCAGTCATTAGTGATACCAAAACTGAAGTAATCCCAAAGGATCAGAAATGCTATTATTTACTGTAAGGGCAACACCTCTATCTGCTTCATTTTTATATTCCCTGTGTCATTTAACCTAAACTTGGCACAGAAAAGTCATAAGATTAGTATTTTTTTGAAATGAAAAAGATAAAAAAATAAAGTCATATCAAACATTTCTATAATCTTTTGCCAAGGGACCATTTCACACTTACGGGACCAAAAAATGTCATTAAAAATCTTATACTAAACATAAATAGAAGGCTCAAGAACAGAAGGTTAATACCACTAGCTACAAAAACATAAGCTTCTCAGAATAACAAAAGCATTATAAATAGGAGCACTGAATAAAAATAGCATTGCAATCTTAATTCAGCTGGGAATTAAAAAGTTATCTGCTTTCACTTCAAGAAACTAACTGCTTATTCAATAAACAGGAAACAATAAAGCCACCAAAATCAAACCCACTGCCATCGAGTCAGGTCCAATTCATAGAGACCCTAGAGGTCAGAAGAGAACCGCCCCATAGAGCTTCCAAGGAGCACCTGGTGGATTTGAACTGCCAACCTTCTGGCTAGCAGACATAGCACTTAACCCACTATGCCACCAGGGTTTCCAATAAAGCCACAGGGAGCTACAAAACTGAGTCTTCCTATATTCAACTTAGTGGCTATCAGCTGCAACTGACATTCACACACAAAATAAAAGTATAGAAGACTACACATCACAGCTTTTCTACAGTCTCTCACAAAGAAAACTTTGCTTTGAGTGGCAATTCTCTTAAGTCCCTTGAGGCTGCATCTGCTATTTCTGATGTGAGTTCTTCCACAGAAGCTGCATCCTTACCAGGCAAATAAAGCTCAAGAGGCAGCATCCCTAACCACAGCCTCCTTTTGTTCGTGATGCTCCGGCAGTTACACAGAGGAACTAATGATCTATCTGGATTTGCCTTCTCTGGCTACACTCAAAAGAAGGTCCGTGCTCCTATTAGCTCTGCCTCTCTTAATTCTCCTTATGTAAGTATCCTAGTTTCACATACCGTTCTCTGAGTTCACTGATAAGATCCAGCTTTTTCATGACTACTTGAAGTGGAAAGAGTTCTTCATCCTTAAACGTTTTCTACCAGAAAGGAAAAAAAGAGGCACAGAAGTTGTATTCCAATTAAGGACAGATTTCTTGGATCAATAACAAGAACTGCAAAATCTCAAGCCTCATTTTCATTTCATAAGCAGCAGCAATATACTTACCATTTGTGTGCCAACACTTAGTGCTAAAGAAACGATAAGTCGTCGCTGCTTTGTGCTTGGTCCATTTAGAGTATTTTCAGCCAAAACAAGAGCAGAGAGGACATCAAGACGCTGTTCGCTGTATTTTTTGTCAGAAACTACTCTTTTCTTAATGATAAAACATGAAATTGTTAGTTTTGTTTCTGAGGCAGTACCCAAAGACTGAGAAGAAAACTCCAGAGTATTTTCTACAATTCAGTTTAGGAGAAAACCAAACCCAACTTGCTGAGTCCATTCTGACTCACAGAGACCCTACAGAGCACAGACACGTGTTTCCCACACTGAACTTCTCCTCACAGTACTGTACACTTGACTTCTATAGCATCATCTCTTGACATGGGCAGAAATAGTAAATGTTAGGCATACTTTAAAATTTCTGTATTAATTTAATATCATTCTTAAACACATGATGTTTCAAATGGCAAAACTCAACACAATGCCACTTTTTAATAGAAGTATGCTAACTACTAGATGCTGTGACTTCAGGGAAAGACAATGACAACCCTGATAACTGTAAGGAAAAAATCACAAAAAACCATGAAGAACTAAAATTGAAGAAACTCATCAAGAATATTACGTTTGAAAGAATGGAGAAAACTGGTTAAGACCGAAGAGCAAACTAAATAACACGACTACAGTGAAAGAATGATCCCTGCATACCTTGGCCACAGAAATAGAATTAAGAGCCTGATGCTGAAGGTGCTGTGTTATGTGGGACACGGAATCGGCCACCACCATGCTTCTTCTGTAGAACATGTGCTCTATCGCCTACAAACGAGCAGAAGGAAGTCTGTGCACATTAACTGTTTTTAAAAACTGTTTTTATAGTCATTTTTACTACTTAAATTAGTTTTATTTACTTGCACAACTATCCAAATGGACGTGAACAAGGATGATAGTAGTATTACTATAATAAGGAAAAACTGAAAACAGGTTACAGAAATCATGGTACTTTAACTGTACAGAATCGGTAAACATTTGAAGAATGAGACATGGATGAATCTCAAAATTATGATGATGAATGGAAAAAAGTCAGGCATAAAAGGACACATACTCTATAATTCTATTTAAATTATGTTCTCAAAAATACAGATTGATCTACAGAGACAAAAAGCCAATCCCTGGTCATCTGGGGCCAAGGGCAGAGGGAGGGATGGACCGAAAGGAGCACAACAATGGTTTTTGAGGATTATGGAAACATTCCATATCTTATTTGTGGTGATGGTGATTCAGAGGTAGACAGAACAGTAAACACATCAAAATACATACTTTAAATGAAAACAGTTTACTGCATAGAAATTATAACTCAATAAAGTTGATTTAAAAAAAAAGGAAGGAGGCATATGGAGACCTTAAGCTCCTGAACTCTTGTACCACACTGCTTGGGTTCAAATCTGATTCCATCAGTCACTACTAGCTGTGTAACCTTGGGCGGGTTATACAATTTTTCTGGCTGCCTCAGTTTCTCATCTGTAAAACAGGGGTAACAATAGTACCTCCTACTTCACAGAGTTATTGTGAGAATTGCAGCGAACACATTTAAAGCACTTCAGACAGCGCCTCCCACACACTGGGCACCGCATGTGCACAACCAGCATGGTCCACAGGAGCAGGGACGCTGAGACTGCATCTTGCCGACCCTGGACACGTTGTCCGGAAGGTCAGTCCCCGGGGGAGAATATCATGCTTGGCAAAATAGATGGTGAGTGGGGAAACAGGAGGCTCCTCAGCGAGACAGACTGACACAGGGGCTACAACAACGGGCTCCAGCGTAACAACGGCTGTGCGCAAGGCACCGCCTGGCGGTGCTTTGTTCTGTGGCACACAGGGTCACAGTGGGTGGGACTGACTCAGCGCCACCTAACAACTGCAACATGTGTCAGTTATTACTCTATTGCTATTACAGAATATGCTTTTCTAATACTGCCAAGCCAGCCAAGTGCCGTCGAGTCGAATCCGACAAATGTATTATTTACCAATGCAAAATAGGGTATGTTGCAGCAATATGAGAATGACTGAGGATTTTTTAAATTATTATTCTGAACATCAGTAATCTTCAAATAGGGACCTCAGCTATTTGCTGACTGCTAGAGGTCCCCAGGCAGTGCAAACAGCTTGTCCCCAACTATGAAGGATGCTGCAGGACCACGGTGGCATTTGAGTTTATTGTATGTAGCAGTGCCACGAGATGGAGCCAACTCGGCTGCACCTAACAGCAACCGCCTTTTCATTTTCCTACTTTTCTCTCTCACTACAATGTTAACTACCAACAAAGGTTCAATATAATGGCCATTCCCAGTAGTAGCCCTGGTGATGCTGAAGTTAAACACTTTTGTTAATCGGTAGCTCCTTTACCCACATGTTGAGTATACCAAGTACCCTTTCCCATAATTTTTTGTTCTGACATAAAACAAAACAAATTCAAGAAGACCACCTTAAACTGTTCATTTCTCAATTATGATGGCACGATAAAATAATCTGAAACCTACCTTAAGAAGTTCAACAAGCCTGCACAATGCCTTCACGGAGGTTTTGGTCATTGGCCTCTGCATGGACATGTAGAGATTCATTGTGGTTTTAATTATGGTACTAATACCATAGGCATATAAGAAGCCCTATTAAAAAAAACAACAAAACATTCATTATAATCACCAAAAAACATTTCGTTTGTTTAAAATTTCATTCTTTGTGTCATAATAAGTATTACTCACCTTATCAATACTTAATGTTTCTAGAGTTTATTTTAAAACCAGATCTTAAGAATCTGAAATAACTCATCTTCACAGAGACCTTACATATGATGGCTAAGTTTCAAAGCCGCCCTTAAAAACGTATCTGATCAGATGTTTGGCACTGATGAAATTTTAGGATGCAGTCAAAAGTTTTTTCCATTTAAAAAACAAAACTTCAGATCAACAATTCAGATGCCAAAGAGCATCTATTCATCCTGACATTTTCAGGCAGGTATGGAGACAAAGATTCTTACACACTATAGCTTAAGGTATGGAGATAAAGATTCTTACATACCATAGCGTAAGGTATGGCGAAAAATAGTCTTGTGTACTACAGATTAATGTAGGGAGATAAATATTCTCACGTACTATAGCTTAAGGTACAGAGATAAAGATTCTCATGTACTACAGCTTAAAGTATGGAGATAAAGATTCATACGTACTATAGCTTAAGGTATAGAGATGAACAGATTCTTACATACCATAGCTTAATGTACGGAGATAAAGATTCTTACGTACTATAGCTTAAGGTATGGAGATAAAGATTCTTAAGTACTATAGTTTAAGACCAGCTGAGGACTCTAAGAAGCTAGGACAAGCATCTATTCATCCTCACATTTTCAGGCAGGTATGCAGATAAAGATTCTTAGGTACTACAACTTAAGGAAAGAGCTGAAGACTCTAAGAAGCCAGGAACCAAAAAGGAAAAAAAGGAAGAGTTGCTTTCCAGCCATGACAGATATTCAGAAGAATTTCTGAGTTCAGGGCAAACATTACCCCTCTCCTTCTCACCTCAGCCAATCCCCACTGCCCGTCTATTACAATTTCCAACTTCCCCTTCTACTAAGACAGACAAGGAAGAAAAGCCTGGTAATTTACTTTCAAAAACCAGCCAATGAATACTTTATGGATCACACTTGTCCAGCCCATTGAACATGGATCACAGCTGACTCAATAGCAATCTAATAATAACCTTGTTCCTAGGCATGCACCAGGCTTTCTCTCCTTCCATCCCAATGAGAACACTTTTTCTCCCACTCTTTCATTCATAAAGGAAGCACACAGGTGATTCGTGTGCTAGTAAGTTCAGGAAAACAGAACAGAATAAGAAAACAGGGGAAGAAAATTACCTCTCAAATACTCTTCTTCCTTTGGACTTAAAAGGGACATACAGAAACAGTCCAGTAACAATGGAGGATCTCTGGGTGCACCAAGGACTAAAATAATATACACTTGCAGTTGAGAGATAAAACTTAAACTCTGCTAACAAGTCATAATTTCTAAAAGACTCTTCTGCATCTCATATTGGTGAGTGGCACCTGGGGTCTTAAAAGACAGCAAGCTGCCATCTGAGGAACATCATCTGGTCCCAACCCACTCGGAACAGATGAAAACCAAGAACATCAAAGACAAGAGGAAAAATTAGCTCAGGAGACCAAATGTCCCATATGATTGGGAGACTACATCAGCATGAGACCAGAAGAACTAGATGGTGCCTGGCCATCACCAAAGACAGCCCTGACAGGGTACACAATGTAAAGTCCCTGACGTAGTACAAGAAAAATGGGTATGCAGATCAAGAACTGTAGGAAAAGACCACAGTTGATGGTATGACAACCTCGAGGGTCCCCTGAGAACAGGGCCCCTAGACTTGCTGCTAGCCCAGAGCTAAAACCAGTACTGAAGCCAACACTTTAGACAAAGGGACTGGACTTGAAGACACAGAGTGAGGCATGTGGTGTCTATACTTTATGGTTTAATATATATATACGAAGCTATCCTACTGGTTTCTTTTTAGACCGAAGAGAAAGAGGGCTAGAGAGGAAGGGACAAATGTTGGTTCAGTGGACACTGGAAGTAAACAGTGACAAAGAAGAGTGTGCTGTCACCAAGTGAGGACAGCAGACACTGTTTCAGAGATGCGAGTACTTGGGGTCTTATATGGAAAATTAATCTGGACTGTCCATTTTCACTTAATCACAATAAAAAAAAGAAAAAGTACTCTTCCCACAGTAACAGTGGTTCAGAGAAGGAATGATACTCCATATGGGGTGGGAGATACAGGTTTTTCTCAATCAATAATAGCTCTGTGATGAAGAGATCAAGATTAATGTGCTCAATTAAGAGAATTAAAAAATGGCATGGAGAACAGCATTTTAAGACCAAAGCTTGTGGATGCATACAGCAAAGAGCCGTGTGTTCTACTTCATCAGCTAAAGGGCTGTTAAACAGACTGTGCCCTAGCATAGCTCTGGGAAAGAGAAAAAGCTGAAATAAGGAATAGCAAAAGTATACCCTGGAAAGGTAGAAACAGGGAATTCCTTTTTCAGGGGGTTGGGGAAGCTAACTTAAGGGACAGATTTCCTCGGTCCGTATTACTCCACTCCTAGATACACATTAACATGGGAAGAACTTGTAAAGGATGCATTTAGGCATCTAAACTAGAAACA
The DNA here is from genome assembly GCA_028571685.1 of Heterohyrax brucei. Taxonomy (NCBI): domain Eukaryota; kingdom Metazoa; phylum Chordata; class Mammalia; order Hyracoidea; family Procaviidae; genus Heterohyrax; species Heterohyrax brucei. Next base: position 174,135,501 of record CM053142.1, on the reverse strand, counting down.
GGGTCACATTTAATTAACAGAAGAGTAAGCAATTTGGAAAAATCCTTCTACGAAGAAGCAATCTGGGCAAAACATTTTTAATATCTCATGGAAGACATCAAGAAGCTACCAAGAAAAGAAAGAAATACAGAAACAAAATCAAGAAGACAACAGAAAACCAGTGAAGTAAGCGTCGCATCTGGGGCTGCTTACCCTAGCATCACCCATTCCAAAAGTGGAGAATAGAGACTGGGAAGCCAAACAAATCCCTGAACACTGTTTCCCAGGGAAGGGAGATAAAAACAGGAGTTGCTATCTCGTCAAGGAGAGGAGGGGTCCTGGCAAACCCCCTAAACTTTGGATTAGGATGCTGAAAGCCTACCCTCTAAAAGTAAGAGTAACTGGAGAAAGACCAGCCTTCACAAGGAATGATGTCTATTTCAAATTATTTCAGTCCATGACTGCACTGAGTTGATCTGGATGGAAAGCTGTCCTAGACCAGCTGTGTCCTGGAAGAAAACATATATCTCCTCTTGAGGGACAAAAACCATTGTATCCTCAAAGTATGCCTACAGTTTTTTGTATAAGTGTCTAACATTCTATAATAAATAACCAGGCATATAAATAAATATGGCATATCCAAAAACAAAGACAACAGACATAGAAGATAATGGAATTACCAGATATGAGCTTCAGAATAACTTTGCTGAATATATTGAAGAAAATAAAACACAGAATTAAGTACATTTCAAAAGAGAACTGTGAACTATAAAAATAAGAAGTAAACTGAACAGTAGTAAAATACAGACATAGTTCCCATGTGTGACACAGTTCGGGTACACTGAACCACACTTACAACCTTTTCTTTAACATCTTATCACTAATATGTTCTACATGCAATGCTGAAGCACGAAATCTGCTGACGTTGTCATTCCCAGATGTTCACTGACAGATGTTCAGATGTGCAATGCTTTGATTTATAAAGATACTAATAATGAAAGTCAAAAATAATGAAAAGTAAGAAAAAAACTAAAGTATTTCACATCATGTGAGAACTCACTTGCAACACTCATTTACACAGAACCACATCATAAGTTGGGGACTATCTGTGATTAAAATTAAGAATTCAGTCTATGGGTTTAATAGCGGAGTACATACAGCTAAAGAGAAAAGTGGAAGAGTCAGAGAAAATAAACCAGAAGCAGTAACTGAGAATTAATGGTGATGATGTTTTAGAAATTCAATAAGCTCTACAAATTCAAAGCATCACAAACATAAAGACAACCATAACATAGTTTGGTGGGTCATAATAATATTGCTAAAATCAAAATGTAAATCTTATAAGCAATTAAAGACACATTATCTTCAAAAAGCAATGAGTGAAAACCAACTTCTCAATAAAAACAAAGGAACCCCCCCAAAATAAATACAATGACATCTTTAAATATGGAAATAAAAAAACCTATCCCCCTAGGATGCTATACCCAACAAAACTGCCTTCAAAAATGAAGTTAACATGAACACATATTGCGAGAAAAACTGACAATTCTCAACAGAGATTCCTACTGAAGGAAATGCTAACAGATATCCCACAAGTAGAAGGATGAAAGCTGGCTCACAGATGCAAGGATGAAAAACCAGAGCAAGAGTAAGAAAACACATGGGCAAATTTAAATGAACAATGACTATAAAAACAACAGCAGTAATAATGTCTTATGGGGTTCAAAATATATAGAGAATCAAAATTCACAACAGCAGCACAAAATCTGAGAGAGGGAGAAAAACAGAATAAAATGTTCTAAGATCCCGTCACAATCTGGGAAGTGATAAAACTGCTAATTCATGTTAAGAGATTTGCGCAGGTCAAGGATGCATCTTAAAATCTCTAGAGCAGCCATTAAACAGTACAGAAATATAGACTTAACAAACCAACAGAGGCAGAAATAAACTGATAAAAATAATCCAAAGGAGGGCAAGAAATGAAAAAATGACACAGGCATAGAACAAGTGAGACAAACAGAAAATCATTTGTCTGACAGCAGTATTAAAACCCAAAAGCATCAGTAAAGAAACACACACAAAACAGCTCAATTAAAAAACAAACATTATCAGACTAAGGGAAAACAGATGCTGCTTACAGAAAGCCAAAAAAAAGCCAAGTAAATACAAGAGGCCAGGAAGATTAAAAGGATCAAAAAAGACATGCTACAAAGGCATTCAGCAAAGAAAAACTCTGGTGCAGCTATGTTAATGTCATACAAAAGAGGCGCAGGGCAAAAACTTCCTTAGAGTTACAGAGAAACATTCCATAGTCATAAAAAGTTCAAATCACCAAGAATGTTAAAACAATTCCAAATGTTTATGTATACAAATATATAACAAAAAATGGCAAAACTACCAGGACAGACAGACAAATTGACAAAAATAGTGAAAGATTCTAACTGATGTACAAGCAGACAAAACGATTAACAAACATGACCTAATAATACATAAAGAACAGCACTAACAACCTGTTGCCGTCAATTCCAATTCACAGTGACCTTACAGAACAGCAGAAACAACCCACAGGGTTTCCAAGGAAGAGCAGGAGGACTTCAACTGCTGACCTTTTTGTTTAGCAACTAAGCTCTTATCCACTACACCACCAGGGCTCCCCACACAGACCACTGACAACCAATCAATGGAAAAAACACATTCTGCTCAAGCATATATGAAATGTTTACCAAAAGTGACCACAGGCTGGGTCTAGAGCAAATCTCAACAAATTTCAAAAACACTGAAATTCCCCATATTCAAGAAAAACTTTTCAAAATGATCCACAAATCAAAGAAGTCACAGTGAAAATTTTTAAACGTTTTGAATTAAAAGATATATAAACAGAACGTATCAAACCTTATGGAATGCAGCTGAAGTCACTCTTGGAAGGAAACGTAGAGTTTTCAATATATGTATTAGAAAATCTAAATTAATGAGTCATAGACAGATCCAAATAGAATTAAACCAATCTGCACTTCAGTTTCAGTTTTAAAACCAAAAACATATCCTAGCCTTTCCCAAATCTCTGTAACTTTCATATGGATTAACAAAGAAATGATCCCCAAAATATTTTAAGTAATAAAAATGCAACTACCTGTATAAAAATATTACATCTATTGGTGAGGTCTTCAGCGAATTTATCCATTCTCTGCTCTTTAGATAAAATAGATTCCATCTTCATCATCCATGAGCTCACAAAGACGTAGTATGACTGTACATCTCTAACAAAGGAAAACACTGAAGTTACTTAGCACAGCAAAGGAAACTGACTTCCAATTCTCCATACTGATTAGAATACAGCATTTCTTTGCAGCATCTTATCCACATTCTTATCCATCTATCCCACCTGCCTGGTTTTCAGCTAACAGATTTATCAGGCAGACGTATGCATCTTATTTGCTGAGTATGTATTTACGGCATGCCTGTATACGTCAGGTGCTGCCCCACAGCACTGACAGCAAAACAGGGAAATCAGCAGTAAACAAAAAAGACCACATCCCTGGCCTCCTAAAGCTTCCATTCTAAAAAAGAGAACAGTACAATAAAAGTCAGTAATTAAAATCCTTACGATATCAAATAATGGTTTAAGTGTTATGGGAACATTAAGAGAAAGCAAGCAGGGAAAAGGGACAGGAAGTAGGGTGGAGGAGAAAATGGAGCAGGTCAAAGAAGCCTTGATGAGAAGATGAGCCGGAAGCAGGACTTGGAGCTGTGACAGTGACAGAGGAAGCCACACAAGTATCTACCTGAAGAGAATTCTAGAGACAGGAGTAATAGGAGCAAAGGTCCTCAGACAGGAAGTGTGTCTGGCATGCGTGTGAGCAGTAACCAAGAAGTCAGTACTGGAGTGGAGGGAGCAGGGAGGAGAAGAGGAAAGACCTGAGACGTGAACAAGGGAGGAGGGGCCCGGTGAGTGAGGTGGGGAAGCTGCTGCGAGACGGAGGGGAGCGGCTGATCTCTCCGCAGCTGTCGGAGGCAGCAGCTGTCAGAGGCATCAGTACCACTCCGCTGGTGCCTTAGAAGTCAGCTCTGTAGGGAACAAAGGTAGAAGCAGGAAAACCTTCCGGAAGCTGCTCTAACAGTGCAGAAGGCAGGGAGCGCAGCCAAAGGACCACAGGAGGGGCGGAAGTGGTCAGCATCTGAATATAAAAGCCAACTTTTACTGAAGGCTTACAATGTGCCAGCCACCTGTTCTAAGCACTTTACTAACTCATTTAGTCAGCTCAATTACCTTACCAGGTAAGTACTCACATCTTCATTTTATAGACAAAGTACCCCGGCACACTGAGAGGTCAAGTAACGTGCCCAGAAGCATACAACTAGGTAACAGCTGAGAGTCTATCCTAGACCTACGCTGCTTTCCCATCCTGCTGTTACAGCCGTATGCTGTCAAATCGACTTCCACTCACAGCAACCCTGTAAGACAGACCAGCAGAGCTGCCCCTGGGTTTCCTAAACTGTAATTCTTACGGAAACAGACCTCTAGGTCTTTTCTCTCTCAGAGCCAGGCATGAGTTTGAACAACTGACTTTCTGATTAGCAACTGAGCACTAACTACTCTGGCACCAGTATGTCTTTTTCCTATCCTGGAGAAACTAAACTGATAATAAACATAAGTATCTCTACAGAATGATTACAAACACTGAATCATTCTATCAGTACATCTCAAAAGAAACCAACTCACTCAACACAGGAACTTTTGACCTACCAGCTAAATTTAAGGGATACTTCTATTGTTTCTCTTAAAAACTTAATGTGCAAAAAAATAGACAATTCCTCATACAGAACCTGAAGTTAACAACTCTAGGTAAAAACACTTCAGCTGGACAGGTTACACAAATTTTTCCTGACTGCCAGTCAGAATCAGCTAGAAGACAGCCTTTCAGGGCTAGGCACGGGAACTCAAGATTGGAATTCCATCCCAAGTTACTGGCTGGCCATACTGCTAGGCAATCGCTCAGTTTTAAGAACACAGTCAGTGTGAAGAGCAACTATGTCAAAACCCTGTTTAATAAGTATATTCAGGGGAGTAATCCTTAACATCAAATCAGAGGAAAAAAGCCTCCTGCAGAGCCAGAATTCTACCAAAGACATCAGTGGTCATACGTTTGGCTTTGATTGTGTAGAAATGTATTGCCTGACTTGTGAAGAATTTGATCAAAAAGTCTGGAACACACAAAAAGAGCAGGGTCCTCGGACAGTAACTCCACGGTCATCAGGACTGTCATCAGGACTCAGCATGGACACAGTGTACAGGAAGAGAAGGAAAAGGCACGAACAAGAACCAGATGAAGAGCCTCAGACCATGGCATCCTCTCCTTGGCACCAACCATATCAACAACACCATGAAGGTGGCTGATACAGCACAGAACAGTTCTACATCAGACTTTGTGGGATAAGGCAGAAGTCTGTCACTTCCACCCATCACTCCAGGTGACCTCTGTGTTTTATACATACATAAAAAATGAAACTACTTCGAAGTTAAAAAAAAAAATTTGACACAGAGAGCCCCAAAATGGCTAACAATTTTATTCACTTGTCAGCTTCATTTTAAAGTACCAATGGATAAAATACTACGAAGAAACAACTTTCCTGACTGAATATAAAGTACTAACAGTGATTTTAACACCTATATGCCAACTAGGAGTTGGAAATGTTCCTATCCAAATTCTCAAACTCATTGTCTTTCAGTGTCAAAATGGTTGTGAACAAGACGCAAAATGCAGCATCCTATGGGCTCCAGTCAAGGCAGTGGGGGGCGGGGGGCAGGACACTTAGCCACTTGGGGCCTTAACATGTAGTGCATAGACATGGAAACTGTCCCTCACTATTCTCTCTTCACTTATATAATGAACTCAGAAGCCAAACCTTGGAAAGCTCCTTGGTTACCCCCCACTTAGCTCTCTCTAAATTATTAGGACAAAGCTGTTACTGGTCATATCATCTCCCTTCTAGGTTTCATTTTTGAGGTGAATTTTAGGTTTTTCTGGCAGAATTACAGCAGAAATTACAAAGATAACTGCCTCCTTCAGCTCTGTGGAGCTCTGTAGTGACTGTACAAGCATATCTCTGAAATCCAAGAATTTAGAAACACAAAACTTGACCATGTGAGGGGTATCTAAAGTCAACTGCCTTAGTCTCCTACCCAGTTAAGACTCACTTTCTCTGGCACCCTTGCCTGATGGCAATCGATGCTCTACCCACATAACTCTGGGTGAGGAAGTGCTCATTAACTCTGAGAGCAGTCCACACAGCTCAGTCTGTCACAGGGCTCTAGGGCTGGATTGACGTGGCTCTGAATCTCATTTCTGGCACTTTCTTAACTACATGATCTTGCAAATGTCTTCATTTCTCACAACCTCATTCTCCTTATCTGAAAATGGAATTTAAAAAAAAACAACTAGAGTAGTAGTTATCAGGTTGGGCCCTATAACTGAACTGCCCAGCTCTGTCATCTGAACTATCAGAAGTTGGGCAAAGTTAATTTTTCTCATGTACTTCAATTTTCTCATCTAAGCTGGTGACAACACTATCTATATAACAAGATTTTCTAATGACTAAATAGATGTGACGGTCCTAGGATAATTATCAGAGCTTGTAATAGCTTACGATAAGTAAAAACTCAGTAACTATCAATTGTAACCTTTATTGTTTCCCATGAGAAGACTGTCACAAAGTTTACAGGGGACACATTTAAAGTCTCTAGTAAAATGACTGTTACAGAGTTTGATAATGTTGGCAATTATTACTGTTCCTACCTCTTCATCATTTGGTTCTAGTTCAGGCTTCTGGAGCCACAGAGATCTCATCTGTTCCTTTCCCAAATAGCCCTCACATGTTCAAAAACCTCCCATCTAATTTCTCAGATTTCTTTGAAAGAATAGTATCTCCACTGTCACCAGGACTGTCATCAGGGCTCAGCAGGGACCCAGTACACAGGAAGAGAAGGAAAAGGCACGAGCAAGAACCAGACGGAAGAGACCTTTCAACGCGCCTCAAACGGTACGGTTCTCAGAGCCCCTGACATCTTGACCAACCTCATCTGACACCAACAGTACGTGGGTGTCTCCACAGGTGCCACCTCCCAACAGCAGCCATTATCTGACCAGTAAGGACTCAACACAACTACCAATGTCCATGGCCTGGATATAACTACCAGCTTCCCTAACCTGGGCACAACAGTCACTAACATATCCAAGGTATGTATTGCTATTTTTAGCAACTACATCCCATCATGAAAGAATATCAAGCTTCTAACTAAAATTCTTTCTTAAATTTATAGCTACTAAACCTAATCCTCGTCCCTTCATCTTATAGTCTTGAACTTATCTCTTATTCTAAGTCCTGTTTTAGGATATACTAGAGGCCTCTGAAATCTCTGCCACTAGCAGTCCTGTCTGAATTGGGTTGCACTTTTCCACTGACTTTAACCATACGACATGGGCACACGGAGAGATGGTCTACGGGATCTCCTATATAACAGACACATGTCTCCTGTCCCAATTGTGGAGATAGTCCCATGTCCCTTCGACAGCTGGGATCAAGAGAAGGCAGGTAAGTATCCCTATTCTGCTTTAACCATGTCATGGACAAAAACTGTGACCAGAACAAGGTCACTGGTAGAGTCTGCTAAAATTTTTCATTCTGTTCCCCATGTGATTTTAGCAGTATACTCAAAAATGTGCAGTTAAGTTTAACTGTCGAAGGTGAGTGATGGGATCAGGGGAGTTCTTAATACTATTCTATTTTGGGTATGCTTAAAATTTTACATAATAACAGTTTAACAAAAAATAAGGTCACAAATACCAGAACAAACAAAAAATCAAAGGTATTCTTTCAGAGCACAGGACTGACATACAGAAAAGAAGTACACACTTTTTGCTTTAAACGTTTAGTACTTTTTGACTTTTTAAATATGTACAAAAATAAAAGTAAAAGGGGGAAAGAAAGAAGTACATCAAGTTGAAGTCAATTACTCCCAAAGTCATCACAGGCACACTGCTTTTAATGCCATCAGCTACAACTGAGATGCTTCACTTTATCACTTCATTTAGACAACATAGCTCACTTAAAAAGTGCATACACATGCATGCATACACACACACACAAAGTACCCCTGTATGTAAGTACATTCACTCTTACAATGCAAATTATTTTTACATAAGTTGAAGCCCGGCTGCACAGTGGTTAAGAGCTCAGCTGCTAACCAAAATGTCAGCAGTTTCAATCTACCAGTCACTTTCTAGCAATGCTATGGCACAGCTGTACTCTGTACTACAGGGTTACTATGTGTTCGAATCAGTTCAAGAGCACCAGGTTTTTGGTTCTAATTTTAACATAAGTACATAGAATCTTAAAATGTAAATCCTTTTCAGGGTAAAATTTAAAAATATATAATATCTTAATATTTTCATTATGGCTGCTTATAAAACCTACTTGGTAAGTGACTGAGCCTTCTGCTGCAAGAAAGTATCCCTGTGCATTTTAATGGCTTGAAGACTTTTTCTGTCTAGAAGCTTGGCAGCTGCTGGTAACTTCTGGATCAGAAAATTATCAGGAAACCAAATAATATTAGCAGTTAGAGTGATGGCTGGTACCTGAAACAGTAAAAGGAAGGAATAAAAATCATTAAGTGCAGACTAAACAGTAAACTGTTCTAGAAGCTATAATGGAAGACAGAATTCATTTCAGGCAAAAAAAAAAACAAAAAACCACAAAATATACTCGTAATATACCATGAGACAAACATTTTACTGCGGCACAAAGTTAAGGCATCTCTGTGTCTAGTACTGAGCATGACAACAGAACACATACATTCACGAATTTTCTGATGAATGAAAGTGAAAAAGCACACAAAAACTTGTATCCTCATGATCCTGACTTTCACTCCACTTCAGTGAAAAATTATAAATATCCAATGTAGCTGAGTTCTCATGGTCACATATGCCTGACTCTACATGTCAACTATGTTTTCAATGTTGACATCAGTCGGCCTTCTCAGAAACAGCAAACTTGTAAAAGAGAGGTCTGTTAAGTTGCTTTCTATTTTAATAATGGGAATGAGAGGGCAACATAAGGAAACACGAGAAGAAAAAGAAGGAAGAAAAGTATTAGAGCAAAAGTCAAAAGTTAATACACACACACACAAAAAAACATGAAAAATATACATCAGTATGTATTTATGGGAAGTGGCACCATGAGGTATTTTTATTTGTTATGTTACTTCTCTCTGGAATGCTTCAATTTTAAACATAACTATTCAACTATTATTTTTTTAAATAGGACTATATTTTTAAATGTATACTTTTTTTAATATGATTGAATGAAAATGTACATTCCCGTATAAATTTGTAAATGCATACTTTATCTTTTTTTAATCTACTCAGATTGAAAACATGAAGTTCTGAGTTCTTACCTTCTTACAAATGTCCAATAAAGACTTATAAAACTTTTTATCAACAGTTCGAAAAATCTGAAAGTGCAGCACAAAGAGCCCACAAATTCCAACATACTTGTCTCTCTGGTCAATTTCAGAAGGTTCTCCTTACAAAACATGAGAGAAAAATAAAAGAAATCTAATTCAATTCCGCTATCAACAAAACACAAACTTGTAAACAAAAAAAACCAAAAACTGCATTTTACATTACCAAGTTTGGCTTCTACATTTGCAAAAATTGAGCGAAGACTATGTGCAAATTCTTCAGCAAAAGTGCTATTTTTTGACACAGATACTCCTCCATTTAGAGAATCAAACTGTTGTTCTATACAGGCCTAGGCAGGGAATGTTAAAGAGAAATTTAGATTCTCCAGTAATAATCTACTAAAGAGACATAAATATATTTGGTTCTCTATGTGGTATGATACATTTTTTAAATTATCATTTTAATTTTAATAAACGTGAACCTTAATCTAATGAACTACATGCAGACTCCAATTACATTTCCTGAGCCTGTGAAGAATTAAACAGTCTTAAAAGGCAGCCTTACCAACTTAAATCTAGAGACTAACAGCAGATAGAAAACATTACCAACTGCTTGAATAGCCTAGAAGATTCTTGAATAGTTTGAAGGGAGAAAAAAAAACCTCTTCTCCAATGTACCTAGCATACGGTTATTTTTGTTGCTGTTTGATACTGAAATAACTATATTCTAGTGCACTAGCAACGTTTTAGGTCAAAGCACTTTCTAAAGCAAAACATACTCAATGATATTCTATAAAAGTGTCCCCCTATAATTCAGAGCTGTGTCAAATAAAAAGCCCCTCTGCTCTTGCCTGATACAGCTTTATTTACCTGAAATATCATTCCATCAAGTAACTGCCCTTCCAGCTTCAGCAAGAACTTTTCGAACGGCTTTAGTTTTTCTTCTTGAATCCCAAATTTTGAAGGATTATGATGTACAGATTTCAGTAATCTTGTGGTAGAATACAAGAAAGATCTTAAATTCGCCCACCAAGGTCTTCCATTGTAAATTTCAAAGTTCCCCAGAAATCAAACTTTCACAATTATAACTTCTGTTTGGCTCCATACATTTCAAAATTTGAGCAAAAGCAATTTTCTTATCACGTCTTTCCATCTCCTCTTAAATTCAGATGCCTACTGCTTTGTATCTACCAAATATTTACCGAATAATTAACGAGCCAAATAAAATGAAACACCTTCACTTGAACACATCTGGGAGTATACTATACAAAGAAATTACGTTCAAAAAAAAAATGTCACACAGAAAGAATGCAAGGAAAAAAACCAATCTGAGTCTCAACGAAGACAGCACACAGGATGAGGCAACATTTTGTCATGTTGCCTACAAGGCTGCCATGACCTGGCACTGACTCGGCAGGAACTATCAACAACATAGGAATCTTACACTCTCAAACACATCTGCCAACCAAAAGGCCGACAGTGCGAATCCCCAGGTGCTCCTTGGAAATCCTATGGGGTAGTTCTACTCTGTCTCATAGGGTTGCAATGGGTCGGCATCGATTCAACAGCAGTGGGTTTGGTTTGTTTTTGGTATACTCTCCAACATAAGTACTCACTGGAAATTAAAGAGTTAACACTATCTTCATAAAATATTTGACATGAGATCCTCTAAATACAGATCTCCAGGTCACAGACAGGATTGGCATTATTTATGTGTGTTTACTTTTTGACTAACATGTTAAGTACACAGAGAGTATTTTTAAAAATATAATTCACTCACCTTTTGTACATAGTCCAGTGGTCTTTCAGTGTGACATGATTATCTATAATTTCATCCAAAGTCAGCAAAACTGTCAGCAGTTCTCCCAAGTGCTCATACATAGTCTGTCAAAAAACCTTTAATGATTATTATTTAATCACTAGTTAGAAGTTTCGATTTGTGTGGATTTTTAAAGTAAAATACATTTGAGCCGTTAATGAAATTCATTCAAGTACTGATTCATTCAGTTTACTAAGCTACAAGTTTGGTCCTCAGATAGGACGATCAGCCATAAATATAAATAAAATTATAACATAAATGCCTAACAGTTCATCCTTGTGACCTAGCAAACCTGTTCCCAAGAGACCACAAGGAGGATCTGCACTGGGCCAGTACCTGGGAACAACTGAGAACTGTACCAATTGTGGGTCAGTGATGCCTCATGACCTCACAGATGAAATAAAACAAATATCCACAGACAAAAAAAACCTTTAGTAGTACTGCTATAACTGTTGGGCTTACAATCAAAAACATACAAATATTAAACCATTACATATACTGACTTCAAAGTAAAGGACCAAAACAGTTCCTTTTAGATGATACACAGCCACCACCAAAGACAGCTGTGATGGGGCACACAATGTTGGTGCCCGCGGCAACACAAGAAAAAGTGGCGTGAAACTAAAGAACTCTACCAAAAGACCCTAACTGATCACCTGACAGCCTGGGGGATCCCCTGGAAGCATGGCCCCTAGACCTGCTGCTGCCCCTGTCCAGAAAACACTACTGAGGTCAACTCTTTGAACAAAAATGGATTGGACTCGGGGACACAGTGTGACCATATGGTATGTGTACTTTACGGTTCTAAGCATTTACAGGAGGCTGCCCTACTGGTCTCTTTCTAGGGAGAGAAGAGAGTGGATGGGAGCAGACAGATTGTTAAGGGGGTACGACACATACAGGATGAAGAGGAGCAGTGTGCTGTCACCTGGCAAAGAGAGCAGAAGGCGGTGCACATAAGGTGGCCATGCAAAACTGATTTGGATTGCAGACTTTCATTTAATCACAATAAAAATATATAAGTAAATTCCTTTTCCAAGGTCAAATAAAATTACTCTTACCTGAAAATGAACTCCAGTTGTCTCTATAATTTTGGGTGCAATCCTGTAACACAGTAATAGGTAAAGGAAAAAAAAAAGGTTCCTTTTGTTACAGATCTCAAGGAATACACACAGTGTCAGAAACTCTTAGAATTTTAATACATGTTTATCTTTTGGAGTTAAGTCACTAAAATTTAAGAGATCCCAGAAATCAGTACCATACGACACTTTCACAAGAGGCGCACTGACATGTATGTATCAAGTCTGGATTAGTCTAGCTTATAACCTGCTCATGGGTAGGGATGTGACAGTATGTGGCCCATAAATAACCTTAATCATTTAAGACTCAAGGATCTAGCCTGGGATAACGTTAGAGAAATAACAAAACGGACATGCTTATTTTCCTAAACTATTGGAATTTCTCAGGTCCCAACTAGAATCTCTGTGATCCCACCCAAATTTATGAATTAATCACATCCTCAGTCAGGTTAATTTCTGAGTTCTCACTGCTACTAAAAAAGAATGCCTACTCCTAGAATTCAATTTTACTTCCTAGAGAATCTCCCCAACATTAAATAACTAAGGAAACCCATGCAGCATAGTGGGTTAAGTGCTACGTCTGCCAACCAGAAGGCTGGCAGTTTAAATCCACCAGGTGCTCCTTGGAAACTCTATGGGGCAATTCTACTCTGACCTCTAGGGTCACTGCAAATCAGACCCAACTCAACAGCAGTGGGTTTAAGTAACTGAAGACAATAACTGTAATCTAAACAAGTATAGGTATCTCACAGGAAAAATACAAAATCTTTAAAAACATAAACATAAGATCAAATAGATTTCATCCTTCTGGGGGAGGAAGTCCTCTGAGAATTACAGGTACTTGGGAGGAGAGAACTATTATGTTCTTGTGTCCTTCTGCCATGAGGGAACTTCTGTAAAATGAAAAAATAAAAAAAAAAAAAAAAAACAAAAAAACACCTAACATAAAACCCCTGGGAATGAGAAACAATGAACGTAGTCTTCTGGTTTATCAAAAGAGTTCAAACATAGCATGAGAATGGACCAGTAATAAGAACGTACGTAAACTGCCATGTAATCGTGACAAATAATTTCTCTGGGCTTCAGCTACCTCTTCTGATAATTGAGAATTTCCACTTACGTACTTTAACAAAGTTATTGTAAAGATACAAGTAAATGTAAGTGTGGAACAAGTGTCAAGCATAAAACGTACTCAAATTTTAGATACTATTTTGGGTAGCAAAACCAGCAAGGGCTCTCTGAAAACTGGGTCACCTTTCTTGACGCACAGCAGTGATCCCCAGACTAGGTGGATCATTACAATTAATGATGAAATTTTTAAAACGTAAATTCTCCAGCCCTGCTCCTCAATAGTCCACATTTTACAATGAGTAAGGGAACCATTAATTTCAAGGAGAGAGGAAAGGAATGAGGAGAGAGAATATGATATATACACTAATTCCATATCAACCTTTTTATAATCCTATTTTTAAGGTTAGTCTGGCAGCATTCTCATGCAGACAATAGGTTGAGTCAATGTGGTCTGGACCGTGTCTCATTAGCATACGTAAATCTACACCATGAGGTAGCATCGGAAATGTTTTGAGTGTTCAGAAAATGCTGAATGAATGAGTGAAGGAATACGTGAGCAAGGGAACAAACAACCAAAAAACGATTTCAGGTGATTAGCTAAGTTCAGGAAAACACTCCCTGCATCTCTATCATCCAAGTGAAAATACTTCAAAAACCCATTACTTGTTACTGATATAGAGGGCAGCCAGCTGGTGGACCACATTCATCACCACTTCATAGCACCTCGTGACAAAACAAGACAGTTCCTGAAATGACAAGTTGGGTGCATGTTATGAGGTTGTTTTCTAAATGTCACCATTTCTGACTGAATTTTATGGTACCACTCTTAAACAAAAAATAATTTTCCACTAAATCTCCTTTTCACCACTACCCAGCCAACTTCAAACATTCCTCAAGCAAACAGCACTTGAGATCCCCCTCCTACACCCCAAAGCGAGCTCTACTCCCCCATAGCATTTCATTCAGACTTCTATCATAAGCCGTATGTTTTGGTTGCTAACATACAGCTAAATGACACAGGCTGTCTCCTTTTTTGCATATCCACTGCCTGACTTTTGTCACTAATGTACAACAGCATCTGACTAAGCGTTTGTCCTACTAAATGAGAAAATGAATGAGAATTTAAATGAAGGAACCAAAACGCTGCCAGGTTAAAAATTATCACGATGAGGGGAAGGGACCTCCAGAAGTCAGTCTGAAGTAACTCACAAGTTTATAACCTTTAACCACAGCCATCAACCGGCTTGGCATGGACCAAGTGAAGTATCAGTGATGCTTGTCTTCAAGTCACACTGAACTCCCACCTGCCATGGTGCAGACCTTCTGAAAATGCTTTACAGATCTCCACTTTTAAACCTATAAATACAGTTTGTATCTAATATATCTGAAACACGATTAAGCCTACAGCTAAGTGTTAAGATCTAAGAGGGCAGGGACTGCTATGGTGGTTATGCACACTGCTGTGTCCCCAGCACCCGAAGCAGTTCCTAACATACACCAGGCTCACAAAAAATACTTGCTGAATGTTTAAAACTTGAATGCTATGTCACTGTCGCTGAGGTACAAAAGCGGGTGACATTTCAGCTTATAAAAATGAAAATAAACAGTGCATTTCAGTTGTAGCTCAAACAGCCTTCATTTGACATTTCTTACTCAACTTCTAAAATATCTGCATTCCTTGATTTTAATTTCTATGAAATTCTGATTTCTTCCCCTAGGTCACTTAAGTTCAGATCAAGTCAATAGACTTTAATTTTAAATATTTATGAGGTCCCTTTCAAAGTATTTTTGTCTCTGTACTCATAGTTCTGTTATCACTCAAAATTACCAAAACGAGTAGAAACAAACAAACAAACAAAACAGCTGCTGTCGATTCAGTTCTGACTTAAACCCCTGTCTGTCACAGCAGGACTGTGGTCCATAGTTTTCAACGACAGAGTTATTTGCAAATACATGGCCAGGCCTTTCTTTCAAGTGCCTCTGGATGGTTAGCAGCTGATTATGTTTACTTCACCACCAAGTGACTCTGGCCATTTTTCAAGTACATCATTCAGAAATAAATACCAACGTGCATGTACTTGTAAAATGGATCAATTTCCTATGTAGGTTCTGACCATACACTGCCAATTTAGAACACATTAAAGGGAAAATTAGTGCCATCTGACCATTAAGTCAGCCAAAACATACTCCTTGCTTTATGACTTAGCTGACTGGTTTGTTGCCCATTAATATATAAAAAGAAGAGGACTCCCCTTGTTGGATAAGTACAAGCAATTTTAACATTTAAGATATCTGCCAATTCAAGAATCCCGAGAATTTTCAAGAGTTCTCATGAGAAGGCCGCTAATTTCTTCATATACAGCAGAGTAAGTCTGCCAATTCAATCCATCTAGATTTTTAACTTTGCTCCTACTAAAAAATTGTATTTCATAGCCAAATTTAAATTATGGTGAATATAAACGTTTACAGCTGCCTCTCACCAGGATGTAACAGCATCCAGCCAGCTCTCTGACAGTAGAAACATTTTTCCTACCTAAATAACATTTCTTATTTCAAGATTTTCAGTCTATTCTTTTCTTTAAAATGAAACAAAGTATGACTCCATTTATATAAAATAAAGCAAAGTCTATTAGCTGTTACCAGGGGTACGGGAGAAAGTGAAAAGCGACAGGCATTGCTTGGGGTACTCTGAACTCCTGTTAAGGGTGATCGAAAACTTAGAAATGGACAGTGGTGACAGCTGTAAAATATAGGAAACAATGTCACTGAACTAGACGTGTACGAAGTGTTAAAATGACAAATTTTTTTTATATACGTGCTCAGCACAATTTACGGTAAAGAAAAAAACTAAATCAGAACAAAATGTCAAAATTCCTTTGCTAAGCAAAAGCAAGCATTAAAAGAAAAACGTGATGTTGCAGCACACTGTGAAGTCTAACTGAAAATCAGAAGGGTTCATTGAAAGTAGGTGAACTGGAAACTGAGGTTCTGCAGCGATGCGAGCCTCAGCAATAAAAGAAATGGCACCATTTGCTGAATGCATTTTGAGCTATATTAAACAGTGTGAGTAATACTACCACTTTCCTTTAAAGATAATAATTACCAGCAAAGCAAAACTACTGTAAACAAAGTCAAAAGACAAGTGACAAGCTTGAAAAAGGATACTTGCAACTCATACAAAGAGCTGATTTCCTGAACACATAAAGAACTTCTAAAATCAACAAAATACCAACAATCCAACCAAAACCTGGTCAAAGAATACTGACTCTTAACTAAGCATAGAAATACTAATGATCTTGAGTATATGAAAATATGCTGAACTTCACTCACAATAGAAATAAAAATTTTAAAAGAATTCTGATACTGAAATGCTAAATTTCTTTAAGAGAAAACTACAAGACCAACTCCATTTTTATAAAATGCAAAAGGAAAAAGAACTAAACATTTAGTAATTAAATATATAAGAAATTAAACAAATCTGACAAAGATGGAAGGGGGAAAGGCTGGAGAATAGCACACAGCAGCTACAGTGACATCTTTAACGTTCTGGCTCTTATGTCAGGAGATAAGTCTGTGGTTGCCATTTTACTATTAAGCTTCATAACTTGCTTGCATGTCACATACGGTCATTTATACCTATCAAGTATACATTTTTTTAAAGTAAAAATATAAACAAGGAAGATAATGTGTTTGAGCTTTGTATCATTTGGGCTTACAGAGGTGATACGACAGTACACTATACGTCTACCTTGTTTATTTGTACAAGCCCTGTTTTTGTTAACAGAGCAGGAGAAATAAGAGTCATTTCATACCTCTGATAAGATTAAACCAAAAGCTTTAGAATAACTAAAACTCTGAGTGACAGACTATATAAATTGAAACAAACATGGGATTAAAAACATCACGTGTTGCAGCTTTTAACAACCTCATCACTGCTTCTTGTCACAGTCCTATCAGCCCCATCAACAGCCTTTCCTGACATAAATTCTCTTTTCCCACCTGACATAGTTTACATTACTTTAAAAGGCACACAGACAACCTGACCACAAATGAAATTATACACAGAAACCTCCTTTGATACTTTTTCCCTAAAAATGCTATGGAGAATCTTTCAGAAGTTCCTAATCTCCTCAACTAGAACCACTGCTGTTTCACTGTCCTGTCCTCAGAGTGTACACTTCAACATCTGAAGTTTTCAGAAGTCCTTTTTAGCCATGTGTAAATAACTCAAAATTTCCCAAAAGAAAATGTCAGCACAAAGTAGAAATTCGTTACCTGCAGAAATGAAATAAATCTGCCCATCTGAATCTGGCAGTCACCTTCCACCATGCTGGCATCTGTAGCTTTAAAAGACAACATAAGGAATCCCATTTGAGGGTTTCGAATTTAACTCAATCTATACCAAAGGGTGGGAAAAAGATTTTTACGGTACTGTAAAATACAGTATTTTAATAATGAAAAGAAAACGAGACAGTCATCAATCACACAGTCAGAAGTAAACATGTTTCACTAGTTAATGAATTCAGTGACAATGCTCATCAAGCTACAGGGCTTTGTGACTTATGAAAGCATTGCAAACAACTAGGGCAAACCTCCCTCTGCTTCGCTGCCCAGCTTTTTGTCACCTGTTTATCCAACAAAAAAGCCAACCCAAATTTTTGCATGCTATTTTCTTGCACTAAGACAATACAGAAACCCTGGTAATGTAATGGGTTAAGTGCTATGTCTGCTAACCAGAAGGTTAGCAGTTCAAATCCGCCAGGTCCTCCTAGGAAACTCTATGGGGCAGTTCTGCTCTGACCTCTAGGGTCACCATGAGTTGAAACCGACTCAACGGCAATGGGTTTGGGTTTTTTTTTTTTTTTGGTTTAAGACAATCTATCATCAGATGGTAGTCTTAGAACTGTCTATAAATGTTTTATTCATCTCACTCTCAAGAAAGGCACCCCCACGTTACACCTTTAAAATTTCTTACCTCCTTCTCCATAAAACAAGAGGCCATTGTAAAACTTAGTTTCAGCCTTAAAAAAAAAAAAGAAAAGACTTTTTTAAAGTTATGTTCTTCTTCAGTTCCTAGGCTCTTTCAGTCACCTATAATTAATAGAGGACTGCATCACTTAAATACAAATTCGCTTAAATTCAAAAAATACTTACAACACAAATAAATTCATTTATCTGTAGTGTATTGAAGATATTATGAAGACTCAGAAAGTTTTTATTCATTTCTTTAGCCTGTACTATGTCTTACTCAACCACTCCGCCTCATGGCCTCCAATTAGTTCATGGCAGATAGAAGGTGAAACACAGCATTAAGTTTACCTACCCTGATCTGAGTTTTCATGACTCAAAGGTAAAGAAACACAAACTCAAATATATATTAAAGATGTAAAGCTTTTTAAAAAAAATCTGTCATATCTAGAAAGCAAGCATGTATGGCAAGTAACACACAGTTTGCAGGTATGCAGACCCAGGCTCAAACTGTCACCGCCAATAACATGTTAAGCAAGTGACCTTCTCTAAGCCTCAGTTCCCTCATCTATTCCTCACCTGCCCCTCTGGGACAAAACAATTAACTGACAGTGTTAGTGAAGTATCTGGCACCTAATAAATACTCAGTGAACGGCAGTCATTATTGTTACTCTTGCTTTCAACAAATAATTCATTCAGTAATCAATATTTATTGTAAACTATAAATAAATAGGCACCTATTTTACTTGAAATCATGTTTTTAAAGTCTTAAGACAGTAACAATAATTACCTCATATTTTAACTTCTTGATTTCACAACAAAGCGCAGCATAAAC
Organism: Heterohyrax brucei; assembly: GCA_028571685.1. Taxonomy (NCBI): domain Eukaryota; kingdom Metazoa; phylum Chordata; class Mammalia; order Hyracoidea; family Procaviidae; genus Heterohyrax; species Heterohyrax brucei. The sequence continues at coordinate 174,116,293 of CM053142.1, read as the reverse complement.
AGTGATGACTTTGTTTAAGACCTAATTTTATTCAATGAAAAACATAAAAGAAAAAAAGTAAATTATAACAGATACCTTTTTTTAAAACCCTTTTTAAAAATACATATTTCAGTTTAGGCATCTGTACCTTGTTTTCAGTCTTGATGAGTTCCAAAAGGGAAGACTGTTCATAAGGCAAAAGCTACAAAAACAAGGGAAAAGAACATTTCTCTTCAATTTGAAAAATCCTGTAAAACGTTTTTAAGTACACAAATTGAAACTATCTCTATTCTCAACTTGTTTTAGATCCTGCACTGAGCATCAGCACCATACCAACCTCTTTTGTTCAAGAAAAATTCATTGGACAGTATAAAAAGGCAAGGGAAGAAGCCCTGAAAGAAATGGCTCCCACATGCTATAATCACATGGCAAAACTTTGGTTCCCTCTAAGTCACTGGGTGGCTGATGATGAGTACGGTACAAGAAAGTGCAAGCTAATACTGAAGTTATCCAGTTCCACTAATTATGACTGTGGAAAAAGACCTCTCATCATTTTGGAATTTGCCCTGAATACATAAGTTTAATAAGATGTTGTGTCTAAACAGGAGAAAATAAAATAACATAAAGCATATAGCAAGACAGAAAAATCACAGCTTTTTGTACAAAGGTCTGGCTTAGACACATTTAAAACATGGTGTGCAGCTCACCTATCTTCTAAAGTGTAGCTTAATTTTTACCTCCTTCAGAAAGCCTTCCTGACTAATGCCTACAAGTGATCCTCCAATTAACTTATGTTGGAATCCTAACCCTTATGGATTACAGATGGAAACCCAGGGAGTGTAGTAGTGGTTAAGAGCTACAGCTGCTAATCAAAAGGTTGGCAGTTTGAATCTCCAACACACTCCTTGAAAACTCTATGGGGCAGTTCTTCTCTGTCCTGTAGGGTTTACTATGAGTTGGAATTGACTTGATGGCAGTAGACTTGATTTGGTTTTTGGTGTAGATGTGGACGTAATCCTATGTCGAAATAGAGTTTTGTTTTGTTGTATTAATGAGACCATACCCATGTAGGATATGTGTCCTGAATCTAATTGCTTCTGAGTTATAAGGAGAAGCACAAACACTGAAACAAGCAAGCACATATGGGCTGTCTGAAGACAGCCAAGGAATTAAGGAAAACCAAGACTAGGGACACTAGAGCCACAGACAGTCAAAGAAACCAGCATCTTCCCTGACAGCTGACAGAGAAAGCTTTCACCTAGAGCCAGTGCCCTGACTTTGGACTTTCTAGCCTCCTGAATTATGAGAAAACAAGTTTCCATCCTTTAAAATCATTTGCAGTATTTCTGTTACAGCAGCACTAGAAAACCAAGTCAAGTAGAAACACAACAAAATAACTGCCCAATAATGGAACTACAAATATACTGCAAAGAAAGGAATGGTTGGGTAGCGCAAGAAGGATTGTTTCCATATGAAGACAAAATTTAAAATATTAGCATTCTTCTGTTGGAGAACGTAAAAGCTGAGAGGACCTCACCCTGTTATAAAATCTTAGAGCTGAGATAAACACAAGATTTTTATTATAACTAGAGGAGGCCCTTAAAGCCCAAGTCTTAAAAAAAATAAAATGTACTACTACTTAATGGCAAGTGATAAATATATGAAACTCATAACCTGCAAAGCTAATATAGACCAAAAATGACAATTTCTTGTGGATATCCTTTAACTTACATACGAATATTCCCCCAAGAAGTATGGAAGAACAAACAGAAACAACAATAAATTTGAGGGAGAGATTTTTAAAGACTAAGCCTATCCAGCCTGCAACAGAGAACAGTGAAGTGGAAGTGGCTTCAGTTTTTAAATAAAGCCCTAGGAAGGCAGGTTCCAGTCCAGAATATAAGGGCACAGGCTCAAGAGCCAAACGGACTGGTATGGAGTCCAGGTTTTGTCACTTCAAATAAATGTGTACATTAACTGAATGGATGTGTTACTTCTCTAAGCCTTAGTTTCCGCATCTGTAAAATCAAGACAGTGGTGTACCTATCTTACAGGGATGTTGTGAGACTTAAAGTCAACAAATGTCCCACAGTTCAAGACAAAAAGACATATAACCCAACTTAAAAATGAGCAAAGGATTTGGACAGAAATTGCCCCAAAGAAGGTATGTTTTTGTTAGATGCCCTGGAGGCAGTTCCAAACTCATAGTGACTCTATGCCCAGTCCTGTGTCACCCTTACAATCATTGCTACATTTCACCACGAGTCAACCCATCTCACTAAGGGTCTTCTTGTTTGCTGACCCTGTACCTTACTAAGCACGATGTTCTTCTCCAGGGACTGGGTCCTTCTGGTAATATGTTTGAAGTATGTGAGTCCAAGTCTCACTATCCTTGCTTCTAAGGAGCATTCTGGCTGTACTTCTTTCAAAACAGATTTGTTCATTTTTCTAGCAGTCCACAGTACATTCAATATTCTTTGACAACACCATAACTCAAAAGTATCAATTCTTCTTCAGCCTTCCTTCTCTACTGTCTGGCTTTTGCACCCATATGAGGCAACCGAAAATACCATGGCTTAGGTCAGGCACACTTTAATCCTCAAAGTAACATCTAAACAGGTCTTTTGAAACAGATTTGCCCAACAAAATGCATTGTTTGAATTCTTGACTGCTGCTTCTTCCATGAGCATTGCTTGTGAATCCAAGTAAAATGAAATCCATGACCTCAATCTTCTCTCCATTTATCACGATGTTGTTTACTGGTCCAGATGTGAGAATTTGTGCTTTTATATTGAAGTATAATCCACACTGAAGGCTGTGGTCTTTGACATTCATCACTGTTTCAAGTCCTCCTCACTTGCAGCAAGCAAAGTTGTGTCTCATCTGCACACCACAGGTTGCTAATGAGTCTTCCTCCAATCCTGATGCCCCATTCTTCTTCATATAGTCCAGCTTTTCAGATTATGTATTCAGCATACAGACTGAATAGGTATGATGAAAAGATAAACCCCGATAACACATTCTTCCTGATTTTGAACCATGCAATATCCCTTATTCTGTTCTGCATAAGTACAATCAAGTGTCCCAGAGTTCTCATTATTTGCAGTGTTATCCATAATTTGTTACGGTCCACACAGCCAACTGCCTTCACATAGTTAATGAAACATGAGCAAATATCTTTCTGGTATTCTCTGCTGTCAGCCAAGATCCATCTGAGATCTACAGACATATCCCAGGTTTAAGTTCTCTCCTGAATCTGCTGAAATTCTGGCAGTTCTCTGTTGATGTGCTGCTGCGGCCACTTTTCAATGATCTTCAGCAAAATACTACTTGCATGTGACATTAATGATATTATTTAGAGACCATCTCAAGGATATATTTAATCCACTGACCATTACTGATTCAAGATTAGACAAGCACTGGAATGATGTCAAGGACATCATGACATCAAGGACATCATTCATGAGACAAGATTACTTAAGAAGTCAGGAAAAAAAAGTAGAAAATGGACATCAGAGGAGACTCTGAGACTTGATCTTTAATAGCAAATAGCTAAACAGAATGAAAGAAATGATGAAGTAAAAGAACTCAACAAAATATTTTAAAAGGCAGCTTGCAAAGACAAAGTATTATAATGACATATGAAAAGATCTGGAGTTAGAAAACCAAAAGGGAAGAACATACTTGGCACGCCTACAGCTAAAAGAACTGAAGAAAAAATTCAAGCCTTAATTTGCAATTTTGAAGGATTCCACGGGCAAAATATTAAATGATGCAAGAAACATCAAAAGAAGATGGAAAGAATACAGAGTAACTGTACGTAAAAGAATTGGTCAACGTTCAGTTATTTCAGTAGGTAGCATGAGTGAGAACTGATGGTACCAAAGGAAGAAGTCACGGCCACACTGAAGGCATTGCCAAAAAACAAGACTCCAGATATTGACAGAATATCAATTGAGACATTCCACCAAACAGATGCAGCCCTGGCAGTGCTCACTTATCTATGCCAATAACTTTGGGAGACAGCTACTGGGCCAACTGACTAGAAGAGATCCATATTTGTGTACATTTCAATGAAAGGCGACCCAAGAGCCAAGGAAAAAAGGTACACAAATGGCCAATAAGTACACAAAAGAATCCTCAACATCACCAGCCCTCAGAAAAATGCAATCCAAGCCACAATGATGTATCACTGCAAATCCATTAAAAAATATAATAAAATAAAAAATAAAAAAACAAAACTAAGCCTATTGCCATTAAGTCATTACTGACTCACAGCAATCCTACAGGATAGAGCAGAACTGCCCCATAGTGTTACATGGAGCAGCTGGTAGGTACAAACTGCTGACTTCATGATTAGCATGGAGCTCTTAACCACTGTACCATCATGGCTCAACACCCGTTAGGACGACTATAATCAAAAAGACAGGTTAACAAGTTTGGAGAAACTGAAAACCTTATATACTGACAGAATGCAAAATGGTCTGCTGCTTTTCAAGTCAAGCAGGGAATTAGCATACAGCCTAGCAATTCCACTAATTATGTACCCAAGAATAATGGAATTATCATTGTTGTTAGGTGTCACTGAGTTGGAGCCAACTAATAGTAATCCTTTATACAACAAAACAAAACACTGCCTGGTCCTGCACCATCCTCACTATTATTGCCATGCTTAAGTCGATTGCTGCAGCCACTGTGTCTACCCATCTCATTGAGAGTCTTCATCATTTTTGCTGACGCTGTATTTACCAAGCATGATCTCCTTCTCCGTGGACTGATCCGTCCTGATAACATGTCCAAAGCATGAAGAGTATTCTGGTTGTATTCCTTCCAAAAAAAAATTGTGTTATTCCTTTGGCAATCTATGGCATATTCAGTATTCTTCACCAACACAATTCAAAGTCATCCCCTCTTCTTTGGCCTTCCTTATTCACTGTCCAGCTTTCACACGCATGCCGTGACAGAAAACACCACGGCTTGTGTCAGGAACACATTAGTTTGCAAAGTCACATCTTGGCTTTCAACACTTCAAAGAGACCTTTCGCAAGAAATTTGCCCAATGCAATGCATCTTTTGATTTCCTGACTGTTGCTTCCACAGGTACTGACTGTGGTTCCAAGTAAAATGAAATCTTTGAGAATTTCAATCTTTTCTTTATTTATAACAATGCTGCTTCTTGGTTCAGTGGTGATGATTTTTATTTTCTTTATGTTGAAATATAACCCATACCGAGGACAGTAGCCTTTGATCTTCATCAAAGTCCTCTTCAATCTCAGCAAGCAAGGTTGTATCACCCACACATTGCAGGCTGTTAATGAGTCTTTCTCCAATCCTGATACCCCATTCTGCTTAATATAATCCAGCTTTTAGGATCTGTTTAGCATACAGACAAAAGTAAATATGGTAAAGTACGGTAAAACCACACAACCTGATGCATACTTTTCCTGACTGTAAACAGTGCTGCAACCCCTTGTTCTATGTGAATGACTATCTCTTGATATAGTTTCTGTATGACTACGATTAAGTGTTCTGGAATTCCCATTCTTCCCAATGTTACCTATAATTTGTCATGGTCCACACAGTAGAATGCCTTGGCAAAACCAACAAAACACAGGGGAACATCTCCCTAGCGTTCTCTTGTTTTCAGCCAGGATCCATCTGACACGATCAACAGTGATATCCCTAGTTCCACATCCTCTTCGGAATCTCGCTGAAATTTCTGGCAGTTCCCTGCTGATGGAGTGCTGCAACTACATCTGAATGATCTTCTGTGAAATTTTACTTGTGTATGACATTAATGTGTTATTCAATAACTTACACAATCAGCTGGATCACCTTTCTTGGGAACAAGTGTAAATAATGGATGGCTGCCTGATGGTTAGCCAGGTAGCTGTCTTCCAACTGTCTTGGCATAGACAAGTACCACTCCCAGATCTGCATCTGTTTGCTGAAATATCTCACTTGGTATTTCATCAATTCCTGAAGCCTTGTTTTCCATTAACGTATTCAGTGCAGCCTGGATTCTTCCTCTGGGACCATCAGTTGCTGATCACATGCTACCTCCTGAAACGGTCGAACATCAACCAATTGTTTTTGGCATAGTGGCTCCCTGTGTATTCCTTCTGCCTTGTTTTAATGCTTTCTGGGGTGATGAAAATGTTCTGAAATTGACTGTAGTTTTGGTTGCACATTCTATGAACATACTAAAACCCCCTGAATTGTACAGTTTAAACAGATGCATTATATGGTATATAATTTCTACCTAAATAAAGCTATTTTTTAAAAGCTAATATGCAACTTAGGATGGTATCTGGTACATAATAAATGTTAAATAAATGTTAGTTATTTAAACAACAGGCTACAGTTTCAACAACTGAACTACCTCAAAATGGAAGAGTGATTTACCTTACATATTAAAATCACTCTTACATTAAGATCCCCTAAAGTAGCATGCGAGAACTTCCTGAAAATAACAGAAGCATTCTATACCTTTATGTTTATCAAAAATCATTGATCAATATTTAAAATCCATGCATTTTAGTATGTATAAAAAATTTCAATAATAAGCAAAAAAATCCTATTCTGTTGCAGTCCTCTTAATTTTCTTGATGATGAAAAACAAGTGCTCCCTCAAATACTTGGAGCTTGTCTTATTCTACACAAAAGGATAAAGCTATTGAATTTTTTTCATTCTTTAACAACAAAAATGTATAGCTTCCTTAAATGGCTTAGAGAAAAGGGAATCAACATTTTTTTCCTAAGTTTTTTTTAGCTCTCTAAATTCCAAATAATAGAAATATATTGTTCATTTAAAAAAACAGTACATTTAAAAAACATGTCCTGAAAACATATCCATAAGTCAAAAAAAAAAAGAACACCTTTAATGCTATCGGATCAAGATTGAAGTCCCACACATCGCCAATCGAGTCATCCAGGGCATCTTCAATTCTTCTCAATTGAGATGTATATTCCTCCAGAAATTTTCCATAGTTCTTCAGCTGGACTTCAGCATGAATTTCTAAATTTAAAACAGTACATGATAAGTATAAGTAACAAGTTACAGGACATTATCTCAAATATCACAGCAAAGTAGGTATTCGGCATTACTAATTTTATTAGAGTATCTGAATCTTTTCAAAATAAAATTTCAAAGTCAAACTGATAATTCAGCTTTTGATCATCTCCAAATGGGTTAATTTTATAAAAAGTAGATGTTACTGTACATAAACACATGTGTGTGTATATATGTGTATGTGTGTGTATGTGTATAGACAGATAGGTAGACAAATATAAAATCTTAAAACTCTAAAGTATTACAAAAAGTGTCCAGCCTTTTACCCTATATAGGGCTTGTAAACAATCTGAATAAATGCCGTAAGGCAACTTAATGCTCTGATTCTATATTTTAGTCACAATACCAAAAATAGATGTTCATGACCTGAAACAAAAACCCACAGCTGCACATAGCAACCCTACAGGACAGAGTAGAACTGCTCCAAAGAGTTTCCAAGGAGCATCTTGTGGCTTTGAACTGCATTAACACTTAACCACCACGTAACCATGGTTTCCTCATGACCTGCAAAGGGTGCAAAAATCTGTGCTGTCATATAAGCAAAATTTAAAAAGTGTAATTCTTAATTCCATGCATAGTAAATTATTGTTTAAAAATACACCTACATATTCTGTTTTGTAAATAGAGATTTTAGGCCTGCTTCATCATAATGAACATTATTCCTGTAATACCCAGTATTTACCAAAATACTGTTCTATTTAATTATAATAATCTAGTGAGAAAAGCTACTAAAAACTGTTGGCTGAGTACAAACCCTGTGTCAATTTTTAAAGAATTTTCATAGCAGTAGATGACTCTTACTGAAATAAAAAACAAACCTGTTGTCGCAGATTCGATTTCAACTCCTTCGGTACCTGTAGGATAGAGCAGGACTGCCCCATGGTTTGGTGGATTCAAACTACCAATCTTTTGGTTGGCGGTCAAGCTCTCTAACACTGCTAGACAATACATGGTGTGTCTGGTCATCGAAATAAAAGACAGTAAATCTTTTGCCTTATATGTAAGAATTCATTATTTATTCTCAAAGGTGATGAATGTAAATCCAATTCAGTTTCTTTCATTGTTGTGGATACTTTACTGGCTCTAGTCTTCTACAAAATGGCAGAATTCTCCTCCACTAAAATTTAGCAATGTGAAGCAACCCTAATGCATAAAATTTGTTCTGACTCATGAGATTAAATTGTAAAGACCTGGCTCCTCCTTGGAAACTGATGTTCTGAATCTTAGGAGGGTCAATGTGCCTCATTAAAGTTCCTGTCTCATTACAGCTCAAATCTCGGTGAGCCTCAAAAAATTTGTCTAGACGTGATTCATACTCCAAAAATTAATGAAAACCAGCATACAGAAAAGACGAAAGGTCTTCCTTACAGCTTAAATTTAAGAACTGTGCATGATTCTCAGTATTCCAAGTACTAGTTTCATTTATCTGGGTAATAAAGTCAAATGTGACCAGCACAGCAGTACTTAACATTGATACTAGAGAAACAGCCAAAAAATGACTCATTTTCCACATGAGTATGGTTTCAGAATACACTTTTAACTCAGTACTGAAATCACTGCTAAGGGTCACCCTTCAGCCACAGATTAGACAGGCTCATAAAACAAAACAAGACAAAACGGGCACACCAGCCCAGGGGCGAGGATGAGAAGTAAGAGGGGAACAAGAAAGCTGGCAAGGCAGAGGCTAAAGTTGAGAAGGGGAGAGTGCTAACATATCGTGGGGTTGGCAAACAGTATCACAAAACAGTGTATGTGTTGCTTAATGAGAAACCAACTTGCTTTGTAAAGCTTCATCTAAAGAACAATTAAAAAAAAGAAAAAATTACTCATTTCATCTGTTTGAGGATTCACAAAGCAGCAGACAACAGAAAACCTGTAATAACACCATAAAGGCTCTTCTTGTATGGCAACGAAGAGCCATAAAATTGGGAAAAGTTAAAAAAAGTGTGACAGAAGAATTACAGTGATTCCTGAGTCAAATACCAAAAACCTATTTGAGCTTATCTCCTGCATTCCTTGTCTCATCTTTGTAACCTTAAAAGTTAGCATACTATATAAACCAACAACCACACTCATAGCAACCCTACAGGACAGGGCTGAATCGCCCCACAGACAAGCCAACTGCTGTGTCTTTCTCCCACAGTGGCTGTTGGGTTCGAACCACAGATCTTTCAGGCAGCTCTAACCACTGCACCACTAGGGCTCCTGTAATACTACATTAAAAAAAAAAACAGTGCCATCGAGTCGATTCCAACTCATTGTCACCCTATTAGACATAACAGAATTTCCAAGGAGCATCTGGTGGATTCAAACTTCTGACCAATCGGTTTGCAGACACAGCACTTAAACACTACAACACCAGGGTTTGTGCATACCATACAGAAAATATATGTCGAATGAATGAGATCATTCTAAGTTCAACTATTTTAACATCCAATAGTACTATTTTAAAAAATCCAACAGTATACCTTTTATGCTAATTTTTTAAAGATGCTAGAATGAGGAACCTTTGCCCATAAAACTTCACACATGACAAGGCACAGCTCACTTTTTAACAATAAATACAGAGTCCTCTCCATAAAACACAAAGAAAAAGTCATCATTACACCAAGACAGCATTTTTTTTTTCAGTGCTCAACAGCAATATCTTGTGGAATGTTTTGTGAAAAACCAGAAAGCTCCCCCCGGAAGGAACTCATCTTTCTTCAACAGATAAAACCTAACTGCATCTCAGTTTGCAGACATTAGTTTTCTTTGTAATTGCTAGCAAAATTCAACTGGGATTCAAAGTGTTCTACTTTGCGTGAAAATATTCTACTTTATGCACTTAAGCAGTATGCCCTATACAATCTTCCTATACAGATTAATATCATCAAAGATAAGAAACAGATTGCCAACTTGTGTTAATCTTAGTTTCACTAAAATAATAAGTGAAATTGGTTAGTGTTTTGAGGAGGAGGTTGGACTTTTAAGTTCTTCTAACTTAAAACCAGGCAATTCAATTTTATGCAAATTTTGATACAGACCTGCTGTAATTTTTGAAACCCTTCTAGTTGGCAACAGAAACCACACAGCACCACTGAAAAACAGCACTGGGCACAAAAAAAAAAAAAAAAAAAAAAAAAATGGAAGTAGATAAATTGACATTCACGTGTTTATTTTTATTGTGTGGCGAGTTCTCTGTTGCTACCTTCTTCTGTTATAAAAACGTGAAAGAAAATTACCCAAACTTCCAAAAGTTGGTATGGGAAGGGAAAAAACGAACAACAGGAAACCGAAACAGGAACCCAGACATCAGCACCTTCAAGAACTGAACGCTCCGAGAATCTGGCCAAGCCCAGACACAGGACCAACCTCAGCTCCCCAGGGCTACCAGGACTCCCGGAGTGCGCCCCACCCTTGTCCTGAGAATGCAGAAAGAGGACTTCGCTCACCCCGGGGACCTAAGGGGCAAGAGGAGCACTACTATCCCGAACGCTGGAGACCCGACCGGGACAGCCTAGCCCATCGCTGCTGAGACGCCAAAGTAACGCTTGTCGGCGCGTCCCTCTCACACCCCAGGGGGCAGCGTCCAGAATCGGACGGCTGAGCGGCCATCGCGACGCAAAGCCCTCCCGCAGGAGCCCTGCTAGGACTGAGGCTGCCCAGACGAGCGGTGCACCCGCATCCCTTGCCCTGACGCTCCCTTACTCTGTGAGCCATCGTCAACACGGTCGAACTCCCAGTCTGGGGACAGAGTCTCCACCGCCATCACCCCGGCGCCTCCCACAGACACAGCGCCAAGCAGCCCAGGCGGCGACAGCGGCCTCACCCCGGCCGCTGTCACGGCACGTGACTTCCGGCCGCAGTCCCGCCCACGCTCACGAGAGCCAACCGGGCTGGTCGCCCAGGAGGGTCGCAGGGGCCGCTGGGAAAGCGAGTCCTCAGCGGCGACTAAACGAGGTAGCCATGGTGGCGTCGGTGGCCGTTGGAGGCTCGTCACCCTTCACTTCTTCTCGCCTGCCACAACGGCACCTTCAACTTTGAGCTGCTATCCAGAGACGATTTTTAATACTTGAAAGAGCTACGCTCTCCGTCTAATCTGAAAATGGCAAAATTGATGGGAAGCGGCTTAACTGCTGTAGTTCTCCTGGACAACGCTGTCCTGTATGTCAGGTCCCTGTCTTCAGGTGTCGTGCGGATTGCTTTTGAGAAAAGACTGCTGTGAGACGGAAGTTACTTTACCAACACTGAAGGGGAAGTCTTACTACGGTACTTAGCCAACTCTTACCGGCTCTCACGATCCTTTTAAAACGGGGAAAAAGGAAGCAGCATTGTTGAAGTGAGTTTTACAATGCTCCTCCTTCGACCTGGCTTATCGAGAACTAAGGAATCTATATGACCTGGATTATCCAGAACTAGGAAGCTGTATAACTAGTTTCACTACATGTACCCAGTTATCGGCACAAGGCTGTGCATTGTAGCATGGTTTTTAATAGCGCCTGAGAGGAAACACTGGGGGGCCCTGGAGGCGGCAGGATTTAAGTGTGACCGCTGCTCCCCAAAAGGTTGGCAGTTCAAATCCACTAGCCGCAGCTTGGAAACTCTATGGGACAGGTCTACTCTGTCCCCTACAGTCAGTGTGGGTCAATTTTGACCTGATAGCAACAGGTTAGGTCTTTTAATAGAAGCAGGAGCCCTAGAAGTGCAGTGGTGAAAAGCGAGGACTGATAATCAAAAGGTTGGCAGTTTGAATCCACCAGCTGCTTCTCAGAAACCCTACTCTGTTCTACTCTGTCCTATGTGGTCTCCAAGAGTCAGAATCCACTCTAAGGCAACAGGTGTAATAGGTAACAACAATAGAAAACAATTTGAATGTCCTTCAATAGGGAATAATTATATATGTGATAATACAGCCATACTGTCAAATACTAGATAACAGTTAAGAAATAGATTTATAGGGGCACGGAAAACCGACAGGTGGCAGTTGCAGAGTAATGTGTATATTGTGATTCCATTTATATTTTCAAGTTATATATACGTATGTATTTGCATATGTATATGTGTGTATAAAAGTATCTGCCATCTCCCTGTCATTTTGTTTTTGGACTGTGGTGGCTTGTATGTTGCTATGATGCTGGAAACTAATCCACCAGAACTGCAACAACCAGCAGGGTCATCGGTGGAGAACAGGTTTCAGCAGAGCTTCCAAACTAAGACTAGGAAGAAAGGCCTGGTGATCTACTTGCAAAAATTAGCCGGTGAAAAACCTATGGATCACAAAATATTGTCCAGTTCTTCAGTTCACTTCTGTTGGACACATCGTCTGGATGGACAAGTCCCTGGAGAAAGATCTCATGTTTGGTCAATTTGAGGGCCAGCGAAGGTGAGGGAAGCCCTCAGTAAGATAGAGTGGCCCCATAGCTGCAAAAAAATATGCTTAAATTTACAAACATGACTATGGTGCAGGACTAGTCAGTTTCCTACTGTTATATAGGCTTATCGTGGATCTGCACCAACTCAAACACAACTAATAACAACAATGTAGATGCATAGAAACAGAACTCAAATCATGATAAAGAGGACAATGGCCACCTGAAAAAGAGTGTACATGGGTAAGTAGAAAGGGAGATTTTCAAGTTTCATCTACTTACATGTTTTTGAATCTTAAACAATGAGAATATATTAAAACTTGTGTAATCTTTAAAAAGTACCAAAAATAAATCAAGGCCAAAAAAAAAAAAAAAAGATCTTGAGGCTCTTGGACCTGCAATGAGTCAAATATTTATAGACTGACCACTCTGTACCTGGCACCAAGCTAGATGCTAAAGTTAATAGATTAGTAGCAACAGGCCCTGTGATATAATAATTAAAAGCACAGTTTCTAGAGTCAAATTGCCCAGGTCCAAAATCTGGCTCTTCCACTTAATAGCCGTGTGAATTTAAACCAAGTAATTGAAGCTCTGCCTCAATTTTCTCATTTATAAAATGAGAGTAGTACTGACAAATGCCTCAAAGGATTGTTTTAATGATGAAATTAGTTTATACATGTATGATGCATAGAACAATGCTAAGTACATGCTCAAAAAGTATTTGCTATTATAAATCAATATAATCTTTTCATATATATGTTTATATATATGTATATATCTCAAGGATTGCCTGTTTTGAACATAAGTAGCTTTAAATCAAACTCCACAGCCTACAACTACAAGTTTTATTACAAAATTAGAAGTTAGATACTAAGTATAAAGGCATATTCATTATAAACTAGAAAGTGCTATCTGAAAGTTATTTATTATAATGAATGTCCCATATTTCTTAGGGCTAGTTTACAGAAGGCAAATAACAATTTCAAGGTTTACAAATCCTTCTTTTTACTTCCTTTCCCTCACAATAGCACTTTCTGGAAGCAAGCTGGGAAACAGAAGGGGAAACATTTTATGTGAGCAGTATTGTGCTACCTTTGAGAGCATCTATAAAGAACTTTAGAATGGCTGCTCATAAATCCTTAACTTTAAACCCAAAGATTCTGATACCCATAGTTTAAGTACCAGTGTATTTCATGACATTATATAAAGAGAGAGATAGATAATATATATACATACATATTTTCTCTAAATCCTTGTTAAACAAGTTCAGAAACTTGAGGTATATTATATCTTATCGAAAGGTTGGCAGTTCGAATCTGCCAGGTGCTCCTTGGAAACTCTATTCAGCAGTTCTCCTCTGCCCTGTAAAGTCGCTAGGTGCTGAAACCAACTGGTTAGCAGTGAATTTTGGTATGTTTTAAGGTTTTTTAACTTGTGTCTTAAACATTTGAAATTTTCTTCTTAGAAACTGACGTAACTTGTAGTTTGTCAAAGTCCTGTGTGTACTTGGCAAAAAGATTCCTAATATGTTACATCCGTGTATTAATTTACAAAACAATCTCTCACGTGGACATTACCATAGACCTGGGAGAAGTCTTCTTCCATAGCCCATGCTGCTTTCTGAATGAAGTTTCTCAGAATCAATCTGATTAGGTCATAGCTCTATTTACATCCTCCAGCCAGATTCCCATTGCCTTGGGCAAGGAGTTTAAGCCTCATGTGATGAAACACTAGCCCTCTAAAGTTTTCACCCCATCTGCTCCCCAAATGATGCTCAGTTTGCTCTACTGAGGTAAAGTACTTCAGTTTCTCACACAGGTCCTACTGTGTGCAACAACCGTGAATTTACATGTGCAGATCCTTAGACAAGTGCAAGCCTTCTGGACCTTGTCTTCCTCTGAAAACCAAACCCACTGCCATAGAGTTGGGTCTAACTCACATGGATCCTATAGGTCAGAGTAGAATTGCACCTATAGAGTTTCCAAGGAGTGCCTGGCAGATTTGAACTGCTCACTTTTTGGTTAGCAGACGTGGCACTTAACCCACTACACCACCATTGCTGTCCTCCTGAACAACTATAGTTTTGTCAAAACATAGCTGAGACACTAGCTTATGTCAGAGTCTGATGGCCGTCCAAGATGTATTATCCGTTTCTTCCACTACAGAACCCCACTTTTTAACTGAAGCATATGGCCACCCAACTGAAAAATTTTCCAGTCTCACTTGTAGTCAGGTGTGGCCGTACCATTAACTTCTAGCCGATGAGATGTACTTGTAAGGAGTAGTGCTACTTGAACAGAAATACCATAAGTGGGTGAGTTTTAAAAGAGAACTTCTATTTTGTCACAGTCCAATGGGCTAGAAGTCCAAAGTCAGAGTGTCAGTTCCAAGGGAAAGTTTTGGAGGAAGGTCCTTCTTGTCAGTCTTTCCCGTAGTGGGAGCTTCTGATGCGCAGGCACTCCGAGTCCTTTCCAAATGAAGTGCTCTCCTCCCAGCACTGTTTCTTGGTGTTCTGAGGTCCCCCACTCTCTGATTGCTAGCCTTTCCTTTGTATCCCAAGAGACCGCCTCAGGACACAATACAGTCTTACGCTTTGAGACCTGCCCTACCAACACCACTGCTGCCCGTCCTCCCTATCATAAACCCACTGCCATCCAGTTGGCCCCTTATAGGTCAGAGTAGAACTGCCCCATAGAGTTTCCAAGGAGCATCAGGCAGATTTTGGACTGCCGACCTCTAGGTTAGCAGATGTAGTGCTTAGCTCACTAGCTACCAGGGTTTCCCATTAACATCAGAGAGGCAGGATTTATAACATGTGGGACCGTCACATAATACTGGGAATCATGGCCTAGCCAAAAACGGCTGCACATTTTGGGGGCAGGGAGTGGGGCAGGGACACAATTCAATCCATGACAAGTAGTTCAGAATAACTTTTTATGAAAGAAAGCTGGGGATCAAGAATGAGAGTAAAGATAATGACGGGTAACCCTTACTCTCATTTGCAGTGTGTCGCAAGGCCCAACGGTTAAGAACTAACCAAGATTGGCAGGAGAAAGAACTCACAATCTGCTACTATAAAGATTACAGCCAAGAAGACCCGACAGGACCCTGTCACATAGGGTCACTATGAGTGGAAAAAGCAACTCACCAGCACGTAACAGCAGTAAGCATTTCAAAAGCCTTTTGCATCTATCACTGTATTTCATATTCGTAGCAGCACTGAGATTGAGCCCACTGATGTACAGTGCCTTCTCTGTGGTGTGTTAAGTCTCCACATATTTAAAGTTTTGTTTTTGTTATTAAGCAATTTGTCTGTCTGTATGCCAATACCTCTGTGCTTAGTTATAATAGTTTTGTAAGTGTTGGTATCTGGTAGGGCAAGCCCTGTTCCTGGTTCTTCCTCCACACCAAACCAAACCCAGTGCCATCAGAGAAAATAGCCACGGAGGGCTTCCAAGAAGCACCTGTTGGATTCAGACAGATGACTTTTTGGTAGGCAGCCGTAGCTCTTAACCACCGCACCACGAGGGTTTCTGGTTCTTCCTCAGAAATATCGTTACTTTGGGCCTTTTGCCTTTGCCAACGTATTTTAGAATCAGCTTCTCTAGTTTCATTGGAAATCCTGTTGGAATTTTGATTAGGATTGCACTAAATCAATTTCGTAAGAATAGATACCTTTTTTGATTTTGAATCTTCCTAACCCTGATCATTTATTCAGGTTTTCCTTAATTAATGTCTGTCAAGAAAGTTTGTAATTTTCTCCATCTATTTCTTCTACATCTTCTGTTAGATGTATTCTTTTCTTCTTTTTTTTTATTTTTTGCTTCTTTCCACACAAATTTTATTTCTGTCTTATGTTGACTCTTTGTGTGTGTGTGTGTGTGTGTGTGTGTGTGTGTGTGTGTGTGTGTGTGTGTATTTAATGTTACTATGTTTTAGGTGGAAGTTTACAGCGTCACTTAGTTTCTCATTCAAAAATTTATACATGAATTGTTTTGTGACATTGGTTGCAGTCCCTACAATATGTGAGAACGATTCCCTGTGTCCATCTGCCCAGTTTTCCTTTCCGTTCCTGCCTTCTCAACTTTGCTTTTGGACAGCTTTTTTTCATTTAGCCCCATATACATGATTGAACTAAAAAGCATGCTCCTTACATGTTTTATTATTTGTTTTATCAGCCCATCTAATCTTAGGCTGAAAGGTTGACTTCTCCAGTAACTTCAGTTCTGAGTTAGCAGGGTGTCCAAGGGCCATAATCATGGGAGTTCCTGCAGTCTCTGTCAGACAAGTAAATCTGGTCCTTTGTTTGTGAATTTGAATTTTGCTGTACGTGTTTCTCTGACTGTATCCAAGACCCTCTATCGCGCTCTCTGTCGCAGCAGTCAGTGTTGGTAGCCAAGCACCATTTAGTTCTGGGCTCAGGCTGGTGGAGGCTGTGGTTTATTAGTCCTTTGGACTAATATTTTTGTTGTGTCTTTGGTTTTCTTCATTTTCCTTTGCTCCAGATAGTATGAGACCCATAGATGTATCTTAGATGGCTGTTTGCAAGCTTTTAAGACCCTAGGACTCATAGTAGGATATAGAACATTTTCTTTATGAACAGTATTATACCAGTTGACCTAAATGTCCTCTAAGACCATGGTCCCCCCTCCCAGCTCCAATAACTCAGTCCATCAAGGTGTTTAGATGTGTTTGGGATGCTTCTACAACTTCGCCTGGAAACCTTCGTGGCTTAGTAGTTAAGAGCTATAGCTGCTAACCAAAAGGCCAGCAGTTTGAATCCACCAGGTGCTCCTTGGAAACTCTGTGGGGGTAGTTCTGCTGTGTCCTACAGAGTTGCTATGAGTTGGAATTGAGTTGATGGCATTGGGCTTGTTTTTTGGTCTTAAGACTGCCTTGGTCAAGTTGTGCAGACTTACCATTTATTGTGTGTTGTCTTTCCTTTCAAAGATAACACTTATTGAGTATCTAAATAGTGATTTCTCCTCCCCAACCCTTCTCTCTAGACTTATTTGTAATATAAATTTATTTTAAATGGTTATTATTCTAAGAGACCTGGTGGTACAGTGGTTAAGAGTACAGCTGCTAACCAAAACACTGGCAGTTTGAATCTACCAGCTGCTTTCTGGAAACCCTGTGGGTCAGTTCTACTGTGTCCTATGGGGATATATGAGTTGGAATAGACTCAACAGCAGTGGATTTCATTTTTTGTTTTGGTTTGTTTGTTTATTTGTTGTTGTGGCTATTATAAATGATGTCTTTTAAAATGTCTTGTAACAGTTAGTTGCCAGTATCTCAAAGTAGCTTTTTATGTATTAAACTTATATTCACCTACCCCACTAATTTTTCCTTGTAATTATAACAGTTATTTTGTAGATTATTTTGATTTTATTCTGTTAAGGCTTGCTTTGTAACCTAATACATAAGTCTATCCTAGAGAATGTTCCATGTGCACTGGAAAAGAAAATATACTTGGCTGCTGTTGGGTGGAGTGTTCTGTATATGAGGTCAAATTGGTTGATTGTGGCATTTAGATCTTATCATGGATTGAATTGTGTCCCCCCAAAATGTGTGTAGCAATTTGGCTGTGCTGTGATTCCCAGTATTATGTGATTGTCCTCCATTTTGTGATTTTCCTGTGTTGTAAAGTCTAATCTCTGTCTGTGCCCTATTGAAGGCAAGATTGGATTATGTAAAAGATGATTAGGGTGGGACTGTGAGACCTTACTAAGAGAATTTCCCTGGAGTGTGATTTGAACCACCTTTTATTGTACAAGAGATAAAATGAAAAGGAAGCAAGCAGAGAGTTGGGGACCTCATACTATCAAAAAAACAGTGCTGGGAACAGAGCATGTCTTTTGGACCTAAACTTCCTGCTCTGAGATGCTACAGGCCAAAGAAAGACAACACAAAGACCTTCTTCCAGAGCTGACAGAGTGTGTGTTCCCTAACTTTAGACTTCTAGCCTACTGGACTGTGAGAGAATGAACTTTTCTCTGTTAATGCCATCTACTGTGGTATTTCTGTTATAGCAGTACCAGATGACTAAGACAGATAGTCCATGTCTTCACTGAACTTCTTTTTAGATGTTCTGTCCTTCACCAAAAGTGATACGTTAAAATCTCCTGCTATTATTGTGGAGCTGTCTTTTTCTCTTTTCAGTGCTGTTAGAGTTTGTTTTATGTATTTTGGAGCCATGTCATTGGGTGCAGAAATATTTATTATAGTTATGTCCTCCCGTTGTATTGATCTTTTGGTCATTATATAGTTTGCTTCCTTATTCATTGTGGTGGATTTTACCTTCAAGTTTATTTTGTCAGAAATTAATATTTTCACTCCCACTTTTTTTTTAATGCTTTTTGCTTGATGTATGTTTTCCATCCTTTAAGATTTAGTTTGTTTGTGTCTTTAACTCTAAGATGTGTTTCTTGTAGGTAGTGTATAGATAGATCATGTTTTTCTTATCTATTCTGCCACTCCACTCTGTTTATTGATGCATTTAATCCACTTATATTAAGCGTTATTATTGATAGGTATGAGTTTAGTGTTGTTATTTTGATGTCTTTTTTTGTTTCTTGTTAAGAGTGTCCACTTACTTTTCTGTTCTAAGTCGTCATTGTTTATGTATTTTCTTTTCATTGTTTTCATTGTTGATTTTGTATTTGCTGAGTGTTTTAGTCAGCTAGGGCTGCTCTAACAGAAATACCACAGAGTGGATAGCTTTAACAAAGGAAGGTTTATTCTTACACAGTCCAGTAGGTTGCAAGTCCATATTCAGGGTGTCCGCTCCATGGGAAGGCTTTCCCCTTGTCGGCTCTGGAGGAAAGTCCGGTATTGCATCAGTCTTTGTCCAGGGAGCGTCTTGGCGCAGGAACCTCAGGTCTGAAGGACGCACTCCTCTCCCAATGCTGCTTTCTTGACGGTGACAAGATTCCCAATTCTCCTTGTTTCTCTTTCCTTTTATCTCTTGCAGGCTGAAAGGATTAAGGGTGGGGCAAGCCATACTCCAGGGAAATTCCCCCCACAGCAGAGCCGGGAAGTAATCCTATGCAGGAATTTACAGCCCCACCCTAATCCTTTGACATACAGTTTAGGGAAACCACAAAATGGAGGACAGTCCCAAGATACTGGGAATCCTATCCCAGCCACATGCTACATATATTTTTGGGGGGACACAATTCAACCCATGACACTGAGTCTTGGCTTTTCTTGCTTTTTATTTTGATATGTAGGATTGTTAGTTTCTTTTGTGTTTACCTTAATATTTACCCCTATTTTCCTAAGTTTAAACCAGTCTTTTTTTTCTTTATGTCATCTTGACTTCCTCTCCATATGAAAGATCTCTGAGTACATTTTTTAGTCCCCCCTTTTTCTGTTGTTATAATGTCATCTTTTACATATGTCTCCCTGTTTTCATTGTTTAAGCTTTGATTTATTTTTGTGATTTCCCTATCTGGATTGATATCTAGTTGCTGTTTCCTGCATTCTGGTCTTGGGTTACTATCTGATGTTACTGATTTTCTAACTGAAGGGCTCCGTTAGTATCTTGTAATTGGTTTGATTTTGCAAATTCTCTAAACTTCTGTTTATCTGCAAATGTCTTAATTTCACTGTCATATATGGAAAACAGTTTTGCTGGATGTGTAATTATTGGCTGGCAATGTCTTCCCTTCAGGGCTTTATATTTATATCATTACATTGACTCCTTGCCTGCATGGTTTCTGCTGAATAATCGAAGTTTAGTCTTACTGACTCTCCTTCATAGATGGCTTTTCGTGTATCCCTAGCTTCTCTTAAAATTCTCTTTATCTTTGGTTTTGGTCAGTTTGATTATAGTGTATCTTGGTGACTTTCTTTTGGGACCTGCTTTGTATGATGTTTGATGAGCATCTTAGATAGATATATCTTCTCATCCTTCATGATGTTAGGGAAATTTTCTGCCAACAAATCTTCAACAATTTCTATTACCTCTCTTCCCCGCTTATAGACTATTCCTCTTGATAGAGTCGTACATAATTCTTGGTGTTTCTTCATTTTTAAAAATTCTTTTATCTGGTTTTTCCTCAAATATGTTAGCGTTGAGTGCTTTATCTTGAATTTCACTAACTCTCACTTGCATTGCCTCAGTTTTGCTTTTGTGATTTTCTGTTGAGTTATCTGATTTTGAAATCTTCTGGATTTCTACTTTATGTCTCTCTATGGATTCTCACAGCCTGTTAAATCTGTCATTGTGCTCTTTGCCAATCTGTTTGAGTTCCTCTATTGCTGTATCTGTGTGCTTCTTGGCTTGTTTTGCATTTTGCCCGATCTCTTGAAGAGTTCTGTATATTAATCTTTTGTATTTTGCCTCTGATAATTCCAGGATGTTCTCTTCATCTGGAAGATGTCTTGATTCTATGTTTTGGGGGCCTTCTGAAGGCATTGTAGACTGCCTCTTTATGTGATTTGATATTGATTGTTGTCTCCAAGACATCAATAGGTTATTTTATTTATTTGTTTACTTGCTGTGCCCTGACACCTTCAAAGTTCTAATATCCTGTCACTAGGTAGTTAGAGCTATCACTAGGTATGTGGGCCCAGGAGCCCATTTTACTTTTCTTGTATAGATTGAACTCACATATCTAGGTAGTCAGTCAGTCAGTCACCAAGTGTGTGGTGCAAGGTGTCACCTACAGTACTAGACAGGCAGGGGTAATTGGTGCAGGCACAGATATCTGGCTGCATTCAGGGATCACATGCTGAGCAAGGCAGGGGACTGACAGCCACCCCTGTCTGGAGGAAAGTATGTCCCTGTTCCCTAGAGCACATAGGTGAGTAGGTTTTGTAGCCAGATTATGGGTGCCCAGTGCTGTTGGCTCTAACAACTGGGAGGTGCTACTTATTCTTGGCTTCCTGTCGTGGGTAGCTAGGTGGTATGGATGGAGCCACCAGTCCTCAGGCCCCTGATGTGGGTAGATGAAGACCCTGCTTAATAGGAGCATGATAGCAAATGTCACAAACTTGCCTTTCCACCACACAGGTGATAAAGTGAAGTTAGGCTTCAGATATATGCCCTGTTACTATGCTAATGAAGGCCTATACTGTTGTGGTGGACTCACACAGGTCTATAGAGGGGTGAAAAGTATTCAGAATCCATGGACTCCTTATGTCTGTGCCTAGACAAAAAAAATTGTTTGTCCCAGCTCAGGTCAAGTGCAAAGTTGGAGGAATTCAGGTAAGTGGCACATGATTTTATCTCAAAGGAGACTTTTTTGATCTCCACACAGTAGATTAGATGCAAGTTATCTTTTGCCAGTCAAATAGTTATGATTCTGGGGGCATGAGTAGGCTGTCTGCTGCACAATCTCACCCAATGAAGAAAAGGCTTCCAGAACATGACTGCTTGCTTCACTGCACTCTTGCCAGTGGATCCAGCCCATTGGGTACCAAATTCTGCTGGGTGGGTCTGGCAAATCTTCTCTGATTCTGAATCATCTCTCCTTCTCCAGCCGCTCAGCATGATTTCTCAGTTTTGACTTTGATGTTCAGGGCTCCTAAAATGTCATATGAGGTCTGATAATTGAGTTCATGAACTTGCCACCATGCAATTATGTTGGCAGCACTGTACAAACAGCTCGGTAAGGTTTTATAACCTTGGTATATCAGTATCTTGCAGCTGTGTTCATGTCAACATGTGGCAGTGTCTTGCTGAGTGGCATTCATTATTGCTGTTGCATGTTTTTGTGTGCTGCAACAAGAAGGTCAGAGCTTGACTTAGAACAACAAACATTAAATTTTTTGTTAAACTTGGCAAAAGTTGAAGTGAAATCAGAGGCATGCTTGTCCAGGCTTATGGGGATAATGCTGTGAAGAAAACAGCAGTGTACAAATGGATTAAACATTTTTTTGAGGGGAGAGAAGAGAGGTCAGGGGAGCGAATAACAGGCAGAACTGATGAAAACATTGCAAAAATCCATCAAGTTGTGTGTCAAAATCATCACCTTACTATGAGAGGCACAGTAGACCAAGTAAACATTGGTAGAGAAACAGATGGGAAAATCTTAGCTGAAAATGTTGGCACAAGAAAGGTGTGAGCAAAAGTGGTCCCAAAGGAGCTCACCAATGAACTAAAAGCAAGGAAAGTCGAAGTTTGCCAAGACCTTTTGAAGAGGCAAAATGATGTTTTGGGCCCTGTTATCACTGGTAATGAAACATGATGTACCAATATGACCCTGAAACAAAGTGTCAAAGTGCACAATGGAAGTCAGCTGATTCTCTATAACCAAAAAATTTTCTCAGTCCAAATCAAGAGTCAAAATGACGTTGATAACTTTTTTTGGGATTGTTCATCATGAATTTGTACCAACTAGACAGTTAACCAAGTTTACTATTTGTAAGTGCTGAAAAGGCTGTGTGAAAAAGTTAGACAAAAATGATCTGAACTTTTCACCAATATCTGATGGCTCTTGCATTATGACAATGTACCAGCTCACATATCACTGCATTTGAGAGAGTTTTTAGCTAGTGAACAAACAATTGTATTGGAACACCCACCTTACTTACCTGATCTGGTCTCCAATGACTTTTTTCTTTACTCAGAGATAAAGGAAATATTGAAAGGAAGACATTTTGACATTCGGGATATCAAGGGTAATACGAGGTCTGACATTTAAGTTCGTGAACTCATCCTAGAAAAAGTGCTACACAGCTCATTGCTGAATATCACTAGAGTCACCTTCGAAGTACTCCTCTTGGGAAGCTATGCACTGATGCCAGTGCCTAGTCCACCCTTCAAACCAATTCTGGAACTCTTTTTCAGGAATGAATATCAAAGCTATCATCATATTATCCTTGATGTCCTGAATGTCATCAAAATACCTTCCTTTCAATATTTCTTTTATATTTGGGCAAAGAAAAAAGTCACTGGGAGCCAGATCAGGTGACTAGGGAGGGTGTTCCATGACACTTGATTTGTTTACTGGCTAAAACTCCTTCACGGACAACTATACAATTAAGTTCACAAACTTGCCACCTTGCCACTAGGCACAATGGGCATTCCAGAAAGAGTTCCAAAATCACTCTGAAGGGTGGACTAGGTGCTAGCATAGGGGCATAGCTTCCCAAGGGGGAGCTTTGAAGGAGTACTTCTAAGGGGAGTACTTTGAAGTGATATTCAGCAATGAGGTATGTAGCACTTTTTCTAGGATAAGTTCACAAACCTATTTGTCAGGGCTCATACATACTCAGTTCACTTGTTTTTTCCAGGTCTTTGTTGTAAGATGAGCCACAGAAAGCATTTGACTACCATCTTGGCCATGCTTCTGTTTTGCCTTTATAGTGAAACTTTTGTTTCTTCCTTTTTAATCTTTATGTCTCTTTATCTCTCTCTTTCATTCCTCTGCCTTACTGCACTCTCTAGAACTTTCAGTACAGTGCTGAGTAGAAATGATAGTAGGCATCATGTCTTGTTCCTGATTTCTTGAAGGAAATATGTATACATTTTACCATGAAAAGAAAGATGTCTGCTGTCTTTTTTCTAATGTACATTTTATCAAGATCAAAAAAAGTCCCTTTCTATTTTTAGTTTTTTTGAGGTGTGTTGGAGTTTCCTTTGTTTGTTTTAGCTTTAGAATCATATAGGTGTACAAGGTTTATTGTGAAAGACAGCAAATCTTTACCTACCTTCTCATTATCTCTTCCCCAAAGGCAACTGCCTTCACCTTTTTTAGTTGATTACCTGGTATTCACTTCCCTGTCTCTAAATAGCAAAATTATAATATTACTTCTTGATTTTTCAACATTAGCTAAAATCTATTTTGTTCCCACTATGCAAGATGAGGAATTAACTCTCTTTTCCTATACCTCTGCCATCCTTCCCTCTTCTCAATATCATTATATAAGAATTTGGGTTAGATCACTATTCAGTGTTATGATTTGTCTAATGCAACTCATATATGAGCCATACAGTAGACTCTGATTTCTTTTCCAACACAAAGCTTTTTGTTTTCCTTGGAGTCATTATCTTCTATTCTTCTTGTGGTTCCCTTAATTTGATTTTCACCAATTCAACCCTAAGTCTTCACCAATTACTTGGTGAGATGTAATACATACTGAAGGCTATGTTCTTTGATCGTCATCAGAAAGTACTTCAAGTCTTTTCACTTTAAGCAAGCAAGGTTGTGTCAAATGCATAATGCAGATTGTTAATGAATCCTCCAATTTGGATGTGCCCTTCTTCATACAATCCAGTTTATGGGATTATCTGCTAAGCCTACAGTCTTAAGACCTTCAGATACTTCAGATACATTGGGTGCTCCATTGATCTTGTTATCTGAGGAAGTATCCTGGAGCTTTGTAGCCTACAACAATCTGGAAATTTGGGGCAAGTTCAATGTCCATTTTAATTTCTTCTTGATCTAGTGTCTTAGTTTCATAGGGCTACTATAACAAAATACCACAAAGTAGGTAGTTTCATTGTGCTCATCAGGAACCTGTACATAGATTAAGAAGCAGTTGTTTGAAAAGAACAAGAGGATATTGCCAGAACTAAGTCAAGTGTGTGTCAGGGTTGTATCATTCACCATACCTGTTCAATCTGTAGGCTAAGCAGATAATCCCATAAACTGGACTGTATGAAGAAGAATGGCACATCGAAATTGGAGGAGGACTCATTAACAACGTGCATTATGCAGATGATATAACCTTGCTTGCTAGAAGTGAAAGGACTTGAAGCACTTACTGATGCAGATCAAAGACCACAGTCTTCAGTATGGATTACACTTCAGCATTAAGAAAAGAAAGTTCCTCACAAGTGGACCAATAAGCAACCTCATAACAAGTGAGTAAAGATTAAAGTTGTCAAGAGTTTAATTTTACTTGGATCCACAGTCAACACCCATGGAAGCAGCAGTCAAGAAATCAAAAGACATGTTGCATCAGGCAAATTTGTTGCAAAAGACCTCTTTAAAGTGTTAGAAAACAAAACTGTCACTTTGAAGACTAAGAGGCACTAACCCAAACCATGCTATTTTAATCGCATCATGTGCATGTGAAAAATGGACAATGAATAAGGAAGACAGAAGAACTGACAACTTTGAATTGTGGTGCTGGAGAAGAATATTGAATGTATCATGGACTGCCAAGAGAACAAACAGATCTGTTCTGGAAGAAGTACAACCAGAGTGCTCCTTGGAAGCAAAGATGGCGAGACTGTGTCCCACATACTTTGGACATGTTGCCAGGAGGGATCAGTCCCTAGAGAAGGACATCAGACTTGGTAGAGTGGAGGGTCGGCAAAAAAGAGGAAGACCCTCGAAGAGATGGATTGACACAGTGGCTGCAACAATGAGCTTAAGCATAACAATGAATGTGAGCATGGCACAGGACAGGGCAGTGTTTCCTTCTGTAGTGCCATAAGGTCACTATGAGTCAGAATTGACTTAAACAGCATGTAACAACAACCAAAACCAAATCCAGTGCTGTCTAGTAGATTCCAACTCATAGCAACACTGTAGGACAGAACTGCTCCATAGAGTTTTCAAGGAGTGCCTGGTGGATTTGAACTGCCAACCTTTTTTTGCTAACAGAGGTAGCACTTAATCACTATGCCACCAGGGTTTCCCCAGAAGCAACAGGTGGCTTTGAATAACAGCAGTTTTTCATCTCACAGTTCTGGAAGCCAGAAGACAGAATTCAGAGTGTCTGTCTGCTCTAGGGAACAATCTTTCCTTGCCCTTTCTAGCTTCCTGTGCATTCCCTGGCTTTTAGATACATCTTCCCATGGGATCTGTCTTCCTGTGTGCATGCGTCCCTGTCTCCCTATATAATACACCACCACTCAGAAGGGAGTGGAACCCACCTTACCACAGTATGACCTAGTTAACTGATAATATCTTCAAAGGAAAACCTTATTTCCACATACAGATACAGAGGTTAGAACTTGAAAGTGTCCTTTGAGAGGATGTAATTCAACCATATTACCCCATAATCATTGTCATATTTACCTTTAAATATGTTTTAAATTTCTAGATGTATGAGATGTTTAATTTATCTTTTTTGAATTGATAGCTAACTTGTTTGCATGTGGTTGGGGATGATGGTCTGTTGATCCGTTTATTCCAGTATATTGAAGACTTCTTGTCCAATAAGTGGTCATTTGATAAAGTCCTTGTAAGTTTGAAAAGAACAAATATTCTTTAAATATTGAATACAGGGTAGGATGTATGTCTATTAAATTACTAATAGTTAATTAAGGATACAATAAAGTTTTGCGTCAGGCTCATTAGTCCAAAATTTGCCATTCAGCATTTGAAGATCCCTGAATCCGTGGGTGACCAATGGCTGTGGGATCATGTAAGTTACTATCCTTAATTCCCTGACTCCAGATGGAACTGAGTGCTCCAGCCCTGTGCTGCCAGTTTTGGTCACTCTCCAATCTTCTGTCGACATAATGACTCCCCTTCTAGGCAGTGTATTAGTGTACTATTTTTGCTGTAACAGAGTACCACAAATTTAGAGTCTTAACAAAAATTTATTTTCTTAACAGTTCTGGAGGTCAGAAGTCCAAAATCATTCTTGATGGACTGACGTCAACATCTCCTCAATCCTGAAGACTGTGAAAAGCATCTGTCCTGTGGAATTTTCAGTTTCCACGCATTGTTCCAACCTCCTGTTTCTGTGGTCACGTCACCTGCTCTGACCCACCTGATCCTCTGGCCTCACTCTTCTGAAGACCCTTGGGATTACATTGTCCCACTAGGACAATCCAGGACAATCGCTCTATCTCAATATACTGTCGTCACATCTGCAAAATTTCCTTTAACATGTAAAGTAACATATTCCCAGGGTTTGAAGATTAGGATGTCAATATTTCAAGGGGTTTATTATGCAGCCTGCAACAGGCTGCCAACTCTTTGAAATCAGGGGCAATTATTTATATCCTACATTGAACAGGTCCTAATACACACTAAACACTCAGCCCAGTGGTTAAGAGCTCGGCTACTAACCAGAAGGTCAGCAGTTTGAAGACACCAGTAGCTCCTCAGCCGTCTTGTAGGACAGTTCTGCTCTGTCCTGTATGAGGTGGAATTGACTCCAATTGCGACAGTGTTGGGTTTTTTACCTTGTCTTTTTCAAAACAAGCTGTTCTACTCTAAATATAGAAATTTGAGGATACTGATGTTTCTCCTGATAATGCTGATTTGAATTCACTGGGTTCTGTTTTCTTTCCAAATATCTGGGTTATGCTTTCTCTTGTTTTTCTAGCATTTGGTCTTGTTTCCTGGCTTACCTGATAATTTTTTGAGCATATCCTGGTCTCTCTATATGAAAAGTTGTAGAGATCATTGAAGGCTCTGGATGATGATAGCTTCTTTCAGAGAGATTAACTATTTTCTCTGCAAGGTAGGGAGGGGAGGGAGAGATTATTTAATCCAGACTGTGATTATTTTCATACAAAGCTGGCTTTCTGTCTTTGTGGGCTCTGGTCTTTCTGTCACCTTAATGTAGGATTGCGATTTCATAGGGATTCGTGGCAGATTCTGCCAAACCACTGCTCAGCTTTACAGCCTATCAGCTACTGCTTTTTGCTGCTCAGCCTTTTCAACCTACCATTTATAAATCAGCAAATGCCTTGAGGTGAAGCGTGGTGCCAACATCAGGCTCAACTCTCTGGGCTCTCTCTCCTAGGCTATGGTCCCTTAAATCCTTACTGTCCTGGCTTTCCAGTGCCTTCAAAAAGATTTTTTAAAGGATTTTTCAAATTTTCCTTGTTCTCAGCAGGAGAGCTGTTCTGATATAAGCTTGGCAGCCATAGCCAGAAGCCCTGAAGACTTTTCTATTTTTGTTTTTGGCAATGGTATAATTGTTTGTAGACCCTTCCATTCTTGACCTTCTTCTATTCATTTTTGAGTTTATAGTCAGAGTTTTATTGTTAAAACGCACTCACAGTATGCCACTGCCTTGCTTAAAACTTTAGTGGCTTTCAGTTGTGTTTACAATAAGATGCAGTATAGAACGAGTCCATTTACTTCTCCAGCCTCATTTTATTTTGCTTATTGCATGTTAGCCTTCTCTGACCATGCAGTCTCCAGTAGGTACCCCTCTTACTCACTGTGTGTTCTTTTCCTTTAGCACTTAGGAGAATGTTTTGATCATTTAATTATTTTGAGATTTATTCGCTTAATTCCCATCTCTCACTGGCTGTATGAGAAAACTCTATTAATCAACATCCAAACCATGTCTCTTTTAAACAGTTCAGTGTTAAGTATATTGCATGGTACACAGATGACTAATATATATTTGTTGAATGGGAAACTCTGATGGCATAGTAGATAAGTGCTACGTCTGCTAACACAAAGGTTAGCAGTTCAAATCCACTCGGTGTTCCTTGGAAACTCTGTATGGTATCTCTACTCTGTCCTATAGGATTGGAGTCAATGACACTGGATTTTTTTGTTGTTAAATAACTAAACCAATAATTGTTATTTTTTTAATTGCTTTGAAGTAGGTATCTTGTGGCAATGTTATTAATTCCTCAATAGATGGCACTATTTCTTAGAGAATCAGCAAGAATAAAAAATCACTTAATAAAATGACTTCCTTAATTATTTATTTCTTCATCCAGTATTTAATTAGAACCTGCTTTCTGTTAAGGAATGGAGATGCTACAGTATCTAAAGTTTTGCAAAGATCCCAGGTATGTAAGAGGATAAATTCCTTCCCTCTTTAAAATATTTTAAGTATTTTAACTTCCTAATTGCCATCTAGTCGACTATGACCCATGGTGACCACATGTGTAACACTGCCAGGTCTTATGCCACCTTCACTGCTAGCCTGAGTCCATTATTGTGACAATTTGTGTCACTGAGGGTGTCCTCGCGTTCACTTAACAACCGCAGCAACCATTGCCGGTGTGTCAGTTCCAACCACACAACCTTTCTCATGTAGGGGTTGGCAGAGCATGGTTAGGGAGTCTGCCACCAACCCTACTTTGGAATACAGCCACCCTCCATTCATTTTCATATTGTCTGTGATTGCTTTCACACTACAACAACAGAATTAAGTAGTTGCAACAGAGACCGTATGCCCCTCAAGCTGAAAAAATTTACTGCTTGGTCTCTTGAGAAAAAGAAATTGCCAACCGTTGTTTAAATCCAAAAGAGGAAAAGGAGTAAATGATCCTAAGATAGATAAATAGGTAAGTAAGTAGGTAGGTAGGTATGTAGGTAGACAGACAGACAGACACGTTTTTCCTATACAAGTTATAGGAGTCCCTGGGGGATACAAATAGTTTACACACTTGGTTGCTAACTCAAAGGTTGGAGGTTTCGGTTCACCAAGAGGGACCTCAAAAGAAAGCTCTAGCAATCTGCTTTTCTTAAATCAGCCATTGGAAACCCTATGGAGCACAGATCTACACTGATGTTCGTGGGATCACCATGAGTCAATGTAATTTATGACCGAAAAAATGAGTTCAAATAACATAATATACCTCACACAGTTTCTGGCTTTCACAAGTTTTACTGTATATAAGAGAAATACTAAAACACTGCGAGCAAGGTAAATATATGCAGTTTTAAGCTTTCTACATTTTATCTAAAGTATCGAGGCACTGTGGTCGCACAATGGTTAAGGTCTTGGCTGCTAACTAAAAGGCTAGAAGTTTGAACTCATCCAGAGGAAAGATTTGGCCATCTGCTCCCCTAAAGCTTAGACCTGGCCATCTGCTCCCCTAAAACTTAGAGCAAAGGAAACCCCATGACACAGTTCTGCTCTGCCATATTGAGTCGTTAAGAGTAGAAAATCGACTTGAAGTCCCTTAATAACAACAACAAATTCATTATTAACTGCAAATAAGCTTTAATAAAGTAAAGCTGCAACCTAGAGCAACCAGTAAAGAAAGCAAAGAAATACAGCTAAACTCCAACAGAAAAATTAAAATGGAATTCTAAAAACTATTTTATTTATACAAAGAAAGTAGGAAAGAAGAAACAGAGGAACAGAAGCAGAGGAGGCAAATAAAAATCAAGTAATAAAACAGCACATCTAAATGCAACTGCAACAATAATGAAACATAAACGTACTGTATAGTCCAGTGGAAACCCTGGTGGCGTAGTGGCAAAGGGCTGTGGCTGCTAATCAAAAGTTTGATAGTTCAAATGCACTAGGTTCTCCTTGGAAACTCTCTGGGGCAGTTCTGTTATGTTCCATAGGGTTGCTATAAGTTGGAATTGACTCAGTGGCAGCTGGTGTAATATGTGTGTGTATACTACAGTAAAAAGGGAAAGTTTTGATTTGCGCTCTGAACCATAATAGAGTTACAAGGATTGAAGTTAACCTCCTGCCATAAAAAACTAGAAAACTGAAAAATCTGTGAAATATACAGAACCAGACCTATTACGTAAGAGACTTGGAAAGAGGCAACACAGTTCTCTGTTCCTTGAGAAGGGAAACAAAGTTACCTCTACAGTCTCCCTGGCTTTATGCCTGAATGTGATTTTGGGACCACGGGCATTGCTATGGATTGAACTGTGTCCCCCCAAATATATATTGTAAGTCTTAGCCCTTATAACTGTGGATAGAATTCCATTTTGGAATAGTGGTTTCTTTGTTATGTGTGCTTCAAATCAGTTACTTGTGGCTTCAAGATATAAAAAGAGCAGATTAAGCACAGAAGCAACAAGAACAAGTAAGGAAAGAAAAATTGATGCCACGTGGCGATCACCAAGGAGTTAGGAACATAAACTGAGAGACACAGATTTGGCCCCAGAGCAGACCCAGGGAGCCTTCATCTAGAGCAGGTGCCCTAAATGTGGACATCTAGCCTCCTAAACAGTAAGAAAATATTTCTGTTCATTAAAGATGGAGATGAGAGTTCAGAGAGTCTGAGGGAAATGGAGTTGCCTAGAAGTTTTCCAGAAAGTAGGAAACTAGTCCAGGGTGGATTATCCAGTAGGTGAGGTAAGCAGGATGCTTACCTTGCTTACCAGATCATCTGTAGTGAACTATTTCATATTTTTTCACCACTTCAAAGATTCTGCTTCCAGGTACATCTGGCATGTGTCTCCCAATCCAACAGCACCTTTCTACAGAATCAGACTTCAAATTTACAACCCCTGACAGGGGCAGATGACCCAGAGAGCGAGGTAAACATGAGTTTACTTGTGCTTACTTACTCATCTATTGTGAACAATTTTACAGGGGTTTCATCACACCTTTGATGTGAAATTTGTTCACCACAGATGATGTGGTAAGCAAGGTTAGCACCACACGTAACCTTTCTCATTGGATCATCTGTCCCTGAAAATCACCAAAATCAAACTCAAGAAATTTCCTTGGGGTCCCTTTAAGTCTCTGCTGCATTCTAAGTGACTCATGTGCACAGTGAAACTCCACAAGGACAGGAAAATAACACCCAGAGAGTCAGAAGCTGGGCAATTTCCAGAACTCCAACCGATTGAGGAAAGTTGGGCATGCTGACTAGCTCGAGTAGTGTACTTGGTGATTACCTTGTACTTCCAGTGAAGACTGCCAGTGGAGTAACTCCTCAGTAGTAGGACTGAACCACTCCTAGAGTCTAGGTTTGCCCTAGTGAAGGTTAACCTGGTCCCAAGACAGGTCAGACTGATCCACAAGTAACTTAGCTGTCTGCCAAAACCAAGCCCAACAATCTTTAGACTTGCGCTTGCTGCTTCCTTTGTCTCTGGTGCTGTGCCTGATTTCCTCCAAATTCACAAGAGGAAAGGAGAATCAAGACTAATGACTTGAACCCGTATGATTGGGAGACTACATCAGCACAAGACCAGACGAACCAGATGGTACCCAGACACCACCAAAGACAGCCTTGATAGGGGACCTGATGTAGAGTCCCTGACATAGCTCAAGAAAGAGGTGTGCAGATCATGAACTCTATTAAAAGACCAGAATCGATGGCCCAGTGACCTGGAAGGTCCCCTGGAAACATGGCTCCTAGACTTGCTGCTGCCTCAGACCTGAGGCCAGTGCTGAGGTCAACACTTCAGACAAAGAATGAACCGGACTTGGGGACACAGAGTGAGCATGTGGTGTGTGTACTTTTTGCTTTTATACATTTATAGAAGGCTGTCCTATGGGTTTATTTCTAGTGGGGAGAGGAGAGGGCAGAGAAGAGGAGGTGCTCATTGGGAGAGTACTAGAAGAATGTAAAGGAGGAGTGTGCTGTCACAGGGTGGGGAGAGCAGATGGAGTTGTAGAGAGGCACGTATGCAAAATCAACTTGGATTGTATCCTTGCACTTCATCATCATCATCATAAAAAGATTAATAGACTGAGGCTGATTCCCATGAGGCAGAGGTTAGACATGCCTCCTCTCTCTGCCGTCTTTACTAATCCTGATACCAACCATCCGTCCCATAGTACTCTACTAGGTTTGATAATTCGCTGCAATGGCCACACAGAACTCACAGGCCATACTCACAATTATGGAGTTTATTAGGGAAGTCATAGTTACAATCAGGCTCAAGAATACTCAGGATACAGTTCTTCCATCAAAATAGCCTCTCCTACGTGAGGAAACTATGAGTGCAGGAGCTAAAAGGTGCCGTACGATCTAGAGACTACATCAGCATGAGACCAGAAGAACTAGATGGTGCCTGGCCACCACCGGTGACTGCCCCAGCAGGGAATACAGTGTAGAATCTCTGAGGTAGCAGGAGAAAACTAGGAGTGATGACCTAGAACGCTACGAAAAGACCAGACCTGGCGGTCCAACATTCAGGAGGGCACCCTGAGGACATGGACTCCCTGTTAGCCCACAGCTGAAGCCAGTACCAAAGCCAGCTCTTCAGACCAAGATTGGACTGGCCTATAAGACATAGAGAGATGCTGACAAAGGGTGTGCCTCTTGGCTTCAATATGTATATAAGGTTGTCTGAGCAGCTCCTGTCCAGAGGCAAGACAAGAGGATGGCGGTGGAGGGGGCAGGAGTTGTTTGAATGGGAATGGGAAGCACAGGGTAGAGAGGAGGAATGTGGAGTGAGCTGTCACAGGGTGGGGTGAGCAGCTAGAGTTGCGTAACTGGGGGTGGACTATGTGATACGTTGACTTGGACTGCAAACTTTTCACTTAGCAATAAAAAAAATGAAATGAAATTTTTTAAAAAGCCTCTGTCTAGCTGTACTCACAGGCATGCGTCTCTTTGGCCCTCAGTCTCTGCCCAAAGGCATCCACCTTTCACTCTCCTTGAGCCAGGAAGTCCACCACTGTCTCCAGCTGCTGGTTCTCTCCTGCTGGTCTCTCCTTCCTTGCTGCTGGTGGGCTTCTGTGCTCTGCTCTGGAACTGGCTCTCTTTTAAGGCAAAATCTATCTATCCCCTTGGATTACCACATCACATAGTCCCACCAGATCGCCTGGCTAGAAAGACCACAAGAAAGTAATCAGCCAGTAATCAATCACACCACAGATGCCATTTCCTCTTTTATATCCTGGTAACTTCTTTTTCACAACTCAGCTTTTTGGGGGTGACTGAGAGGCCCAATCTTTTGAGAAATCCTCTTTTAAGACACCAAACTGAGCTAATTACTCCTTTTTCTGTGTTTCTTTAGCTTTGATTCAGTCACTCATTCATCCATTGAGGAAACATGTATTCTGTAGCCAGTAGGTTAAAAAAATTGTGTTGGAGGTCACAAAGTTTATAAGCATACTCACTGTCCCTGAGTTAGGTCTTCCTGATTTGTGTTTTTATAGAACTCTGCATTTCAGCTTTTATGGTACTGATCACACTTAACAGCTGTGCTCTCTGCTGGACTGTGAACAGCTGAGGGAAGGGAATGGATCTGCCTATTCATTTCTCTGTACCCAGCATTCACCACCATTACCGAGCACGTGATAAACCAAAAAAACCACTGCCATCAAGTCAATTGTGACTCATAGCGACTCTATAGGACAGAGTGGGACTATTCCATCGTTTCCAAGGAACACCTGGCAGATTCAATTTGACTAGCAGATGTAGCAATTAACCACTGTGCCACCAGGGTTTCCCAGCACATGGTACCAAAAAAAAAACCCAGTGCCATCGAGCGAATTGCAACTCAGCAACCATATAAGACAGAGTAGAACTGCCCCATAGTTTCCAAGGAGCATCTGACAGATTTGAACTGCTGAGTTTTTGGTTATCAGCTATAGCACTTAAACAGCTACACTACCAGGGTTTCCTGGCACATAGTAGGGGCTTAAAAATTATTTATTCAACAGTTGTCCTTAAGTTAACAGACACATTGTCTGGAAGGAATAGAAAGCAGCTTGCCAGACCTTTCTGTGGTGCTGCTCGGTACGTCTGAATCATCGACCTTTCAGTTAGCAGACAAGCACACACTTGTGTGTACCACCCAGGAATCTCCACAAAAGCAGGAGTGGTCACTTCTACTCAGACTAGCACTTCTGAAATGGTGTTGTTTATTTCTCTTGTCCATGTTTTTGTTGAGTTCAGGAGAGTAAATGAACAACCACAGGAGCTCTGGATGGTGTTGTCTTTCTCCAGAGACAACCCACTCTCCTTTCAGAGTAGGACAGATCACCTCATTCCTACCAGGGCTGAGCTTATGTGAGCCTGGGCATAAGTCTTATAGTAGTTGCTCTACCTTTAGGTCTCTTAGGGTGATGTCTTCAAAAGACCCAGTTAAGGAGTTTGGAGTGTTTGCTAGACTTCCTCCTTCTTGGCAGGTGCTAAAACATTAATGATACTCATAAACCCTGCTTTGCTTCAAAACCATCTTCTGCTTGGTTTTACAGCCCTAGTGCTGTTCAGTTTAAGAATCAGTTAATATCTCAAAGTGAAAACAGGTGTCATGGGTTGAGTGCACTTCTACATCCAACTTCTTTACCAGATCTTGTTTTCTCAAGTCCTGGCTGCCCAAACTCTTGTTGTTATCTCTCTGTTCCATGAGACTGCTGAAAGTTCTGCTACTTTCTCTTCCTCTGAGTGTCTGCCTGGCCTCTCTGCCTCTCTCCTTGCACAAAGTATTGGTAAATCTCCTAAAGAGGAACAAACAATGCAAAATGTTGAACTTAGTTCGGTAAGCATTTTTGTTCCAGGAAACATCAAGTCTTGACTGCTGTGTTAGCTTTGTAACGCTGAAGACAGATAATGCTTTAAAAATGTTATCTATCCGTGCTACTGGTTTCTAATATCAGTGTCTTTCTGCTACAAAGGACTTGATCACAGCTGGACAAGGAAGTCTTTTTGTTCCTGTTGTATTGACTTTATCAGTCTTTTCAAAGAAACAACTTTCAATTATGTTTACCCTTTTTTCTTTTTAATAAATTCTATTGTAACTTAAAGAACAATTTTGCAATCTATATCAATTTGCCATATAACACCCAGAACTTTCACCACTCTTCTAACTGCTCCCTTCCCCCAGCCCCGTGACAGCACACTTCCACCTTTCATCAGGAACTTCCCATGACCTTTTGACCAAGATCTGACCCCCCTCGCCCTATCATCTCTGCTCCCGCAATGAGCCTCTAGAACAATCCAAGTACATGTTTAAGTCCAAAGGTTTGTTTGCCACCAGCCTCACTCCGTGTTTTGTATAGTCCAGTTAAGTGTTTATCAGGAGAGCTAACCCCAGTGTTGGATGCAGTTTGGGGTTAGAGAGTCCAGGGTCCATGCTCCCAGGAGGCCCTCCAGTTTGACAGATCATCAAGTGTAGTCTTTTGGTAGAGTTCTAGCTCTGCCCTCTCTAGTCTTTCCTGCTATGTCCAGGGCTCCGCATTGTACGCCTAATCTGGGCAGTTATTGGTGGTGGCTGGGCACCATCTAGTTCTTCTGGTACCTAGCTAAAGCAGACTCTGTCTCACATGGCCCCTTCCATCTGATGGGCTCATGTTTTTCTCCTGTCCTTGATGTCCACCATTTACCTCTGGTCCAGGTACATTGTTGCGACCAATTGAGAGTACTTAAATGGCAGCTGGGTAGCATTTAAGACCCTAGACTCCACTCACCCAGGTGGTATGCAGAGCATTTTCTTAAGGGAAAAAGAAAAGAATGCTTTGGTATGCCAGTTAGTCTGGATGTTCCCTGAAAGCATGATCTACAGCCCCCAGACCCTGTTACTCTGTCCTTTCAAAGAGGTGAGCCACATTTAGGGAACAGTTTTGAAGTAGGGCAGTTGTGGGTACATCTTTCCTAGTATGTGCTGTCACATTCCACACCCAACCTGAAACCGAACCACTATCTAATTTCTATAAATCCTTCTCCCTCCCTCCCTACCCTAGTAACTGATTTCTTCTGTGCTAAATGATTTGTTGCCTTCTTATAATAATGGTCTCACAATATTTGTCCTTTTTTTGTCTGGCTAACTTCACTCAGCATAATGTCCCTCCAGATGGTCCCACATTATCAGGTATTTCCCTAAGCCATCGTTGTTTCTTATTTTTGTGTAACATTCCATTATATGAATATACCGTAGTTTGTGTAACCATTTGTCTGTTGATGGGCATCTAGGTTGCCTCCATCTTTTTGCTATTGTGGAGAGAGCTGCAATAAACATTGGGGTGCATGTATCTGTTTGAGTGGTGGCCTTTATTTCTCTGGGATACATTCCTGGGAGTGAGATTGCTGGATCATATGGTATGTCTATTTCTAGTTTTCTGAGAAAGCACCAGTTTGATTTCCATAGTGGTTGTATTATTTTATACTCCCATCAACACCGTACAAGAGTTCCAATCTCTCAACATCCTCTCCAGCATTTATTATTTTGAGTTTTGGGGATTATTGCCAGCCTTGTTAGGGTGAAATGGTATCTCGATTTTGATTTTGAATTCTCTGATGGCTAGTGATCATGAATATTTCCTCATGTATCTGTTGGGATCCTATATATCTTCTTTGATAAAATGCCTGTTCATGTCCTTTGCCCATTTTGTAATTGGGTTGTTGGTTTTTTTCTTGTTGAGTTTTTGCAGTATCTTGTAGATTAGAGAGATTACACGTCAGTCAGAGCATGGTAGTCAAAAATTCTTTCAGATAGTCTTTTTACTGTTTTGATGAAGGCTTTGGATGAGGGCAAGTGTTTGATTTTTAAGAGTTCTCATTTGTCTCTTTTCATTTCTGGTGTTTGAGAGTTATTAGTGAATTTTTTCTAGGCTGTTAATTCCATTGATTTGGGCTTTCATTGTCTTCTCAGTTTTTAGTTCCAAGATCTTTATTGTTTTAAGTTTTATAGTTAGGTCTTTGATCCATTTTGAATTAGTTTTTTTTTTTTTGGCCATGGTGTGAGATAGGGATCTTGTTTTGATTTTTTTGGACATGGCTATACAGTTAGGCCAACACCATTTGTTGAAGAGACTGTCTTTCCCCCAGTTCACAGCCTTTGTGCCTTCATCAAATATCAGTTGCTCATAGGTGATCAATGTTACACTTGGATTCTTAATTCTGTTCCATTGGTCTATGTATCTGTTTCTGTGCTAGTACCAGACTGTCTTGACTACAGTGGGGATGTAACAGGATTTAGTATCAGGTAGCATGAGGCCTCCCACTTTGTTTTGCCTTTTTACTAAATGTTTTATCTATCTATGGCTTCCTCCCTTTCCGTATGAAATTGGTGATTTGTTTCTCTATCTCATTAAAGAATGTTACTGGGGGAGTCAAGATGGCAGACTAAGCACACGTCTCCTTATATAACCAAGACCTGAATTGACAATCAAACAGAGCCTTCTGATCACCTAATCAGCCTCAGGACATGACACAGAGCTGTTAATTGGGACTTCCTACCACTCATCGAAAAATCTCCTCTCTTTCGCTGACTCCCACTCCTGGCTAGCCCCAGCTCTCACGGACGGAAGGTAAACGCACCATTTTGACTTTTTTTTTTTCTTCTGTCTTGGCCAGCGGGCGGAGCTGGGTCTTGCCTGGCAGCTAAACTCAGATGCACTGCTGAGGGGATAGGCAGGTGAAATTCCCATATTTTGAGAGCCAGGCTTGGGACTCTGTTAACCTAGCCACGTTGGGCCTGTTGTCTTATCTCTGCCTCAGCGGGGTTTGTAAAGAATTACGCAGTCAGTGTGTGGGATGCCATGTTGCTACCGAGATTTTAGCAGGACCTAATTCTTAGCCTGGGAGCCAGTGCCTGCAAACAGGACAGCGCTTCTCCAACAGAAAAGCAGTAAATTACACAGTGCCACCTACATTGTGGTCCCTGCAACAGAAGCAGAGGAATCACTACCTCTTGGCACCTTTAGCCCCTCTATCTGCTGCCTGTGTGGAGGGAGCCATCTTGGATACAGTGGCCGCAGCTGGACCTAATTCTTAGCTTGGGAGCAAGTGCCTGCAACCAGGACCACACTTTTCTACCAGAAAAGCAGTACTCTACACACTGTCACCCAAGGCTAGGCCTTATCAGCAGAAGCCAACAGGGCAGTAGCATTGCTATATTCTGAACTAGTTTGTATCATCTGGGGTTGGATATAGTGGCACTTACTTTACCAGTTGAGAAGAGGGACCTCTACACCTGAAAACCTGACTGACTTGGGAAGTGGTCAGACACCTTTTGCTTTACATTTTAAGACAGCCTAGAGAAGCATCTGCAGTCCATCCTCACAATATCCCTTCCAGCCTCTACTTACTCACATGGGACCCAAAAAGCAACAGACACTTGTGGCACACAAGAAATCACCCATGGCTTCAGAAGGCTCCCAAACAAAGCAACCAAGGAGTTTTCCAGATGAAGAAACTTTTATGAAAGCATCAGAAAGTGAATACAAAACGATCATATACACAGCCCTTCTAGACCTTATACAAAATGCAGCAGAACAAAGTGAAAAATTAAGCAAGCTTTTCAATCTGATGGAACACCAGTACTCTGAAATCCAACAGATCAAGAAGAAAATCAAAGACATAGAAACTTCAATGCAAAGCCAAGAAAACAGAATGGAACAAATGGAAAAAAGAATTTCTGACTTGGAAGACAGAGCTACTGATGCCAGCATCTATGAGCAGAAATCAGAAAAAGGAAACAAGAAAAATGAAGAAACATTAAGAAGCATGTGGGACTCTATTAAAAGGAACAACCTTTGATTAATTGGAGTCCCTGAACACAGTGAGACATCTGAGAACACAGAGAGTATCGTTGCTGAGCTGCTGACAGAACACTTCCCAGAAATCATGAAGGAAAAGAATATAGATATCTCAGATGCATATCGTATGCCACCCAATATAGATCTCAAAAGAAAGACTCTGAGACATATTATAATCAAGCTTAACAAAATGAAACATAAGCAGCAACTCTTAAAGGTAGCAAGACTCAAATCAAAGCTAACATTCGGGGGGAAACCCTGCAGGCTGTCCTCAGATTTCTCAGCAGAAACCATGCTGGCACGGAGACAGTGGCATGACACATTCAAAGCCTTGAAGGACAAGAACTTCCAACCAAGAATTATATATCCTGCAAAGCTATATTTCAAATACAAAAATGAAATTAAGACATTCCCAGATAAACAGAAACTCAGAGACTTTGTAAAAACCAAACCAAAACTATAAGAAATACTGAAAGAAGTTCTTGGCTCTGGCTTACAAGAACGAAACCACTAACTTTATATTTTAGAACGACACACTACTCAATACTCTGCTCTTTTAGGGAAGGCTCCAAAGTCAATCACAGCTTTGATATGGAAAGAAGCAATCCAGTGATCATCATGAAAACTATGGTGTCATCAAAATAAAAAGAGGGATGTACTACAGTTGTTACAGTCCTTCCAGATGGAGAGGAAGATGACAAGACTGGTAGTAATTAAAATTGGGTTTATATATAGTTTATTAAGGGGAATCATAGGGGCAGCTGTAAAGCACAACAAAGTTCTATCATACCATTTCAAGAAACGTAACACACGAGTCTCAACAACCACAAAACCAGCTCTGAAAAAGGTGAAAAATCAACTCAAAAAAAAAATAATGTCCCAGAACAGACTAATAAGAACAACAGAGAAAACATCAACATAAAAATAAACATATCACAATGGCAGCCGTGAACACATACCTATCAATAATTACATTGAATGTGAATGGACTGAATGCTCCAGTAAAGAGACACTGAGTGTCATCTTAGATCAAAAGACATGACCCATCCACATGTTGTCTACAAGAAACTCACTTGAGACCTAAAGATTGGAAAAAACTGAAAATTAAAGGATGGAAGAATATATATCAAGCTAATGATGAACAAAGAAGAGCAGGGGTGGCAATTCTAATCTCAGACAAAATCAATTTTAATGTCAAATCCACCATCGTGGACAAAGATGGACACTATTTATTGCTGAAAGGTTCAGTACACAAGGAAGACTTAACTATATTAAATATTTATGCACCTAATATCAGAGCACCTAAATACGTCAAAGAAACACTGACTATGCTCAAAAGAGAGTTAGATGACTCCACAATAATAGTGGGAGACTTTAACACTCCACTCTCATTACAAGACAGATCATCTAGAAAAAAGCTCAGTAAAGATACAGAAGACCTAATTGACATAATTAACCAACTAAACCTCATTGATATATACAGAACTTTCCACCCATCAGCAGACAACTACACCTTCTTCTCCAGTGCACATGGAACATTCTGCAGAATTGACCACATGATAGGCCACAATGCAATGCTCAACAAAATCCATACCATTGAATTACTACAAAATATCTTCTCAGATCATAAAGCCATCAAACTTGAAATCAACAGCAGAAAAAACATAGATAGAAAATGGAACTCTTGGAAACTGAACAACATCTTGCTCAAAAAAACATGGATTATAGAGGAAATCAAGGATGAAATAAAGAAATTCATGGCTTCCAATGAGAATGAAAACACTTCCTACCAGAACCTATAGGATACAGCCAAAGCAGTGCTTAGAGGTCTGTTTACCTCCATAAATGCACACATCTGGAAGGAAGAAAGAAACCAAATAAAGGAACTAACTCTACAGCTTGAACAAGTAGAAAGAGAACAACAGAGGAACCCCTCGGGCACCAGAAGAAACGAGATCATAGTGATTAGAGCAGAGCTAAATGAATTAGCGAACAGAAAAACAATTGAAACAATTGAAAAAATCAAAAGCTGGTTTTTTGAAAAGATCAACAAAATTGACAAACCACTGGCTAAACTTACTAAAGAAAAGCTGGAAAGGAAACAAATAACCCAAATTAGAAATGAGAGGGGAGTTGTCACCACAGATGCAACAGAAATCAAAAATATCATAACAGAATACTATGAAAGACTGTACTCTAACAAATTTGAAAACCTAGAGGAAATGGACCAATTCCTTGACTCATACTACCTACCCAAATTATCACAACGTGAAGCAGAACCACTTAATAAACCCATCAGAAAGGAAGAGATTGACAATGTCATCAAAACACTGCCAACCAAAAAAAGTCCGGGCCCAGATGGCTTCACGACAGAATTCTACCAAGCATTTAGAGAAGAGTTATCTCCAATACTACTGAGACTATTTCACAGTATAGAAAGGGATGGAATACTCCCAAACTCATTCTATGAAGCCAGCATAACCCTGATACCTAAGCCAGGGAAAGACCTAACAAAGAAAGAGAACTACAGACCAACAGCACTCATGAATCTAGATGCAAAAATCTTCAACAAAATTCTTGCCAATAGAACACAACAACATAGCAAGAAAACAATCCATCATGACCAGGTGGGATTCATACCAGGGATGCAAGGCTGGTTCAACATCAGAAAAACAATTAATGTGATTAACCACATAAATAACACAAAAGACAAGGATCACCTGATTTCGTCCATTGATGCAGGAAAGGCATCTGATAAAGTCCAACACCGATTCATGCTAAAAACTCAGCAAAATGGGCATAGACGGCAAATTCCTCAACACAATAAAGGCCATTTATACAAAGCCAATTTCCCACATCATCCTGAATGGAGAGAGACTGAAAGACTTTCCCTTGATATCAGGAACTAGACAAGGATGCCCACTCTCACCACTCCTATTCAACATTGTACTAGAAGTTTTAGCCAGAGCAATTAGACAAGACGAAGAAATAAAGGGCATCTGCATCGGCAAAGAGGAAGTTAAAATCTCCCTGTTTGCAGATGATATGATTGTATATGCAGAGAATCCCAAGGAATCTATAAGTAAACTATTCAAACCGATAGAAGAGTTCAGCAAAGTCTCAGGATACAAGATAAATATAAGTAAATCAGTAGCATTCCTTTATACGAACAACGAGACTGTTAAGGAAGAAATTATCAAATCAATACCATTTACGATAGCCCATAAGAAAATAAAGTACCTAGGAATTAATCTAACCAGAGAAATAACAGACCTTTACAAAGAGAACTACAAGCCCTACTACAAGAAACTAAGAGAGACTTAGATAAATGGAAAAACCTACCCTGCTCATGGATAGGAAGACTTAACATTGTGAAAATGTCTATTTTACCCAAAGCAATCTATTTATATAATGCAATCCCAATACAAGTTCCAGAGACATTTTTTAATGAGATGGAGAAACAAATCACCAATTTTGTTTGGAAAGGGAAGAAGCCCTGGATAAGTAAGGTACTACTGAAGAAGAACAAACACTGGGAGGCCTTTCATTACCCGACCTTAGAACATACTACACTGCCACAGTGGTCAAAACAGCCTGGTACTGGTACAAGAACAGGCAGATCAATCAATGGAACAGAATTGAGACCCCAGAGATGACACCATCTGCCTATGAACAGTTGATATTCGACAAATGCCCTAAGACATTAAACTAGGTGAAAACAGTATCTTCAACAAATGATGCTGGCAAAATTGCATATCCATCTGCAATAAACTTAATCAAGTTTCATATCTTACACCTTATACAAAAACCAACTCCAACTGGATAAAAGACCTAAATATCAAACCTAAAACGATAAAGCTCATCCAAGAAAAGGTAGGAACAACAATGGAAGTTTCAATACACAATGTGGACAGACTCGAAAATCTGTCAAAGAAACCACAATCAACAGAAGAGAAAATAGATAAATGGGAACTATTAAGAATCAAGCACTTTTGCTCATCCAAAGTCTTTATTAATAGAATTAAAAGAACATCCACAGGATGGGAAAAAATATT
Source organism: Heterohyrax brucei (assembly GCA_028571685.1). Classification (NCBI taxonomy): domain Eukaryota; kingdom Metazoa; phylum Chordata; class Mammalia; order Hyracoidea; family Procaviidae; genus Heterohyrax; species Heterohyrax brucei. Next base: position 174,072,809 of record CM053142.1, on the reverse strand, counting down.
TGGCAACTCTATGTCAGACTGACGCCTGATATCCATAATCTATAAGATACTACAAAATATAAATAAGAAAAAGATAAATCATCCAATTAAGCAATGGGCAAAGGAGATGGACAGACACTTCACTAAAGAGGAGATCCAGGCAGCCCAAAAACACATGCGGACATGTTCATGATCTTTAGTTACTAAAGAAATTGAAATCAAGATAACAATGAGATACCATCTCACCCCAACAAGACTGGCCATGATCCAGAAAACACAAAACAACAAATGCTGGAGAGGCTGTGGAGAAAGTGGAACCCTCCTACACTGTTGGTGGGGTTGCAAAATGGTCCAGCCTCTTTGGAAAGCAATCTGGCGCTTCCTTAAAAACATGGACATCGATATACCATTTGACCCAGTAATTCCATACTTGGAATATATCCTACAGAATCCAGGCCTTTCACACCAACGGACGCATGCACAAGAATGTTTATCGCAGCACAGTCCACGATAGCAAAAAGATGGAATCAACCCAGATGCCCAGCAACAGAAGAATGGATAGGTAAACTATGGTATATATACTCAATGGAGCACTATGCGATGATAAAGAATAACGATGATTCCAGGAAACATCTCCTAACCTGGTTTCAACTGGAAGACATTATGTTCAGTGAAAGTAGTCAGCGACAAAGGGACAAATACTGTATGAGACCTCTACGATAAGATCTCAAAAACAGACTTGTGTATAGAAGAAAAGACTCTTTGACAGCTGCAAGGGAGGGGAGAGAGGGAGGGTGAGTGGCGGAGGATTTAGTTTAGATAGTTGCTAGAAACCTGGTTGGGAGAAAGCGGTGATAGCACACGTTAGAAACAAGAACAACATTAAGTGGACTTCAGCATAACTTGAGTACTCCTTCCATCTTAACCCAATATTGCAAGGATAGAGTAACTGGGGCAGGGGGCAGGGGACCATGCTCTTAGGCGAAATCGAGGGCAATTGGCACAACTAGCATTTTTCTAAGAAGGCTCTCTGCACCCGACATTGGTGAGTGGCGTCTGGGGTCTTAAAAGCTGCCAAGCTGCCATCTGAGGGCACAGCAAATGGTCCCAACTCAGCAGGAATGGATGCTCACTGAGGACCAAAATGACATGGGGTAAAGACAACCTAGAAGATAGAGAGACCCACACCAGTGGGTGCCTACATTGACTTGAAACCGGAAGAACCGGATGGTGCCCGGCCACCACCAGTGATAGCTGCGATGGAGCTCACAGAGTGGAGTCTCACTGGCAACACAAGAATAAAAAGGGGTGCATCCTGAGATCTCCACTAAAAGACCTCAGTTGACGGTCCAGCGGTTTCAGGGTTCCCATGATAGCATGGCCCCCGGCCCTGATGCTGCCCTTACCCATAAATCATAATAAAGGTCCACTCTTTGGACAGGAATGGATTGGACTTGGCAATGCAGAGTGACCATATATTGGATGCACTTTATGGTTCTATACATCTATAGGGTGTTGTGCTGCTGACCTCTGGCTGGAGGAAGGAGAGTGGGTGGAGAGGAGGGGAAAGGAGGCTGTTGGGAGGATAAGACATGTATGGAGGAGAGAGGAGGCTGTTGGGAGGATAAGACATGTATGGAGGAGAGAGGAATAGTGTGCTGGCACCAGATAGGGAGAGCAGTGGAAGCTGCATATAGGTGGGCATGTAAATTTATACAAGAATGTACATTTTCACTCAGTCATATTAAATAAATAAATAAATAAAATGGGCATTTGTGTTGGGATTGCACTGTATGTATAGGTCACTTTGAGTAGAATAGTCATTTTGACAATGTTGAGCCTTCCTACCCCAGAGCAAGGTATATTTCTCCATTTATGTAAGTCACTTTTAGTTTCTTGCAGTAGGATCTTGTAGTTTTCTTTGCATAGGTCTTTTATATCTCTGGTTAGTCTTCTTCCTAGGTATTTTATCATCTTAGGGGCTATAGTAAATGGTACGGAATTCAACTGATTTATGTATGTTTATCTTATATCCTGATACTTTGCTGAAGTCTTCCTGTTAGATCTAGTTATTTTTTGGTGTATTATTTAGAATTTTCTGTGTGTAGGATCATGTCATCCAGAAATACGGAAACTTTAATTTCTTCTTTACCAGTATGGATGCCCCTTATTTCTTTGTCATGCCTGATTATTCTGGCTAGGACCTCCAGAACAATGTTGAATAAAAGTGGTGCCAGTGAGCATCCTTGTCTGGTACCTGTTCTTAATGAGAATGTTTTCAATGTATCTCCATTCAGTGTGATATTGGCTGTTGGTTTTTTTGCAGATGCACCTTACTATATTGAAGAGTTTTCTTCTATTCCTGTCTTGCTGAGAGTTTTTAACATGAATAAGTGCTGGACTTTATCCAATGCCTTTTCTGCATCGATTGATATGCTCTAGTGGTTCTTGTTTTTTATTTATGTAGTTGACTATACTAATTGTTTTTCTGATGTTGAACCATCCCTGATATGAGTTCTACTAGGTCACAAGAACTATTTTTTGATGTGTTGTTGAATTCTGTTTGCTAGGATTTTGTTCAGGATTTTTGCATCTGTGTTCATGACAGACACCAGTCTCTAGTTTTCCTTTTTAGTGCTGTCTTTACATGGTTTTTGGTATCAGAGTTACAATTAGCTAGTACACTAGCTAGTATACTATCTTCACAGAATGTGTTTGGGAGTAATCCGTCCTTTTATATGCTCTGGACTACCTTTAGTAATAGTGGTGCTAACTCTTCTCTAAACGTTTGGTAGAATTCTCCAGTGAAGTCATCCAAGCCAGGGCTTCTTTTAGTTGGTTTTTTTAAAATTACCTTTTCAAACTCTTCTCTTGTAATGGGTGTATTTAATTGTTCAATGCCTGTTTGTCCCAGGGCATTCTAACCTGCTTGGAGGGCTTTAGCATCAGGCCTTGATTCTTTGGATGAGGCTGGTCTCCTTAGTTGGGTCTAACATTGCTCCAGCCTTTGTGTTGATTCTTGGCTCTGCACCATGGCTTTGATTTGCCAGTGGTATTTCCCGCCTGGCTCACCTTCAGTGTAGAGATTCTCAGCCACCAGCCACACTGTTTTATCTATGGTGCCTCAGGGCTCCTATGTTCTTTCTTTTGCTCCATGCATTGTTAGTTTTCTACCTAGCATTCAGGCCTCCTGGAATACTCTCTTTGGTCAATTTTATTGATTTTCATGTTCTTTGTTGTTAGAAGGTTCAGCAGGGATGTGTGGCTATGCCACCATCTTGGCCCATGTCCACTGTCTATCCTTTTTATTGTGTTTATTACTATAGGTTCTATAAGAACTATATGTCAAGTAGACATACAAGAGATATATTAGAGGAAACATCTGTGAAGGACATTGGGAAGGACACCAAGGTATGCTGCCAGAGCCATAAAGTCACGAGGCAAGTCTCACTATTAGTGGAACAGAGTGGGAAGGTAAGAAGTCTGTGGAAGAATGCTAGACTGTTATGAAACTTAAAGTGTGGCAGGCCATGGGGGAGCCCTTGAGCCAAATTCACACTGTCAGAAGAATCTGGCCTATTCCAGAAATATCTTGCTTTAGTATTTGTCTTAGCTAGGGTTCTTTGGAGAAACAGAATCATAAGGAGAGACAGAGATAGATTTACTTCAAGGAATTGGCTCACATGATTGTGGGATCCTGGCGTTCCAAGATCTGCAGGTCAGACAATAGGCTGGTGACTCCTGCAGATTTATGTCCCAAATGCTGTAGATCCAATGATGGAAAAGTAAAGTGTGAATTCTTCCAAAATATCTATTCGTAGTCTAAAGGTAGAACATACTGTCAGGGTTAGATTACATTATGGAACGTAATATGCCTTACCCTCAGCTGAGAAGCTAAACTAGAGTTTGGCCAAATGATTGTGAAACATAGCCTAGCCAAATTGGCATACAAAATTTACCATTTTGTCATGTCTGTGACTTTCTGATTTTTTAATATGTATATCTGGTTATGAAACACAATATACTGTATTTTATGCAAATTGAATTCCTTCTACAGTTGTTTGCCAGGCATACAATCTTCCCATGAGGTATTTTTGTAAGCGTGTTAGGCTACTTTTTTTTTTTCCTACAGCTAGCACACTTAGGAAAATACCTTGCTGGAAAAGGGGGCAGTTGACAAACAAATATTTGTGTAAAAATACAGCAATCTGCTTGCTCAATAATCTAACCTCACATTAAAATGTATTTATAAGCAATTTGTAAATGAACATGAATGTCTACCCTTTGGGGAAAATAGGAAGAGAATGAGCAAGTTTTGAATGTCAGTGGATAGGTTCAAGGTACCATCCCCAACAATTCTGGGTCACAGGAAAAATGTTATCACAATAGAAACAAGATCCAAAAGGAATGCCTAGTCCAAAAGCTGGAAGGTTCTGTACAAGTAAAAGATAGAAGGAAAAAAAGTTTATTATGAACTCCTAGTAGTCACTGTAGTACAGTGGTTACGTGCTGGGCTGCTAACCTAAAAGTTGGCGGTTTGAATCCACCAGTTACTCCAGGGAGAAGACACCTGGCAGTCTACTCCCATGAAGATTACAGCCTAGGAAACTGTGTGGTGCATTTCTTCTCTATCCTCCAGGCTCACAATGAGCTGGACTCAACTTGAAGGCAACAGATTTTTTTTTTTAATGCTCCTCATCATGATGCATTGTCATAAATTTGTCCCAAGAAAACATAAATCTCATATACCTAATCAGATCAGCCACTCGAAAAAAATGAAAAACGACATTTACAGAAGTGAGAGAGATCTAATTTATCACTAGGAACAGTTGCCAGGTAATGTTAGCGTTAGTTAATATGATTACACCAAGTTTAATTCACTTAAGTCCTAGTAATACTTGAAATTATTTATCAGAGTTCAATTCATCCCGTTATAGGTTCCTGGGCCAGTATTTGCAAGTGTTTGTTTTTACCATAAAATTATATTTTACTTAAATACTAATCAAATATTAATAATAATATAGGTTCAAGAAGAGTTAATAAAAACAAGAATTTATCAAGAAAATTCCTTTCTAATGTGCTATAAAATGGAACATTCGGCAGAATAAAAATATATAGATAGCTATGTTTCCAAATAGTCAAAATGGCCACGAGCCAATCTGAGTCCAACAAGTCGCCACAGTTAAGGAGGTACTGAAGCCCATAGCATTTTGTCCTCAAACTCCTAAAGGTAACTGTGGAAGAGAGTTTATAAATTAAATGACTTCCTGTTTCATAAAATTCCTAATGAATGTCCTATCTAGGGCAAAATAAATTCCTGAACAACAGAGCCTACTTGTACAAGGTTCCTGAATGTCACATGTATTATTTACAAAATTAAAAACCTAGATCTCTGGCAGACTAGTAAAGATTTTGGTCTGGTGTTCTGTAAACGCAAGATCATAAACCTCTCAGAATTTTCTGTGGGAATTCTTGGATTTCTTGTTGGCACAGCATCTACTTTCTAATATGTGGATTTAATTCAAACACTTGCAGAAAGTTGTGAAAATTACTGTATTTATAAAAATGAGTTTAATCATTTATGCACATACACAGGAGCCCTGGTGGAGCTGTCGCTAAGCACTCGTCTGCTAACCAGAAGGTCAGGGCCTCAGATCCACCAGCCACTCCTCAGCAGAGAGATGTGGCAATCGGTTTCCACAAAGATTACAGCCTTGGAAGATCTATGGGCAGTTCTACTCTGTCCTATAGGGTCACCATGATTCGGAACTGAAACGACAGCATAGAACAGCAACAACACAAATGCACACTTCATTCACGTCTTCATCAAAAATAACAAAAAGATATTTTAACACTGTTGTTTTTGTTGTTAGGTGCCATTGATTCAGTTCCTACTCATAGTGACCCTCTGCACAACAGAACAGGACACTGCCCAGTCTTGCACCATGTTCACAATCTTTTTTGTGCTTAAGCCCATTGTTGCGGCCACGGTGTCAGTCCATCTTGTTGAGGGTCTTCTTCTTTTTCACTGACCCTTTACTAAGCATGATGTCCTTGTCCAGGGATGGATCCTTCTTGACAACATGTCCAAAGTATGTAAGACACAGCCTTGCCATCTTTGCTTCTAAGGAGTACTCTGGTTCTAACACTGTAGATCAAGAAAACACTAGCTGGAATGGACAGTTCTTAAGATAGCAGTATTGCTGTTGGGTGACTTAGAGTAGGTTCTGGCTCACAGAGGCCCTGTGTACAACAGAACAGTGCTGGTCCTGCACCACTCTGACGGTTGTAGTTATGCTTGAACCCACCATTGTAGCCACAGTGTTAGACCATTTCATGGGGGGGGGGGTCTTCCTCTTTTTTGCTGACCCTCCTCTTTACCAGGCTTGATGTACTTCAGGGACTGATCCCTCCTGTTAATATGTCCAAGGTATGTGAGATCAAGTCCTGCCACCCTCGCCTCAAAGGAGCATTCTGGCTGTTCTTTTTCTAAGACAGATTTGTTTATTCTTTTGGCAGTATATTCAGTATTCTTCTCCAAGACCATAATTCAAAGGCATCAATTCTTCTTAAGTCTCCCTTATTCATTGTCCAGCTCTTGCTTGCATATAAGGTGACTGAGAATGTCATGGCTTGGGCGAGGCACATCATCTTAGATCGTAAAGTGACATCTTTGCTTTCAACATTTTAAAGCGATAGACGTCTTTTGCAGCAGATTTTCCCAACGTGTCTTTGGATTTGTGGACTGCGGCTTCAAATGGCTACTGATTGTGGATCCAAGTAAAATGAAATCCTGACAACTTCAATCCTTTCTGCACTTGTTATGATGTTGCTTAGCGATCCAGTTGTGAGGACTTGTGTTATCTATATGTTAAGGTGTACTCTATACTGAATGGAGTGGTTTTTTATCTTCATCAGTAAGTCCTTCAAGTCATCTTCACTTTCGGTAAGGAAGGTTGTATCATCAACATAATTCAGCTTGTTAGCGAATCATCCTCCAACCCTGATGCCCTGTTCTTCTTCATATAATCCAGCTTCTTGGCTTATTTGCTCAGCATACAAACTGAGGAAATATGGTGAAAGGATAAAACCCTCACACACACCTTTCCTGACTTTAAATCCTGCAACATTTCCTCGTTCTCTCAGAACAACTGCCTCTTGATCTCTGTACTGGTTCCTTATGCGCACAATTAAGTGTCCTGGAATTCCCTTTCTTCACATTACCAGCTGTAATTCATTACAAACCACAGAGCTGAATGCCTTTGCACTAGGGTCACACAAAGTTACACCAGAAACTGTCACCCGGGAAAAAATTTAAATTTTTTTTGTTAAAGACCAAACAGGTTTAAGGCTAATGTAGCATATGTACAGAGATACAAATCATTCACAACCTAATTTATTTGTTCATCAACTTGAAATATGTGATCAGTCTGCCAGTTCTTGGTCTGACTCTTCTGTTTACTAAATCCATAATTAAAAAAAAAAAGAACCTGACACAGCAAATGGTCCCAACTCAGCAGGAACGGATGCTCACCGAGGGCCAAAATGGCATGCGGTAAAGACAACCGAGAAGACAGAGAGACCCACAAGAGTGGGTGCCTACATCGACTTGGGACCAGAAGAACTGGATGGTGCCCGGCCACCACCAGTGATAGCCACGACGGAGTTCACAGAGAGGAGCCTCACTGGCAACACAAGAATAAAAAGAGGTGCATCATGAGATCTCCACTAAAAGACCTCAATTGATGGTCCAGCGGTTTTGGGGTTCCTCTGAGAACATGGCCCCCTTCCCTGATGCTGCCCTTTCCCATAAATTATAACAAAGGTCCACTCTTTGGACAGGAATGGATTGGACTTGGCAAAGCAGAGTAACCATATACTGGAAGCACTTTATGGTTATATACATCTATAGGATATCATCTTGCTGACCTCTGGCTGGAGGAAGGGGAGTGGGTGGAGAGGAGGGGAAAGGAGACTGTTGGGAGGATGAGACATGGATGGAGCAGAGAGGAATAGTGTGCAGTCACCGGACAGGGAGAGCAGTGGAAGCTGCATATAGGGGGGCATGTAAATTTATACATGAATGTACATTTTCACTCAGTTATGTTAAATAAAAATAAAAATTAAAAAAATAAAAAGAACCTAACAACAGAGTTTATATAAAATAAGAAGAGTATAAGGAGGTTATAATGAAGTTAGGAAAGCCAACACACTAAAATCATAAAACTTATTATTTCTTGGAATTAGCATTACACTATAAGACAGAATATATGTATGTACACATATATTTCCCAGTAAATTATTTTATATTACTGTAACGTGTCTTTTCAATCAGTGAACTGTTCAACTAATCCATACATTTTACACATTCAGATTTAAGAATACATTGCTTCAATAGCAGCAGGGAACATTATTACCTGCAAAACTTTCAGTCTCAATAACTTAGTGTATAGAAGGAAACCAAGAGCAATAAAGTCACATATTAAGGAGAAGTAATAGAAATAAGAAAATTCATACTTGGGCACATTAAATCAGCCCTTCTCTCTCTCTTACTCTGGACAAGTAGAGATCAACAGTTGTATCTTGGATGGCCACTCATAAGCTTTCAAAGCCCCAGACACTACTTACTAAACTAGGATGTAGAATATAAACTTTATAAACTATACTATGCCAACTCACTGAATTGTCCCATGAGCCTTCAATTGACCCTAAGCCTTCAAACCCAGAAAGACAATCCTGCAAGATGTTTGGTTAGGTCTAAAAAGTATCTGTAACGGTGCCCCTTTGTGTACTTTATTGTATACGTGAATACATATGCGTGTACACAGATATATGTACATATGCTGAAACACCAAAACCAAGCCCAGTGCCACTGAGTTGATTCCAGCTCACAGAATCCCTATAGGACAGAGTAGAACTGCTCCACAGAGTTTCCAAGGAGCACCTGACAGAATCACAGTGCTAACCTTCTGGTTAGCAGAAGTAGCACCTAACCAATATACCACCAGGGTTTCCATGTGCATATACATGTGGATAAAGCTATACCCCCCCCAAATATACTTATCTCTATACATATATTTCCCTTTTGGTCTTCTGTCTCCAGCTCTTTGCACATGTTGTTGTAATACTTTACTTGTCTTTCTGGGCTTCCCTTTGAAGCCTTCAGTTTTTTTACTTCATCATGCCTTCCTTTCATTTAAGCTACTTGCCATTCAAGAGCAAGTTTGAGCGTCTCTTCTGACACCATTTCGGTTTTTCCAGTCTTTTTAATGACCTCTTGTTTTCTTCAAGTATGATGTCCTTGATGTCATTCCACAAACTTGCCTGGTCCTCAATCTTCAGTGTTTAATGTGTTAAATCTACTCTTGAGATGGTCTTTTAATTCAGGTGGGACGTACTTGAGGTCATACTTTGGCTCTCATGGGCATGTTTTAGTTTACTTCATTTCCAGCTTGAACTTTCATATGCACAACAGTCAGCCCCTGGCCTTGTTCTGTCTGATGATTTTGAGCTTTCCCATCATCTCTTTCCAGAGATGTGGTTGATTTGATTCATTTGTATTCCCTCTGGCAAGATCCACATATGTAGTTATTGTTTACAGTGGTGAAAAAAAATTTGCAATGAGGAAGTTTGCAAAAATTCTATCATGTGATCTCTGCCACTGTTTTGTCAACGAGGCCATATTTTCCAACTGTGATCCTTTGTCTTTGTTTCCAACTTCTGAATTCCAATCACTAGTAATTATCAGTGCATCTTGCTGGCATGTTTGATCAATTTCAGACTGCAACAGTTGGTAAAAATATTCAATTTCTTCACCTTAGGCCTTAGTTGATGCATAAATTTGAATAATAGCCATAGTAACTGATTTTTTTTGTAGTTGCATGAATGTTATCCTATCAATGACAGTGCTATACTTCACAACAAATCTTTAGAAATGTTGTTTTTGAGGATAAATGCAATGCCATTCATCTTGAAGTTTTCATTCTGATTGTCTGATACAAAGTGGCTGACACCAGTCCATTTCAGCTCACTAATGCCTAAGGTACCAATGTTTACACATCCCATTTAATTTTGTTGACTTCCAGTTTCCCTAGATTCATATGTCATACATTCCACATTCTGGTTATTACTGGGTGTTGCAACTGTTTATTCTCATTTTGAGTCATGCCACATCAGCAAATGAGTGTCCTAAAGACATGACTTCCTTCCTGTCATTAGCATTTTAAGGTCAACCCTACTTTGAAGAATTCTTGGTTGTCCTTTGAGTGCCTTCCCTGAGGACTCAGCTCCCGGCACTGTATTAGACAGCATTCCAATGCTATTCATAAGGTCTTCACTGGCTAAATCTCTCCAGAAGCAGACTTCTGGGTCCTTCTTCCTGGTGTGCCTTATGCAGTGTCTTAGGCTTAGCAGGAACCTGTCCACCCTGGGTGACCCTGCTGGTGTGTAGCTACCCTACTGGTAGAATAGCTTCCAGCCTCACTGCAATACACAAGCCCACACAGTACAACAAACTGACATGGAGTGGAAATTATTTACGTCATAGTGTTTACCAAAAACCTCTTTTTCTTGTGTATTTCTTAGTGACTTCCTTTACCTTGATCAAGCTGTGTGCACTTCACCCACGTTCAGTGTCACCTTTCCCATCACCAAAAATAACAAGTGTCTGCTATCTGAAGGGTGATCCCAGTCTCTGTAATCTTTATGGAAGCATATCATGAGGATGCATTTTTGCAATGGGCTTGCTGACTGGGCTTGAGCCCCAAACCTTTAGGTTAGCAGCACAGTGCCAACCCTTTGCACCACTGTGAAGAGCTTTTGCTGTCAAGTGGATTCCAAGTCATAGCAACCCTGTAGGACAGAGTATAACTGCCCCATAAGGTTTCCAAGGAGCAGCTGGTGGATTCGAACTGCCAGTCTTCTGGTTAGCAGCCCGATGCTTAACTACTGGGCACCACCCCAGGACCCCAAAAGAGAAGCACGTGCAAAAATCTTCAGAAGAGCAAAAGATTACTGGGGCTGAGGAAGGACAGTAAAAAAAGGAAGACTTACGAAAAACACCTCCAGGAAGAAAGTTTCCATCTGTACTTTTAAGAAGGAATTTGATTATACCGAGATGGTAACAAACAACTGATGACAAGGAGCAGGAAAAAGTTCTGCCAGACTTAATTTATATGTGCTAAAGTGCCGGAATTGCAGATCATCCTGAAAGCCACCGGACTAACATCTGAGACCAGCACTCACTGAAGCATGAGTGAGCATTTCTTCCAGAGCAGGAAGGGAGAAAGCCATGTAGAATCCTCTGTTAGGGACCAGCTGTTTGCCTGACTTTTTGCCAAACGCTTTGTTTACGCTGTCTCATCGAGTTCCCTCAACAGCTTGCCAACTGGGAGGGTATCAGGATTGCCGTATTAAATAACCAAACTTCCCCAGTCAGACTGTAACTGAACGTACACCAGAAAGTCTGCAGCTTTCTCAGAATTGTGTTAAGGGCATGATATGGGGTGTCAAATTGGCCGTTAATAAGGCAGATAGATCCTTATATACCCAACTGGGAACCGGTAGAAGATCCCACAGCTAGTACCCTGGCCGGGGCTGGAATCCCGAAAACAGAATCAGTCGGGTTAATCAGCTACAGGCCTCCCCGGGCGCACCCGATTGGCCGCCGCAGCCCTGCCAGCTGGACGGGGCGGGGTTCTGCCGGCTGAAGCCGCCGGTGTGCTGCGCCAGGTCCCCGGCTTCGGGAAGGCCGAGAGCAGGGCGCCGGCCGCCGCGAGCCGGGGGCTGCCGACCGCGCCCAGGCAGCGCGCTCGCCTCCGCCATGCTGTGGCACGGCCGCCGGGCGCTGCGGCGCTTCTCCACCGGACGGGTGAGTCCGGCCCGGGCGGGCGTCCGGGCTCTGCCCCGGTCCTGCGGGCTCGGCCGCGAGGCGGGAGGGCTGGGATCGCTGGCGATACTCAGACTTTGCCGAAGCCGCGGGCGCGGTTCTTAACACCCGGAGGCTGCAGAGAAGGATCGGGTCTCTGTGGGGCTTGTGACGCAAACCGCTGCCTTTTTACGCGAAAGGGGCTGCAAGTGACTGTTTTGAACATCCGAGAGGTGGCTGGGACGGACAGGGTAGGAACGGCCACATGGGAAGGGGCAGAGGGAGGGTCTGCTTCCCCTCCTTTGCATTTCCATCTTAGGATTCCTGGTCTAAAGACGGAGCTGTCAAAGACCCAGACCTCGTCCTGGAGGAGGGTAGTATCAAATCAGCTGGGTCCTCCTGGGTGGCTTAAGCGGTCTGAGAGCTCCCATCTGGCACGCAGGACCCGTTCAGATAGTGGCACTCAGCACAGGTGCTGGAAGCCGTGTTCCCGAGCTGCAAGCAGCAGGGTTCCTAGGATTACCGGGCGCTGCGGAGGGCCACGCAGACGCTAACGCCGGAGCAGAGGGCCCGCCCAGCCCAGGGGCTCAGAATTGCATCAGCTCCCCCAGAAACCGGACCAGAGCGAACCGTTGCAAGTTCCTTCAGTACTTCGGGTTCGTAGGGACAGAGCCTCCCTGGGCATGGGAAGACTCCAAGCTGTTTAGAGAAGGAAAACTGCCCATCCCGTTCTCTTTCACCGGCAGGTACACACCTGCGGTGTCATAAAAGGAGCTGCTCCTCTTGGGGGCGGGGAGGGGTTCCTCTGCCGACGCCTCTGTATCCATATGTAAGAAAGTTGGGTGCTCAAATTTGCATAAAAGGAAGTTTCCCCACACTCTCAGTCCCACAACTGTAAACAATGACAATTCATTGGACCCCATGCAGTCAGCTTCAGTTATTTTGGGGAGCGTTCTCCTTGTTTAAAATAAGGGGGAAGGCCTCTTCTTTGGGGGCCCTTGCAGACCCTACGAAGCAGCACCCAGCTCTCCTCCTTCGCTCTCTCCGCCACGTGGCTCATGCGGATCTGCGTTGGATGGCACAGAGCCAGAGGCTTGTGCTTGTCTATTTTATTGTCCTCTGTTGTGACCACCTTTCACTAAATTGTTTCTTGGAGAGCAGCAGACTTCGAATAGTGGAAGAGTTCGCTTCTTGACTTCGCATACCCCAAAGAACCCACTGCCGTCAAGTCGATTCCGACTCATAACGTCCCTATAAGGATGGAGTAGAACTGCTTCATAGAGTTTCCAAGTAGCAACTAACAGCTTTGAACTGCGTACCTTTTGGTTAGCAGACGTAGCACTTTTTGCCACTACAGTTTCCAGTAAGATCTCATTAACAAAAGGTGACTACCCAGAGACTGGAAACCCTGGTGGTGTCCTAGCTAAGTGCTACGTCTGCTAACCAGAAGGCTGGCAGTTTGAATCCACCAGGTGCTCCTTGGCAACTCTATGGGTCAGCAGTTTGAATCCACCAGGTGCTCCTTGGCAACTCTATGGGTCAACTCTTCTCCGTCCTATAGAGTCGCTATGAGTCGGAATCGGCTTAAGGGCAGTGGGTTGGGCTTTGGTTTTATCCCAGAGGTCAGGGACTGAGTCTCAGTGTGATCTGGGGTACATGTGGGAGAGCAGGGACAGGGATGGCTGGAAGGAGACAGCCACAAGAATTTTTCAAAGGCCAAAGGAAGACACTGAATGATGAATGAAGAACTGAGGATACTTTATTCTGTAGAAAATGTGAATGCATCTGTTGGACTGCACTCTGTAAAAAGTGTTCCAAATCAGCTTGCTGGCAATGCAAAATGGTACAGCTGTTTTTGAAAGCTGTTTGGCAATTTCTTATAAAGTTATGCACCTGCCATAGAACCTAGAAATCACATTCATGGATATTTCCCCAAGAGAAACAAAAACTTACAGTTACTTGTTCTCAAATGTTTGTTGTCGTTACCTACCACCCCCCTCCCCCCATGGAATGAAATGCTGCTCAGTCCTGGGCCATCCCCACCGTCAGCTGCCTTAGTTATAACACTCCTCCTGGTAGAATTAATCTTTCCATCATCTGTCTCAAATAAATTGTTTTAGAAATGCAAAATGATTTCAGCTGAGTAGTGTGGCTAGAATCTTTTTAACTAGAACTACTGTCTGCTTTATGGCAATAAAACTCCGTGTCAGTTGGTTTTTACTGCCCACCCCACAATCCTGCCTTGACCACTGCTTCTTAATTCACCCTGTGATGGATGCTGTTTAGCCCGCGTGTGCAGGCTCTGTCTCATGTCACCAGGTCTGGCTGGTGGCTCTGGGTTCATAGCCCACCCTTAGGACTTGGTGTTACCTTGTGACTCAGTTCAAGAGGCTGAAACCTTTCCTGCTTCTTGGTACCAAATACCTGCTTTTTAACCCAGTTCTGACAACCAGATCTCAGCTGCTTTTCTCTGTGCCTGACCTGTTTTGGTGTCTAGTTTTGGTTTTAGAACCTCTAAATGAAACCGACATGAGTTGAATCCGACTCGACGGCACTTGGCTTGGCAAATGAAACCTCAAACCATGTTTAATTGTCAATTATTTACTGTACACTCTTTGTAAATCCTGAAGAAATACTAATAAGATGTTAATAGCCCTTACTATGTGCCAGGCACTTTTACAACTGCTTTACATGTATACAGACACAATAAGGTCCATATTATTTGGCACAGGCAAGGCTGTCTATAATAGGTCCCTCTCCTCTCTCTGTTGTGTCATTTGTCCACTCCAGTGTGGACCACACTGTGTCCACTCATTCATTTCTTCGGAAATGCTGCCCCTTCTTCTGGTGTTTCACATGGGGCACCCATAGCCTCCTCCCCTTCTCTTGGCCAATTTCCGAGATGAGTCCCCTAAGATTCATCCCAGAAGCACTCTTAGTGGGAAGATTCCCCTTTCTGGGCCCACATTGTGCTCTTTTCCTGTCCTAGCACTGTGTTGTCAACTTGTTTTGTGAGTTGTGGGGTTTAACAGTGAACTTTACCCAAATAATTTGGTCTTTGTCCTTTGTTTCTGAGAGTTAACATCTAAAACCTTGGCATTTCTCCACTGTTTGGAGTCTGTTATTCCTGGAAGCCTTCAGACCACACCCACCTGACAGGTTATGAAAACAAGGTGGGGGCTAGGCTAGAAACACTCACCTGGTAATGTCGGGGAGGGGAGCTGTAGACTGAGTTCATTCACAGGAGCAGTGATTCATTCAATCTTGTCTGTAGAATGGAACTGCCGTAAAGTTTCTGGACACTGAATAATAATACGCTTCCTGGTTGGCCAAAGTCATTGATACATGACAGAGGGTAGCTAATTCCCTGGAGCGTGGAAGCTCTGCCTTGGGAATGCTCCCGGATCCCTTCCTGTGTTTTTCTTCATTTGTGTCCTTTTTGCTATAATAAAACTAATCTTAACTATACCACTTTCCTGAGTTCTTGAGTTATTCTAGCCAACTGTCCCTTGGGGGTAATAATAACAAAAGAAAAACTCACTGCCTTTGAGTCAGTTCAGACTCATAGTGACATAGCAACCCTGTAGAGCAGAGTAGAACTGCTCCATACAGTTGACGGGGAAATGGGAATGCTTACATTTGCAGTCACCAAGTCAGAAGTAGTGGGAGCACAGGAACCCCTGAATTTATGGCTGTTATCCCAACAGTAGCCAACAGATGATCAGAAGTGGTGGTGCCATGAGGTCCCTCAAGCTTCAGGTTGGAGTCTGAAGTCTTTAGCAGTCTTACCAGTCTAGAGAAATAAGACTTCTCACTTTTGAAATATGACCTGGCTCTGATGGTTAGAGTTAGACGAAGAAGTACTGCATTTGTAGTTACTGTCAGAGAGAAAAGTTAGAACTAGTTGATGTGGGTCAGTGCCTTACTAGATGGCTTTAACAAACAAATTGATTCTCTCACAGTTGAGCAGGTTGAAAGTTAGAATTCAGGGCACCAGATCCAGGAGAAGTCTTCCTCTATCTGTAGGTTCCGGGCGAAGGTCCTTGTCGTTCATCTCCCCCTGGTCTAGGAGCTTCTCAGCACAGAGACTCTGGATCCAAAGGATGTACTCATCTCCTAGCTCTTCTTGCTTGGTGGTAGGGCAGTCCCTCTCCTCTCTACTCAGTACACTTTTGTGTAAAAAATTGACTCAAAATACAAACTAACCCTTTACACTCAAGGCCTTTTGTCCTCAGGGCAAACTAGCAACTCGATACTATGTTGCATATATTATGCAAGTTTCTTACAGCTACTTTGGAATGATTTTATACTCAAACAAATGTGTACAAATAATATAGTTTTTAAATTTTTATGTATTTCTACATCTTACAAAACAAAATCTTTGAAATACTATGCTCTGTGATTGTTTTTATATGGTATTTTACAAAACAATCCCCGGGGTGCATCCTCTGTTTGTCAGGGCATGTATCACAATAAAAACACATGACATTGGCCCTCAAAGCTTTGAAATACTCTTACATTTTCTGAGACATTCTACATAATGGCCCTGCCCCCCAGACTCTAGGTATTGGCCACAACTCTCTGGATTCTGAGCAGGGACCCCTGGCCCTGTGCTACAACTCTGCCTAGAAAGGGTCACTTGGACAGCGGCTCTGCCCCCTCAGCTTTAGGTGCACCCTAAACCCAGCTAAATGGTGATACCACCCTTACAAACACAGAAAGCCCTAGCTCCACCCTTTCAAACCCCTGAGGTCATGGCCATGCCCTTTGCTACCAGGCAGCTCAGCTTCTCTGGCTCTTTTGTCTCTTCAGATTCTGCTTCCTGTGCTGTATGGCCTGGGGCCTCAGGCCCCTATCTGGCCTTCTGGGGCAAGTGTGCCAAAGCTCTGTAGCTCCACTCCTGCTAGTAAAGCCTCCTGCGGAAAGGCACTTAAAGATTTTTGCAGAATGTTGAGGCATATTGATCTGCTCATCAACGCCATCCATATATTTTATGTAATTTATTATATTAGGTTTCTTGACATTGTCTTCCACACCACCTCGTAAAATCCTTTAAACAGTGCTCATTCAGGTGCCATCCCAGGTGGTCAAACAAGTGATGGTCCTTTTATCTTTCCACACTAGAAGTAGAATGTTACCTTTTCAATACGCTATTATGGATTTTTTTTTTAGGAATTTTGGATTTTTGATTTCTCTTGGTAATTCCTTTCTGTTGGTTAAGATCATCCTGGTTCTTTGTGCCACTCAGTCTCCTGAGAGGCTTGCGTGAAAAAACGCGGTGGTGTCTGAGAGGTGCCTCCCGAGTGCAAAGTGCTAATCCTGTATTGCATCCTGCCTCGTTAACACAAGTGCCTCTAATCCTGCCTCGTTAGCATCGCATGGCTGTTAGTTGCTGTGGAATCAGTGCTGACTCACCGTGGCCCTGTGAACAAAACAGTGCCTGGTCCTACTCCATTCTCAGAATCATTGTGCTTGAGCTCATGGTCACAGCCACGGTGTCACTTTGTCTCTTTGAGAATCTTCCTCTCTTTCGCTGACCTACTTTACCAAGCACGATGTCCTTCCCAAGGACGGGTCCCTCCTGATACCATGTCCAAAGTATGTGAGACTAATTGGTAATTCCCAATAAAACCCATTTCTGCCAAATCAGTTCCCACTCGTGGCAATCCCTTGTGTATCAGAGTAGCACTGTGCTCCTTAGGGTTGCCGTGGCTGATTTTTCAGTAGTAGATTGCCAGGCCTTTCTTCTGAGGTGCCTTGGGGTGAATCCAAACTTCTAACCTTCCCACTTATAACTGAGTGTATTAAACTTTTTGTACCACCCAGGGACCCCAAAGAGCTGCCACTGAGTCGCTTTTGAATAGATCACTATTCTTACCACGTTTATTTGCCTAGATATTCCTTGTGGCATAGTAGTAGTAATGGTTAACATTTATTGGATATCAACTATTGCCACATACACCACTAATGCCTTATGTACTTTATTCCATTAAGTCTTCATTAGAAGCTTGTGATGTTAAGTACTAAATTATTACTATTCCAATTTTAAATGATGAGGAAAAATAAGGCCCAGCTCAAGATTTCACAGCTGATATTATGGAAAAAACAGTGGCTGCTGGGGTGATAACTAGAGTTCAAATCTCAGACCTGCCACTTAGTAACTATTTCACTTGAGACAACATCTTTTTTTTTAACAAAGAATAGTTTATTCTTACACTGAATTGTAAGCTACAAGTCTGAACTCAGGGTATCTGCTCCAGGGTAAGGCCTTCCCTCTCTGTCAATTCTGGAGGAAAATCCTTGTAATGCACCAGTCTTTGGTGAGGGGACATCATGGCTCAGGACCCTCAAGTCTGAAGGATGCACTCAGCTCCTGGCACTGCTCTCTAGGTGGTATGAGGTTCCCAATTATTTGCCTGCTTCCTTTTCCTTTTATCTCTTGTAGGATGAAAGGCAGTGCAAGCCACAATCAAGGGAAACTCCCTTAGTAAGGATGTTGCAGTCCCACCCTAATCCTCTTTTAACATAGTCGGTGGTCCTATCTATTAGCCACAGGCAGAGATCAGGATTTATAGCACGGGAAAGTCACAAAATAGAAAACAGTTGAGACAATATCTTAAGTACTCTATGTCTTAACTTCTTCACCTGTAACAGTAGGTTAAGAATACTTTTTCTTTGTAAAGGACTTATGCAAAGAAAACCACAAGACACTATTACAAGAAATCTACATAAGTGGAAAAACATACCATGTTCACAAATAGAAGATGCAACATTGGGAAAATGTCAGTTCTACCCAAAGCAATCTACACATACAATGCAGCCCATTCCAAATTCCAATGGCATTTTTTAATGAGATCAGAAGAAAATCACCAATTTCACATGGAAAGGGAAGAGGACCCATATATATAAGTAAAGCATTATAAATGAGGAAGAACAAAGTTAGAGGCCTCGCACTATCTGATTTGGGACCTGTTATACAGCCACAGCAGTTGAAACAGCCTGGTACTGATACAACAACAAATAGACAAATGGAACAGAATTGATAGTCCAGACACAAATTCACCATTTGGGTCGCTATGAGTCAGAATCAACTTGACAGCACTGAGTTTGGTTTTGGTTTTATGAGTAGCTGATATTTGACAAAAAGCTCAAAGTCCATTAAACAGGGGAAAAGGTAATATGTTTAACAAATGGCACTGGCATAACCGGATATCCATCTTCAGGAAAATGAAAGAAGACCGATACCTCACACCATGGATGAAAACTAACTCAAAATGGATCAAAGACCTAAATATAAAACCTAAAATAACAAAGAGTATGGAAGAAAATAATAGAGGCAATGCTAGAGCATTAGCACATGCATAAACAGGATACAAAAACATTAATAACCAGCACCAGAAGAAAAACTAAAGAACTGGGAGCTCCTAAAAATCAAACACTTATGCTCATCCAAAACTTTGCCAAAAGAGTAAAAAACAACCTCCAGACTAGAATGTTGGAGAAGAATGTTAAATGTACCACGGACCACGAGAACAACAAACAGATCTGTTCTGGTAAGACTGCATCTTACATACTTTGGGCCTGTTGTCAGGAAGGATCAGTCCCTGGAGAAGGACATCACGCTTGGTAGAGTGGAGGGCCAGCGAAAAAGAAGAAGACCCTCAATGAGATGGATTGACACAGTGGTTGAAACAGTGAGCTTAAGCATAAACACAGCTGTGGATGTGGCACAAGACCAGGCAGTGTTTTGTTCTGTTGTTCACAGGGACACAATGTGTTGGAACCGACTCAATGGTACCTAACAACAAAACACAGACTAGAAAAAAAATTGTCTATGACATATCTGATGGGGGTTTAACCTGTAAAATCTTCAAGATACTTCAAAACCTCAACCACAAAAAGACAGCCCAATTTAAAAATGGACAATGGATATCAATAGGCACTTGACCCAAGAAGACTTTCTGGCAGCTAACAAATACGAGAAACGCTCATGATTATTTGCAATTAGAGAAATCCAAATCAAAACTGCAACAAGATACCATCTTACACCAACAAGGCGGGTGTTGTTCAAAAAAACCACAAAATAATAAATATTGAAAAAGTTGTGGAGAAACTGAAACACACACTGCTGGGAATTGAAAATAATACGAATACTTTGGAACTCAATTTGGCACCTCCTTAAAAAGCTAGAAAAAGATACCATACTATCTGGCAATCCTACTCCTTGGACTAAAACCTAAAGAAATAAGAGCTGCCACGTGAATGGATATATGCAGATACATGTTCATTGCAGCATTCGTCACAATAGCAAAAAGATGGAAATGACCTAGGTGTCCACCAGTGGTGCCCAATGAATGGATAAACAGATAATGATATATTCACAAAGTAGAGTCCTATTCAATGATCAAGAACAATGGGCGACTCCACAAAACATAGCGTGGTTGAATCTGGAAGCCACTATGCTGAATGGAATTAGTTAGTTGCAAAAAGATAAATGGTTGTATGAGACCACTACCACAAGAATTCAAGAAAATGCTTAAACACAAAACAAAACATTATTTGACAGTTATGAGGGTGGAAAGGGAGGCAGAGGGATACTCACTAGCTAAACAAAAAACCATACCCAGAGCTGTTGAGTCAATTCTGACTCATAGCAACCCTATAGGACAGAGTAGAACTGCTCCATGTAATTTTCAAGGAGCTCCTGGTGGATTTGAACTGCCGACCTCATGGTTAGCAGATGTAGCACTTAATCAGTATGCCACCAAGGTTTAACTAGATAGCAGACAAGAATCAGGTGAAGAGAAGGACAATACACAATACAGGAGAAGTCAGCACAACTGTACTAAACCAAAAGCTAAGAAGTTTCCTGAATACAGCTAAATACTTTGAGGGACAGAGTAGCAAGGGCAGGAGTCTGGGGATCATGGTTTCAGGGGACTTCTAGATTAACTGGCATGACAAAGTTATGGTATTAAAATGTTCTGCTCTCTACTTTGGTAAGGAGCATATAGAATCTTAAAAGCTAGTCAGTCAGTGGCCATCCAAGATGCATCAGTGAGTCTCAAACCACCTGGAACAAAGGAGAATGAAAAACAGTAAAGACACAGGAAGGTAATTAGCTAAGAGACAGAAAGGGCTGCATAAACCAAAGACTCCATCAGCCTGAGACCAAAAGAACTAGATGGTGCCCAGCTACCACCAATGACTGCCCTGACAGAGAACACAACAGAGAGTCCGTATTGGAGCAGGAGAAAAATAGGATGCCCAACTCAAATTCTAGTAAAAAGGCCAGATTTCATAGTCTGAATGAGACTGGAAGAACCCTGGAAGACATGGCCCCTGGACTCTTTGTTAACCCACAGCTAAAACCATTCCTGAAGCCAGCGCCCCAGACAAAGATGAGACCAGAGTGTAAGACATAAAGTGATACTTATGAAGAGTGTGCTTCTCAGTACAAGTCGATGTGTCAGGCTAAATGGGTAGCTCCTGACTGGAGGTGAGTAAGAAAGCGGAATGGAGCTGGTTGAATGGATACAGGACACCTCAGGTGGAGAGGAGGCGTGTGCTGTCACATTATAGAGAGAGCAACCAGGGTCACATCAAAATGTGTGTATAAATTTTTGTGTCAGAAACTAACTTGAGCTGTAAACTTGCATTAAAGGACAAAACAAAAAGAATACCTGCCTCAGGAAGTGATTGGGCAATCTGAGTGAGCTAAGGTATGTGAAATAGCCTGGCATTTACTAGGGCTCATTAAAATGTTTACTGTTCTCACCCACTTTTTCTGACCTGGAGTCCCCAGGGCAGGATCTGTTTATGTTGTGGACAGACACACACTCTCCTCAGACTTGAGTGTTTCCTGTGAATCACTGGAGAGCTTATTACAATGCAGAGTCCCAAGTCTGGGATGCAGACACACGAAATTTTGCATAGGAGCCGGAAATTCCCGACGGCACTTGGCTTGGCTGGCCAGCTGATTCTGTTCTCTCACTGGCAGTCAGCCCTCAAGCCACACTTGGAGAAGTAAGACTTCAATAAAATATCCCAGTCCCATTTTCTGGAATTCTGCTTCTTCGTTATAAGCACATTTATAATCTGAAAATATCTCAGAATGAGAAACTCACCTTTAGGACTTCAGTTTTAGCAGACAACTCAGAAGGTGGATTGAATGATCAAGTTTTCCCAAAGATACTGACATGGTTTCTTCAAAAGCTGTGTTTCTGGAGAGTATTGAATCAGGAATTGAACTCCAGGTAACTGCGTGACAGCTGACCAGTATGTTATATTTGAATCAGCTCAAGCTCTTTGGTTTTGTGTGTTTTTACAAGTAGTATTTTAGATGTCTCAAAATATCCAGCATTGGTAATGGGAGGAGGTAAACCCACAATCTGTAAGACAGCCAACATCTGAGTTCTCTTTCAAGTAACCACATTAAATATAGAATTTGAAGTTAGAATATTTACAGAACATTTTGGTTTGTAGATGAGAGGAAATGAAATTGTCAATATTAGTTATCTGTAGGCAAATTATGCTGCCATTACAGTTAATCTGTCTGCCAGCAAGCATTCGTTAGAAGCTAAAGCTTAATTAGGCTCTTTGGAGATAGAACCTTTGACTGGCCCTGGGAAAGAATTATTAAACCAGATATAATTGTTTAATTCGGATCCGACTCGAAGGCACTTGGTTTAGCATAATTATAGGGAGCATGTCAACCGGTGTTCTTTTAACTCCTTACCTAAAGTGGGATTTTATCTATGCCCAGTAATAAATTGGGAAACAAGGGAAAATTAAGTTTCTTCATAATCATATTTTCAGTGTGGCTTTGTTTAGGATGACTTTCTAGAACATTAGAGAAGCCCATTCAGATTGAAAGGGTTTGTGGAGCCATATTCTGACTCAGAAGAGTGAAAGATGGGCCGAGTTCTGGTCTGTTGCCAGGAAGGGACTGTAAGCCAGTTGCCATCAAGTGGCCTCGGACTAATTGAAAGCACATAAGGAAGCTGTGACCCTTTGATGACACTCACCAACCTGTACATACCCAGCTTCTTCTGTCGGCTTTCTAGCCTTGGTTTAATGCTTGTGGTATCAATGTATTTACCTTAAATATTAAGAAAAGGCTCCCTGGAGAGAATTTAGGGGACTTATTGCTTAAAGACAGTTTAATGCCTTTAATGCCATTATGGTTTAATTTTTTTTAATCTACCAGGAACACCCTGGTAGCGTAGTGGTAAGTGTTTTGACTGCTATCCAAAAGGCAGGCAGTTTGAATCCACCAGGCACTCTTTGGAAATTTGATGAGACCGTTTTGCTCTGATCCTATAGGGATGCTATGAATTGAAATCAGCCTGAAGGGAAAGGGTAAGCATGTTTACGGGGAAGCCTGGTGGTGCAGTGGTTAAAGTGACTGAATGCTAAGTGAAAGATCTGTTGTTTGAAACCATCAGTGACACCACGTGAGAAAGATGTGGCAGTCTGTTTTTGTAAAGACTTACAGACTTGGAAACCCTATGGGATCTCTGTGAATTAGAATCTACTCAATAGTAGATTTTTTTTTTTTTGATTTGGTGATATTTGTATTTCTTGATAGTCATTTTTAATCTTCTTCAGTAGATGCTTCAAGTCCTCTTCATTTTCAGCAATCAAGGTTGTGTCATCCACTAACTGCAGCCTGTTAATGAGTCTTCCTCCAACCCTGATGCCCTGTTTGGCATATAGGCCAACTTCTTGGATTATTTGTTCAGCATAGAGATTAAATAAGCATGGTGAAAGGATACAACCTGGACACACATCTTTCCTGACTTTAAACCATGCAGTGTTCTTGTTCTGTTTACATGACTGCCTCTTAGTCTAAGTATAGGTTTCTCGTAAACAACAAAGAGTTCTGGAATTTCCATTCTTCACAATCATATCCATAATTTGCTATGATCCACAGTACAGTGTAGGTGAATAAGAGTGTATTTTACAAATCTTGGAGCCTTTTGTTGTCTTCAGGTCGTCTTGTATGACTGAAGATTTGTTAGCCACGTGCCTCCTATCCATACTAACAGCTGCTGTCACTGAATTGTTCTGCAGATTTATTTCAAAAACAAGCTGAAGTTGGCACTTATCGGTCAGAGCCTCTTTGGCCAAGAAGTCTACAGCCACCTCCAGAAAGAGGGCCACCGAGTAGTGGGAGTGTTCACAGTTCCAGACAGGGATGGAAAAGCTGACCCACTGGGTAAGTGTGTCTTGGGCCAGCTGGGTCAAGGAATCTGCACTTGTCTTTCAACTGTCCAGCCTCAGGGCTATGATCTGAGCTATATTCACATTTCTTTGCCACAGGTACCAAAGACCCAGACTGTGCACCTCCCTCTCAACTCTTCCCCCTCCGCTCCACCTATTGAAGGCCTTCTCATACCAAGTCCATTTTCACAGTGTATGTGGACTCTCAGGTCTTCCCTCTTCTATGGGACAAAGGCATAAGTTCTTATTGTATTAAGACCATTCCCATTAATGTCCATAGTGATCATTAAGTCCATCCAAGAAGTTTCAGGCTTATTTTTCCAAAGGTGCCGTGGCATATCCAGAATAATATCTAATGTAGAGATGCCAGTGGGAATGAAAGAAATGCTACACAATAACAGAAATTGACATAAGGGCATAGCCAGCCAAGCCAAGTGCCGTCGAGTTGGATCCATAAGGCATAGAAAATGCTTTTATTTTATAATGAATTATGGCTGAGACTGCTTAGTGGGTTGAGAAGATGGCCAACCCTAGGCAAGCCTGCAGTGTGATCCTGTTTTACAAGCTATAGTTGTGTTGGGAAATGAGTGTAAGACATATAGACAAAATAATCCCCAAATACTGAAGGCAGGGAGTAAGAAGGAGGGACTAGAAATCTTGGCTTATTACTTGAATCTTCGTAAATCACTGGTAAAATACAACACACTGATTGGAAAACAGTGATCTGTGATAACATTAAAGTTAACTTTTTTTATTCTCAGAAGAAGCAGTTGTTGGGTTTATGCTAATTCTTTGGAAGTACTTAAAAATTATTATATATTAACATTTTTTAAGAGTCAAGCTAAAAACAAAAGTTGGGCCAAGAGTACATATGGACTTGACTTTCCAACTTGATGGCACTTGGCTGGCTTGGCTTAATCACTTGAAGTAGAAATTAGTCATGTTTCAGAAAAACGTTATCTCAACCTGGGAATTCCAAGGAAACCTGGTTCATGAATTCCTGGCTCTTAAGGAAGAAAGGGACAGATTTCTATTGCTGTCTCCATTGGATCCATCATTACGAAGTCCTAATGGCTTTGTGTGAAGGGTGTTTGGGTGATCAGTTTGGCTATTAAATCAGAGAGACTTCAAATAATACTGGCTTCATTTAGGTAGATGGTCATATATCAAGGTTGGGTTGGCTATCCAGAGCCGATGTGGCAGCTGTACATTAATCCCAATGCAAGTTCCTTCTACTTGTTGCTTTGCCAGTGTCAATGCTGGACTTCCATTTTGTGGTCCAAAGTAGTTGCTTCAGCCCCCACTTTCCAGACTTTGTTACAGCAAGTAGGAAGGTAAAGAGAGGACAAGTAGACGGCAAGCCCTTTATGGCATGATCCAGAAGTTGCACACATCACTCTCACTCGCATCCTGTTGGCTAGAACTTGGTCACAGCACAGTCTGTTTGCCAGAGTGACTGAGAAATAATAGACTGGATCTGAGGTGGGCTATGTGTTCAGCTGGAGTCCTTTGCTAGCTGTTCAGCTACAGATGTTGTTTGCTAAAAGAATAGGGGACAGCCAGCATCTCTGACATGTACATGGACTTCAAAAGAATTGTAAGCAATTGACTTTTCAACTACATTTCAAAGTGAATTCTGGGCAACAAACCTTTTCCTAGTGCCTGGTACCACTGGTTATGGTCTTTGAGCTCCTGGGAGAACTTAGAAAAAGACAAAATATCAACTTGACTTTTAGAGGAACCTGAAAGTAGGACAGCATATTGTTATCAGCATATGTTTTAGAGTCAAGGAATTTTATATGGGACAGACAAGCAAAACATTATTAAAGAAGAAGAAAAAAAAAGGCCTTACATTACTTGACCTCAGAGGCTACTTTAGTAGTCAGAACAGCTTGGTACTTATACAATGACAGACACATTGACCAATAAAACAGAACTGAGAACTCAGGTATAAATCCATCTACCTATGTTTGCCTAACGACAAAGGCCCAAAGTTCATGAAATGGGGAAGAGGTAGTCTTTTTAACAAATGGTGCTGGTAAAACTGGACATGAATTAAAAAAAAAAAGAAACAGGACCCATATCTCATAACATACACAGAAACTAATTCAAAATGTATCACACTTAAGTATAAAACTAAAACTATAAAGATCATGGAAGACACAATAAGATCAATACTGCCAAGCCAAGCCCTAATATATAATGTATATATCAGATACGAACTATTACAACACACAAACACCAGAAGATAAACTAAGAGAACTGGGATCTCCAAAAGATTAAATACTTATGCTCATCAAAAGACTTCACCAAAAGAGTAAAAAGGAAACCTACAGATTAGAGGGGTGAAAAAAAAAAAATCTTGGCTATGACATATTTGATAAAAGTTTAATTCTAAAATCTACAGGAAAATCCAACACTTTTACAACAAAAAAACAAATATTCCATTTAAAAATGGTTAAAGGGTATGAACAGACACTTTACCAAAGAAGACAGTCAAGAGGCTAACAGACACATAAGGAAATCTTCAGGATTAGAAAAATGCAAATCAAAACTACAATGAGATATCCATCTCACCCACCATCACTGGCACTAATCGATAAAACAGAAAATACCAAATGTTGGAGAGGCTGCCGGGAGATTGGAGCTCTTATGCATTGCTGGTGGCAATTAAAATGGTGCAACCATTTTGGAAAACAATTTGGCACTTCCTTACAAATAACAGACCCTCCAGCAATCCTACTCCTAGGAGTACATCCTAGAGAAGTAAGAGCTGTCACATGAATAGACATATGCACGTCTGTGTCCATTGCAGCATTTGTCACAGTGGCAAAAAGATGGAAGCAACCAAAGTGCTCATCAACAGACAAACGGATAAACTATGGTACTGTCTTAGGCTGGGTTTTCTAGGGAAGCAAAGCGAATAACATGTACAAGATGTACAGAGAAAGACTTATAAAAAGGGAACAGCTCACACAATTGTAGAAGCTGAAACATCCCACGTTCTGGTGAGCCTCGCGCAGCCACAGGAGCTGGTAGACCCAAGGTTGGCAGGTCAGAGACTAGAGTTCGAGATGACAGGCTGTGTGGGCTGGCAGACCCCGAGATGGTGGGTGAGACTGCAAAGTTTCTGCTGACTCACAGAGCTGCAGGGGCTGGTGAACCCACGATCAGCAGGCCAAGGAGCAGGACTCTCACTCACCAGCTGAAAGAGTTAATGACTCCAACAGCTGCTAGTTCAAGTCCCAGCAGCCAGACACAGAAAGAGAAAAGAGCAGGAGCTGCTGTGAGCACACAGGAAGTAAGTTGTGAAAGGTGGAGAGATAAGAGCTGAGGGGTGGGAAGCAACCACAGGCCCCACCCCTGTCACTTGATACAGCTGCCAAACACAGAGGATCATTGTCCAGCCAAGTTGACACAGTCTTAACCATTTCAGTCCACCCCTTGTCAACTTGGCATCTGTACACATCTCCGCTTACTGTCCGTAGTCTCTGAAGGAATACAATTACAAAGTCATACTTATGTCTAACATGATACAACTGATACATGTACAACTGAAAATGCATTAGCCCCACTTACATCTGATATTTTATAGGTAAACAAAAATATCTGGTACACACATACAAAGCAGAAATACTCATAACAATCACTGTCCTTGTTTTTGCAACTGATTACATGGCTGTAACTGGTATTAAGAACTACCTTCTTCTACAGCCCATTCCATATTCCCTTTGCCCTCAGCAAGCACCTCAGCTAGTTTGGGTCCCTTGCCTGATGAGGTGACCTAAATCTTCATTCCTGAAGGGTCTGGGCTCTTAACAGTCATGTTGAAATTGGGTTGCTGTATTTTTCCATTGACTGTAATCACAGGACATGGTAGTACTAAGAGGTGTCCTAAGGGATCTCCTGCAGTCCAGACATACTGTTTACCTCCATTATGTAATGTCAATCCATTTTCATCTCGGTATTCAGGATCAAGCACACCAACCACTATGGTAACTCCCTCCTTTGTCTGTTCATCCAGAGGCACAAGGAGCCCAAAATGGCCTAGTGGCAATTTTAGCCTCGAGTTAAATGGAAACATTGATGTGTCTCCAGGTGGCAGCATTCCTGCCATTGGAACTAAGACATTTAGACCTGTAGAACATGAGTTGTGGGGACTGGAAGCAACAATCTTGCAGGTGGGTCACTAGGGGTAACAGTGAGTGGTGCCACTCCAGTTTCCACCCCTTGATTCCTGAACCCATGAATCTTTGCTATGGGAGAAACAGCACCATATATTGGATGGTGGTTTAGAGCATATATAGTAACATTTCCCCAACCCTGAAAGGTAGTGTCATCTAGCTGATGGCGTAATTGCGTCTTTAGGAGGCCGTTCCATCATTCTATCAAGCCAACTGCTTCAGAATAATGGGGAACATGATAAGACCAGTGAATTCCATGAGCATGCTCCCACTACCACACTTCATTTGGTGTGAAGTGATTCCTTTGATCAAAGGCAATGCTGTGTGGGATATCATGATGGTGGGTAAGGCATTCTATAAGTCCACAGGTGGTAGTTTTGGCAGAAACATGGCATGCGAGAAAGGCAAACCCATGTCCAGAGGAAGTGTCTATTTCAGTAAGGACAAATGCTACCTTTTGCATGATGTAAGCACTCCAGTGTATTCAACTTGTCACCAAGTTGCTGGCTGGTCACCTCGAGAAATAGTGCCATATTGAGGATTCAGTGTTGGTCTCTGCTGCTGGCACTCTGGGCACTCAGCAGTGGCTGTAGCCAAGTCAGCCTTGGTGAGTGGAAGTCCATGTTGCTGGGCCCATGCATAACCCCCATCCCTGCCACCATGGCCACTTTGATCATGAGCCCATTGAGCAATGATAGGAGCAGCCAGGAAAAGAAGATGACTGATCCCAAAAGAATGTGTCATCTTCTTCACTTGACTGTTAGTCATCCTCTGCTGAGGTCACCCTTTGTTGAGCATTCATGTGAGAAACAAATATCCTCACTTCTTTGGCCCATTCAGAGAGGTCTATCCACACACCTCTTCCCCATAAATTCTTGTCTCCAATTTTCCATTCATGTTCTTTCCAAGTCCCTGACCAACCGGCCAAGCTGTTGGTCACAGCCCATGAATCAGTGCACAGTTGCACAACTGGCCATTTCTCCTTCCAAAGTGAACAGCTAGGTGCACTGCTCAAAATTCTGCCCATTGAGAGGATTTCCTTTAGGGAGGCCCCAGAAAGGAGTGTATTGCTGCTGCTGTCCACTTCTGAGTGGTGCCAGCGTATCACACAGAACCATCTGTAAACCAGGCACAAGTTTTCTCTTCCTCAATCAGCTAGTTATAAGGGACTCCCTATGAGGCCATAGGTGCAAACTGGGATATGGAAGGTCATGTGATAGGAGTGAAGGCCTGGGGCTTTGGACCACTTCCTCACGCAACTGACTTGTACCTTCAGGTCCTGCACGGGCCCGATCTCGTATACACCACTTCCATTTAATGATGGATTGCTGCTGTGTTCATCCAACATGATGACTTTGTGGGTCAGACAACACCCAGTTCATGACAGGCAGCTCAGGATGCATGGTGACTTGGTGTCCCATGGTTAAGTGTTCAGCTTCTACTAAGGCCCAGTAACAAGCCAAAAGTTGTTTTTCAAGGAAAGAGTAGTTATCTGCAGAGGATGGCAGTGCTTTGTTCTAAAATCCTAAAGATCTGCACTGTGATTCACCAATAGGGGCCTACCAAAGAATCCGAACAACGTCTCCATCTGCCACTGCCACTTCAAGCACCATCGAATCAGCTGGATCATATGGCCGAAGAGGCTGAGCAGCCTGCACAGTGGCCTGGACCTGTTACAGGCCTTCTGTTGTTTGAGTCACATGATAAATAGGCCAGACTAGTACACACAAATGAGAAATATGTTGCCTTAAAAATCCCAAGAGATCCACTAGGTACTTTGTCTCCTATTTAGCTGTCATAGCAGCCAGGTGCTGCAACTTAACCTTCACTTTAGAAGAAATATCACGACATGCCCCATACCATTGGACCCTCAGAAATTTCACTGAGTTGGAATGTGCCTGAATTTGGGGGGGTTGATTTCTTATCCTCTAGCGTGCAAGTGTTTGACTAGTAAGTCTGGACTCATCGACACTTCTTCCATACTAGGTTCAATCGGCATAATGTCATCAGTATAATGGACCAGTGTGACATCGTGTGGAAGACAGGCAATCAAGGTCCTTGTGGCCTAAATTATGACATAGAGTTAGAGAGTTAATGTAACCCTAAAGCAGGCAAGTGAAAGTGCATTGCTGGTCCCACCAGCCCAATGCAGACTGCTTCTGGTGGTCTTTTGAAACAGGTCTGGAGAAGGTAGCATTAGCCAGCTCAAAAGCTGCATATCAAGTACCTGGAGATGTATTACTTTGCTCAAGCAATGAAACTACATCTGGAATAGCAGCTGCCAACTGTGATCACCACCTAGTTAAGTTTGTGATAATCTACTGCCGCCCTCCAAGACCTGCCTGTTTTTTTGCACAGCCCAAATAGGCGAGTTGAACAGAGATGTGGTGGGAATCACCGTCCCTGCATTCTTCAAGTCCTTGATGGTGGCAGTAATTTCTGCAGTCCCTCCAGGAATGTGGTATTGCTTTGGTTCACTATTTTTCTAGGCAGTGACAGTTCTAGTGGCTTCCGTTTGGCTTCTCCCACCACACTAACTCTCACTCCATTGGTCAGAGATCCAGTGTGGGGATTCTATCATTTGCTGAGTATATCTATTCCAATTATGCATTCTAGAACTGGGGAAATAACTACAGGGTGGGTTTGGGGACCCACTGGACCTACTGTGAGACAAACATGAGCCAAGACTCCGCTAATAACCTGACCACCGTGTGCCGCACTCTGGTGTGCCACAGTGATGTTTTGGATCTCCTGGAATTAGTGTCACTTCACAGCCTGTATCCATAGTCTCCCCAAAGTCTGATTATTTCCTTTTCCCCAGTGAACAGTCTTTCTCATAAAAGACTGTAGATCCCCTTAGGGAAGGGTGGGAGAAAGACTTATAGTATAATTTTTTGCCAGGGTTTTGGAATTCTTCCTCAAGGGGACCTGGCCTCACCTTCATTCAGGGGGATGTGGGCCCTTAAACTCGCTCAAGTCTGGGAATTGATTGAGGGAGTGTGACTCTATATGCTGGTGATTCGATTTAAACTGCTGCTCTGCTGACTTAGAATTTATCTATTCATACAGATCAAGTAAATATTTAGTAAGTTTATTATCTATTTCACTCCTAGGGACACCATGACTAAGTAGCCACTCCATAGGTCCATGTGAGTCAGACTATTCTGATTACTATTTTGCCTCCTCTGTCCATTACTGTAACAATACCCACCTTGTCTTTGTAGAGTGAGTGCAGCCACTTGACCCCTACCACCATGGGGTCCAATCAGCCCCATTGTAGTTAGGTGTCTTAATTTAGTTATGACAGCTCCCACTGTCTTATCTGATTTACAGAAAATAACAATTATAGCAGTCTTCAAGTATCCTGGAGCTCCCTACACTTCAGCATGCCAATTTCCCTAAGCCTTTGGATACCCTCTTTTACAGTAGCACTGAGACAGGTCGGGCAATTCAACTTGATTTAGTGTACGCCACCGCATCATCCATGCTTCAGCAATCCAACCAAACAGACTACTAGGTCCTTTCCTAACTTCTGGAGCTGAAACATCAAATGAAGAATCTGTGCACAGTGGACCCATATCGATAAACTCAGACTGACCCATCTTTATGTTCCTAGCACCATTATCCCACCCCATTAGCAGCCATTCTTATATTCCCTAGGTTTTTATTTATATGTATTAGAAAAGTCCAGTAGTTCTTTTGGAGTGTAGTATACCTCCTCCTGGGTCACACTTTGTACTTTACAGGGCAGAGATTAGAGTTCCAGATCACAGACTGTGTAGCTAGTCAGGTTCCAAGACAGCAGGGAAGACTGCAAGTTTTCTGCTGACTCACGGAGCTGCAGGGACTGGTGAACCCAGGATCTGCAGGTCAGGGAACAGAACTCTCACTCGCTAGCTCTAAGGGTTGATGAATCCAGCAGCTGCTAGTTTAAGCCCCAGGAACCAGGCACAAAAAGAGAAGAGAGCAGGGGCTGCTGGCAATGTGAGCAAACAGAAAGTAAGCATTTGAAGGTGGAGAGATGAGAGCTGAGGGACAGGAAGCCACCAGAGGCCCCACCTCTGCCACTTGATACAGCTGCCATACATGGAGAATCATTGTCTAGCCAAGTTGACACAGAGTCTTAACCATTTCAAGTACATACACACAATGGAGTACTACTCAGTGACAAGGAACAATGATGAATCTGCAAACAACTCACAACATGGGAGAATCTAGAAAACACTATGCTGAGTGAAATAAATCAACCATAAAAGAACAGCTATTATATAAAAGCCTATGAAAATGTTTCTACACAGAAAGAAATAATCTTTGATGATTACGAGGGAGAAAAGAGATGGAAAAGGAAAAACACTAACCAGACAATAGAAAAGTGGTAACTTTGGTGAAGGATAAGATAGTACACAGTACTGGGGAAGTCGGGACAACTTGACAGAGGCAGTCATCGAGACTTCATAGACACATAAAAACTCCCTTAGAGACCATGTTACTGGGCTGACAGCTGGGGACCATGGTCTTGGAGTACATAGCATAACATAGTTTATAAAGAAAACATTCTACCTTCTTTACTCCACTGATTCCACCTGTCTGGAGCAAGGGAGAATGAACAAAACCAAAGACACAAGAGAAAGATTAGTCCAAAGGATTAATGGGCTAAATTTTTCTTTGCTGTGTTTAATTTGTAAATGTTTCACAAAGCTGTAAAATTGTAACGTGAATCAACAGTACCCACTATCGCCACTAACTGTTCTGACAGGGATCACAACAGAGCAACCCAGACAGAGCTGGAGAAAAATGTAGAACAAAGTTTTAACTTAAAAAAAGACCAGACTTACTGCTCTGACACGGACTAGAAAAACCCCAAGATTATGGCTCCTGGACACCCTCTTAACTCAGTATTGAAATCACCCTTTAGCCAAAAGATTAAACAGGACTATAAAACATGCAGTAGTATACATTTTTGATGTATATAAGACTAAACGGGCACACTAGCTTAAGGGAAGGCTGAGAAGTCAGAAGGGGACAGGAAAGCTGGATGAATGGAAATGGAGAACCGAGAAGGGGAGAGCGCTGACAAGTCTTGGGGTTGGCAACCAATGCCACAATCTAATGTTGTGCATTGATTATTTAGTGTGAAACATTAAACAATCTTGTTCTATAAACCTTCACTTAAAGCGCAATTAAAAAAAGAAGAGAGAGTCAACAACAACAAAAATCTGCTGAGAAATAGAATTAGACAATGCAAAGGACATGCTGAAAACATGTCAGTAAATGTCTGCTTTCTTTAAAAAATAAGCTATTTGCATTTTTAAAAATTAAAGTATCAGTTTTATCTTAAAAAATGAAAAAGCTCAGTTAAAATCCCCAAAATACTATACAGACATAATCTTTTAAATGCAAGCATATTATGCTTTAAATATGTAGATAAAGATCACATTAGAAGAATGGATGGATCTTGATAAAAATATAATAGGGCAGTTTTTTGTCAGAAGCTAAATTTTTCTTTGCTGTGTTTAATTTGTAAATGTTTCACGAAGCTGTAAAATTGTAACATGAATCAATAAAAAGGCCAGTTGCCAGTTGCGATCAAGTCATTTCTAACTCATGGGAGCCCTCTGTGTGTCAGGGTAGAACTAGGCTCCGTTGTGTCTTCAGTATCCGAGATTTTGGAAATATATTACTAAGCCTTTCTTCTGAGGTTCCTCTGGGTAGACTCGAACTGCCAATCTTTGGTCAGCATGCAAGCATAATAACCATTTGTACTACCCTGGGACTCCATATAAATCCATAGCAATGAAAAATTATGGCAAAAAAAGTTTTTAAGTGAAAATAACTTCTCTTTCATGCTCAGCTTTGGCTGCTGAAAAAGATGGGACCCCCGTGTTCAAGTTCCCTAGGTGGAGAGTCAAGGGCAAGACCATAAAGGAGGTGGCAGAGGCCTACAGATCTGTGGGTGCTGAGCTCAACGTGCTTCCCTTCTGTACACAGTTCATCCCCATGGATATCATTGATAGCCCAAAGCATGGCTCCATCATATATCACCCGTCCATCCTTCCCAGGCACAGAGGAGCCTCCGCTATCAACTGGTGAGACTATTTTTTTTTTATGATTGAATGAAAATGTACGTTCATGTATAAATTCACATGCTCACCTATATGCAGCTCCCACTGCTCTCCCTGCCCAGTGACAGCACATCCCTCCTCTCTGCTCCATACATGTCCTATACTCCCAGCAGTCTCCTATCCCCACCTCTCCAGGTGAGGCTTTTTAATAACAAAAAAATATGGGCCTATTTTCATGGGTTATAATCTTTTGTTTATTACTTAAGTGACCCAGAAAATAGATACACTTGAACAATTAACTCTCCTGAAATCCAGAGGAGCTTCATGAGCCAGGATAGCATTTTTCCAGAATAGTCCATGGAGCACTAGTGACACTGAACGCAACTAGGTATTAAGCAAAGGTTTTATGGGCTGACAAGGTTGGTTTATGACAGGCCTCTTTATTGCAGGACTTCTCAGAGCCTTTGATGTGTGCCTTAATGTGAACACTGTGATGCTCCAGGAGATGGTTGGAGACCATAGTTTCCTAAAGTTATTTGACCATGGAATTTGTTTTGCACAGAACATTTCAGTTACACCTCAGTTTGAGAAATGCTGAATTACCTGAAATGGTCTTCCTCACAGTTTATCTTCCCCACATTTGACTTTAAGCTTCTTGAGGGAAGGGACTTTGTTTCACACTTTATCATCTGTAGTTCCCAGCATCAGGAACAGTGCCTGATGCACTCTGGGTACCTAGTACTATCGGTATAGTGGAGGTTTCCCGGCCGTTGCTAAGTTGAGGTGGCCCTTTCACATCTTCACTGCCTTCTCCTTTTACCTGCACATCTCTTTGATACCCTTCAGTGTCAAACTACTGAATGGGCAG
The DNA here is from genome assembly GCA_028571685.1 of Heterohyrax brucei. NCBI lineage: Eukaryota > Metazoa > Chordata > Mammalia > Hyracoidea > Procaviidae > Heterohyrax > Heterohyrax brucei. The sequence goes on along the minus strand of CM053142.1, from coordinate 174,037,625 downwards.
AAAGTCCACACTTGGTTGAAATGTGATTCAAGAAAATATTTTATTGTAGTTAAAGTTTTCTTACATGAATTGATTGCCTTTTTCATCTTGTTAATAACATGGCACTTAAACTTGTGTTTGTTTTTTACCATTTCACATTGTTCCCACGTGTGGAACCATTGGGTCTAAGTGTATCAGTAGTTTTGAGGTTCTTAATATCACATACACACATACACACACCACCAAACCCATTGCTGTCGAGTCAGTTCCAACTCACAACAACTCTATACAATACCAATTAATTCCTTATTATACTTTCAGAGGAGTCATCCATTCTTGTCTTGCCTGCTAAGCAACTCAGTGAAACAAAATAATTTCGATTTGGGGTATGGCTGACTTCCCATTCATACTCTCTCTGTATGAGCCTGCTCTCATTTTTATGTATTTGTCTTTATACCCCACTTATTGTTTTATATTACAAGCCCCTGTAGGGCTGGCACTTCTATCAGGGTAAGCATTATGGAGCACACAATACAAATAATTAAGTTATTTAACTGTCTTTCACTACAAGGCTTAGACAATGTGGAGCTAATTCTAATCCTAAATGAAGATTTCACCTAAATTACACAGCTTGTACTAACAATCGGAAACCCTGGTGGTATAGTGGTTAAGTGCTACAGTGGCTAACCAAAAGGTTAGCTGTTCAAATCTGCCAGGTGCTCCTTGGAAACTCTATGGGCAATTCTACCCTGTCTGTAGGGTCACTGTGAGTCAGAACTGACTCAACAGCAATGGGTTGGGTTGGGTTTATATTAATAATCAGCTCTCTTCCCGTTGTACTGAGTATCCTCTACTATCTTCCTTGCTGGTGCAGATCAAGCACAATGTAGGAATTGAACCCAGGTGGGCAAAGTTACTTGCTCCTGCAGTAAGAGGCTGGCAGCTGGAAGCCAAGGAGTGGTAGGAGGGAATGCAGAACTCAAGTGCCTATTTCAGTTTACTGTAAGTCATTGCGTGTGCTAACGAGGAAGACTGCTGTTAAGAAGACGTCTAGACCTCAGTACCGTTAGGTGTTGCTTTTTAGGAGCTCTTCATCTCCCATTCCTGCTGCTGATTTCTCACAGCAGCTTTGTTCCCAATCTACTTTTTCACTGTAGCTCCCATGTATTTGAATTTCACCAATTCATCTCTCAGTTAACCAGTGTTTTAAATGTAATGCTTTTATTTTCTCAGGACTCTAATTATGGGAGATAAGAAAGCTGGCTTCTCTGTTTTCTGGGCTGATGACGGTTTGGACACAGGACCCATCCTTCTTCAGAGGTCATGTGACGTCGAACCTAACGATACAGTGGATACGCTTTATAATCGATTTCTTTATCCTGAAGGAATCAAGGCCATGGTCAGTATATTCACGCCATTGAGAATTCAGCGAACCTTTCAAGTGTAAATGTTTTTCTTTTCTTGAGGAGTTGCCCATATGAATAAAGCAGAAAAACAAAATGAGGTTTTCTGTTCACCAACAGGATGATCTATTTAGAGGAGAAATCTGGACCTTTATGAATTTCTTAGTCTGTGAAACCAGCCTCTGGTTCCTCTGGGGGCAGCAATCAAGTGAAATGGCAATTCAACATTTAGTTTTTCAGACACTTGAATGTCTAGCCCTACTTGTAATGACTGATTGTAAAGAAATACCTGTAATCTTAAGAAGTTTTGCTAGACATGTGAAATTCCAAATTCTATTTAAAATGTTGGAAGTTTAGTGTTGTCTTATGTTATTCAAATGTGCCCTGGTTGAAAAGCCCAAAGCATATATACCACAAAGCAAAAATATCAGCGTGTGTAAAGATTAAAAAATTCAGCAGATGATTCTGTCGTCATGTAATGTTTCCAAGAATTTGGTAAGGTGGAAGCAGCAATACAGAGGTAGACAGGAAGATTATTTAAAGCCCAGATGTTGACTTAGGAGAGAGGAGGACCTTGCTTCATTCGTAACAGTCATCTGATGCTTAGGGGCTTAAGGGCTTTGGTATCAGAATGACCTAAGTTGAAATCCTCATTTTATCATGGACTTGTACGACAGTAGATAAGTCACTTAGCCTTTTAACCTGTTTTTTTCATCTATAAAATGTGGATGATGCTGTCTGATTTGTGAGTCTGTTGTGAAAATCAAATGGCATTATTTATGCAAACTATAGTTGATGCTATGGCAATTGCAATTAAAATACTGTTAGTATGCATGCTCAGTGGCATTTGCTGAAGCCTAGATCCTACACCCGATGGCATTATTGCTTGTGGTGGGTCAGCTTGGCTCCCTCTGTGGTGGGCCAGATGGCTTGTGGTGGGCCAGATGGCCCCCTCTGTGTGCTCTCCTGGAGGCTGCTGAGCAGGTGGAGTATTAGAAACTCAGAATTGAGCTCGCATCACCCTCCCAGTGAAGGACAGAGGCTCTCAGCTCAAGGCAAACATAAAGAAGGCGTGGGCAATCAGTCTCGTAGATGGATTGTAGCGTTTTTATTCCCAGTGTCCTGAACTAGAAAGCAAATTGAATTAATTAAATACAATAATGTATCATTTTCCAGAATCATGTGATGAGCAAAAATAACCCCCAGTGATTTATTTCACATTTATATTCCTGAAATCTCCTTTGAATCGCCACAAGGAGACTGCAGTTTGATTAAACATGGGACTCATTTGAAAATGAGAAGAGGCTTGATATTGGAGCCAGACAGACCTAGACTGAAATCCTGCCTCTGACACCTCCAGGCTTTCTGTGTGATCTGAGCCAGATCACAGAGGAACTTTTCTAGACCTCAGTTTCCTCATCTATAAAACAAGAGTAATAATACCCATCTTGCAGGATTAGTATACTGTTTGCAGGGGATATTTTATATAAAGTATCCTTCACACAGCCTGACGCCTAAATGGGCCTGAAGAAATGGTAGTTACTATCATAATTTGACTCTCTGAATGGATTCATGTGTAATCATTCTGTTAAGCAGAAACTTCTGTTAAACGGACTGGGCTGTTGTGGATCACTGGCCTGTATCACAGGTGATGTTTTTGGCTTTAGGTAGAAGCTGTCCAACTCATAGCTGATGGAAAAGCACCTCGTACCCCCCAGCCAGAAGAAGGGGCAACATATGAAGGTATCCAGAAAAAGGAAAATGCTGAGGTATTTATAGCAACTCAGTAACACATCTCGCATTTCACAGCCTTCTAGCTGTAAATCATTCCCAACCTATCATTTCCTCTCCAAAAGGCAGATCTCCAGGCCAGCCTCCTCTACCTCCTTCTGTCACTGATGGAGAGATAGTTTCTATTGCCTTTGAAACTCACAGCCTTATGGGGTTCAGCCTGTGCTTTGTGCTCTCCTAGATTTCTTGGGATCAATCTGCTGAAGCTTTACATAATTGGATCCGAGGCCATGATAAAGTCCCTGGAGCTTGGGCAGAGATAAATGGACAGGTATGTTTTAGGGACCAGTTCCGCTCCTCCCTACCCCCGCTCCCCGGCAATGACCTCAGTTAAGCCACAGTTGCCCCTGGATCTTTCCTTGGTGATAATGAGGGTCTGCGATTCTGAGTATATGTGACCAGGTAAGAGATTTGTGGCTGCAGGATGAAGAGAAAACACTACACGTGACTTGTGTTGAACATTTACTGTGAGGAGACAGTGGGCACAGTGGCCACTCTCCATGAGTCTCCTGTTTTAGGAAGAAGGCAGAGAAGGGAATAAACCATCAAAATGCTGTAGAGAAGTGCTGTCATTGGGGCCTAGATGCCTAGATTCCGGTTGGCCAGGGAAGCGTCCTGGAAAAGCTGACTGCTGTATAGGGTCACTGAGTCAGAATTGTCTCAGCAGCAATGGGTTACTCTTGCACTTTGAGAAGGTGGAGAGTGACACAAAGGTACAGGGGATGATGATGACCCAGAAGTGGAAGAGTGTGGGGCCTAGTCAGTCAAGGAATGGCAAGAGTTCAGTGAAGCGGGAGCCTTCGGGTGTAGGATGGGTGAGGGGAGAGAGCAAGCAGGAGGGATGGGCTGGAGCAGGAGTGTGAAGGCCTTCTGCTCTGTGGGGAGTTAAGCCCAGCTCAGCTCCTTAGGGTCCACCTCTTCTGGAAAGGTTCCTAACCTCTTCTCATGTCTAGTCAGGCAGGGCTCTTCCTGTTCCAACAACGCCCTGCCTCCCTGCCTCCCCGCCTCCCTGCCCCCAACTGGACTGTGAAGTGCTTCGGGCAAGGGCTTCACATTGTTGTCCTGATCACTTTAGCACGCAAGCACGATTCTTAATGCACATTGGGTTCCTATAAGAAAGGGAGGGATTGATAAAGGCCAGGAAAGATAGTTTAGCATAGTGGTTAAGAGTTTGGGCTCTGAAGGCAGAATATTGCTGTTGGAAATTTTGGCTCTGCCACTGTTTTCTGTATAGGCACGATCCTTAGCCACAGAATGCCTTGCTTTCTTCATTTTACAATGAGACTAATAATAGCACCTTTCTTTTATGTTGTGGAAACCTTGGTGATGATGACTGCTAAACAGAAAGTCAGCAGTTCAAACCTGCCTGGGGCTCCTTAGAAATGCTGTGTGGCAGTTCTACACTGTTTATGGTTATGCAGTATCAGAACTGGCTCAAAGGCAGTAGGTTTGTTTTAGGTGATGGGTTATTGTGAGTTGTGTTCATTTATGTGTTCATTTATCTTAGTACTTAGCCCCTGGCACAGAGTAAGTATTCAGTGTTAGCTATTATTGTGCTAAATAAATGACAGCAGAGGCATAGAATTATAATAAAAAGCTTCATCAAGTCCAAGCTTTCTTAGTTCTGGTCTGGATCTGGTTCTGTTCCCGTGAGCTGACCCTCAGAGCACCTTGTACGGTCCCATTGCATATCACCTGGCGAACTGTCAAGTCTGCATGCTCCTTCCTCCCCAACACCTCTACTCCCCCACTCCAACCCCTGCCTTTAGGCTAAAGGTAGGTCAAGTCCTTTAGGCAAAATCTGTGAGAGCTTTTAATCTCAATCACCTTTGTATTGTGAATAAATAATAAACGTATACTCACATCCCCTGGATGTAGGGTGTTTTTGAAACTCTTTCGTCACACATTCACGGATCATCTTTTGCTTATTTCTACAGCCGCCAGTAGTATGCTTTCCCACGCTTTGTGGTGTCCTAATTTTATTCTAGATGAGAAGTCTAACTTCAGCTTTTTTCAGGGAGTGGTGCGTGCCTTCACTTCCTGGTTTCTCAATCTGTTTGGTGTCTCCCTCAGATGGTTACCATCTACGGCTCCTCCTTACTGAGTACTCCCGTGCCTCCTGGGGAACCACTGGAACTTAAAGGTGCCAAGAAGCCTGGTCTGGTGACCAAAAACGGACTTGTTCTCTTTGGGAATGATGGAAAAGCAGTGAGTGTCCCACATGCTCACCTACACAGTAATTTTTCTGGTTTTCTTCTGTAACGCAAGCTATTGAGGGACTCCGGCATGGCTCTGGGTGTGGGTGAGAGCAAGCTGTCTGGGCTCCATTTCCCTCTGGAGACGAGCTCCAGATCCTTAGCATGGGACCCTATGGCTTGCACAGTCAACTTTGTAATGCAGGAGAAGAAGTTGGAGATTCAGCCAAGAGACAGGGGTTTGGTTTCCTCTGTCACCTACTAGGAAACCCTGATGGCGTAGTGGTTGAGTGCTGTCTGCTAACCAAAAGGTTGGCAGTTCAAGTTTGCCGGGCTCCTCTTGGAAACTTGATGGAGCAGGGCTACTCTGTCCTGTAGTGTCACTATCAGCCAGAAACAATTCAGTGGCACTGGGTTTGGATTTTTTGGATCACCTGCTAGCCACAATCTTGGAAAGGATGCTTCTCCCTCCTTCTGAGTCTCAATTTTGCCCTCTACATAAGGGAGAAAGGAACTCTGTCTCTCTGCCTTCCCACTGCCAGAGTCTGGAAAAGTCAAATGAGGTCATGGATCTGGCCTCCTTCAGCTGCACCCGTACTGCCTGTGTGTGGGAGCCTCGGGTCTGGGTTCACTGGATTCCTGGGGAGCTTCCTAGTGGAGAGTGCGAAAAGGAATTTGGGTCTTACATTTGTGGGACAACTCAGTTATTAAGATCTTAGGCTTTGGGGTTCAACGAATCTTTTTTTTTTTAACTGTAGTTTAGATGAAGGTTTATAGGGCAAATTAGTTTCTCATTAAGCAATTAATAAACATATTGTCTTGTAACATCGGTTGCCACTTCAGTGACATGTCAGCACTCCCCAACCCCTTGCCCTTGGGTTCTCTGTCACCAGCTTTCTTGTCCACTCTTGCCCCTGAGCTGGTGTGCCCATGTAGTCTCATTTTATGGGCCTGTCTAATCTTTGGCCAAATTGTGAATCTCAGGAGTGACTTTAGTGCTGAGTTAAAAAGGGGTCCACAGACCATACTCTTGAGAGTTCTTCAGGCTCTGTCAGACCAATGTCTCTGATATTTTTTGTGAGTTAGAATTTTGTTCTGTCTTATTCTCTAGCTCTATCTAGGACCCTCTATTGTGATCCCTGCCAGAGCAGTCAGTGATGCTATCAGAGCACCGTCTTTAGTTGTGCTGGATTCAGTCTGGTGGAGGCTGTGGTACTCCTTTAGACTAATCTTTTCCTTGTGTCTTTGATTTTCTTCATTCTCCCTTGGTGCAGGTGGGGCATACTAGTGAAGTATCTCAGATGGCCATTTATAAGTTCTTAAGGCCCCAGATTCTGCTCGTTTTCTCTATAAACTGTTACACCTGTTGAGCTAGATGTCAAGATCCTTCACCCTCAGCCCAGTAATTCATCCCTCGGGGAGTCTGGATGTGTCAGCGAAGCTTCCATGGCCTTGCCTTAGTCATGTTGTGCCGACTTCCCTAGAATTGCGTACTGTCCTACCCTTCACTAAAGTCATCACTTATCTAGTGTCTAGGTAGCATGGGTCCAACGAATTCTGGGTCCTGACCCCAGATCTGTCCCTTACTGGCAGTGTCCCAGTCATGAATGACTTAATTTTATTGAGCCTCCATTTTCTCTTCAGTAAAATAGGAACAATAAGGTAGCTGGCTCCGCAGGATTTGTGGGGTCAAAGCGCTGTGGGTGGTACAGAGTAAGTACTCAGACAACGGCTGCTATTGTCATTGTCATTGGCCTAAAAATCTACTTCTATTTTTCAAAGGCTTTATCCATTTTAAGATGGATCCACCTCTAGACTTAACATTCTCCTTAAATGCCCTTTTATTGTTTTTACACATTATGATGAGTGCTTTAACTCCTACTTCTATATTTTCCAACTAAGATGGTCTTTTTATCTTTATAATATATAACTTTTTCTCTCGCTTTTAAATTGTTCAATTCCAAACTTTCCTGCGTCTTTTGTTGCTGTTTTGTAGCTGATGGTGAGAAATCTGCAGTTTGAAGATGGGAAAATGATTCTTGCCTCTCAGTACTTTTCAGCGGGTGAGACATCAGTGATAGAACTTACACCTGAAGAAATGAAGGTCGCAGAGACCATCAAGGTAAACATGAGATGTCTTTCCTGGCGGTTACTGGTGCTTTAGTGTTCCTCTTACCCTGGAAAATTGAAGCTTATTTCTAAAGGGCACCAATAGTCCTCAAAGGAATGGGTGTAGAACTTTCTTTTTCTTTTGGGGGGTATTAGCTACTGTAGGAAACCAACCCCCAAATCTAAATGGCTCAAATACACTATATACAAATTTATTTCTCACTCATGTAAGTAATCCAAGACACTTCTAGGCTGACATGAGGTTGGGAGTAGAGCTGGAACATTGGGTGTTAGTGGTAGTCATTCAGGAGATCAGGGTCTTCTATCTTCAAGGTTACCCTTGGGGGTCATCTCCTTTCCAGAGAGCCAGAAAGGAAAAGAATTGCTGGGAAAAGGGAGTCTCTCGTGATCCAAACCCGGAGTGTGCAATCAGTCCCAATCACATTCAGTGCAGTCCCGAGGCTGTACCTAACTTGAAAGGATGCTGGGAAATAGTCAAGCTGTGTCTCCAAGAAGAAGAAACAAGCTTGGTGAAGAGCTAGCCACTGGTGCTACATTGTACCTGACACTTCCCTCAGAAAAGTTTCCCTTTTTGCATAGGCCATCTGGGCTGGAATTTTAAGCAACATCCCCGTTATTGAAGACTCAACAGACTTCTTTAAATCTGGAGGAAGATCAATGGATGTTGCCAGGTAACGCCACCACCATACTGACCTGCATTCCTCCACTAGCTCCTCTTGGAATATCGGATCCAAATTTTTTGTTCTGGGCTTTATCACCCGATCACACCTGTCCGTGACACTTGTCTTTTCTTTGTCTTTTTTTCTTCCGTGGTCACACACTCTTTGTTGTTGACCAGTTCATTCTGTATTCCCTGTATATCTACCAAAGCCACTCCTCTATTTTTTTTTTTTTGCTTTTAAATTTGTCCTCCCACTCATTAGCTGATTTTTCCTCCAACATGACATTGGAATTGGAGGGGTTCTAAAGTGAGATGGGTGATAAAGTTACTCGAGAATGTCCTATGCAGTCCATTCTGGGAGGATGCCTGATGTTGGTGACACTTTCCCTCAGATCTATTTTCTCTTACCCGCCCCCCCCCAAATTACCCAGAAAGACAGAGCTGAAAGAAGGTTACCCTGCTACTTGCAAGAGTAAGGATGATTACCCTTTAGTGAGAGGTTGACAGCAAGCTGAAAGACCCAGAGTGTTAGAAAGTTCCCCCATAGGGCAAGAAAGGAGTCCCTGGGTGGTGCAGATGGTTACTGTGCTCAGCTGCTATCTGAATGTTTAAATCCACCCAGAGGTGCCTTGTAAGAGAGCCCTGTTGATCTACTTCTTAATAATAATGATGGAACACAGTTAAAAATGGGACAGATTAAACAGATTAAAAGTGGAACATAGTTCTACTCTGACACCCCTGAGGTCACCATGAGTTAGAATCAACTTGATGGCAACTAGTACAGCAAGAAAAGTACACCAGAATCTTCACGGTGCAGAGTCTTTCAGAGGCATCTTTCTTTGACCTGTTGAGATAATGATACTGTTGAGAAATAACTAGGGACTAGGAAGTCCCTGCTTGGTAGAGTGGAGAGTCAGTGAAAAGAGGAAGACCTGCGACAAGATGGACTGACACAGTGGCTGCAACAATGGGCTTAAACGTAACAGTAATTGTGGACTTGGTGCAAGACTGGGCAGTGTTATGTTCCATTGTCACTATGAGTGGGAACCAACTTGACAGCACCTAACAAACAACAAAACAAACGTGAAGTTCCGTGGTGGTGGGTACAGAGAATACAAAGTAAAGGGATTTTGATCCCAGATGGGAGAGAAGGCCGCACCCAGGTGGTTTGCTGTGTAAACAAGATAAGGGATCTTCTCCCTCTTGACACCTTTCATGTGAAAAGAGTGAGTGCTCCTGAGGAATATTCTGTGTATACATCCATTCAATTGCTTATGTAACAAAATGTGCTGAACACCTACTACGTATCAGGAACGATTTTCAGCACTGGTAATAGCATCATGAACAAGACCCCGTCCCTGAGTTTGTGAAGCTTTTATTCCAGTAACTGAAAGCAATCATCTCAAGAACAAATAGCATAATCAAAAATCAAGAGTTTCAGTTCCTCAAATAACAGCCTTGTCAGCTATGATTCGTAAGTTACATGAAACTTCTAATTCATGCAACTAAAGATTTCGGTACTGTACTATTAATATAGTTTTTCTTTGTTAGCAAGATATCCTGCAGGAATTACCCATTTCCTGTCTTAGTGTCTGACTTAGCATAATCATCTGATACTACTATCTGGAATGACCAAGGCACCTCATCTCTTTCAGAGAATAAATGATGGAACAAGAACTCTGACGAGCTTTCAATGCTTCAGTTAGCACACTATGGCCATTTACGAAATGTTAAATAACAGCTATAATTTGACAAATTAACAGTTAAAATACAGGATTAGAAAGGACACCTCAAAACTGTATTGTCCTGCTACATGGTTCTGGCTCGTACCTACTTGAACCCTCTAATGCAAACAGATAATCTCTTTTATTCTTACATATGATCTAGAAAAAACATTCTGTAGTATGGCTTTAGTTTCACATATTCCTCATATAGCTCAGATATTTCCTTCACTTCTTATTTCTTGAGCACATTTGGAAGAAAGCAGACTCATCCCACGTGATCTTTAGAATCTTGATTGCAAATAATTAAAATGTTTTGGGGCCTTGATTTATTTTTAGCCTTGTATAAAGTTAAAAAAAAAAAAAAAAGCAAAACAAGTACAATTTTCTCCTGCCCCTCAAGCCAAAAAGCCACTGCCTTCAAGTTGATTCCAACTCATAGCTATCCTATGGGTCGGAGTAGAACTGCCCCATAGAGTTCAAGACAAATTAAAAAAAATTTTTCCTTTCCCTCTGTTTATCAACTTTCTGGCTATTACCACAGAAAATCTCATAGGCTGTAAATAGGGATATGACATAGTCTTACTTCAAAACAGCTTGACAAATACTGGTAACACAATTTCCCTAAACTCTTTTTCAAAAATGTAACGTGAGCTGTTTCTTACTTTAAGGTTGATTGAGGAGATCAGACAGAAGTGTGGTGGGCTTCAGTTACAGAGTGAAGATGTTTATATGGCCACCAAGTTCCAGGACTTCATCCAAAAGGTCGTGAGGAAACTGAGGGGAGAAGACCAAGAAGAGGAGCTGGTGGTAGATTACGTAAGCCTTTTCTTGGGACTGAAAATCTAAATCACTGAGATCTGTACACTACAAAGAAAGCTGTCTCTTTTTCATCAGGTGGTTTTACTTTTGAAAGTAACAGCTGTGTTACAAATAGCTCTATGACAAATATTGCACATATTCTCTCCAGTTCTCTGGGTTGTCTTTTCCCTTTCTTGGTAATAAATAGTCTTTGATACACAGAACTTTGTCATTTTGATGAAGTCATTCATCAATTTTTTTCTTTTTCTATTTGCACTTTTGGTATCATACCTGATCACCCACTGCCTAATCCAAGACCATGACGATGACTGGTGTGTTTTCTTCTAGCAGTTTTGTATTTTAGCTTTCATAGATAGATACATGATCCATTTTGCGTTCATTTTTAGATGTGGTGTGAGGTGGTTGAATCTCATTCTTTCACATGTGGATGTGCAGTTGTCCCAGAACCATTAGGTAAAAACTCTTTTTTTCCCCACTAAATTGTGTTGGCACCCTGGTTGAAAACCAGCAGATCCCAAATGTAAGCACTTCTTTCTGGATTTTGGATTTTATTCCCCAGATCTATCTGACTATCTTTAGGGCAGCACTGTACTGTGTCAATTACTGTAACTTTTCAGTGACTTTGAAATTGGAAAATGCAAGTTCTCCTACTTTGCTATTCGTTTTCAAGATTGCTTTGACTATTCTGGGTCTTTTGAATTTCCAGATGAAATTTAGGGTCAATTAGCTTGTCAGTTTCTCCAAAGCTGCCAGCTGGGATTTTGATAGAGTTAAATCTTTGATCAGTTTGAGGGGTATTGCCATCTTAACAATATTAAACTTTCCAATCCATGAACATAAGAAATCTTTCCATTTTATTTAAATATTCTTTAATTTCTGTCCCTGATGTTTTGTAGTTTTCAGTATTAACATGTATTTTGTTCCCTTTGTTCCTAGGTCTTTTTTTCCCATGTTATTGTAACTTGAATTGTATTGTTAACTCTATTTTAGAATGGTTCATTGCTAGTGTATTGAAATAGTGTTTATTTTTATATATTGATCTTGTATCCTGCAAACTTATTAGTTCTAACAGGTTTTTTGTGAACTCTAGAATACAAGGCCCTATCACCTGCAAATAGAGATAATTTTACTTCTTTCTTTCCAGTCTGGATGTCTTTTATTTCCTTCCTCTTGCCTAGTTGCCCTGGTTAGAACCCCAGGTACAATGTTCAGTAGAAAATGTGACACCAGACATCTTTGTCCTGCCCTTGATTTTAGGTGAAAGTATTTGTTTATCACGAAGTGTATTGTTAGCTGTGAGTTTTTCACAACCTTTTTATCAGGGTGAGGATGTTTCTCTTCTGTGTCCTAGTTTGTGGAGTATCTTTTTTTAGGTAGAAATATGTTTTTTTTTTAAATTTAGGTAACAATATGTTTTTTTTATCTTATGGGTATGGGGCTTTACATTGACTGGTATTCATGTTAGACCAATCTTCTATTCCTGGGTAAATTAGTTTGTCATGTTATATAATCCTTTTTATATGTTGCTGGATTTGGGTTAATAGTATTTTGCTGAGGATTTTTGCATCTGTATTCATAACGCATATTGGCCTGTAGTTTCTTTGTTGTTGTTTTCTTTGTCCCTGTGACATCTTTGTCTGGTTTGGGTATAAGGTGACACTGGCTTCATGGAATGAACTGGGATGTGTTCCTTTTTTTCTGGTTTTCCTTTGTTTTTTTCTGTGTAAGAGCTGTACAGCTAAAGGTTTATTGATTTTGTTGACTTTTCAAAGAACTAGCTTTTGCTTTTTGTTGGTTTTCTTTATTGCCCTTTATTCTCGTTTTCATTTATTTGGAACTATTTTACAGAAAATAAACACTGCCTGTGAGATAAGGAAAGATGTCCTCCTGCTGCTTTTTGGTTTGCTGCTTTGTTTTAAAGTGTTGCCAATTTCTCTCTGTGACATGATTTTTTAATCATTTCATCTTTAAGACCTTCCATTGCTAAGGGCCAATAACACCCCAAATATTGTCTTAATTAGTTCTCACAATAACCACATGGGGCGAGTGTTAGTGTTGCCGCTTTCCTGTTAGAGGACAGCTGAGGCTCACCCAAGTTACTGGGCCAACCTGAGCCCACTTACTAGGCGACGGTGCAAAGTACAGTTGAGGCAATAGATACGTAACAGAGAGAAAGTGGCAGTGAGGAGGACCTGAAGCCAGCCAAGTCAAGTGCCGTCGAGTCGGATCCGACTCATGGCCACCCGAAGGGAAGAAAACTGAAAATGTCACCAGTTGTAAAAAGAAATCTATTTACAAAGGCATTTTCAAGGATTTAAGTGGTGGTACAAATAGTTGAAGTATTTGGCTGTTAACTGAAACGTTAGAAGTTCGAGTCTACCCAGAGGCACCTCGGGTAGTGATCACCTCGCCTGGTGATCTACTTCCAAAAAGTTAGCCTTCAAGAACTCCACGCAGCGCAGCGTGTTGCTGCTCTGACATAGAGGAGGGCTGAGTAGACTTACGACTATTTGTTTTAAAAGAAACCAGTGGTTGCAGTTCATGGATGCTGTTACTAGATGGTGCTGTTCTCATTTTTTGGAAATTTTTGATTTATCTTTGATCCATGTAAGGAAAAATATAAGCCCAGATGGAGCACTTAGGTCATCACGGATGCTGCCTCCTGCGTTCAGTGGCCAACCTGAGCACCCTAAGGCCCACGTCTTACATATGCCTGTCTCTTCTGGAGAGTAGAAACTAGAATCCCGTTGATGGAACTTCTCTGCATTAGTGAATATGCTTCTTCATTGTTACTGGTCATCAAATGGATAAGCACAGAAAAACACGGAAACTGCTATAATATATATATTATCCTTTCAGGTTTCAAAGGAGGTCAATGAGATGACAGTAAATATGCCATATCAGTGTTTCATAAACGGACAGTTTGTAGATGCTGAAGATGGAAAGACATACGACACGATCAACCCAACCGATGGATCTGTGAGTAATTAATTACTTAGCATCTGCGTTGGCCACTGGTTGTGGATTTTTAGCTGGTGCCCTGGTGGCACAGTGGTTGAGAAGCTCGGCTGCTAACCAAAGGTCAGCAGTTCGAAGCTACAAGCTACTCCTTGGAGACCCTGTGAAGCCGTTCATCTCTGTCCTGCAGGGTCGCAGCAATAGGATCAGTGTTTGGTTTTCACATGTTATAAAACAGGAAGTCTTGAAAAGCTATTTTACTCTATCACCCTGCCTCTAAGCACGTGATGTAAATGTGCTTCTTGCATTCTCTTCAGCTACACGTAGTCCCAGTCAAGGTGCAGACAATGGTTCATAATAACAAATGGACACTAATTCATAGTGTGCATTAAAATGGTACAGTTATCACTGTATTATTATGCTAAAGATGTTTTTGTGTATCTGGAGTGTTTCTTTAGTGTTTGGGGGAATAGAATGTTATATTATATGCCAAGACAAACATTTAGTTAACTGACGTTAGATAGGAATCATACCACACCTAGCTGCTCCAGTTTACTTTCAAGTTCTACACAAAGACAGGTTTATGACAGGAACTCATTGGTAAATCTGGGGACTACCTGCCTTCAATTCTGGCATTGCTGCTGTTAACTGTAGTAACCTACTTTATAGAACAATACTTGTGAAGAAGTTAAATAGATAGCTACATCTAGGAAAATGAGAGCCACACCTCCACAAAGAGATATCCGTGGGGAAGGGTTTCAGACCTTTCAAACTTGTGGCAAGAAATTTTGCTTCCCTAAGACAACATGCCGACTCAACGGCACTTGGCTTGGCCAAGACAACAGGTGGAAACACTGGTGGCCTAGTGGTAAAGTGCTACACCTGCTAACCAGAAGGTCTGCGGTTCAGATCCACCAGATGCTCCTTGGAAACTTCATGGGGTAGTTCTACTCTGACCTGTTGGGTCACTATGAGTCAGAATTGATGGCAGTGGGCTTTTTGACTTACGACAACATTTGGTTCTGTTATACATGAAGGCATTATGAGTCTGCTCTGTGGAAACTAACAGTCACAAAGAGGCACTAAAAGAAACAGGCATTGTCTTCCTAAAGGTGTCCTTCCATCATTCAGTGTAGCAGGAGAAGCACTGGATTTCAGGCTTGTAATTCGTAGATTAAAATTGTTTCTTTCTCTGTACTGTATTACTAGATGTACTAATTCTCTTGTAAAACTTTAGATTTTATAAGTAACTGTATTTTTCTGTTAATGTAATAGTAACAGTAACAGTAATGTAATAGTATATCCCTTATGTAACCCCTGTTACATAAATAGACAATATGCAAAGTGTCTTACGCGTCTTTGGTGGATGTTGATAAAGCAGTCGCAGCAGCAAAAGATGCTTTTGAAAATGGCGAATGGGGACGAATGAACGCGAGAGAAAGAGGAAGGCTGATGTACAGGTAAGCTAGTTTTCTGAAGGCAAGAATGGTTCCTTTCTTTGGATTTTGTCTACCATTGCCAGGACTTGAGATTTCACTATGAGGTCCAACAATTAAGTCCATAAACTCAATTGTTCTGAGTACTGCATACTTCATTGCCAAATATCACTACAGTCACCTTCAAAGTACCCCCCTTGGGAAGCCATGCACCCATGCCAGTGCCTAGTCCACCCTTCAAAGCAATTTTGGAACTCTTTCTGGAATGGCCATTGGGTACAGTAGCAAGTTGGCAAACTTAATTGTATATTTGCTGAGGGAGTTTTTAGCCAGTAAACAAATAACTGTGTTGGAACTCCCTCCCTACTCACCTGATCTGGCCCCCACTGACTTTTTTCCTTACCTGAAGATAAAGAAGTATGGAAAGGAAGACATTTTGATGACATTCAAGACATCAAGGGTAATATGGTAACAACTTTGATGGCCGTTCCAGAAAAAGAGTTCCAAAATTGCTTTGAAGGGTGGACTAGGCACTGGCATGAGTGCATAGCTTCCTAAGCGTAGTACTTTGAAGGTGACCACAGTGGTATTCAGCAATGAGGTATGTAGTAATTTTATTAGGATGAGTTCATGAACTGAATTGTCAGACCTCATATGTGTGCCTTTTAGAATATCTGTGCCTATTTTAAACTATGTCTTGTTATCATAAAAAAATCCCATGCATGTGAGGTCTTGATTTTCACACTATTGCTTTATCGGTAGGGATCCCAGTAGCATAAGACATTTAAAGAAGGAACTATTTGCAAAGATGTGGCAAAGTCAAGGGAATCCAACAAGGGCAAATGATACACCCCACGGAGGGCTAGCAGCAGGTGGGCACTCCAAAGTCTAAGGAGACAAAGAGGGAGCTGTTACTAGATCTGGCAAGATTTGTGTCTCTAGGAGAGGACCACACTACAGAAAGAGCCGCAAACCACAGCCCACTAGTGAGACCAAAAAAAAAAAAAAAAACCTCATTGCTTTTGAGTTGATTCCAACACATAGCAACCTACAGGACATGGTAGAACTGCCCCATAAGATTTCCAAGAAATGGCTAGTGGATGCAAACTGCTGACTTTTTGGTTAGCAGCCAAGCCCTTAAGCCCTGCACCAGCAGGGTTCCAGTGAGGGAGCCCTGGAACCTGAACTCCCAACTTTCTCCTCTGGCTCACACTGCTCCTGCAGGTGCCTCCTGCTGGCCTTGCACTGGCCAGACTCAACCACCAGCAGGGAGCTCAGGGGATATAGTCTTTAAAGGGCATTCTCCCGACCCACAGAGCAGGGTGGAGACTGGACATGGAGCAGCAAATGGAGAACACCCAGTTCCCTGTTGTTTCCAAGGCAAAATTTAAATCCACTGGATGGGTGGTAAGAACAAGGTGGGAAAATGCGAAGGCTTGGAGGAGTCTTATAAATCGGTAACCAAGTGTACCAGGAGTGTTTCAATTCAGCCATAAATTCAGTTTCCACTTACCTAAAGGCAAATGTCTGACCTTGTTCAAAAGATTTCTTAGAAGAGGATCAAAGAAACACTAACCAAACCAAAACCAAAGTTGTTGCCATTGAGTCGATTCTGACTTACAGTGACTCTACAGAACGGAGTAGAACTGCTTTATAGAGTTTTCAAGGAACAGCTGGTAGACTTGAACTGCCAACCTTTTGGTTAGTAGCCTTAGCTCTTAACCACCGTGCCACCAAGATTTCCTGAGGAAACATCAGGGAGGGCGATTTCAAACCCATCTCTGGAATGGGCCACTAAAAGAAGATGGGAAGGAACACTGCTGGACGAGGTGAATACAAAAGGTGAATTTTTATTTTTCCATGATAGAGTCCAGCCTGTATCGTCCCGTAGGAACTGGACACCAAAGAGAAATCTGCGTTATTTGTGAATCAGCCCGTGTAATTCTGTCCTGTCCTCTTCAGTTAGTGTGCCAATCAGAAATCTTCAAGTGGCCATGGACTCTCATGGGTTTCCCTCTAACATCTCCATATATATAAACAGAACTGTCCCCAGCCCCACTGACCTCTCTCTTTGGTCTGTTTGGATTCCTGTCACCGTAACTGTTGCACTTCTTACCCACTTGCAGTACAAGTACACATGCTCCCAGCATCTTCTAGTTCTCCTTTCTAACACTGGAAACAAAGTATTCATGAAATTATTTGTTTAATACCTATCTTTCCAAAAAGAAAAATATAACGCACTGCCATTGAGTTGATTCCAGCTCACAGGAACCCCATAGGACTGTCTTCCCTACTGGACCATCAAGTCCATGAGGACAGAGACCTGGTCCTCTCATGCTTTCCTCTGAATACTGAGCTCTTGGATGGTGCCTTACAAGGAATAAGGACTCAGTCTTATTTGCTGAATGTATTTCTCTCACTGGCCTTGCAGACTTGCAGACCTTTTAGAAGAGAACCAAGAGGAGCTGGCAACCATTGAAGCCCTCGATTCAGGGGCTGTCTATACCCTGGCTCTGAAGACTCACATTGGGATGTCTGTGCAAACATTCAGATATTTTGCTGGCTGGTGTGACAAAATTCAGGCAAGTACAAATGTCACCACGTAGATCACTCCAAAAAGAAAAGGGATGAACATTTGCTAGTTTGTGTTCTACGCCAGAGCCACCTGTCATGTAGGTTTTTCTCATCGAATCCCCATGACATCCCTGTGAGGTCACTGGGTAGCTATTGTCCATTATTACAGGTAAGGAAGCAGGCTTGGGGATGATGAGTGATTTGCCTATGATTACATAGTTAGTAAGCCACAGGGCTGGCATTTGAGCTCAAATTTTCTGAGTCTAAGGCTTAATGATATTATTTGTACCTCACTATAATGAAACCTTGGTAAAATGGTTACGTGCTACATCCGCTAACTAAAAGATTGGCAGTTCAAATCCACCAGGTGCTCCTTGGAAACCCTCTGGGGCAGTTCTACCCTGTCCTACACAGTCACTATGAGTCAGGATAGACTTGATGGCAGTGGGATAATGTCTCTTGAGGGCATGTAGTAGTCTTCTAGACATGTAGCAAGAAGCCTGGTATCCTTTAGGAACTGCAAATTCAAATGCCATAAACACCAGATAGCTAGTGCAGGTAGGTGAAGCAGGCTGGGTGTGAGGAAATTTTTTATAAATAAACAGGTACCGCCAAGCCAAGTAAGCGTTTTATTTTCACTTTTGCTATAAAAATAAATACCACCTGTGTGATGAGAAACAGCAACAACCCTTGGTCTCAGCTTTGGGGATACAAAAGGGAGAGACAGGGCACGTGGCAAACAGCACATGTTCCCACTCCTAGGCCCACTGTAGCTGCTGCAGTACCAGCCATCACGGCCACATTCCTAGCAGAAAAAGGAGAAAGTGGGGCAGAGAGAAAAAGATGAAAAGAGTCTAAAGAGTCTCCCCATCCTCCCAATACCTTGTGCCTACATCTCCCATTGCTCACTTTAGGGAGAGTGGGGAGCATAGTATTCTATCCAGGTACCTTGCTGTCACCAATATTAATAAAGAATCAGAGACACCTGATGTCCTAGTTTCCTAGGGCTGCCATAACAAAATACTGTAAAGTGGATGGCTTTAAAGACCAGAAATTCATTTTCTCACAGCCGGAAGCTACAGGTTCAAATCAGAGCCACAGCCATGTCGACTCCTTCAGGGGCCTTTGAGGAAGGAAATTTTCCATGCTTCTGTCCTAGTTTCTAATTGCCAGTAGCTGGTAGTCTCTGGAATTCCTTGGCTTGTAGCTAGATCGTCATGTGTATTTCCTTGTGTGTGGCTCTTTGTCTGTACCTGTGCTTTTTGAAGACATTGTTCAGAAGGATTAGGACCTGCACTACTTTCCTATGACTTGGTTAACTTCACAATAATATTTGCAAGGAAACTCCTATGTCCCCAAACAAGGTCTCATTCTCCAGTGCAGGGGTTAGGACTCTAGTGTGCCTTTTTGAAGGACACAATTCAATCCGTAACACCTGCTCAACTCTCAGCTTTGGTAATTATCAGCTGATGCTGAGAAAGTTATTCTGTTTCTTTGAGTTTACTTTCTTCATCTGTAAAATGGTCACAGTTATTGTATACCTTGCAAGTTATGAGGATTAGAAATGTGTGTTTTGTAATAGTACAGGTTAGAAATGTCTGTAATATAGTAAGTCTTGCCCCTGTATGTGGTTTTTACATTTGTTCAGCCACAAAGTGTTGCAAATATAGGTTTATAGTAATGTTGGTTCAGGTTCTTCTGTTATGTTACATAATGAAACCCAAATAGTCTGAAACCTGAAAATGTATTTGTTTGATTGGTTCAGACTCATTTGGTATCCAAATCTGACCTGAACCAACATGAGTCTGTTTATAACCTGTATTTATATCAACTAGAGTAAATATTCATATTTCATTGAATACATATTAATGTGTTTCATTATGGAAGACTGCCCTAGACCCTACTAGGATAGATATAATATATGAGGACTGACAATTAAGTTCATGAACTCATCCTAGAACTCATGTCTCATTGCTGAATATCACTATGGTCACCTTCAAAGTACTCCCCCTGGGAAGCTATGCACCAATGCCAGTGCCTCGTTCACCCTTTAAAACAATTTCAGAACTCTTTTTCTGGAATGGCCATCAAAGCTGTTGTCATATTACTGTTGATGTTCTGAAGGTCATCAAAATATCTTACTTTCAATGGTTCCTTTATCTTCAGGCAAGGAAAAAAGTTACTGGGGGCCAGATCAGGTAAGTAGGGAGGGTGTTCCCATATAGTTATTTGTTTAATGGTTAAAAACTCCCTCACAGCCAGCCATACAATTAAGTTCACAAACTTGTCACTGTGCCACTGTGTGCAATGGCCATTCCAGAAAGAGTCCCAGCATTGCTTTGAAGGGTGGACTAGGTGCTGGCATCAGCACATAGCTTCCCAGAGGGAAGACATCAAAGGTGACGGTAGTGACCGCCGGCAGTGAGGTACGTAGCATTTAGAACAATTAAGTTCACAGAGTGAATTGTTAGACCTCGTATAATAAATGTAAGGTATATACTCTATGTTTGTAAAATCTAAAATTCTGAGTTCTAAAACGCATCTGGCCCCCGGTTCTCAGGTGACAGAGTGTCACTTGAAATAAACCAAACCCATTGCTGTCACAGTAGATTCTGACTCCTAGTGACCCTGTAGGACAAGGTAAGAACTGCTCCTGTCGAGTTTCTGAGGCTGTCAGCCTTTATAGAAGCACACTGTCACAGCTTTCTCCTTTGGGCTTGAATCTCCAACCTTTTAGTCCCAGCTATGTGTGTAATCACTGCACTAGCAGGGCTCCTTGATTTAGCAATACCGCTAACATTTTGTCAGGTAAAGCAAATAAATAGCTTCATCTAAAGATCATTATCATGCATCCGTTGGGATTAAGTTTGGGTACATATGCCAGAAAACTCAAAAAGTTTATTTTTTCTCTCATTTTCAAGGAGCTCAGAGGATAATTTGTAAAACATAACCTCCTTTTCTGTCTGCTCTGCCATACTTAACACTATGTGACCTCCATCCTCAAGGCCGTCTCATGGTCTCATGATGGCCATTGCAGTGCCAGCGATCACAGTCACATTCCAGCAGGAAGAAAGAGAGGGAGAAGGATAAAAGGACCCTCTTCCTAGCTGAGTCAGCCTGTTTTAAAGAGCAATGCACCTCCAGTGCCTTGTGCTTACATCTTCCATTGGCTATCCCTATCTGCTAGAAAACCAAAATCCAAGCCCACTACCGCTGAGTGGGGTCTGACTCATAGTAACCCCTTTAGCTAGAGAGACTGGGAAATGTGCTGTTCTATCTGGTTACGTTGCTGTCCCCATCATAAATATAGCGGTTCTGTCACTAAGGACAAAGGAGAAACTGGATATTAGGCAGATTATTAACATTTCCTGCCATGCCAAGAAATGGAGGGTGATTAAATTAGAATTATGTTCATTCTCCTGTGTGCCGTAGTTCTTTAAGGAAACAAATAGCAGTTCCTTTTTGGTACAGATATATTTCCTATAAACAGAGCACTGCCTTTTCCTAGCAGCTAAGAAAAACTAGTAGAGGAGAACAGTAAATGGATTCTTTCTTTGAAAACCAAATTTAAATTAATAAAATAAGTATCAACTTTTTTACGCTTTAGGGTTCTACAATTCCAATTAACCAAGCCCGTCCAAATCGCAATCTGACCTTCACCAAGAAGGAGCCACTTGGGTAAGATGAGAGGAGCACCTCTGAGTGACTTACATGTAGTGAGTCAATGTCAGACAACTAAAGATGGCACATTTCTTCCTCTGCAGGGTCTGTGCCATTATCATCCCCTGGAATTACCCACTGATGATGCTGGCATGGAAGAGTGCTGCGTGTTTGGCAGCTGGCAACACCTTAGTGCTCAAGCCAGCACAGGTAAGAAGGCCACAGGCCAAGCACAGAGCCATCTCTTCTCCTGGAGCCTGAAAAACAGAGACAGGAGTTTATAAATGTGATATCTTTAAACAAAGATGGGATTATGTATTATAACCTCTTTTCCTGTATCATAGACAGCCTTTCATAATGGTCAATATTCATTTTCATAGATGCCTATTACATTGTATGGATAGTTCATCGTTTGAAACAAGTGAAATACGCTAAATTGCTACAAATCAATTCAATTCTTGCAAAATGTTGAAAGCCCCACAACCAGGAAATTATTTAGAATAAATATAAGACATCAAAAGAGCAAATATTATGCAGGAATTCAAATATTTATTATCAAGAATATTGTAAAAATATGGAAGAAAAGGAAACAGTCTGCAAAATGATTTAGGCAACTATGTAAAAATGTATCCATGCAGGTGACAGGAAATAAAAAGTAGCTCAGGTGATGTTGTCAGGTGCCACTGAGTTGATTCTGACTCATGGCAACTTCATGTATTCAGGTCTCAGATTTCTCAAAAAAAAAATGTTTTATCATATAATAGTGTTTCAATGAAAAAAAATATGGTAGCCAGCATAACATTGGCTGAACATTTCCTATGCCCAGTGCATAGCAGTAGGCGTCCTGGGGTGCACTGGTTGTGGTGAAAACTTGATCTGTATTTTAGAAGAGTTTGTCATTCAGTGCCTGTCAATAATTTTTAAAGATCTGTCTTGAGAACTTGAAAAGAATGCCCATTTTATTTGGCATAGCTACATGGCCATGTGTCCAAGTCTTCTCTTGTTCTCCTCATTAAAAAACAATTTAATTTCAAGAATAGATAATACATTAAAATTTTTCAAAATTTAAAAGGCACGAAAAGGTAGAGTGTGAAGTTTCCCTCTTGTCCCTATGCCCCTGGCCAGCAAGTCTACCGCCCCAAAGGCAGTCTGTATTCTTCTTTGTTATTTATTAGGTTCTTACATATCCTTCCTGAGATAGTAATTGCATGCACGTACATGCACACACACACACATACACACACACGTTGTTGTTTTTGTTGTTAGTTGCCGTCAGGTTGACCCCTGAAACCATGGACAATCAGACCAGACTGTTAGGATCCATGGAGTGTTCATTGGCTGAGTTTTTGGCAGTAGATTGCCAGGTCTTTCTTCCTAGTCTCTGTTTTTCTGAAAGCCGCTGCAGCCTGCTCAGCATCATGTCACCATGTAAGCCTCCACTAACAGGTAGTGGTGGTACCTGGGGTGCACTGGCTGCAAGTCAAATTTGGATTTCCATGTGGAAGGCAAGCATTCTACCACTGAGCTACCACTCCCCCCAGTGTGTTACTCGTGTTAGGTACATAAGCTGCACATGTTTAAAGACATATGTATGTAAGTTACACATGTACAGGTACTCTGTGACTCACAGCAGACATCCATTTCTACAACTCAAAAGTTGATTATGATTTAAGTTGAACACATTTTTTTTTCATTATTTTTGCCTTTTCTTATCAGTATCTTCATAAATCAGATCTTCATTTGTTTTGGGGGGTTAGAAATATTACACATAAACTTTACAGATACATTTTAATTCAGATATATATTACACATAAACTTACAGATATATTTTATGTATAGTATTTTATATTACAAACTTACAGATACATTTTAACATGTACATGAAAAATACACAAATTATAGAAATTTAAAGATGAACAGTTGGATGACACTGGCATTTTGTCAGCTGCAGAAAGAACTCCACTTGTGAAAGGTTCTGGACCAGCTGTGCTGTCCCTGTGTGTCCTGGGAATGGGGACAGCATTTCTAGTCAGCACGTTAAAGACATCTGTCTGTGTGGTCCTCTTCCTTCTTCTCTTCATGTGTCCCGCAGTAACATCTCGCTGCTTCCTGAATCTGCCTGGTGACACGAGCCGTGATCAGTATTGTGGGCCTGTGCTCTCAAGCAACTGAAGCCCCTGATTTAGTTTAGAAAATGAAATCTATGTGGTAGTGTTTTGAACAATAAATCATAAAATTGATCATCTGCCAGTGAATACCTGAGAATTAGAACATCAGTAAATTACATGTGGGAACACTGTACGTGACACAAAATGTTGATCGCAAGTCATAACTCAAATACGAGGTCTGCCAAGTCTTCAGGCTTAGTTGTTCCAAGTGCTACACACCTCCCTGCTGAATACCACCCTAGTCGAAGGACTCCCCTTGGAAAGCTGTGCACTGATGCCAGGAGTTTTGGAACTCTTTCTGGAATGGTCATTGCACATGGTGGCATGGTGGCAATTTCATGAACTTAATTGTCTAATTGTCTGTCAGGGAGTCTTTAGCCAAACTGTATTGGAACACCCTCCCTGCTCACCTGATCTGGTCCCCAGTGACTTTTTTCTTTACCTGGAGATACGGGAACTATTGAAAGGGTGGACTAGGTGCTGGTGTGAGTGCATAGCTTCCCAAGGAGAGTACTTCAAAGGTAACCATGGTGACAGTCAGTAATGAGGTATGTAGCACTTTTTCTAGGGTGAGTTCGCAAACTGAATTGTCAGACCTCATAGATCATAAGTTGGGGACGACCACAAAAGGTAGTGTTCTATACACACTTTCCAGAAAAAAAAAAATCTTCCTCCTTTTTTTATGCAACTGAATGACTTTCCTTTGTTTACTTAACCAATCCCTAATCAATAGATTATATACTTTCTCATCCTTTTACAATTATAAAGTATTCTGCAGATAATAACCTTGTCCATATGGCATTGTGCACATGTGTAAGCACATCTGCAGGGTGCATTTCTAACAGCAAAATGTGTGTTAAACTGCTGCCAAACCTCTGCCCTTCAACCATGGAGAACAGAGATCAGTTTTGGTTCACCCACCTCCCAGGACTCACCTCATAAACTGCTTTGTTACCAAAAAAAAAAAAAACCCTAACTAAATTAAAACACACATGCAAGTTGTGACAAATGAAAAAACTAAACCCACTGCCATCCAGCCTCAGTGATCCTACGGGACAGAATAGAAGTGCCCTAAAAGGTTCCTGAGGAGCACCTGGTGGATTTGAACTACCAGCAAGCTGTGATAGATAGTGATAAATTTCCTTCTGGAGAAGTTGTACCAATCTTATACTTCCACCAGCCTTGTGTGCAAGTGCTCTTTCTCCCCGACAGCACCACTCTTTTAAAGAAAGCAAGAAGCTACTAGAGTGAAGAGCCCTGGTTGAGCAGTGGTTAGGAACTTGGCTGCGAACCCAAAGGTTGGCAGTTCAACTCTACCAGCTGTTCTTCGGAAACCTTATGGGGCTGTTCTGTTCTGTCACATAGGGCCTCCGAGAGTCAGAGTCAATTTGTTGATGACAGGTTTGGGGTTTTGGTTTGGTAGAGTGAAGAGAGAGAGGCAGATAGTTGAATGTAGTGGTGCTCAATGCTAGAATCCCCTGGAGTTCTCTGTGGGATCCCTGCGCCTCCAACTGAATTCAACTATGATAGGTAGAGTTCCTTTTGAAAAAAAATACTGATATGGAGGCCCCTTTGGCAGAGATTTAGATTTAATTGCTCTAGGTTGGAAGTTGGGTACTCATATTTTTTAAAATTTGTTTCTAAGGTATAACCAGGACTGAGAACCACTAAACAGTATCCGCTGAGAACAGTAGTTGTCAAAGAGCTTCAGTGATTGTTTTCCAAAAATTATAATCATTTACTGAGTGCATACTGGTTCTCAAGTAATGTGCTAAGTCTACATGAGGGATGAAGACAAAGTTTCTTTCCCCATGGATATTTATTATTATTATTATTTTGGCACATCATTTTTTTTTTATTATGACTGAGTGAAAATGTACATTCCCGTATAAGTTTACATGCCCACCTATATGCAGCTTCCACTGCTCTCCCTGCCTGGTGACAGCACACTATTCCTCTCTGCTCCATACATGTCTCATCCTCCCAACAGCCTCCTTTCCCCTCCTCTCCACCCACTCCCTTACTCCAGCCAGAGGTCAGCAGGATGATATCCTATAGATGCATAGAACCACATCATTTTTTTTTTGCTACATTTTTTTGTTGTTGTTGCAGTTCATAATTTTCTGATGTTAGACTTCTCAGATGTTCCTCTCATGATTTACTGGCTTTGTCTGCAATTTAAAACTTTTCATTTAATGAACTGATAATAATTCTAATCCTGAGAAGGCCCCACAGTTGCTGCTGTTAGGTTGGAGTTATCATTCTGTTTTATTGGATAATATTAGCAAAGATGACCTGAAAGCTTTCACAGGACTACTGTGACTATCAGGAAGATTGCACTGGATGGCTCCTCCTTTTTAACCTGGTCTTCCACTTTCATTTTCCTTCTAAGATATGCGCTGTTCTAATACATGTTTAAGATGAGATCTATTTCATGCCACCCTTCCTGTGAGAAAGAAGGGAAAAGGAGCAAATATGTGTCTGCCCATCTGAGTAGAAAGAACTGTAGATGAATAAACTGAAGACTAGTGAGACCGATTCTCTCCAGGACACTGAGGTCACGAGGTGGAAGGTACAGAGGGGTGGGGCAGAAGAGTGATGGGACAAAAACCTTAAAACTGAATATAAACCAAACAGATTAATCAAGCCATATTTGAAATGAGTAACACAACCACACTAAAGAGGTTGGGGAAGAGTTAACCCAAGTAACTTTTGAAAGTGGCAGTCCAACTGTATGCCCTCGGGCTAAAGACAGACTCCAAATATTGCCTCTAGTTAAAAAAATAAAAATAAAAACCCACTCCTGTCAAGTTGACTCTGACTCACAGTGATCCTGTAGAGAGAGTAGAGCTGCCCCATAGTTTCCAAGGAGTGCCTGGCAGATTTGAACTGCTGACCTTCTGGCTACCAGATGTAGCACTTAACCACTTAACCACTGGGCCACTACCAGGGTTTCCGCTCTCTAGTTAGTAGGCTTTCTTCAAAGGGATGGTTTAGCAGTTTCAAACCTACGTTCTATACATTTTAGGTTTGATCAAAGAAGTACATACGAGGACTGACAATTCAGTTTGTGAACTCATCCTAGACAAAGTGCCACATATCTCACTACAGTCACCTTCGAAGTACTCCCGTTGGGAAACTAGGCACTGACACCAGTGCCTAGTCTGCCCTTGAAAGCAGTTTCGGAATTCTTTGTTTGGAGTTGCCATCAGAGCTGTTGTCGTATTACCCTTGATGTCCTGAATATCAGCCAGTTGTCTCCCTTTCAATATTTCCTTTATCTTCGAGTGAAGAAAAAAGTTACTGGGGGCCAGATCAGTTGAGCAAGGAGGGTGTTTCAATGCAGCTATTTGTTTACTGGCTAAAAACTCCTTCACAGACAGCTAGACAATTAAGTTCACAAACTTGTTACCATGCCGCCATGTGCAATGGCCATTCCAGAAAGAGTTCCAAAATTGCTATGAAGGGTGGACTAGGTGCTGGTGTGGGTGCATAGCTTCCCAAGGGGAGTACTTTGAAGATGACTGTCATGGGTTGAATTGTGTCTCCCCAAAAATATGTGTAGCCATGTGGCTGGGATATGGTTCCCAGTATCTTAGGACTGTCCTCCATTGTGTGGTTTCGCTAAACTGTATGTTGAAGGATTGGGGTGGGGCTGTAAATGCCTGCATTGGATTACTTCCTTGTTTTGCGGTAGGGGGAGTTTCCCTGGAGTATGGCTTGCCCCATCCTTAATGCTTTCAGCCTGCAAGAGATAAAAAGGGAAAAAGAAACAAGGAGAATTGAGAACCTTGCTACCATCAAGCAAGCAGCACTGGGAGAAGAGCGCGTCCTTCAGACCAGAGGTTCTTGCGCCAAGACGCTCCCTGGACAAAGACTGATGCAATACCGGACTTTCCTCCAGAGCTGACAAGGGGGAAAGCCTTACCCTGGAGCAGTCACCCTGAATATGGACTTGCAACCTACCGGGCTGTGTAACAATAAACCTTCCTTTGTTAAAGCCGTCCACTCGGTGGTATTTCTGTTAGAGCAGCCCTAGCTGACTAAAACAATGACTACAGTGATATCCAGCAGTGAGATATGTAGCACTTAGAACAATTAAGTTCACAGATTTAATTGTCAGACCTTGCATACTGTGGATAATAGGAACCATTTTTCTCACCTTTGGAGAAAAAACCCAGTGCTATCGAGTCGGATCTGATACATAGCGCCCCTAGAGGGCAGAGCAGAACTGCCCCTTAGAGTATTCAAGGAAGGGACAGTAAATGTGACAACAAAGAGTGACAGAAGGAAACCTGAGGGAGCAGATAGAGGTATTAATGTAAGCTCATGGATTTCAATATATTTGGGTAACTAGGTAAAGAAATGGATATACATGTGTGTATGTGGATGTAGATACAGAAATGGGTATATGTGTGTCTAGAGTCCCTAGGTGATGCAGAAGATTAAAGCGCTTGGCTGCTGACAGAAAGGTTGGCTGTTCAAGTCCTCTCAGAGGCACCTCAGAGGAGAGATCTGGTGATTACTGCTGAAAAATCAATCATTAAAAGCCCTGTGGAGCACAACTCTACTCTGACACATATGGGGTCACCATGAGTTACACTCCATGGCAACTGGTTTTTGTTTTGTTTTAATACGTATGTTTGTGTAAATACAGATGTCTGTTTCCAAGCCCTGCCTGTAAAGCGGGCCAAGAATCAGTGATACCTCCAGAATGCCCAAATCTTCGTTCCTAAATAGTGTTTTAGTCAGCTAGTGCTGCTCTAACAGAAATGCTACAAAGGGGGTGGCTTTAACAAAGGAAAGTTTGTTGTTTAACCACAGGCAGAAATTAGGATTTACAGCATAAGAAAATCATAAAACGAAGGGCAATCACAGAATACAGGGAACCCTGGCCAAGCCAAATGACTACCCATATTTCTGGGGTTACACAGTTCAATCTGTGACAATACTGTTATCCACTAAAGGGAGCCGGGGCTCCTTGGAGAAATGGCTGGAACAGGGAGAACACAAGATGAGCCTGGAATATCTTGTTGGGTCAAAAAGTAAGAAAATGCTCAAAGAACAATGTGGAAATATCAGAAAGACCCAGGGACCAGAATAAAAGGACTCCTGCAGGACAAAAATGGAACCATTTGAACATCTAAATAATGATAGAGAAGATGATAGTCTCTTGACTAAGAATCCATGAATCCACACTGATGTTAATGAATGAATGAATTCGTTAATTAAAGACAAAAGAGTAAAAAGATGACTAATTAAAAAATCACCTAACAACCATCATAACAGTAACTTGACTCAGGGAAGAATCATCAGTGAACACTAAAAATAGTGAAGGAAAGCCTGAAATGTAGCCGGACATAGACTCAAAAGCCTACGGTGGTAAACCCTACATACCACCTTCACCAAAACATTGGCGTCACTGTTCCCAGTGCTGAGACTGACAGTGTGTGCCTCCTGAACTCAGCCTCACTTCAGTGGTATTCCTGCAAAAGGTGCCTAACCTGAATCTAACCACAAGAAAGCATCCAACAAATGCAAAGTAAAGGACACTATACACATTAACTGGCCTGTGAACTTCAAAAAATTCAGTGTAATGACTTTAAAAAAAAGAAAAAAGAAAAACCTCAGAAGCTGTTCCAGATTAAATAAAGGAAACTGAAGAGACACACTAAGTGCAACTCGTGGTCTTGGATTTTCTTCTGCCATGAAGCACACTGGAGCCCTGGTAGTGCAGCATTTAAGAGCTACAGCTGCTAATCCAGAGGTCAGCAGTTGGAATCCACCAGCTGTTCCTTGGATACTGTACGGGGAGGTTCTACTCTGTCCTACAGGGTCACTGTGAGCTGGAATTGACTCAGTGGTGATGGGTTTGATTTGGCTTAAAGGACGTTACTGGGCAATTGGTAAAATCTGAATGAGGTGTACATCTTAGTCATTGCAGTGGTGCTATACCCTAAGTGGATGGCTTTATAAAGAGAAATTTTATTTGGTCACAGTCCAGTAGGCTACAGGTCCAAATTCAGGGCATCAGCTCCAAGGGAGAGCTTTCTCTGTTGGCTCTAGAGGAAGGTCCTTGTGGTCCAACCTTCCCCAGTCTGGGTGTTCCTGAGCTGCAGGGACTCTGGGTCCTTTCCAGAGAACGTGCTCTGCTCCCAACACTGCTTCCTCCTTGAATTGTGTGATGCCCGCAGTTCTCTGCTGCTTCCCTTTCCTTTCTATCCCAAGAGATGGCTTCAAGAGACGATATAATCTTACATGTTAAGTCCTGCCCCACCAGCACCACTGCTGCCCACCCTCCCTCATTAACATCATCGGGGCAGGGTTTACGGCATAGAGGAGTGTCACACAATACTGGAAATCAGGGCCAGCCAAATGGCTACACACGTTTTTAGGGAGACACAATTTAATCCATGATAGTCCATAAATTAGGCAATGGTATATAGTATCAGTTGTTAATTTTCCTGCTTTGATTATTGTGCTGTAGTTAAATAAGAGAATTTCTTGTTTTGAGGAAATGCATACTGGAGTATTTAGAAGCAAGAGGGCATGTCTCCATCTTTTAAACCATTCAGAAAAACATATATAAATGTATATACAGAAAGAGAAGAAAATGCAGTTGTCCTAGTCATCTAGTGCTGCTATAACAGAAATACCACAAGTGGATGGCTTTAGCAAAGAGAAATTTTTTTTTGTCACAATAAAGTAGGATATAAGAGTTCAAATTCAGGGCATCAGCTCCAGGGAAAGGCTTTCACTGTTGGCTCTGAAGGAAAGTCCTTGTCACCAGTATTCCCCTGGACTGGGAGGTTCAGAGGTACAGAGAGCCAGGGTCCTTTTCAAAGGACGCACTCTGTTCCCTGCACTACTTTCTTGGTAGTATGAAGTCTCCAACTCTCTGCTTGCTTCTCTTTCCTCTATATCTCAAGAGGTTGCCTCAAGGCACTAGATAATCTTACACACTGAGTCCTGCCACACCAACACAACTGCCACCCATCCTTCTTTAGTAACTTATAGCGGCAGGATTTACAATATATCGGAACATCACACCATACTGGGAATCACTGCCTAGCCAAATGGCTACACACATTTTTTTCAGGGACACAATTTAATCCATGACAGTAGTAAAATGTCAACATTTGAGGAAGTTGGGGAAACAATGTGAGAATTCTTTGCATACTTTTGCAACTTTACTGTCAGTCTGAAATCAAAGATTTTAAAAAGTAATAGAAAAGGTAATATAAAAAATAAAATGCATTGTGATATAGCTGTAAAGTGAGAACTGTGTACTAGACTAAAAGATATAGGACTGGAAGATTCTGAAGGTCATTGCCTGTTTCTTTTCAGGTTACTCCCTTGACCGCTTTGAAGTTTGCAGAGCTTTCCGTTAAAGCTGGCTTCCCAAAAGGAGTAATCAACATAATTCCAGGCTCAGGTAACCTACTTTGGGAGAACCAATGAAGGGAATGGGGTTAGCTGAGTGGCTGTCTTCCCACCGCAGCCTTGTGCTGAATTATAACTCTATCCAAACTAAATACAGTTTACCTAGCAGTTAACTCAAGGACAAAGATACCTACGATGTGCTGAAATCTTAAAGTAGAAATATACTGGAGAGTGGCACAGATCGTACAACATTGCAAAACTGCCCTAAGGTGGTCATTTTCATTTTCAAAAAATATTTTGGGAGATACAGGCTTGCCCATCATCTCCTGGGTTGACAGTTACACGGAAGATGTCACATTACATTTTTGTCAGTTTGCAATCAATATAGAAACTGTAAAACTTAAGGTTTCCAGGAGAACTTAGAAATGTGTATCAGTGAATTCAAAACCACCTTGACCACAGGTAGAACTCAGTTGTCATTCCTCCTTTGACAGGTGGCATAGCAGGACAACGCCTTTCTGAACATCCAGACATCCGCAAGCTTGGCTTCACCGGTTCCACTTCTATTGGGAAACAGATCATGAAGAGGTACTGGTTTTAATGTGTCAATTTGCTGTAGGTTCTGTTAAACCAATTTTTTTTTAGTAGAGTTTTTTTTTTTTTTTTTGAGGGAGACACATCACAGCAAATTTAAAAGAGAAATCTGTTGATCACAGCTGGGTATTTCAATGTAATAAAACACTTGCCAAAATGTTAACGCCCACAGTCATTAAAACTAGAATGACATTAAAATCCTATACACTTCACTGGTAGCTTGAACATTCCAGCACGTGAGTGCACACACACACACACGTGCGTGCGCACGCATGCACACACACACACGCTTTTTCTTTTGCACTGAAGTTGCAGCCCAAGCACAGGTAAGAGATTGAAAAGACATATAAATGACACATCTGGGTTATTCATAATATGAACTCCTAAAAACAATAATATCAGTTAAAAAAAGCAATCTATACATGCAAAAGAAGACAGTGGTTCAATTATGTCAGTGTAATGGAGTACTGTTCAGTTATTGCATTCATGGAAAGTACTGAATAACAGAAAATTGTTATTGAAATGGCAAAGAACATTAAAATGTTACTAAAGTAGGAAGAAATGTAAACATAAAATCATAGATATTGGATAGTCCCAACCATGCTAAACAAAACAAAAGCTATGTTAGCACACAGACCCAAAATGTGTATCAAAATGATAAAAACCATAATCATTGAGCCATGAAATGGAAATATGTGATTTTTTTCCCCTTCTTTCTGCATCTCTGAGGGTATTTTTCAAATCTTGTAAATGAGAATACTTTTGTAAGAAGGAAAAATAACCAATACACTTTTTAAAAACTGATCATCGTCCCCAGTGCTGCACTGATATAATTAGAGACGGAATTCCCTTGCCTGGTCTTTGTTGCCAAAACTCCTCTATTTAAATAAACTGGATTTTGCCATGAGATTCTTCTTGTTTGACTACAGAATTTTCAAAAACTTTTTGTTAGGACAATTACAGCACCCACAGAGCCGATGGTGTAAGATAGTAAACTCCCACATGCTCACCACCCAGTCTGAACAATCAACACCTCTCTGCCATCCCTGTGTTACCTTGGAATAAGTTTCTTAGTACTTCTGAGGTTCCATCTCATTGTCTGTAGAAGAGAGAGCTTTCACATTGTCCAGAGTATGTGAAGATCAAGTGAAATAAAATCTAGGGAAAAAGAAAATCCAGTGTAGCAGGTGCTCAGTAAATAGCAACTGTTGATATTAAAGTGTCGTTGCAATTTTTACTTCTGTACAGGCTTATTCCTTTTAGGTTTGACATTATGTATTTCATATACAGTGGGAATCCATGGGTAAAATGCAAGTTAGCAAACGAGATAAAGACTGATGCTGGTCTTTCATTTACTGATTTTTTTTCCAGTTGCGCTGTGAGTAACTTGAAGAAAGTTTCCCTTGAGCTGGGTGGCAAGTCCCCACTTATAATCTTCAATGACTGTGAACTTGACAAGGCAGTGCGAATGGTAAGAGTGGATCTAATCTAAGCAAACAGCTGCCTCACTTCTCAGCACTTTCACTTCTTTATTTGTGGTCTTGAAATTTGGTTTGGTCTAGTCGTAAGTGTCTAGTCCTCTCCATGTTTAAAATGGATCTTCTTTCTCATGTGTGCTCTCACAGATTTCACCCAACCAAATTTCTATTGTCTAATCCATAGCCCACCCTCCCTCCTCACCCTTGCAGCAGTCAAAGGGTCTTTGTCCTCTTCATGTTCAGACTTAGGGATAGTTAGAGCATTTAAGTTTTTAAAAGACAATTTTTGTAATTTGTCTCCTTTAAGTGTTTTTAAAACAGAATGTAAGTCATAACAGTGGCATCAGAAAGTTCACAAAAGATGTCCTGGCAGAACTCCCACCTCTTCTTTCTTTCATTCCCCTCAACATCGCACTCCATCAGCTGTTTTGTTTTTTTGAAATTAGTTGTATTAGTGTATCAAGGGGATGCAAATTGAATTTATTCCGGGTGTGGCTGGAAACAAATCAGTATTCTTAATGTTGGTGTGGTAAAAGAGACAGAAGTTTGCAACATATCTTAAGGCTGTGTACCATGCACCTCTTCGGTAAAATGGCTTGGCTGTTGAACATTTGATAGTTGAACTTAATTCAGAATGACGGGGTATTAAATGACGGAGATTAAACACTATCACTTAGAGACTTATTTGTAAGCCTGCTAATTTAGGAATATACCTTAATATTATTATCCTCTAAAAAGATTTTTAGTAATGTATTTTTTGTTGTTTTTGTGTATAACACAAAGCATACACCAATTAAACAGTTTCTACGTGTAAATTTCAGTCGCAATGACGCCACTCTCCAAGTTGTGCAGCATTTTTCACCCTCCCTCTCCTAATTATTCCTCCCCGTTAGGATAAACCCACTGACCCAAGCTTCCTGCCTAACCTTTCAAGTTGCTGTTGTCAATTTGATTCCATATAACTAATCCTTTAAAAGAACACCGAGCACAAGGCAGACATTCTTGATTAATTAAGCTAAGTATGTAAAGAAGACTTCAGGGTATATTACTGATTTAGTGGGGCAGCTCCTCTCTGAACAGATTCCTAGCTATTCCCTCAGAGTTAGTAATGCCCTTGTTTGTGCTCCCAGGAATATTAAATGGGAGTGAAAGGGACATGCTTTCTAAGGGCAAATGAGTCGTACCCCATGCCCTCTTTCCCTGTGCACAGCAACCAGCAGTGTTGAGACAGTGGATAATATGTCAGCCTGGTCTTGGAGTCAGAATTGCATGAAGGTCATGAACAAGTAGCACAGGATTTGTTGATTGAAGAAACTGATAGTTGGGGATTGCTTGTTACTGCAGCATTAATTGACCTATACTAACTGATAAATTCTGTTTTACACTTACTGCATTATTTTTTTAACATCTTTTATGCATTAGTTGCAAGTTTCCTGTTCTAGTTTCTCATTCAAAATGTGTACTGTTTTGTGACAATAGCTGCAATTCCCACAATGTGACAGCACCCTCCTCTCTTCCACCCTAAGTACCCTGTGTCCGTTAGTCCATTTCCTGCCCTTTCCTGCCTTGTCTTGATTTTGGGCAGGAGTTGCCAGTTTGGTCTTATATATATATTTGATTGAACTAAGTAAGAAGAGTGTTCTTCATGTGTGTTATTGTTTGTGTTATAGGCCTGTCTAGTCTTTGTCTGAAAAGTGGGCTTTGGAAGTGGTTCCAGTTTTCTGAGTTGACATAGTCTCAAGGGTTCCTCCAGTCCTCTCAGACTAGTAAGTCTGGCCTTTTCTCACGGATTTGAATTTTGTTCTCCATTTTTCTCTTCCCAGGGCTATCTGTTGTTGGTCCACATCAGAGCAGTCTGTGGTGGCAGGCGGGCACAGCTAGTTCTGTCCTCAGGCTGGTGGAGGCTCTGGTGTGTATGGTCCCTTAGTCCTCAGGGCCAATATTTTCCTTGTGTCCTCTTTGGTTTTCTTCATTCTTCTTGGCTGTGGGTGGGATGGGACCAATAAATGCATCTTAAAGACTGTCTGGAAACTTTTAAGATCCCAGGTGCTGCTCTTCAAAGTGGACATAGGTTTTCTTTATGAACTATGTTATGCCAATTGACCTTCCTGTCCCCTGAAACTATCAACCCCAGTTCCCAGCCTCATTGGCTATGTCCCACAAGGTATTGAGATGTGTGTAGGAAACTTCTATGTCTTTGATCAAGTTGTACTGACTGCCCTGTATTGTGTGTTGTCTCTCTCTTTACCAACACTGCCACTTGTCTAGTATCTGGTTAGTGATTTCCCCTCCCTGCCTTCATAACCACCATAGAATTGTTTTTTCTCTGTGTAAACCTTTCTTTCAATTTTTATAATAGTGGTGTCATACAGTATTTGTCCTTTTGTGACTGACTTATTTCACTCAGTATAATGTCCTCCAGATTCATCCATATTGTGGGATGTTTTGTGGATTCATCATTGTTCTTTATCTTATGTAGTATTCCACTGTGTGTATGTACTATAATTTATCCATTCATCTGTTGATGGGCACTTAGGTTGTTCTGTCTTTTTGCTATTGAGAATAGTGCAGCAGTGAACATGGGTGTGTGTGTATATCTATTTGTGTGATGCTGTTATTTCTCTAGGGTATATTCCTAGGAGTAGGATTGCTGGATCATATGGTATTTCTATGTCTAGCTTTTTAAGGAAGGACCATATTGTTTTCCACAGTGGAATGTTAAATAGTGTAACCACTTTGGAAAACAGTCTGCTTCTGTTTTACAAATCAGATTTCTAGTAAAATTTTCCATATACAACAAAGAGTTCCATATTAAAACAACTGGCAATGTCAATTGCCTGGTCTTAACAATATGAAAAGGTTTTATATCATCATGAAGAAAGCTGGGTGAAGGATACACAGGAACTCCTGTACTATTTAAGTTAATCCTTGTGAGTCTTTAATTATTTCAGAGTATTAAAAAAATGTTAAAAACTTATAAAGGTTAAAATAGAAATCATCTGCCTAGTCCTCATTCTTCACTTCTGAGATAATGAGCCAGTGCTGGACATAGATTCTACCAACACCCCTTATACAAGGTCTGACAATTACGTCCACAAACTTAATTGTTTTAAGTGCTACACACCTCATTGCTGAATATCACTATGGTCACTTTCAAAGCCCTCTTGGGAAGCTGTGCACTGATGCAGCACCTGGCCTACCCCTAGAAGCAATTTTGGAACTCTTTTTGGAATGGCCATTGAGCACGGTGGCAAGTTCACAAATTTAATTGTATTTAGTTGTCTGTGAGGGAGTTTTTAGCCAGCAATCAAATAGTTGTATTGGAACTCCCTCCCTACTCACCTGATCTGGCCCCCAGTTGAAAAGAAGACATTCTGATGACACTCAGGATATCAAGGGTAATACAACAGCTCTGACGGCCATTTCAGAAAAAGAGTTCCAAAACTGCTTTGAAGGGTAGACTAGGTACTGGCATTGGTACATAGCTTCCCAAGGGGAGTACCTTGAAGATGTCTGTAGTGATAATCAACAACAAGGTATGTAGCACTTTTTCTAGGATGAGTTCATGAACTTAATTGTTAGATCTTGAATGCCTATTGGAAGCTTATGGACTTCCCAGTTCTGTGCTATCTTCTGACCTATATACTAAGGTCAACCTTTTCACCATTCTCCGTAACTGTAAGCTTCATGAATGCTCACAGCAAAACCTTGCCACATACGGTTGTTGTTTGTGTTAGGTACCATGAAGTCAGTTCCAACTCATAGTGACCCTGTGAACCACAGAACAAAACTCTGCCCAGTGCTGTGCCATGCCCACAACCACTGGTAAGCTTGAGCTCACTGTTGCAGCCACTGTGTCAATCCATCTCATCGAGCTCGGATCTTTCTCTCTTCCATTGATCCTCCACTGTACCAAGCCTGATGTCCTTCTTCAGGGACCGATCCCTCCTGACACTATGTTCAAAGTAGGAAAACACTCAACAAGATGGATTGACATACTGGCTGCAACAATAGGCATAAACATAAAAACTACTGTGGGCCTGGTACAAAACCAAGCAGTGTTTCCTTCTGTTGTACACAGGGCTGCTATAAATTGGAACTGACTCAAGGGCGCCTAACAACAGCAACAACAATGTAAGATGTAATCTCACCATCCTTTCTTCCAAGGAGCATTCTGACTGTACTTCTTCCAAGACAGGCCTTTCATTCCATTGGCATTCCATGGTACATTCAATATTCTTTGCCAACACCACCACTCAAATTGCCAATTCTTCTTCCATCTTCTTTATTCCTTGTCCCGCTTTTACATGCATATGCTGCAATTGAAAATATCAAGACTTCAGTCAGATACACCGTATTCTTCAAAGTGTCATCTTTGCTTTTCAGCATCTTAAGGAGGTCTTTGTCTCAGCTATCTAGTGTTGCTCTAAAGGAAATACCACAACGTTGATGGCTTTAACAAGAAAAGCCTATTCTTACACAGTCCAGTAGGCTACAAGTCCAAATTCAGGGTGTCTGCTCCAGGGGAAGGTTTTCCCTGTATTGGCTCTGGAGGAAAGTACTGTGTTGCATCAGTCTTTGTCCAGGGAGCATCCTGGTGCAGGAACCCCAGGTCTGAAGGACGGGCTCTTCTCCTGGTGCTGCTTTCTTGATGGTATGAGGTTCTCAACTCTCTGCTTGCTTCCCATTCATCTCTTGTAGGATGAAAGGATAAAAGGTGGTGCAAGCCACACTCCAGGGAACTTCCCTTTACAGGGGAGCAGGGAGGTGACCTTAGGAAGGGATTTACAGTTCCACACTAATTCTCTCTAACATAATCCACTCTGTTAACCACAGGCAGAGAGTAGGATTTACAGCATAAGAAAATGATAAAATGGAAGGCAATCACAGAATACAAGGAATCCTGACCTAGCCAAATTACTACACATTATTTTGGGGGAGACACAATTCAATCCATTACAGCCTTTAAAGAACCAAAGAAAACAGTGCAGTCGGGGAGTTAAGGAGGGGCCAATCACTTAAAGAGCCCCAACTCCCAGCATCTGTTGTTAGCTTCCATCAAGTAGATTCTGACTCATGACGACCTCATGTGTGCAGACCAGAGCTGCTTCACAGGGTTTCCAAGGCTGAGATCTTTCAAAAACATATCCATGCCTGTGTTTCAAGTAGGGTAGCCCATCTGAAGTTTCAGTGACAATATCTGTAGGTACATGGACGAACATCAGGAGTCAGGACTTTCTTGGATGTCTGGGTTTCTGAGAATCTTCCGGAAAGGTGCTTAGGGAAAGAAAAATAAAAGGGAATAGGGAGTTTGACTCTCCCACAGTCCATTACATTTTTAACAGCATCAAGCTGGAACAGCATCAAGCTGGATGTTCATCTTCACTAGGTATCTTACACTCTTGGTTGGGCAACATCAATAAAAACAAAGGAATAAAAACTGCTAATGGCAAAATAGGTGCCCTGATGGTGCACTGGTTAAGCAGTATGGTTATTAACCACAAGTGGATGATTCAAGCCCATCAGCCACTCCTCAGAAACCCTATGAGGTGGTTATTCTCTGTCCTATGGAGTTGCTATCAGTTGGAATCAACTCAGTGGCAATGTGTTAAGGGTAAAATAATTGAAAGTAAGAACAAAATCCCAGTGTAACAACAATAGAAAACCCCTTTTTGCCTGTCCCTAATTTTGAATCATCACACTACCATTCAAAGGGATCAGTTCTTCTGTCTTCTTTATTCTTTGTCCAACTTTTGCATGCACATGATGCAACTGAAAATAACCATGACTTGGGTCGGGCGCAACTTATTTGCCATCACACTCTCAAAAGGGCATCAAAGGATTGAAAGATGTAACCTTAAAGAGGCCCAACTCCTACCATCTGTTGTTAGGTGCCACCAAGTAGATTTTGACTCATGATGACCTCGTGTGTGCAGAGTAGAACCACTTCATGGGGTTTCCAAGGCTGGGACCTTCATAAACAGATCTCCAGGCCAGTGTTTCAAGTAAGGTTTCAAACTGGTTAGCTGTGGTTTGAACACATGCTGAGAATTTGCCCAACAACTTCCAGAAAGTTATACCTCAGAATCACGTAGGGATTTTATTGAAATGTAGATCCTGATTCTATATATCTGGAATACAACTGCAAATTCTCAGCACGGAATTGGTTAGAAAGGCAAATTCTCAGCAGGGGTTCCACTTGGTTGGAAACGTGTTTCAAGATATTTTTGATGGGTCTGAACTGCCAACTTTTCAGCTAGTAATTGAGCATTTAACCATTTGTGCCATTGGACATGCCTTTCTGCCACCTAGGGACCCATAATCCAGAATTAACATACTTTTTGAAATGTTTAAAGATAGTAAAATGTATATACAGGAAAAATTAGAAAGGATTGAGGTTGTCAAGGATTTTATGTTATTTGGCTCCACAATCAATGCCCATAGAAGCGGCAGTCAAGAATTCAAAAGATGCACTGCACCAGGAAAATCTGCCACAAAGGACCTCTGTAAAGTGTTAAGTAAAGATGTCACCTTGAAGACTAAGGTGCACCTGACCCAAGCCATGGTATTTTCAATCACATCATATGCATGCAAAAGCTGGACAGTGAATAAGGAAGACAGAAGAATTGACACCTTAGAAGTGTGGTGTTGGAGAAGAATGTTGAATGTACCATGGACTGCCAAAAGAACAAACAGATCTGTTTTGGAAGAGGTACACCCAGAGTATTCCTTGGAAGCAAAGATGGTGAGACTGCATCTTACATACTTTCCACACGTTGTCAGGAGGGATCAGTCCCTGGAGAAAGATATACTTGGTAGAGTGGATGGTCAGTGGTTGCAAAGGTGGGCTTAAGCATAAAAAAGATTGTGGACATGGCACAAGACCGGGCAGTGTTTCGTTCTGTTGTGCACAGGGTCAGAACTGACTTGACGGCACCTCACAACAACAACAGGGAAAATGTGTGCAGAGAGGGTTCCTGGAGTTGAATTAGAAACTAAGTTTGGAAAGGAAGATGCACAAAACTCCATCATTCTTTCAAAAATCTGTCATTAATGAGAGGCTTCATGTGAAAGATTTGTTTCAAATTTCTCCATGAAAAACAGTTTCCCTCTTTTTGTATGTGGTATGGAGGCTTTCTAAACATTCACGATTTATACAGACAGGTTTAGAAATTCTAAAAGCAAAATTTGGTAACAAAGTATTACGTTTAAATTTATGGCACAATCTAGGTCTTCTAGAAGCACAGAACTTGCCCTTGATGGTAAATCTTTATCATGACCCATTTTCTTTTTGAAGTGCCAGTGAACCAAGACAGGGAAAAGAGAAGCAAAATCCCCCCCAAAAATGCTAGATCTGAGCTAGGTATCTCCAAGTTGTTCTTATCACTAATTGGGCCAAGGTGATGGTGTTTTTCTCTGTGTTGTCTGCTGTCTTCTGGACTTGGTGTGTGCAAAATTTTAGGACAATCTCGACCTTCCCAAATGATGTTAACGGTATTTTCTCTTCTGTTACCAAAGGGTATGGGAGCGGTATTTTTTAACAAAGGAGAGAACTGTATCGCGGCTGGGCGGCTGTTTGTGGAAGAATCCATCCATGATGAATTTGTGACAAGCGTGGTAAGGCATCTCAGCCGTTCTGTGAAGTGTATAAAGTTGTCTTTTCCGGAAAAGCACTTCCTGAATATTAGTACAGTTTGAAGTATGATGATATTGTGGCTATGTTTTTTTTAAAAAAAACAGTCATTACCTCTTACAGGTGCATAGTGGCATATTATAGATTAACTATCTGGAATTTGCTTCAGAATAACAAAGGAGGAGAGGAAGCAAGTGGGGAAGATAATGATTTGGCAATTATTGAAGCTAAGGGGTACATGGCTCATTATTTGTACATTTCTATAATTGTTCATAATAAAGTTACAGATCTGTATAAAAATTTGACAAAATAAACCTAGAGTTTTTATTAGCTAACTCTGGTGGCCTAGTGGTTAAGTGCTTCAGCCGTTAACCAAAAGATCAGCAGTTCAAATCCACCAGGGATTCCTTGGAAACTCTATGGGGCAGTTCTCTGTCCTGTAGGGTCTCTATGAGTTGGAATTGATTCAGCAGCAATGGATTTGATTTTCCTTGTGCGCTACCTCACTCTGCATTTATAGTATATAGATTCTTGACATTTTAGACTTTTACAAACCCCTAAAATGACTATGAGAGATATACCACTAGATCCTTACAAATCCTCAATTCACAGTTAGCCACTGTCTTAGTCATCTAGTTCTGCTATAACAGAAATACCACAAGTGGATGGTTCTAGCAATTAGAAGCTCATCCTCTCACAGTTTAGGAGGCTAGATGTCCAAATTCAGTGTGCTAGCTCTAGGAAAAGGCTTTCTCTTTGTGTCAGCTCTGGGAGGAGCTCCTTGTCATCAATCTTCCCAGGCACTCCTGATCCAAGGGACATGCTATTTTCCTGGCTTTTGTTTTTTGGTTGTATGAGGTACCCCATCTCTTTGCTTACTTCTTCCATTTATATTTCAAAAGAGATTGGTTCAATACATAATCTAATCTTGTAGATTGAGTCCTACCTCATTAACATAACTGCCACGAATGTCATCTGATTAATATCATAGAGATAGGATTTACAACACATAGGAAAATCACATCAGATGACAAAATGTTGGACAGCTGTAACCACATCATACTGGGCATCATGACCTAGCCAAATTGATACACATATTTTGTGGGACACAGTTCAATCCATGACAACAGTACAGCTTCTAAAATAAATAAACAAGCAAACAAATACATAGTCCCCCCACCCCCAGGTTACTCATGATTCCATAAACATGTAACTAAAAGGCACTTACAGGACTATTAAGATGAATTCTTTGGTGAAAAGAAATTCTGAGCTACATGACATTGTGTCATTGTGGTGACAAAAGCAACCACAAATTGGCTTCTGTTTGCAAAAACAGAATCCAGCTTTTTTTTTCCAGAGCTAATTCCTCATCTTCTGCACCCCCTAAAAAGTGAAGGTATCCTTCCTTCATGAGAAGGGAGCCGCACAGACAGATGGGTGCAGTTGGGTGGGCAGTGGCTGCTTCCTGAACAATACCATGTAATTCACATTAGAACCTCAGCAGAACTACAGTTACAGTCCCATATGTCACGGGCTTTCTGAGTCACCTGCACATTGCTGGCATTTTAAATAATGAGACCAGAAATGTCAAGGATTTGATCTATCAGTCCATTAACAAACATATTTTGTACACACGCTTTTGTATTCACTTATTGATTCAACAGCTATTTCGTGAGCACCTACGAAGTACCAAGCACACTGTGCTGAGTGCTGGGATTACCAAAGTAAGCAAGGCAGACAGGATCCCTACCTGCACAGAGCTTCTGTTTCAACACAGGGCACCATACAAGGCACCGAAGGGTTACTGCCAGGCCTAAATTCAAATCCATGGCCTTGCTAGGTTACGGTAACTCCTATTCTTTCTGTTGCCGGAATTGAACTTCATGTTAGAAAACGCAGACATAAATTAACTGAGGAGCACAGAAGTCACAAGGCATGTCAGCAATAAACACGGTATGGTAAAGACTGGTTTTCATCCAAAGATTGTAGCAATTCCTCTGGCATGGCTGTAGCATGAGAATTTCACAAGAACCATTGGCTGCATTTCAGGAGGAGAAAAAAAAAGGATAAACAATGTGGCCATTTTAGAAATGACTTTTCCATGAAGGGAATAAGTAGGCAGAGTGAACAAAAACTGCAGAACATCAGTTTGCTATTGCAGTGGAATAACGTTCAGGGTCACTGTAACACAGCATGTGTATTTTATGTTCT
Organism: Heterohyrax brucei; assembly: GCA_028571685.1. Taxonomy (NCBI): domain Eukaryota; kingdom Metazoa; phylum Chordata; class Mammalia; order Hyracoidea; family Procaviidae; genus Heterohyrax; species Heterohyrax brucei. Next base: position 173,994,828 of record CM053142.1, on the reverse strand, counting down.
GTTAGAGCAACGTCACAGCTTGGGCTTCCACGTCAAGAAAACACTGTAGCATCTAGTGGCTCTGTGCTATTAGGCAAGTTACTTAACCCCCTGAGTCTGAGCTTCCTCCTTTGTAAAATGGAAATAATAAATGCCTGCCTCCAGTGTTGCTATGTAGACTGGATGACAGCAGGTCTAAAACAGCTTAGAACACTGCCCACTACCCGGCAGAAACTCATTTATTAACAGTGAATTGTTGTTTTGTGACCTGGGTGACATACAGGTAGAAGAAATTAAAAAGATGAAAATTGGAGATCCACTTGACAGATCTACTGATCATGGACCCCAAAATCATAAGGCCCATCTAGAAAAGCTTCTGCAGTATTGTGAAGCTGGAGTCAAAGAGGGAGCCACCTTGGTGTACGGGGGAAGACAAGTCCAGAGGCCAGGTAAGATCACCTCTATAGGAGGTTCATAGGGTGCTTGGCTTCTTATGTTGAGATGGATAGCAACAGTGTTCCCTGCATCACTGTCTTGCCTCAAGAGCAAATGGAGGCATTTATGTCTTGGTCAGAAAAATTAATTTCTAGATCCTGCTTAACTACTTTTCTGACACTGTTTCCTCCTCCATAAAAGGGCATGAAATGCACACACTGTCCTTTACAGGGGTGTGAAAATCAAATATCAGAATGGGTGTGCTAGGTGCTTAGCTATACAGCAAATAAGTGTGATGGGTGAGTAGGTTCCCAGGCACTGAAGATGCTGAGTCTTGACACTGTGTGATTTAATCTGAGCAAACATAGCCTGGGAGAGATTTATTCCTGCTGCTAAATCAAGGCCTGTTGCTGAAACATGTGAAAGGCTCAACGTCATGATACTCAAAAGGAGAGACAGACAACTACAGAAATGAATTTTGCACTGTTAGAGCTTCTGTACCAATGCCTTACTCTGAAAGTTGACTAGGAGGAAAGAAAGTCAACTTTAGCCTGCATTTCCTGTAAGAACTCAGTTTCAGGATAACCCAACAGCTGATAAGCAGACTCTTCTTTACAGAAAAAAAAGACCTACCTATTCATGAGAAAAATGATAGAATTAGGAAAATCACCCTTTGTACCCATACTTTAATGAAATAATTAGTTGAGGCAATGATCTTCAATGGAAGGTAATGTTATCAGGTGAAAGGTTAATAGAGCCCTAGGCATTTGCAAGGTTATCAGAAAGTATCACAGCTGAGACTGCTCACCACTTGCTAAGGGGAAAAACATACTTGACAGTGCAGAAGTCAGGCTGTCACAGCCCGAAACGACTGGTCATTGGTCAATCACCGAAGGAGGGACGGCTGAATATTACGTGTTTCCCAGTGGGATGCAATGTGTACGTCACAGCCTCGCCCATAAAGCAGGCTTCCAGGAAATGTTGAACTTGGACCTAGTCATGCCTTTACATCAGACTTGCCAAGAAATACAGGGGGGAAGGGGAGCCAGTTAACATCACTCCAAGGAAGGAATGACAAATCCAAAACAAGATATTCTACAGGATAACTGACTCAGTCTCTGTAAGAAGTCAGTGGTGAGAAAAAATAAAGGCAAGGGGGAAAGTTTTAGATTAAAAGAGCTACCTTGAAAAGTAGTTTCTGAAGAGGGCTGTAGCTCTCTGCAGTTGATAATCACCCAGTGCTGAGACTACAGGCTTTTATTTTCTTACACAGTGGTTAGGACACAAATGAATGGGGACCTCTTCACTGTGGGATTGGCTCCCCCGGGTCCCCGTCCCCGGGTGAGTTGACTCGGGAAATCTCTTCTGCACGAGTAAGGCTCCAAGTTTCCATTGGCAGCTGAAAGGATCTAGGGAACAGGGAAAAGAAGAGGAAGGAGTCCTTGTTCGTCTGCCCCTAGCCTGTTTGGTGCGAAGCTTTGTTTAAATTCAAGCAGCATGGCAGCCCTGTCACTATGGCGCATGGCCAGAGAGAACACGTCCCCCTCCAGCTATTATTATTGGGTGCTATCACGTCAGTCTGACTCATTGTACCTTGTAGAACAGAGTAGAATTTCCCCAGCAGGGTTTCCTTGGCTGTAATCTTTACAGGGAAACCCCAGTGGTGTAGTGGGTAAGAGCTATGGCTCCTAACCAAAAGGTCAGCAGTTCAAGTACACCAGGCGCTCCTTGGAAACTCTATGGGGCAGTTCTACTCTGTCCTATAGGGTCGCTATGAATCAGGATCGACTTGACCACATGGGTTTTGTTTGTCTGTTTTAACCTTTTCAGGAACAGACTACCGCCAGTCCTTTTCCTCCCATGGAGCCATGAGTGGGTTTGAACTGCCAGCCTTTCAGTTAGCAACCAAATGCTTAACCACTGTTCTACCAGGGCTCCTGACACCCTGACTAGCTACAAGAGTAATTAGTGTAATAAAAAGTCGTTTTAGGCCATCAAAGAGCCACAGACAGTGACAGTGGCCGTGGGTTCACAAGAAGGAAAAAGGCATCTCTGACAAGCAGCAGCTGGTAAAAAGTAAGAGACCCAATTCCCGGCCTCCCTGTCTGAACCCAAAGCCTAGGCCACGCAGGCAGCCTGGCAGAGGATCCTGTTTGAGTCAGCTAGGGCTGCTCTAACAGAAATACCACAGAGTGGATGGCTTTAATAGAGGAAGGTTTATTCTTACATAGTCTGGTAGGCTGCAAGTCCAAATTCAGGATGTCCACTCTAGGGGAAGGCTTTCCCCCTTGTCGGCTCTGGAGAAAAGTCTGGTATTGCATCAGTCTTTGTACAGGGAGCATCTTGGTACAGGAACCTCAGGTCTGAAGGACGCACTCTTCTCCCGGGTGCTGCTTGCTTGATGGTATGAGGTTCCCAATTCTCTGCCTGCTTCTCTGTCCTTTTATCTCTTGCAGGATGAAAGGATTAAGGGTGGGGCAAGCCAGGGAAACTCCCTTTACAGTGGAGCAGAGAGGTGACTGTATAAAGGGATTTACAGCCCCACCCTAATCCTTTAACATACAACAAAGGAAAACCACCAAGTGGAGGACAGTCCCAAGATACTGGGAATCATGGCCCAGCCACACGGCTACACCTATTTTGGGGGGACATAATTTAATCCATGACAGATCCGAAAGGCTGGCCACCCTCCCAGCACAGGACAATGCCACATGTAGAATTTATTTGAAGCTGGAGTCAAACAAAACAAATGTAAAAAAAGATATTTTTGAGACCATCAAGGAAACTGAAATGTAAACTATGAATAAAGAATTAGCATTTTTGTTGGGTGTGATAATGTATTAAGGTTATATAAGAAAATGTTTACAGATTTGTACTGTAACTTGGGAGTGAAAGTTACAGTCTATGAAATTTGCTTTAAAATTTTTTACCAAGGAAAAGAAAATGAATCAAATATACGAGGTCTGACAATTAAATTTATGAACTCACCCTAGGAAAAGGGCTACACACCTCATTGCTGGATATCACTACAGTCACCTTGAAAGTCCTCCCCTTGGGAAACTATGCACCAATGCTAGTCCACCCTTCAAAGCAATCTTGGAACTCTTTTTCTAGAATGGCCATCAGAGCTGTCATCGCACAAGGTCTGGCCATTAAGTTCGCCAACTCATCCTAGAAAAACTGCTTTGAAGCGTGGGCTAGGTGCTAGACTGGTGCATGACTTCCCAAAGGGAGTCCTCTGAAGGTGATCATAGTGACATCCAGCAATGAGGTATGTAGCACTTTTTCTAGGATGAGTTCACAAACTTAATCATCTGACCTCGTAGCAAAATATATAAGCCTTTGACTATTGTTTTCTCTATATTTACACAGATTTGGAATTTCCATAATAAAGACCTGAAACAATAACCTGGCAATGCTAACTCCCAATAAGGAAATGAAAGTCTTCCTGGTTTTACTGACCCAGAGGGGAAGAAAAATAAATATAATTAAGCAAGAGAATATTCATCGAAAGTTGCCCTGTAATTGAAATTCTTTTCTTCTTTTTTCATACAGGTTTCTTTATGGAGCCAACTGTGTTCACTGATGTGGAAGACCACATGTATCTCGCCAAGGAGGAATCCTTTGGGCCCATTATGGTCATTTCTAAGTTCCAAAATGGGTATGTTCTTCAGGCACAATTTAACTTAGGTTTTCATTAGAAAAAAAACATTTTCCCTTTGTCATTATGCTATATAAAAAGCATAAAATCAATGAACATGTTATTTCCTATCATAAGCATGACTGAATGAATTAATTAGAATACTTTTGCTAACCAACGTAGACTGTAATATATTTTTGCTTTTTTGTTGTAATAGCTAGCACGAGATTTTTTTGTTGGTTAAGTTTTAGTTTTTGTACAGTTGACATTTTAAATGTATATGAAAAAAGGTACATACCTGAGAAATAAGACCACGGGTTCTCATGCTTACATTCCTAGGAAAGGCAGCCTCTATGAAATTGGATTGTCCCCAAAGACAGACTGCTGCTGTCAGAGAGCAGTACATCACTAAGAGCCTGATATTCAACTTCTCATGGAAATAGTCACACCAAAAAACCAGACCTACTGCCATCCAGTCAATTCCAACTCACAGAGACCCTATAGGACAGAATAGAGCTGCCCCAAGGAGTTTCCAAGGAGTGGCTGGTAGATTCCAACTGCTGACCTGTTGGTTAGCAGACTGTGCACTAGGGCCCCCAAGGATGTCTTGCTATCCCTGTTTCTCATTCTACATTCTCCTGGAGGATAGTTTTGGTGCTAAATATGCAGGCACCGGAAGCTAGATTTGGGGGATATAAATGTAGATACATCTGTCTGCATCCTCAAGGAAAGGAGCCCTGGTGGTACAGCTGCCAACCGAAAGGTCAGAAGTTCAAACCCACCAGCCAGTCCATGGGTGGACGATGTGACACTGCTGCCATCAGGATTTCAGTCCTGGAAACATCATGGGCCAGTTCTGCTCTGTCCTATAGGGTCACTATGAGGCAAAATGGACTTGATGGCAATGGGTTTGGGTCTGGCCGGGCCCTAAGGTGCTTACTGCCTAATGGGGAGACAGGCAAGGAGACAAGAAATTAGTTTACAGAGGGCTGAAGGCCAGATGGTGCAGTGAGTGGGAACAGTCCCCTGCCTCTGGTAAGATCTCGGCAGCCTCGGGCTAGGTTGTCATCACTGTGTGCCTCGGGTTCTGTATTTGTAAAACTGGCGTACTAGCTGTTTCTTTAGATCATTATGAGGACTAAATTAGATATTTGCTGCTGCTCCTGTCATCACTGCGCATATTATTCGGAAAGTTGTCACAGTATGGTATGTAACAGGGCACCTTAGCAGTCCTCAACAAGGACATGGGATACAGACTGCCTCTAGTTCAGTCTATAAATAGTTGAGTCTGTATCAGGTACCAGGCACTAAGAAGTGTGAGCATTTTAGCAGCACCTCAGTTTACTCCAAGCTAGGTTCCCAATTTCTTGTGCAAGTTTATAATTATACCTAGTCCAGCTGAGATCCCCAGGTGGTGCCGCGTGCAGGCAGCTAACCTAAAGGCTGGTGGTCCAGACCCAGGCAGCAGCACAGCAGAAGGAAGGCCTGGAGATCTGCGCCCATGAAAATCCCATCAAGGAGCAGTTCCACCCCATAACACGTGATGCTCACCAGGCATCAGAACCAACTCCATGACAGCAGATTTAGTTCTGTTTTACAGATGAGATTACCTTTGAAAACTCATTAGGAAGAAGGTCTACTTTGAAGTCTATGCCATGTCCCAGTAAGTCCAACACAACTAATTTTCCCTCTAGTTTTGGAGCAGGTTGTTTCTTTGGTGGGACACCAGAAAAAATAATTGACTTGCACTTACTGGCCCTACTCATAGAAAATAAAGTCTGTTTCTACACATTAGGGTCACACCTGGAAAGGTGAGCTCCTCACGCTCTGACAGGCACGCCAGCTGCAAGTGCACCTGGCTGAGGGACACCGCGTGCCCGTCCCCACTTAGCTGAGTGCACACAGCTTGAATTCCAAGGCAGGGAAACCTTGACTGTCTTTCTGACTCACTGGGTGTCTGTCACTGGCTTCACCCCTTTATAGTGATGTGACATCACTGTATGAAGAAGCACAAGAAAAGAAACACTTTTTAAAGTGATAAGACCTTTTTGTTCCTGCCCTCAGGGTGCTTCAAGTCACCTTGGAGAAGGTGAACCACAAGTACTCCAAAAGTTCACCCCACAGTTCTACCAAAATACTGAGTTTGGAAGAATATGCGCACCCAGTCTGTAACTGACTTTTACTGTCATTTACCAGGTTCCAAATACCAACAGTTCATTTAATCCTCACCCAAACTAGGCATGTACTTTTTCACAAGAGTAAAGAGACGCATGGGAGGGGAAGTCATTTGCCCGATGTCACCAGGCAGCTGGCCTCTCACCGAGCACTGCCTGTTTCGGTGGTGCTGCGGGGTCTAGAGAGGCTTCACAGCAAAGCGCTGAACGAGCCCTGAGCTGTGCAAGGACTGCCTGGTGAGTTCACAAACTCATCCTAGAAAAAGTGCTACAGAGCTCACCGCTGAGTATCATTATGGTCACCTTGGACGTACTCCCCTTGGGAAGCTATGCACAAATGCCAGTGCCTAGTTTACCCTTCAAAGCAATTTTGGAACTCCTTTTCTGGAATGGCCATCAGGGCTGTCATCATATTATCCTGATGTCCTGAATGTAATTAAAATGTCTTCCTTTCAGTATTTCCTTTACTTTATAGTAAAGAAAAAGGTCACTGGGGGGCTAGGATCAAGTGAGTAAGGAGAGTGTTCCACTACAGTTATTTGTTTACTGACTAAAATCTCCCTTACAAATAACCATACAATTATGCACTTACTACCGTGTGCAACAGCCATTCTAGAAAGAGTTCCAAAATTGCTCTGAAGGATGGACTAGCTGCTGGTGTCAGTGCATAGCTTCCCAGGGGGAGGACAAGGTGACTGCAGTGATACCCAGCGATGAGGTATGTAGCACTTACAACAGTTAACTCTGCGAATTTGTCAGATCAGAAGAGATGGAGAGAAATAAGGGGTGCTCTGAGAATGTATCTAGAATGGGACTGAAAGAGAGGGGAGAGAGCGGGGAGATGATGAATGGAACTGTTGAAGAACACTGAAGGGATGCCTTTGGATTCAGTTTTAACGGATGTCATGTGGTACATGTGCAAAACAGAATCCAAGAGCTGTAGTATTTCCTGGGGAGTTTGTTTTGGTGTAAGCCTGGAACATTTCACTTATACAAAATGAAGCAGGGCGGCAGTAATGTTTATCCGTGTCTAAGTAAATGAAACAGCCTGGAGAGGAAAAAAAGATGACAACAAGATGAGACTGTTTTGCTTTACATTTATTGAAGTTTTATGTTCTCCCAAAACCATCTTGCAGGGACATCGATGGAGTGTTGCAGCGAGCCAACAATACAGAGTACGGTTTGGCCTCAGGGGTTTTTACAAGAGACATCAATAAAGCTATGTATGTGAGTGAAAAACTAGAAGCGGGCACTGTTTTTATCAACACGTACAACAAGACGGATGTGGCAGCCCCGTTTGGTGGAGTTAAACAATCTGGTTTTGGAAAGGACTTAGGTAGGGCTTTGTTTTTCTACTCTATGTTCCTGTGTTCCTATTGTTTAGGACAACGCTTGGGTGTTATTTTGTTAAAAAAGAAAAAAGACAGTTGCCATCCAGTAGATTCTGACTCTTAGAGACCCTACAGGACAGAGAAGAACTACCCAGCAGGTTTCCAAGGAGCAGCTGGTAGATTCCAGCTGCTGACCTTTTGATCAGATCTGACTTTATGCAAGCACTTAAGAGAGGACTGAGGCTGCTAACCAAACGGTTGGCAGTCTGAATCCACCAGGCAGTTCTACTGTCTCCTATAGGATCACCATGAGTCAGTATCCACTCGACAGCAACAGGTTTTTAAGTTTGAAAAATACTGAGTATTTTTATCTGTCATAACACTGATATACTCAAGTACACAGATTACAGAAAAGCATTTCATTTTAGAAGGAAAGGATTAACTTTGAAGAAACAAAATTCTCACAATAAATTTGACCTAAATATGTTTGTTTTTCGTCTGCTCTTCAGCATAGCTTGATTCAGCATTCATGGAGCTAAGGAGGCTGAGATGAGAAGGCAGGTGGAGGACAAGAGCCAGCCAACTCCAGGAATAAATGCTTCTCTGAGCTGGTTGGCAGTCTTTCAGAGTCAACATGGCAGTTGGCAGGGTTTTCTGGGAGTCTGGAAGCCCAGATTTAAAGTCTGTAGAAAGTCCAAAATGTAATTCCCTCTTGGCAGTGACACTCTCCCCACTCTCCCCTTAACACTAAATACGTTCCAGGCCCTGTTCCAAGCACTTCACCTATATGAACACAAGCAATTCTCACAAACGCCCTGGGAGATGGCTACTATTATTATCATCCTTGTTTCACAGATGGAAAGATGAGGTGTAGAGAGGTCATGGAACTTGCCCAGAGTCACACAACTGGTCACTGGCAGTGAGAAGTCAAATGCCTTGCAGGTTGGCTGTGCAGCCCACCCTCTGCAGTCAAGTCCATCTGAGATGTCGTTTTAACACCAGACACGTTTGCAATCTACTGAAGTTACAGTCTGGTGGTAGAAATTTGATTCATTTGGGATATTTTCTGCATCTTCTCTTTGGTGGTGACTTTTAGCAATGCATTTGCAGTAATAAATGTAATTCTTGTTTTAAATTCCATTGGGGTGAAGACAAAAGATTTTTTTGTTTTTCTGTCTTCAATCAGGGTTTCATCCCTGGCCTTCTTGGGGAAACTGCCATCATAAAGTTAGGCAACCACGATCCACTTGTCTTTCAACACAGTGTAACCAACAAGTTTTCAAATCCCTTCACTGGGTAGCTCTCAGCCTTAGCTTGACACTGGATTAGATTCACCTTTGAGAGCTTTGGGAGCTATTGAAAATTACAGAGGTGGCTGGATGAGTTAGTCTGAGGTGCCACATGGGATCAAGACTTTTAAAAGTGATTTCAGTGTGGCAGTAAGGTTGACAGCCTTCTTTTTAACTCAGTGTCCATAATCATATACCTATTAATTTACCTGTGGTATTTATGCCCTTAACTGCTGTAGAAACGGTATTAGATCAGGGTACTAAACCAAAAACCAAATCCACCACCACTGAGTCGAGTCCAACTCACAGCAACACTACCGGACAGGGTAGAACTGCTCCATGGAGCTTCCAAGAAGCACCTGGCAGATTCGAACTGCCAGCCTTTTGGTTAGCAGTCATAGCACTTAACCACTCTGCCATCAATGTTTCCAGATCATGGTAATAAGTCACAAGAAAAAGGGCTGACAGGAGAGAAGTCCGTGTGTTTTGTCTAGACATGCTCTTCTATGTTTCTAATATACTACATAAACCAAGAAACTTATCTTAAAATACAATTAGATCAAGTGATCTCAAACCTTCTTCCCCATGCTCAATTCAGCTTCCTTGAATATACCTAAGGATAGTTTCTTGGTCACTTCTGTTCAGCCTAAACAAAGGATAGAGAAGGAGAGTACATCCTCAAGCAGGAAAATACAGGAAAACAGTTGAGGGTTTCAGGCTGACCAAGCCAACACTTGTCTTCAGAAGGCCAGCTGGGTGGTCTTGGCCCTGACTGCTCACGGTGCGGGCCAGGGGCTGGCAGTGTCAGCTCAGGACATTTACAAACGCACAAGGCCCTGCTCTGGACTTGAGGGAGTCAGAACCTGGCATTCAGAAACGTCCCCACACAGTTCACAGGAATGCTGCCGTCTCAGAATTCCTAGTCTAGGCCACATTCCATTTGCTGAGTGACTATATGCTACACCTGTGTCCAAAAGACTGGCGACGTCACAGCTGCCTTTCAACATGGCTTTTCTCTCCCTTAGGTGAGGAAGCTCTCAATGAATACCTCAAAACCAAGACGGTGACATTGGAATATTAGAGCAGTGCCATCACCAGGAACCCTTTGGGAGACAGCACAAAGTTCTAATGCTCTCGACACACTTAAGAAGCCTGGGTATGCTGTGGAGGAGGTATCAGCCAGGAGCAAGAAACACACAAGTGCCATCAAGAGTCAGGCCACATGGCTGCACGTGGACTCACATGCCAGGGTATTTTCTAATACATTTTTTATACCTTAAAATCATTTGCAGTTTCCAGTTCTTGGATTTTGACTATGTGGTTTATTATACTATATTTCTAAAATACAAAGCCACTTTTTTCCACCAAGATGACGCTAACCATGGTTGTATATTCGAAAACATCAAATCATGACATTGTGAGACACAGGTGCATTTGTATGATATGTACAGACTTTAACCTCTGAACCAAACATGGAGTTCAAGGATATTTTCTATCATTCTGCTCTCAAGGAACAGCATACCTTGTAAGGAATTTGAAGGTAGTTTTTATTTTTACTATGAAGTAAGATACATTTTTGTACCTTTGATGTTCTGTTTCTTAAAACACTGTGATGGGCAACCAGCCCACAAACATTTACTGAGTACCTTCTAGCCAAAAGCCAAAGCCACTGTCCAGTCAATTCCAACTCACAGCAGCCCTGAAGGACAGAGCAGAACTGCCCTGTAGTTTCCAAGGAGCACCTGGTGGATCTGCGCTACAGACTGCTTGGTTAACTCATGTAGCACTTAACCACCAGACCATCAGGGTTTCCGTACCTTCTACCAAACCCCACTGCTGTCAAGTCGACTCCAACTCAGAGCAACCCTAAAAGTCAGAGCAGAACTGCCCCGTAGTTTCCAAGGAGTGCCTGGTGGTGCACCACCCACTGCTTGGTTAACATATGTGGCACTTAACCACTAGACCACCAGGGTTTCCGTGCTTTCTACCAAACCCCACTGCTGTCGAGTTGATTCCAACTCACAGCAACCCTGTAGGGCAGAGAACTGCCCTATAGTTTCCAAGGAGCACCCACTGGATCTGCACCACCCACTGCTTGACTAACATATGTAGCACTTACCCACTAAACTACCAGGGCTTCTGTACCTACTACCAAACCCCACTGCTGTTTAGTCGATTCCAAATCATACTGACCCTAAAGGACAGGGCAGAACTGCCCCATAGCGTTTCCAAAGAGTGCCTGTGGGATCTGAACTGGTGACCTTTGGGTTAGCAGGTGTAGCACTTAACCACTACACCACCAGTACCTTCTAGATAAACCAGAAAAATAGCAAACCTCTTGCTGTCGTCTATTAACTAGGTACAAGATGCTGTCATGTTCTGAGGAACATACAGAATTTAATGAGATGCTCTCTTGGCCTGCGTAGTTCAAATTCTAGCAAATGCGAAACAGAGGGAGTAACAACTTCCTCAGGGCAGCTCCAGGACTCAGCGCAATAACTCAGGCTTTGCTCATGGGAAATACTTGATAAAATCAACTGTTTTCCCTGTCACTATTCAAAAAAACATTGAAATCAACCATCCCGCTGGCTTCTTCATTTTCACTCAGTCCTTTGCAATAATCACTGACTCCTAGACTCCATCTGTCACCCATCATTTTGACACTGCACCCGACACAGCAGCACTGAAACATGTCACGCAGTGACAACGGCAGCGGTACAGCAAAGGGCTGCTTTTCTGCAGCTCACACATCCCTCACAGCCAAGCCAAGTGCCGTCGAGTTGGATCCACCTTATTTTTCTTTTTCTACTTATGGGTTCTGCTGCTCACTGGCTGTGTGACCTGGGACAGGCTGGTTACCTGAGACCCCTGACCCTAGGTGTGGCATCTATAATTGGGTATAAAATTCCTCTTCATAAGGTGTTGTGAAGATTCAGCGAGATGATGCACATAATTCACTCGCCAGTGAGTCTGGACCAGAGCTGGCACTCAAGGGATGGGGCACCCACGCGTCACTCACGTGGTTTCCCCTGTCAGACAAACTAGGAGCTGGGTAAATATCACCAGCCTCCTGTGAGTAACTGGAAGCTGCAGAAATCTCTGAAAGATGGCCAATGCAATGAACTTGCACTAATCCTCCTTTCAGAGTTAAGATTTACGTCTACCCTCTTATTTCTTTGCTTTGAGGCAGCCCTTCAGGGGGTACTTCCTGCTTTCATGACTCAGCTAGCCAGGAGAGTGAGGAAGGGAATCAATAAATGATACCCGAGTTGTTGCTAAAAGTGATCTCATTTAATCTTTACAACCACCCCACCTGAAAAAATGAGGAAACTGAGGTACTCTTCTTAACACCTCCACCACTACCACCTGAGCGAAGCCATCATCATCTCTTAGATTTTTGCTCAGTCTTCCAACCAGTCTTCCTGTCACAGCCCTGGTGGCACAGTGGTTTAGAGCTCTGCTCAGAACCTCCACTGGTCCTCATTTCATTTAAAGCCCGGTGTTCCACCATGGCCTACAAACTCCTGTGTGGTCTTGTTCCCAGTGACCTCTCATCTGCTGTCATTTCCTTCTCATTCTAGCCACTGTGGCTGGTTTGATGCTTCTCAAACACCCATCTTGCTCCTACCTCAGGGCCTTTGCACTAACTTAGGTTTCAACTTCACAGTGCTGTGCCAGCCAGTTCTTAACAGACAACACTCTGTAGGAGGGGAAGGCCCGATATAGAGCCTTTTCTAGTTTCTGTGTATAAATGTCCTCACCAAGGTCTATTTTAAGTATCTGTCCTGCTTCATGGGACCCACACTGTACACCAGTGGAGTGGGTATCTACACCCTAATGCATCTTCCTCCACATAGTTAGTGCCTCACAACTGGCTGCCTCACGTCCTTCAAATTGCTCAGCAAACATCGTCCTATCAGACTTATCGACCACCCTTGCCAGAGCAGCACAGATGCACCGAACTCACAGACCACCGTGTCCAGGGCAGCACAGATGCTCTGCACTCACCAACCACCATGTCCAGGGCAGCACGGATGCTCCATACTCACTGACCACCGTGTCCAGGGCAGCACAGATGCTCCACAGTCACCTACCACCGTGTCCAGGGCAGCATGGATACTCCACACTCACTGACCACCGTGTCCAGGGCAGCACAGATGCTCCACAGTCACCAACCACCCTGTTCAGGGCAGCACAGATGCACCGCACTCACCAACCACCCTGTTCAGGGCAGCACGGATGCTCCGCACTCACCAACCACCATGTCCATGGCCGCACCGCACTCACCGACCATTGTGTCCAGGGCAGCACGGATGCACCGCACTCACCGACCACCATGTCCAGGGCAGCACGGATGCTCTGCACTCACCAACCACCCTGTTCAGGGCAGCATGGATGCTCCGCACTCACCGACCACCGTGTCCAGGGCAGCACACAGGCAGGCCCCGCGTGCACACTGTCTGCCCTGTCATCCTTTACCCACCTGTGTTTTCACAGCAGTGTTCCCTGGCATAGTCTGTCTTCATCACTGATCTCATGCTGTTAGGATGTAAGCTTTGCAGACAGGTGCTTGTTTTGAACAATGCTGTCTCTCCAATGCCTAATACAGTGCCTAATAATTAGAGTCAACTCCGAGCAGTCCCCGGGTCATGCGCATGCCTAAGCTCTAGGCCAATAGCTGAAAGGCTGGTGGTTCAGAAAACAGGCTGGGCTCTCTGTGTCCAGGAGCCCAGGGCCATGAAAACCCTAGGGCTTACAGTTCTTGGACACATGAGGCCACCATGAGTCTGAAGTGACTTGACAGCAAGGGGTTTTCAGTCACTTCCTGGGTAGTGAGTAGCAGACACACTGTATCTGTCCCACCAAAACCTCTGAGTAAAATACTGAGTTAGAAAGCTAACCTTGGTGATACCGGACGTTATCAACAAGAGCTGCCGTGGATGCAGCTACAGCTCAGGTGAGGGGCCTCAGCTGTCTCCCTTCTACCTGTCCCCCCAGAAGATAAACATGCTAGAGGAAACCTGGGCTAGAAGGAAGATCCTGCAGACACAAGACACACTAGGAAAGGTTTTTCATTATTATTAGACAAGTAACACCCCAGAGGATTTTTTAAGAGATTAAATAATACCTTATTATGTAAAAAAAAAAAAACACAATATATAAAATGAGTAGGTAGGACTCAACCATAATCTTTCCACACTGAAATACCCACAGATGATATATGATATTCTTCTAGACTTTTCTACTAATAAATATACTGGGGTTTGGGTTTCATAGAATTCCACTGTGGATAGCTTTGTTACCGTTTTTCAATTAATACTGTATCATGAGTATCATCATTCTATGTCAATAAACATTGTATATTTCCATGACTTTCACTCAACGTGTTCTGTACTGCTGAACATTTAAATTTGCTTTATGCTATTTTAAACATGGTGATAAAGCTCAAAAAATCTGTGGACAAAGACATCCTTATGTAATTAGGATAATCCCTAGAAATGGAATGCTGGAGTCAAAGCACGTATCAGTCTATGATTTCACCAAATACTTGCAATACCGTGTATTATTCCTATAGTATGACACCTCCCCTTCAGTGAGCACTGTTCTGAGGACCTGATACATATTAACTCATTAATTCCTGACAAAATCCCTATTGAGGGGAATGCTACGATCCCCATTTTCCAGGTCCAGGGTAGCTAGGAAGCCCGTGACACCTGGCTCCACCGCTTCCATACTGTGAAGCCTTAGGAAATTGCTTAGTGTCTTCATGCCATCTGTCTCACATGTAAAACGGACACTAGCAAAGTATCTCACAAGGTTCTGGTTCTTTTTCAACAGTAAAAGAATGTACTGTGTCATGAAAGAAGTGCTCTAACAGTACAGTCTGCAGGACTGTTTGGTGCAGCGAGGGAGGGACAAGGTGACATCCTTGGCGTCTCTCCTTCCCGGCATTCACCCTCAGGCCGGTCCACTCGTGGCCACCAGGTGGCAGCAGTTCCAGGCATCCTACTGGGGGGAGCTCGGCTGCCCAGCCCTGTCTCCCGAGGAGACCATCTCTTGAAGGCCTTTTTACAAAGTCTGAAACGACTTTCCTCACGCTCTTGCCTGTCATTTCTCACACCAGTCACCACACGAGTGAACGCAAAGAGTACAAAATGCAACTATCAGGGAAAGTCTACCAGTACAAGTGTCTTTTATTTTCAGGACAGTGAACTACTGACTTGTCAGGTGAGTTGCTTTAATTGACAGAAAAAGAAAAGGGTCAGTTTAATGAACATCTATTGCCTATTCCAACGGGGTGCAAGGTCCCGTGGCAGGCACTGTGGGAAATACCAAGTGAACAGAAGACGTCACCCCTTCCTGCCTTCCTCCCCACAGCAGTGGGTACAGGTGCAGTGACACACAGTACACTTGCAGGCCGTTGTGTCTAAGTACCACTGTGATGCACAGCTAAAATACAGAAACAGAAGGGAAGTTTTCTGAAGGAAAGTTTGGCTTCAAAGACAGTATACCTGATGCAACTGTCATAAAGCCACAGAAAGATGGAACCCCCCAAGTCTGAGGAGCCCCTTTTCTCCGTCTCTGTAGGAACCCAGCGCCTTCCCAACAGCTGCTATCCCCTCACCCCCAAGCATCCATCACAGCACGCACAGGCTGGGCTACTCAACAAACTACAGAGCACACAGTTTTAAAAAAGTAAACCTTTTAAATTAAGGTATAATACATAGCACACAAACCTTAAGCATACAGCACAATGTATTTTTACATATGTAGAGATCATGGTAACTCCAAGTAAAAATGCCTGGCAGACATGGAAAAGTGCTCAGGAAGTACTAGTTTCTTCAGCCAATAAATTGGATTAAAAAAAAATTTTTTTTAAGTCTTGGTTTCATTTGCATTTCCTTGATAAATGGGGTTCAACTTTTTTTCCTTTTTCATTCTGTAATTACTTGTTCATGTCATACAGCCTTTTACTATAGAAATATTGGTCCTTTTCACTCGTTTCGGAAAGTTCTTTATATGTCTCACTTTTTCATATATTGCAAATATTCTGCCAGCTTGTCCCTTATACATTTCCCTGCTCCCACTGTTTTTCAGGATTTCTATGAAAAAACTGTCTGCTCTTTTCCTTTGTGATCTCAGACCTCGATGTTACACATTTAGGAAGAACCTTCCCCAACTCCACTACTAAATCTTTACCCATATTTTAATACAGTACTCCTATTGTTCTTATTTTCTATCTTGGCACGTGTTATGTGGCTAGAATCCAACCTCATTTGAACTAATGAGCCAGTCCTCATGCTCTATGTTGAGTAATTCATCCATTTTACTTATTTACTTGAAATATTACTCTCACCATATGCTCACTTATGTTTTCCTTTATTCTACTGTATCACAAGAATATTGAGAGGACCTGAATTTGGTTCACTCCTGTATCTGTGTAAGAAGCCTAGCTAGTTGTATTATATGAACCAGCAGGAGAAAAACTTAAAATTTTTACAACTAGAATCTATTTCTAGATTGACTGTTATCTTTTGCTGATCACTCAGCCTATTTGTACAGAGATATTTCAGTATTCCCTGAAAAGTCATGCCTTAATATTCCTCTGACTGGACAGTCAACCAGGGCTTAAAATATCCTGTACAGCTATTATTCACTGCTAATGCTATCTGGTGCCTACTATGTGCCAGGCTTAAGAGTAAACCAGACATACTCACCTTTCCTCACAAGGCAGCCCAGTATCCAACTGAAGGTAACCTTTACAATACAGGTGTGTTCTGGGCTACACGGCCCAGCATGACACCGTTTCCAGGTGAGAAATTTCATTTCCAAATCTGTTCATCGTCTTCCCACAGTCGGGCACAGCCCAGGGAAGCTAGTACACAGTATTTAGTCCCAACCTTCAACAGACAAGACCAGGAGGGACCCTGAGAATAATCTTCTGAGTATTTACAAGGTGCCTTAGAAGAGCAGAAAAGACTAGGGTTCAAAGAGAACCCTAAAACATTCTACAACCAAGTTGCATCAGCTCAACAGTCCTTTAAATTCTTACATTTATTTTCTGAACAACAGTCAGGCTGTTCGCAGATGAGATCTCAAACAAGTCTAATAATGTTAAGAATGAGGAAAAACTTGAGACTAGGGCAATTGACTTTTGAAAGGGAAAACCACCTGTTGTCCATCTTTGTACCATCTGGCTCCTGTTTTCGTGTGATGTCTCTGTTTTCTACATTTGGGAAGTCTCAAACTTGGCAACTGTGTGGAACAGTTTTAAAACCTGAGACAAAGTGTTGCTTTATGAAAAAAGAAAAACCTTGCACTCCCAAGGAAGAGCATCCACATGACCTCAGTGGCTGCAGCTGCTGACAATGATCCAGCCACAGAGTACCAGTTCTCCAAATCCAAACTAAAGGTCTTCTCATTTAAAGAGACAGACTTCCGGTAGCTAAAAATAGATGTCATTATTTTCCCTTGTAAAAATATTTTTTCTTCTACAAAAAGTCTCCATTGAGCCTATCTTGGATGTGACAAAATCCTTTGATGTCACAACAACCTCATAACATCAGATCATTTTACCCAGTGGAATAATTTTAAAAACAAAACAAAAAAATCAAGCAATCTACAGATTAATAAGTTGGCATTTCTCAAGTCCATGCTGAAGAAAGAAGGTGTCAACAAGTTCACTCATCACCACGCCCAAAGTGAGGCTTTCTAAATGCTAAATCTCCGTAGCCTGAGACCAAAGATGCAGTCTAATACCTTACATGCCAGCTTTCATGTCGCTGAAAAATAAATACACTACTACACAAAACCGCCAAGGTACCTGCAACACAAAATAGCTGGGAACCACATCCCTTTTGGCAGAAATAGCAGGCACGCATCTTCTGTTTCTGTTCAGATCACTGTTTCTTCCTTTTATTTGCAGGACTGTCCAAAACTTCTATCTTGCCTTTTCCACCATCTGCATTAGGAAGTCTAATGTTATCTATGGTGACTTCACCAGGATTGTTGACTTGTTCATCCTCAGATTCTGAACTGTCCTCTGAACTGTCTTCTGAACTGTCCTCTTCTCTTGAGTTAGACTGATTCATCTCAAACAAGGCCACATCCTGCAAAAAACATCAGACAGGAAATTTATTGAGGGCCATACACTGTGAAGGTGTAACCAGGTGACACTGCGAGTGATGAAAGGGCTGTGGTGGCAGCATGGCCAGGCGCAGTCTGAGCCCACCAGCTGCTCTGTGGGAGGAAGATGTGGCTTTATGCTTCCATATGATGCCAGCCTTGAATTCCTATGGGGCAGTTCTCTCTGTCCTACATGGTGCTTATCAGTCAGAACTGACTTGGTGCAGACGTGCTTTTGCCTCTGCTTGAGAACAATAAACTTTCACCACAAATACTGAAGTGTGAGGGGAAGAACTGTTTATAATACCTAGTGTTATTATCAGAAACAACACGGCAGGTTTATTCTTTTAGTTGCCATAGTTCAAAATAACAATTCATATTTACTGTAGCTAAAGTCTCCCAAAGCCTACTTCTATTTATCCTGAATACATCTGGCAAAATTCATTCACAGCTACCAACAGGTATTAAAAGGAGCCAAGCACCACAGTAGGTAGTAGAGACTGCACAAGAAGAAAAAGAAAACTTTTGCAACAAACCAAAAGCCCTGTAGTTAGTAATCTGTAACCCTCAGGCCAAATCTGGTCTGTCACTTGTTTCTCGTGTTCAGCTCTGGAGTTCAAAATACATTTTACTTGCTTTTTAATAGTTAAAATATCAAAAGAATTATAGTTTGTGCAATACGAAAATCACATGACATTCAAGTCTCAGTGTCCATAAGTGAAGTCTGTGAGACACACTTCTTCATTCACACAGTGCCTGTGACTGCGTCTGCCCTACAGTAGCAGGGCTCAGTACTCACAGCAGAGACTGCAGGGCCCATGGGACATGCAGCATTGCCTATCTGGGCCCTACAGAAAACACCCACTGCCCCTTGGTCTGGTGGTGAAAGAAATAAATGAAGTTGAAACACAGTGTCAGTCAGTGACCGTAAAGAAAGCCAGATAGGACAACAGGGTCATCAAGGAAAGCGTGTTGATGAAGCAACAGAGATCAAAGGATTCAAAATGCAGAAATCTAGGGAAGAAATTATAACCAAACTAAACCCGTTGCCTATGGGTTTCTGTCTCTGTTCAGATCACTGTTTCTTCTTTTTGTTAGCAGGACTGTCCAAAACTTCTATCTTGCCTTTTCTCCCACTTAGAACAACTCTATAGAACAGGGTAAAACTGCCCTCAAAGAGTTTCTAGGCCATGCCTCGAGGATCTGAACTGCCAGTCTTCGGTTAGCAGCCACAGCATTTAACCACTGGCACCACCCAGGGTTTCCCTAGGGAGGCAAGAGTGGAAGCAGAAGAGACAACCAGGAAACTTCTGCAGCTGTCCAGAGGAGGGACCATAATTGTTCGGGGGAGCATGGGCAGCAGTATAGGTCACAAGAAGTGGTTGGCTTTGTGACACATTCTGAGGGTAGAGTTGACTACACTCACTGATGAGTTAGATACTATTGCTAAAAGTAGTGTCCAGACACAAGTGTCATAAAGGGATTTCCAATATAAAAACATCAATTGAGAAACACTTTTCACTTATAGCTTATATAATCAGTCACTCCATTAAACATATTTATTTTCATCCAATCAACGAATCAGACTATGATGACCTTTCTTGGGCTGTGTGTCAGAGGAAAAATCACGACATTTAGAAAATTAATGTTTCAAGAGAACAAGTGTAATATATCACCTGAAAAATCCTCCCATGACTCTGTCCTACTAAATCCCCAAACTCCACCCAAGGAAGCTTACAGACTTGGAAGTTCTTGCTCATAAAATGATTGTGCACCTATGGGATGTTGGGAATACAAACTGACTTCTCTAAAAGGAAAATAATGGCTGGAATTAAAATGAGAAAGAACTCTGTAAGTGACAATGCATACTGGTCATTTTACTTTATAAAATAAGAAAAAAAATAACCCTGTCCATAAATCATAATGGAGGTCAACTCTCAGGCAGGATTGGATTGGACTTGGCGACACAGAGTGACCATACCATGTGTGCACTTTATGGTTCTATGCATTTAGAAGATGTTGTCCTGATGACCTCTTACTGGAGGAAGGGGAGTGGGTGGAAAGGAGGGGACAGGAGATTATTGGGAGCATAAGACATGTATGGAGCAGAGAGGAAGAAGGTGCTGTCACTGGGCAGGGAGAGCAGTGGGAGCTGCATTAGCTGGACATGCAATTTATATGGGAATGTACATTTTCATTCAATCATACTAAAAAAAAAGAAAAAAGTATGATTACCATTTGTATAATTTTGCCAAGTGTCTCATCAACATTTTCGATATCAAACTGACCAGGTGGTGCGGCTGCCATTTCTCTTCTTAACCTTTCATTTGCCTGGGCCATCTGCGGGAGGAAGGTCTGCACTTGGTCCAGTACTAGGGAGAGAAATACATCACCATTCATGTTAGCATTCGCCTCAACTTCAGTTCCTCAAATCCAGCACTTAACTCCTACGCCACCAGGGTTGCAGGAGGGGCTGAATCAGCCCACAAAAAAGGCTGGCCTGGAACTCAAGCCAGCAAAGTGGTGAAGGATCAAACTAATTCCAAGTAATTTAGCCACACCCTTGAAGAGACCTCAATAAATTTTAACAGAAAAAAAAAAATTCTAGCATCAAATAAAAAGTTACTATGCATGCAAAGAAACCAGAAAATATGATCTGTAAGGAGAGAAGAAAACCAACAGAAGTAGATGCAGAAATGATACACATGAGTTAAAACAGCTATTATAAGTACACTTCACAGGTTTCAGAAAGCATGATTGTGACAAGGAAAGAAATAGTGGGTGTAAAGAAAAGCTTGAATCAAACTTCTGGAGACCATTATCTACTATTAACTGAAAAGAAAAATACACTAGACAGAGTTAATGGCAAAGTAGACACTTCAGAAGAAGGGATCAGAGTGAATTTAAAGGCATGAAAGAAATTATACAAAGATGAAATAGAAAGAAAACAATTTTAATGAACAATCAGCAGCCTATCAAGTGATCTATCATGCATGCAAGGAGAGAGGACAGAAAAAAAATCTGATTAAGAGCCAAAATTCTCTAAATTTGATTAAAACTGTACATCCTAAACTCCCAGAGACTCAACAAACCCTAAGCAGATTAAAATGAAGAAAACGACACATAATAATAGCATAACAATTTGCGAAACACCAGTAACAAAGAGAAAATCCTAAAAATGACCAAAGGGGGAAAAAAACACACACAAAGTACAACACATACGAGAATGAGAACAGACCCCACCTCAGAAACTACACAAGCCAAAAACAGAGTATCATTTTTAAACTGCTGCAAGGAAAAACGTTCAACATTGGACACCCAGCAAAATACTTTTCATCAATGACAATACGGCTCTGGCAGACATACAAATAGGTGTCTAGACAAAGGCTTGTACAGAAATGTTCACAGCATTTTATTCACGACAGTCAAAAACTCTGATTTAAAATAATATTAAAAACTGATTTTTGACAAAACTGACAAATAAAATTGAACAGAGAATGAACTTTTCAGCAGTTGGTGCCTGTGGAATTTCTTCTTTCAGTCAAGATGGAGTAACAAGAACCAGATTTACCCTCCTGCCTGAAACTGAAAATTCAGGGGTGGGGAGAGAGAGACAATTTTTAGATACCGCACACCAGACAGGACACATTCTTGAGACAGCAGAAACAAAAGAGGCAAAGCTCATCATCACCCCAGCTGGCTGCCTGGAGAGAGCTCCCAGGTCTCAGTGGGGCGGGGGGAGGTGACAGGGGTGGGAACTGACTCCTTCCTTGCACTGCCAGCCGGAGCGCAGGCCAACCTTCTGTTCCGGGCTGACTAGGCCTCTCCTAGTAAGTTAATACACTTCTGAGAACGCGACCTGATGCGCCTCATGTGTTAGGAGGTCTTCCCACTCCAGAAGGAGCTCGTTCCTCCTGAGCTAAGGAGAGGGCACTGGGAATCACGGGAGGTCACTGGGACTGGAGTTTGCAGAGCCAAGCACTGTACAGCGTACCCTACCCAGAGAGGGCTCCAAACAGCCACACATGGTCCTCCCCTGGCCTGCTGCTGCTGACCAGGACATCCATGGGAGGCAATTACCCAGGGCTGGGGGAAAACCCACCCAAAATGGGCAGAAAACCTCAGAGGTCACAAAAGGCTGGCAATGGTTCACATCCACGCCAACAATCTGTGTATTCATCCACAGGACATCAGGTGAGGACGCGGAAGCGTGCTGCTTAAGTGGTGGGTAAAAGTTAGTCCTCGGTTAACTGCAGCTCTGGTCCCACCCAACAGGGCCTGGTGCACCCAGAACAAAGTTAAAACAAAATGTTTAAATACAAAAATATCCAGCATCCAACCAGGTAAAATACACATTTGTCATACAATACAAAAATTATCAGACATGCAAAGCAGGAAAATTCCACCCATGAAAACAAAAAGCAATCAATAAAACAGAATTAGAGAAGGACATTAAAACAGTTGTTGTAAGTATATGCATATATTCAAGAATTTACAGTCATGGAAAAAGAACCAAATTGAACAGGTGGAGATGAAAACTACAATATCTGACATGAAAAACACACTGGATGGGATTAACAGAGTTAACAGCAGATTAAAGCCACCAGCTGACTCTGACTACAAACACCCTAAAGGATGGAAGAGAACTTCCCCGTAGAGTCCAAGAAGCGCCTGGCGGATTTTAACTGCTGAGCTTTTGGCTGGCAGACAGAGCACTTAACCACTATACCACCAAGCTTCCAGTAACAGCAGATTATGCACTACAAAAGAAAAGTGACCTTGAGGACACAGCAACAGAGACTACCCAAAATGAAACCCAGACTGAAAAAGCACCCCACCCCCCAAAAAATAAAAAAACCCAGGATCAGTGAGTTCTGGGGCAACTCTAAGCACAATCTAACTGGAGTCACTGAAGGGAAGGAGACAGAAGGGGAACAGAACAAATATTTTAAGACAGAATGGGCAATATTTTTTTCAAGTTTGAAGAAAACTATAAACTCACATACCCAGTTCAACAAGTCCCAAACTCAAGAACCACAAAGGAAACTATCCCGAAGGTACATGATCAGCAAATAAGTGAAAAACTAGTGATAAAAAAATTCTCAAAAGCAGCCCAGAGGAAAAAAAGAAACGACACACAGCACAACAAAGATAAGAAGGACAGCACACTTTTCATCAGTAACACTGTGAAGTTCTCAGAGTACTCATGATTTCTCAGTCTATATGAAACCCAGGACTGCTGAGTTGATTCCAGCTCACAGAGACCTATAGGACAGAGTAGAACTGCTCCACAGAGTTTCCAGGGAGTGTCTGGAGGATCTCAATTGCTGACCTGTTGGTTAGCAGACATGGCACTTATCCACTCTGCCACCAGGGTCTATAGCAGCAATAAATCTCAAGCATCATTTTGCATTGTTTCCAGCGAAGCCTTTACTCTCCTTCCGACATTAAGATTAAATTATAACACACATTATTACTTGAATGGCCATGTAAATGCTAAGTGTACATATTTGTGACTGTACAGTAGAGCAATATATAATTAACGAAGAGAAATGTCCTGTTGTTGCTAAGCAATACCAGAGTCAATTTCAACTCATAGCGACCCCATGTGACAGAAGCGAACTGCCTCATAGAATTTTCTAGGCTATAACCCTACAAGCTCCACTGATGCTGTAGATAAAGCCACCGCTGCTAACCAAAAGGCTGACAGTTTAAACTCACCAGCTGCTCCTGGAAATCCTATGGGGTAGTTCCACTCTGTCCTACAAGGTCACTATCAGTTGGAATCAATTCAAAAGAAAAGGGCTTGGGTATTTTTGGGTTTTTTTCAGTCTTTGCAAGAGCAGATCACCAGCTGCAGGGTATCTGGGTGGGTTTGAACACCAACCTTCCCTTAGCTGCCCTGCCCTTAACCATTACACCACCACGGTTCCTTGTTAGCTTTCACTGACAGTAACACTTAACCATTTAAGTAACTAGGTCCAGTTTAATGGGATGCAGTGGATTTTTTTTTCACACATACGTATTGCACTGGGGGCTCCATAACCTCTAAAAGTATTTCCTATGGAGAGCAACAATAATTATTTTCAACTTCCAAAACTCTATCCTGCAAGTATTTTTTTCAGGAGAAAGTTAGCTTCTTTCAGGGACAGAAATCCCAAGTAAGCATTGCTCCACCAGACTCTCTGTGGCTTGATACCTGATTATGAAGACAGAAAGTGTCCCATCAAGGAATGGCTTCATTAGGCAAAACTGATCATCACAGAGGGCTCTTGAGAGAAAGGGGGAAGGAAAGACAGATGCCTAGAGTACTTACAGGGACTTCTCTCGATCCGAACTGTCTGAAGACTAGAGTTCTTTCTGGAATCAGGCTTAGGGTTGATAAGCAACTTGTCCCATATTCCTGGAAAAACACACAAACACATGATTTACTCTGCCATAAAAAATAAGGGCCCATCAGCAAATCTCCCACAAGCGGTCTCAGGTCTGGACTGCCTGCATCCCCTCAGATTTTTTTTTAAACAAGAGGTACTCCAAGTTCCATTACAACCTGTTTCCCACTGCTTAGTTCTTTACATGAACCTATCAGCCCTTTCTTAAGCCTGCCTCACACATCTAGTAACCCCAAGGCTGAATTACACAAACGCACACCAAACTGTATCTTTCGGGATCAGAAATCCATCAGTAGACAGATGTGAGTCTACAGTGACATAATGGAGAAAGCAGTGAAGAATACAATAATAATGGTTAAGGGAAGCCAGAAAACATTACTAGCTGTGTAACGTCAGGCAAGTAACCTTTTTGAGCATTCTGTAGCTTTTTCATCTGTAAAGAATGTCTGCCTGGTTAATTCCCCTGCATTGAAAATGTCTAGCCTCGATAAAATAGCCCTTTGGAGAAATCTTATGGCCATTCTCATCTTGACTCACCTTTCAGCTTCATCTCTCACCATTTCTTTTTTTTTTTTAATTTTAATTTTTATTTAACATAACTGAGTGAAAATGTACATTCACATGTAAATTTACATGCCCCCCTATATGCAGCTTCCACTGCTCTCCCTGTCTGGTGACAGCACACTATTCCTCTCTGCTCCATACATGTCTCATCCTCCCAACAGTCTCCTTTCCCCTCCTCTCCGTCCACTCCCCTTCCTCCAGCCAGAGGTCAGCAAGATGATATCCTATAGATGTATAGAACCATAAAGTGCTTCCAATATATGGTCACTCTGCCTTGCCAAGTCCAATCTATTCCTGTCCAAAGAGTGGACCTTTGTTATAATTTATGGTCTGACCATTTCTTAAATCAACTTAACTCTCCAGCCCATCAGCATTCCCAGAACAGGATTTCTCTCTGAAAACTCAAGGCTTTGGCACACCCTATTTCCAATGCCTAGAAACACTATTCACCACCTAGTACCAAAATCCTGTTCATCCTTAAGGGAAAGACACCTTTGTTGAAGTCACTACTGAAGGCCCAGCCACTGGATTAGTATTACAAACCCAAAACGCACTGCCAAGTCGATTCTGACTCATAATGACCACATAGAACACAGCAGAACTTGCCCACAGTTTCCAAGGAGCACCTGGAGGATTCGAACTGATGGCCTTTCAGTTAGCAGACATAGCACTTAACCACTATGCCACAGGGTTTCTGAATTAGAATTAAGAAGCTGGATAGTGGAGTCAGAAGGCCTGGATTCAAATTCCAGTTTTGCTACTTTCCTGAGGCATGGTCTTCAGGAAGTTACTTATCTGTACAATAAACCACAACTTCAACTTCCTCACCTACAAAATGTAGATAACAGAGTCTACTTCATGGGACTGTTTGGAGGACTAAATTAGTGAATTCCTGGAGCACAGTAAACACTATGTAAGTGTTGCCTGTAATTATTATTGTAACTCCTCCAGACACTCGAGGTTCTCTAAGAACCTTTTCTTGAAGCTAGTATTTACAGAGATTGTGGCCAAGACCTTATTCACATTCTCCTTCTTGTCTAAAAATTCTGTGACTATAGTTGTCAGGTGCCATCCAGTTGATTCTGACTCACAGTGATCATATAGGTCAGAGTGGATGAAAATCAGGAAAGCTTTCACCATAGTTATTCAATCTGTATGCTGAGCAAGTAATACTAGAAGCTGGACAATAGGAAGAAGAACAGCACATCAGGACCGGAAAAACACTTATTAACAATGTGCAATATGCAGGTGACACAACCCTGCTTGCAGAAGAGGACCTGAAGCACTTGATGGTGACAATCAAAGACTATAACCTTCAGTACAGATTATACCTCGACATCAATAAAACAATTCTAGAACTGGACATAAAGCAACATTACAACAGATGGAGAAAAGATTGATGTTTTCAAGGATCTCATTTCACTTGGATCCACAATCAACACTCATGGAAGCAGCAGTCAAGAAATCAAACAGGACATTGCACTGGGTAAATCTGCCACAAACGGTATCTTTAAAGCCTTAAACAGAGCAATGATATCACCTTAAGGATAACGTGCAGAGGATCCAAGTCAGGGTGTTTTCAATCACCTCATCTGCATGTGAAAGCTGAAAATGAATATGGAAGACTGAAGAAAAACTGATGGTATTTTGAATAACGGTATTAGTAAAGAATACTCAATATAGCATGGACCGACAGAACAAACAAATGTCATGGAAGTAAGTATGATCAGAATGCTCTTTAGAAACAAGGATGGCAAGATTTCATCTTACATACTTTGGACATGTTATCAGGAGGGACCACCTCCTGGAGGACACCAGGCTTGGTAAAGCACAGGGTCAGTGAGAGAGCGAAGAGGTCCTTCAGCAAGACGAACAGACACAGTGGCTTCAATGATGGGCTCAAGCAGAGCAACGATCTCGAGCACGGCTCAGGATAGGGTCCCTGTGAATCAGAACTAACTCACCGGAGCAAACTGCCAGGTCTTTTCTCCCATGAAATTAACGGTGGGTTCAAACCGCTGGCCTTTCGATTATCAACTCAAAACGCTGGACCACTGCGCCACTACTCCATTCATTTTCCAAATGTCAAAGGTGAGGATTGCCAAGTGCCCTCGAGTCGGATCCGGCTCATAAACAAAGTAAATAAACTCTCCTAAAGTTCCACAGCTAACTACTCTGGGAGCTTGGAATGCGAACCCACGTTTTTTATAGCTGTATTATAACGCTTCAAATTCCATGCAGATTTCCTGTCACTATCTACAAGAGTGGCACCAAGAGTAGTTCCGTGTATATACTGGAAGGAGAGGAGTATTACCCATAATATCCTCTGGCCTGCGCCCCACAGCAATTAATTCCTTCAACGCACACAGGCGACCCGAAGGCCCTCTCCTTCAAGAAGCTCCGGAGCGTCCCCTGTCCCGCGGGCCAGAGAGGCGCGTTGCTGCGGCGCTTGGCAAACATAAGAACCACCGGCTCGACGAGCTCTACGGCCCATACAGCTCGGGGACCCAGCCACCTCCGCGATGGCGGGGCAGACGGAGTCCTGCAGAGCCCACCGGGGTCCCCTCAGGGTTACAGGCCTGAGCCACAGTCGCCGGCGCCGCGCGGCTCAAGCCACTCCCCCGCCTCCCAGCGCACGTGCGCGCCCCACGCCGCCACCGCCGCCTCTCGTCACCTCCGAGGCCGCCACTCCCCGCGGTCAGCAGCTCCTTGGACACCGACACCCCCGAGGCGTCTGGTGCAAGCTGGGCTTTACCCGGTTCCTCCATACTGAGCGCTACCTTCGGATGGAGCTGACGCCAGCCGGATGCAGGAAAGAGTCCAGCGGAGAAGGCGGGATCAGCGCCGCCATTGGAGGAAACGCTACGGTGGGCGGGGACGAGGGGCGTGGCGGGGGCGTGTCGTGGCTTGGCGGGAGAGGACGACACCTGGCGGAGCGCTCAGGCTGCGCAGAGGCGGCAGAGGGTATCTCCACCTTGGGGACTCTGGGGGGCAAGCGGAGGGGGGACAGAGGAGGGAGAAGAAAGGTTGGGTCTCTCTTGGCAGTCATTGGAAAAAAAGGGCCAGCAAGCTCCATTTAAACAAATTATGTAAATAGTGACCTGAATAGCGCAGCATGGGGCTGTCCCCCTTCTTTATTCTTTTAACAGTATTTATTGACCATCTGCAGCACGCCCAGACTTTTTGTAGGCGTTGTGGGGTTCCCAAAAACAGAAATCTGGAAACTTTTTTCTACTCGGTTTTGAACTGAGACTCCACAGTCAGCTAAATTAAATTCAGTCCCAGATCAATCCTTTGCTACCTGTGATGTTGAACAGGTCACTTGAGCCTCAGTTTCCTTGTCTATAAAATGGGAACAGCAATACTTACTTTACAGAGTTGTCCTGGGAGACAAAACACTGAATTGTATGCATAACAGCACTGATAGCCACATTATTGTTAGTATCATAATAAGTTAATGTAACCAATTTACAAAACTTTAGGTACAAATAATTATGGGAGAAATGACAGCAGGAACTGAGAGAGAAGTTGAACAAATGAATTGGCTTTTGTATAAGGTGTGCGATATGGGTCTTGTTTCAATTTACTGCAGATGGATACCCAATTTTGTCAGCACCATTTGTTGAGGAGATTGCTTTTACTCCAATTGAATGTTTTAGGGCCTTTGTTGAATATCAACTGTTCATAGGAGGATGGTGTCATCTCTGGGGTCTCACTTCTGTTCCATTGATCTATCTGTCTCTTTTTGTACCCATACCAGGATGTTTTAACAACTGTGGCAGTGTAATAGGTTATAAAGTCTGGCAGTGAGAGGCCTCCCAGTGTGTTCTTCTTCTTCAGCAGTGCTTTGTTTATCCAGGGCTTCTTCCCTTTCCAAAAAAAGTTGGTGATTTGCTTCTCCATCTCATTAAAAAAAATTACAGGAATTTATATTAGGATTGCATTCTATAAATAGATTGCTTTGGGTAAAATAAACATTTTCACAATGTTAAGTCTTCCTATCCATGAGCAGGGTAGGTTTCTCCATGTATGTAAGTCTCTCTTAGTTTCTTGTAGTAAGATTTTATAGTTTTCTTTGTAAAGGTCTGTTGTTTCTCTGGTTAGATTTATTCCTAGGTATTTTGTCTTCTTGGGGGCTATAGAAAATGGTATTGATTTGGTGATTTCTTCTTTAATAATCTCATTGCTGGTATAAAGGAATCCTGCTGATTTACTTATGTTTATCTTGTATCCTGAGACTTTGCTGAACACTTCTATCAGTCTGAGTAGTTTACTTATGGATTCTCTGCATATACAATCATGCCAATAGTGAGATTTTTTACTTCCTCTTTGCCAGTGCAGATGCCCTTTATTTCTGGGTCTTGTCTAGTTGCTCAGGTTAGAACTTCTAGTACAATGCTGAATAGGAGAGGTGAGAGTGGGCATCCTTGTCTAGTTCCTGTTTTCAGGAGGAATTGTTTTAATCTCTCTCCATTCAGGATGATGTAGGCAGTTGGCTTTATATAAATGGCCCTTATTGCATTGAGGAATTTGCCATTGTCATGGGATGAATTGTGTCCTCCCAAAAATATGTGTAGCCATGTGGCTGGGACATGATTCCCACTATCTTGTGACTGTCCTCCATTTTGTGGTTTCCCTAAACTTATGTTAAAGGATTAGGGTGGGGCTGTAAATCCCTTCATAGGATCACCTCCCTGCTCCACTGTAAAGGGAGTTTCCCTGGAGTATGGCTTGCCCCACCCTTAATCCTTTCATCCTGTGAGAGAAAAAAGGACAGAGAATCAGGTTGAGAATTGGGAACCTCGCACCATCAAGAAAGCAGCACCAGAAGAGCGCATCCTTCAGACCTGAGCTTCCTTCGCCAAGATGCTCCCTAGACAAAGACTGATGCAATACCGGACTTTCCTCCTGAGCCGACAAGGGGAAAGCCTTCCCCTGGAGCAGACACTCTCAATATGGACTTGCAGCCTACTGGACTATGTAAGAATAAACCTTCCTTTGTTAAAGCCATCCAGTCTGTGGTATTTCTGTCAGAGCAGCCGTAGCTGACTAAAACAGCCATCTTTTCCTATTTCGCTGAGAGTTTTTAGCATGAATGGGTATTGGACTTTATCAAAAGCCTTTTCTGCATCGCTTGACAAAATCAGTTGATTTTTGCCTTTTGTGTTATTTGTGTAGTTGATCACATCAATTGTTTTTCTGATGTTGAACCAGCTTTGCATCCCTGGTATTGAACAAATGAATATTTGTTAATCGACCCTTTTATTGACTAGTTGACCAACTGAAAGTGTTTTGCCTCAGTAGTCTGGGGTTCTGACCTCTGGAAATGTTCTTGAATCTCTTTTGCAAATTGTTGATTGACTGAGACCAGAATTAGCCCCAGAGGGCATTTCTGGTTCTTAACAATAAATTAGAATTCTAGCCGTTCAGATCTGGCCAAGAAGGTACACTGTGAAAATTCAGCCTTCTAGTAAATGATGCTGCTAACCAGAGAAACGGTGGTATCGTGGATTGAATTGTGTCCCCCCCAAAACTATATGTAGCCATTTGCCTGGGCCATGATTCCCTGTATTCTATGATTGTCCTCCATTTTGTGATTTTGCTGTGCTGTATGCTAAAGGATTAGGGTAGGACTGTAAATCCCTTTATAAGATCACCTCCATACTCCACTGTATAGGGAGTTTCCCTGGAGTATGGCTTACCCCACCCCTAATCCTTTCCTCCTAGAAGAGATGAAAGGAAGGGGAAGCAGGCAGAGAATTGGGAACCTCACACCATCAGGAAAGCAGCACCGGGAGAAGAGCACATCCTTCAGACCTGCACCAAGATGCTCCTTAGACAGAGACTGATGTAATACTGGACTTTCGTCCAGAGCTGATGAGGGGGAAAGCCTTTCCCTGGAGTGGACATCCTGAATTTGGACTTGCAGCCAACCAGACTGTGTAAGAATAAACTTTCCTTTGTTAAAGCCAGCCACTGTGTGGTATTTCTGTTAGAGCAGCCCTAGATGACTAAAACAGATGGTAAATATAAAAGACAGTTTTTCACACTCTTTTAATCTGTGTAAAAGATGATAACTGTTTACAGGAAAAAATAAATACATTCACTGATGAGAAGCAATTTGTTTTAGAGGACAAATGAACCCAGGACATCTTGTATACCAGAAAGCAATGAAACTCCCAAAGACTATTAAGGCATGTGTAAGGATCCAGGTGCAAACTCCCAGAGATTCCTATTAACCAAAGGTCAGACAATTAGAACACCATGAAGAATAATGTCTGTAGACGATTGATACACATTAAATACGTAAAAAAAAAAAAAAAAAAAAAATACGGAATATATGACAATGATAAATAAGCAAAAAACTTTAAAACTTTCTCACTAGTCACCTTTGCTGGTTGGCAGAACACCAACTCATTACCTTGAAAAATTGATTAGGGCAAAAAGTAAGAACTTTTCTTAACCTTTACTGCAAGGACTCTATTTCAGGTAGCCAAGTAGTTGACAGGGGAAAGTTCTTTTTATGGGATTCTTCTAGCTAATCAACACACACAGAGTTAGAGGAACACCATTTGGCGAATTTTGTGGATCAAGCAGAGAGTCCCTAAGTGGCGAGATGCTCTATTACCAAATGAAACCTGGATGTTTTAAATGTACTCAGACAGTGTGGAAGAAATGCCTGGCTGTGTGTTTCTAGAAGTCCCCACAGCCTTGAAAATCCTATGGAACACAGCTCTACTTTGCAGCACAAAAAGTCACCGTGAGTCAGAATCGAGTCTTCAGCAACTGGTTTGGCTTTTTGTTTGTTTTGCTGTAGATTAAGGTTACAATGGTTACCATAACACATGGATTTGAGCAGCCTGTGGAAAGCCAATATTGAACCAGGGGTGGAGTGAGTAACCAGAGGGCTTTATTGTATGTTGGCAAATGAGAGAGAGGAACAGTCTCCTCCAAAAGTCTGTCTGTCTCTCAGAGGCTTACTGGACAGCTTTATAGGGTCAGGACTTAAGCTTGAATAACTTGAAGAGTACTAGTTCCCCTTTCAGGTGGGCAGGTTGGCCTCCCCTCTGAATATTCTTTTAGGGTCTGTTGGCACCAAGCTGGTCTCTGTCACAAGACAGGCTCCCATTGTCCAGTTGTCTCACTCTAGATCTTATTGGTTGCTGTTCTGCTTCGTTAGGGGGAACATAAATTAATTTTAAACTTCATAGAACAGGGAAAACAAGAGGAGGAAGAGGGAAAACAAATCATAAATCACAAAATCACCTAAGTATGTGAAAAGTAACCACATAAGCCATACAGAAACAATGTTACAATAGCCAGGATGTTAGGCCCCTACATTTTTTTTCTCACAGTGCCCTTAAAAATCTCTCATGCTGCCCTTTTCGGTGTCACTAATGGATGCTGTCACAGTTTGAATAGTGGTATGTCAACTTGGTGAGACCATGATGCCCAGTATTGTGTGGTTGTCCTCTATTTTGTGATTTGATGTAAATTTTTCTCCTCTGTTGTAAATCCTAACCTCTGCCTGTGGCTAATAAGCTAAGATCAAGTTATGTTAAAGAGGATTAGGGCGGGACGCAACACCCTTTATCAGTCCCAGCGCTGATATAAAGGGAGTTTCCCTAGTGTGTGTACTACACAGCATCTTGACTCCGCCCCCCCATATCATCTTGTATTTTACAAGAGATAACAGGAGAGAGAAGTGAACAAAGAGATGAAGACCCCAAATTACCAGAAAAGAAGGGCAGGGAGCAGAGCACACCTTTGGACCATAGGTCTCCGTACCGCGAAGCTCTTAGACCAGAGGAAATTTGACGGCGAGGACATTACCCCTGAGAACCAACAGAGAGAGAGCCTTCCCCTGGAAATTGCACTTGTATCTGGACTTCTAGTCTCCTAAACTGTGAGAAAATAGATGTCCATTTGTTAAAGCCATCCATGTGTGGTATCTCGGTTACACCAACACGGGATAACTGAGATGTATGTGTAAACCATTTAGTGACAGCTTGACTGGAACTGCATAATGAATAAATCACACCGACAAAACTTGACTCCACCAATCATCCTGACATCATTAAAAATGCGACAACCAGATATTGTGAGCGCCCGCTATAATACATCAGGAAATACATAGTGCCAACTAACAAGCTTACTAACCTCCCCCCTCTGCATCCCAGAATTCAAGCCCCTATTACCTGCTACCGGTTTATGGGAAACATGAGAAATAGCAAGAAAAGTGAAATGACTCCAGAAAACAATCCGCCAAATCTTGCTGCTGTCATTGAGTGGGCTCTGACTCATGGCAAACTTAAGTACAAGAGAACGAAATATTCTCTAGTGCCATTCTCATAATTGTGGGTCTGTTGGAGTTTATTGCAACTATTATTTAAGCCAGTCTGTTTCAGGGTGGGTTTCCCCTGATTTTGTTGGTCTTCTGCTTTACCAAACATGATGTCCTTTTCCAGCGACTGGTCTTTTTTGATGATGTATCCAAAGTAAGCAAGATGATGCCACACTGTCCTCACTTGTAAACAGCATTCTGGGTCTGTTTTCCTCCAAAAGTGCTTTTGTTAGCTCTTCTAGCAGTCCACGATGTACTTCATATTCTTCATCAACGCCACAGTTCAAACCTATCAGTTCTTCTTTGGTCTTCCTTTTTCATTGTCTAGCTTTCACACGCGTGTTGTCACTGTTAGGTGCCATGGAGCCAATTCCTGCTTATAGCAGCACTGTGTGCAACAGGACAAAACACTTTCTGGTCCTAGTCCACCCTCAGAATCATTGTTATGTTTCAGCCCATTGTTGCCGCCGTTGTGTCAATCAGTCTTCTCGAAGGTCTTCCTCTCTTTTGCTGACCACACTGTATGTTGACAAGCGTGATACCCTTCTCCAGGGGCTGCTCCCTCCTGGTAACGTATCTGAAGTATGTGAGATGAAACCTCGCCATCCTCACTTGTAAGGAGCATTCTGGTTGTATTTCTTCCAAGAGAGATTTGTTTGTTCTTCTGTCAGTCATGGTATATTCCATATTCTTTGAAAACTAATACAAAGACATCAATTCTTCTTTGGTCTTCTTTAATTGTTGTCTAGGTTGCACATGTATTTGAGGCAATGGAAAATACCATGGCTTGGGTCAGGCCCACGCTAGTCCTTAGAGTGACATTTTTACATTTTAACACTTGAGAGAGATCTCTTGCAGCAGATTTGCCCAATGAAATGCATCCTCTGGTTTCTTGACTGCTGCTTCCATGAGTGCTGATTGTGGATCCAAGCAAAACGACCTACATACATATGAAGGAATTGTAAAGGCCACGGCTTGGGTCAGGTGCATCTTGGTCATCAAGTGGTATCTTTCCTTTTTAACACTTCACAGAAAGAAGTCTTCTGCAGCAGATTTTCCTAGTGCAATACATTATTTGATTTTTTGATTACTGCTACCATTCACACTGACTGTTAGTCCACGCACGGAGAATGCAATCCTTGACAACTGCAAACTTTGAATGTGAGAAACTTAACAGGATAAACTGCTTTATTCAACAGAATTATGATATGAAAAAGAAGGATATTAAAAAGAGGGACCGATGCAAATTTTAAAGGTACTTGAAGCACATAAAAAAGAAGAAACTTGGTTGATTTGCACTACATTATATTACATAACACAATATAAGAACAAACCAAACCTGCTGCCATTGAGTCAATTCCGACTCATAACCACCCCATAGAGTTATTATTATTTTCAAGTTCTATTCATGAGAGTTCAAGTTCAAACTGAATAAAATAAGAACAAGTTCACAAGAATGAAAGTACAACCTTGAGTATATCCCACTTGAATTTAGACATCATCTCAAGAATAGATTTGGTCTGTTGAACACTAACAACTGAAAACCAGATAAGTAGTAGAATAACATCAAGGACATCATCCACGAAGAAAGCAAGAGGTCATTAAAAAGGTGTGGGGTGAGGGGAGACAGGAAATAAAAGACAAAAACAGGTGTCAAAAGAGACTCTGAAACTTGCTCTTGGATGTCGAGTAGCTAAAGCAAAAGGAAAAAATCATGTAAAAGAGCTAAATAGAAGATTTCAAAGTGTGGCTTGAGAAGACTAAGTGGAGTATTATAATCACATGTACAAAGATGTAAAGATAGAAAACCAAAAGGGAAGAACACACTCAGCATTTCTCAAGCTGAAAGAACTGAAGAAAAATATGCCTCAAATTACAATATAGAATAATTCTATGGTGAAAATATTAAGCAGCATAGGAAGCATCAAAAGAAGGTGGAAGGAATACACAGAGTCATTATACCAAAAAGAATTGCTGGATGGTCAAACATCTCAAGAGGTAGCATGTGATCAGGAACTGATGGTACTGAAGGAAGAAATTCAAGCTGTACTGAAGGCATTGGCGAAAAACAAGGCCCCAGGAACTGAAGAAATATCAACTGAGATATTTCAACAAGTAGATGCAGCACTGGAAGGGCTCACTCATGTATGCCAAGAAATTTGGAAGACAGCTCCCTGGCCAGCTGACTGGAAGAGATCCACATTTATGCCTATCCCCAAGAAAGGGGATCCAACCACATGCAGAAATTATTGAACAATGTGATTTATATATCATGCAGGTAAAACTTTCCTGAAGATATTCAAAAGTGGTTGCAGTAGTGTATCAACAGGGAACTGGCAGAAATTCTAGCCAGGTTCAGAAGAGAAAATACAATAAAGGATATCATTGCTGATGTCAGATGGATTCTGACTAAAAGCATACGAGGACTGCCAGTTAAATTTGCAAGCTCATCCTAGAATAAGTGCCACATACCTTAGTGCTGAATATCACTATCACCTCTGAAGTACTCCCCTTGGGAAGCTATGCACCGATGCCAGCGCCTAGTCTACGCTTCATCTAACTTTGGAACTCTTTCTGAAATGGTCATCAGAGCCGTTGTCGTATTACCCTTGATGTTTTGAATGTCATCCAGATGTCTCCCTTTCAACATTTTCTGTATCTTTGGGTAAAGAAAAAAGTCACAGGGGGCCAGATCAGGTGAGTAGGGAGGGTATTCCAATGTAGTTATTTGTTTATCGGCTAAAAACTCCCACACAGACAACTATACAATTAAGTTGTGCTCAATGGCAATTCCAGAAAGAGTTCCAAAATTGCTTTGAAGGGTGGACTAGGTGCTGGTGTTGGTGCATAGCTTCCCAAGAGAAGTACTTCAAAGGTGACTATAATGATATTCAGCAATGAGGTAGGTAGCCCTTACAACAATTAAGTTTACAAACGGGTTGCACCTCGTATAATACCAAAAAAACAATGTTTACTTGTGTTTTATTGGCTATGCAAAGGCATTAGACTGTGCTGGTCATAAATTACGGGTAACAGTGCAAAGAATGAGAATCACAGGACCCTTCGTTGTGAGGAAGCTGTACACAGATCTTGACACAGTTGTTTGGACAAAACAAGAAGATACTGCATGGTTTAAGTCAGAAAAAGTGGATGTCAAGGTTGTATCCTTACACTGTTTGTATTCAGTGCACATGCTGAACAAATAATCTGAGAAGCTAGACTATATGAAGAACATGGCATGAGGATTGGAGGAAGACTCATTGATAACCTGTGTTATGAAGATGACACAATGTTGCTTACTGAAAATGAAGAGAGCTTGAAGCACTTACTGATGAAGATCAAAGACCACAGCCTTCAACATGGATTACACCTGAGTATCAAGAAAACAAAAGTCCTCACAACTAGGCCAATAAGCAACATCATGATAAACAGAGAAAAGACTGAGGTTTTCAAAGATTTTTACTTGGATCTACAGTGGACACTCATAGCCAGCCAGCCAAGTGAACACTCAGAGAAGCAGCAAAATACACATTACATTGGACAGACTGACTACAAGAGACCTCTTTCTAGTGTTGAAAAGCAAAGACATCACCTTGAAGACTAAGGTGTGCCTGACTCAAACTGAAGGGTTGTAAATCATTGCATATGCATGTAAAAGCTGGACAGTGAATAAGGAAGACTGAAGAAGAATGAATACCTTTAAATTCCAGTGAAGTATACTGAATTTACCACGGACTGCCAGAAGAAGGAACAAATCCGCAGAAGTACAATCAGAGTGCTCCTTGGAAGAGAGAATGGCGAAACTATATCTCACATACTCTGAACATACAAAGTCTGACGATTAAGTCCATAAACTTGATTGTTCTAAGTGCCGCATACTTCATTGATGAACATCATCACTACAGTCACCTTCGAAGTACTACTCCCCTTGGGAAGTTATGCACCAGTGCCAGCACCCAGTCTGCCCCTCAAAATAACTTTAGGACCCTTTTCCGGAATGGCTGTTGTGCAAGGTGGCACAGCAGCAAGCATGCAAACTTAATTATACAGTTGTCCTTGAGGGAATTTTTAGCCACTAAACAAATAACTGTATTAGAATACCCTCCCTACTCTCCTGATCTGGCCCCCAAAGATGTTTTTCTTTACCCAAAGGTAAAGGAAATATTGGAAGGAAGACAGTTGGATGACAGTCAGGACACCAAGAGTAATACAATGACACCTCTGATGGCCATTCCAGAAAAAGTGTTCCAAAACAGCTTTGGAGGGTGGACTAAGCACTGGCATCAGTGCATAGCTTCCCAAGGGGAGTCCTTCAAAGGTGACTGTACTTATATTCAGCAACAAACTATATAGCACTTCTTCTAAAATGTGTTCATGAACTTCACCGGCAGTCCAGCATACTACCGGGAGGGATCAGTCGCTGGAGAAGGACATCATGCCCGGTAAAGTAGTAGGTCAGCAAAAGGGAGAAAGACCCTCCGTGAGATGAACTGATGCAGTGGCTGCACCAATGGGCTCGCGCTTACCGGGGGTCAGGAGGACGGAGCAGGACCAGGCAGTCTTTTGTTCTGTTGTACATCCCATTGCTAGGGGTCAGAGCCGACTGGAGGGCATCTCACAATGACTTGTTTATGAGAGAACTGAAACAGCATATGATTGCTGATTTCAATTTCATTGTTAAATGAAACTTTTTCAAGCATTTGCAAATGAGGGAAGTAAGAAGGCCATCCATAAGTTAAAAGTAAAATTAACCGCTTGGGTCATGAGTCCACCTGTACACTAGCTGAGACAAGCCCATTGCTGTCAAGTCAATTCCACCTCATACTGAACTTACAGGGCAGAGGAGAACTTCCCCATAGGGTTTCCAAGGAGCAGCTGGTAGATTTGAACTCCTAACCTTTTGAAATACTTTGCTACCAGCACTCCAGTTCTGACAAGCAGGATGGAATTAACCTAATGGGCTTAAGCAATCGGATCCCCCTATAGTTCTCTATAGAAGATAGAACTGGTAAGGTGGAAGGAATGGGGAAAAGAAATTAGAAAGACTCTCAGTGCCTACTACAGTGAATAATAATTGATATTTAGAACTATATAAATTATAAATATGTAATTATAAAAAAAGAGCCTTAGTGGCACAGTGGCCACGTGCTTGGCTGCCCCGAAAGGTAGGCTGTTTGAATTCACCAGCTGCTCTATGCGAGAAACATATGGCAGTCTGCTTCCATAAAGGCTCACAATCAAAATCCTAATCCACTGCCATCAAATCTATTCCAACTCACAGCCACGCTACATGACAGAGTAAACCTGCCCCATAGAGTTTCCAAGGAGCACCTGGTGGATTTGAACTGCTGAACTTTTGGTTAGCAGACACAGTGCTTAACCACTACACCACCAGGGTTTCCTCCATAAGATTACAACCTTGGAAACCCTTTGGGCCAGTTCTACTCTGCCCTGCAGGGTCACCGTGAGTCGGAATCAGCTTGATGTAAAGAGTTTTGGGTTTTTAGCATAATTACGTTTCTC
This sequence comes from Heterohyrax brucei, assembly GCA_028571685.1. Taxonomy (NCBI): domain Eukaryota; kingdom Metazoa; phylum Chordata; class Mammalia; order Hyracoidea; family Procaviidae; genus Heterohyrax; species Heterohyrax brucei. Next base: position 173,956,031 of record CM053142.1, on the reverse strand, counting down.
TAATGTGATTTTATTCCCTCAAGCTCATTTTCATCTTCAGCATACTAGCCAAACTGATTATTTATGCTGGTAAATTTTCAAATAAGTGCTTTTACCTCACTCCAAGGCCCTTAGGAACAATTATCAACTTAATTGCCCAATTTTCAAATCAAAACTATTCAGCAACATGTACATTTAATGTTGAAAAACATGGTATAATTATATGGCACAAAACTTATACTGGTTAGCCTCGTAATTCGTCTATTTTAGTTTTATGGATAAAGCTAAACATTTGTCCAGAAGAAACACTCTATTTTCTAGTAACATAAAATTTTCACTCAGAGGGAGATGAGAAACAGAATTTTCTGGTAGGCTAGTTGCCTGAAGCGTATTTTTCTTAAACTAGAGTACCTTTGATTCCCTGCATCGTTTGCTGAAATTTTTTAATAATAATTTTTTGAAGAGTTGAAGTTTGTAAATAATAGAAGGTAGAGCATCTTCCTCAAAGTGCTATGCACAGTGGGACACCACTGAGACTTGTGCCAAATTCTATGAAGTATCAATAAATCAGAAACGGTAGCATGTTTTAACAAGAGGTGGAAATGTGCATGAGAAACAGTTATTTCACAGTATACAACTCATTGGTTTTTATTCAGAAGTATTTTTTTCAATTTTATTTATTCTAATTCTTTACCCGGAACAATTCTCCAGGTTCTTGCTCAAGCAAAATAAGAATGTCTAGGGTTACACTGGAAAAACCCTAGTGGTGCAGTAGTTAAGTGCTACATCTGCTAACCAAAAGGTGAGCAGTTCAAATCTGCCAAGCTCTCCTTGAAAATTCTGTGGAGCAGCTCTGTTCTGTCCTACAGGGTCTCTATGAGTCCAAATCAACTCAATGGCAGTGGGTTTAGTGTTGGTTGTCTATGTTATGGATCCCTAGGGGTGTAAATGGTTTGGAGCTTTGAGTCCATCTACAGGATCTTCAGATTAAAGGCCTTGTGATCTGAAAAATCAGCCTTTGAAAACCCCATTGGGCAGTGGTCTGCCCTGACACACATGGAATCACTGTGAATTGGAGTTGATGCCAGGGCAACTGGTAACTGGTATGGTTAGACTGGCAGTGTCACCCCCAAAATATTTAGAAGATAGATAAACAATTAGGCCAATAAGTAGCTCAGCGGTTCAGCACTCAATTGCTAACCAAAAGGTTGGTGATTTGAACCCACCATCCGCTCAGCAGGAGGAAGCTAAAGCAGTCTGCTTCTGTTAAGATTTCAGCTTTACAACAAAGGTCCACTCTTCAGACATGAATGGATTGGACTTGGCGATGCAGAGTGACCATATATTGGATGAACTTAATGGTTCTATGCATCTATAGGATATCATCCTGCTGACCTCAGGCTGGAGGAAGGAGAGTAGGTGGAGAGGAGGGGAAAGGAGACTATTGGAAGGATGAGACATGTATGGAGCAGAGAGGAATAGTGTGCTGTCACCGGGCAGGGAGAGCAGTGGAAGCTGCATATAGGTGGGCATGTAAATTTATATGGGAATGTACATTTTCACTCAGTCATAATAGCCAAGCCGAATGCCGTCCAGTCGTAATAAAAAAAAGGGATTTCAGCTTTGGAAATTCTATAGGGCAGTTCTCGTCTGTCTTATAGGGTCACTATGAGTCACAGTCGACTCAACAGCAATAGTTTTGGTTTTTGGATAAGGCTAGCGTGAAACGAAACTGGGTATCCCAGTTAGGTGCTCAGCTGCCGCCACAGTGTTAGCAATTTGAACCCATCCAGCAGCTCTGCAGGACAAAGACTTGGCAGCCTACTTTTGCAAAAATTGTAGCCAAGAAAACCCTATGGGACAGTTCTACTCTGTCACATGTGGTCGCTATGACTTGAAATTGACAATGACAGGCCAATAACTGTGCATTATAATGATAGTGTTTCATACAGTGATAACCACACTGATTATCAGAAAAGGGTTAGAAACTCTCAGAGGAGGGACAACACAGAGGGTTAAACCACGGGGAAGAGCCAGAAGGAAATCCTTTTTACTCACACTGGTAAAGTGTGTGCAGTTTTTTCTGTTCTTTTTCTTATCCTATGTTACGTCTTTCATCTAGCTAATGTAAAGAACATTTTGCAAGTTTATTCATTCTGATAACTGTTACCAGGGCTCCCAGATTGCTAACCCAGGACAGCAAGACCTCAACTATTTTTAAGTGAATACCTTAACGTGGTCACTGTAGCTGTTTTCCCCCTTTGAAGGTCTGCCAAAACAGACCACCTACACATCTACACATCTCCTAGGAGTTCCCAACATTTTTCCCAAAGGAGAGAGCAGGTGGCAGAGGACAGTCAGCTACAGAGAACAGGAGCAGAAACAACACATCTTTGTGTAGTTTTTCTCTGCATGTTCCATGCGTTCCGTGATTTGATACATTTTGCCCCATTTGCCTGTTGCTGTATTGTATTCTCTCTCTCCTCATCTCTGTCTCACTCTCTACAGACACATACACATACACAGACATTTTTAAATCACTTGAGAGTGAGCTGTAAACTTCACGCCTGTTTATCCTAAATACTTCAATATGTAATTCCTAAGAGCAAGGATATTCTCATGCATACCTAGAGCACCCTTATCAAAATAAAAAATTCTAACATGAATACAATAGTCCTGTCTAATTCACTATATTTAATTTATGACACAGTGCACTGAGAAAATCGGCGGCAAAAGACCTCTTGAAAGTGTTAAAAAGCAAAGATGTCACTCTGAGGACTAAGGTGGACCTCACCCTAGTTACATTTTCATTCACCTCATATGCATGTGAAAGCTGGACAATGAGTATGGAGGACTGAAGATTGATGTCTTTGAGTTACAGTGTTAAGGAAGAATGTTGAATACATAATGGGCTGCCAGAGAAATAAACAAGTAGGTCTTGGAAGAAATACAGCGAGACTGCTCCTTGGAAGCCAGGATGGACAGACTTTGTCTCACTTACTTTGGCTATGTCATTAGGAAGGACCAATCTCCAGAGAAAGACATCAAGCTTGATAAAATAGAGGGTCAGCAAAAAAGAGGAAGTCCCTCAATAAGATGGACTGACCTGGTGGCTGTAAAATGGGCTCAAGTGTTGGAATGCTTTTGAGAACCACACAAGACCAGGCAGTGTTTTGTTACGTTGTACATAGGATCACTATGAGTTGCAGTTAACTTGATAGCACCTAACAGCAACAATCTACAGTCCATAGTCAAATTTCCGTTATCCTGGGAGGCACAGTCAACATGGCACCCTAAACAGCACCATGCTGTTCCTCTGCAGCAAAGATCCAAAAAACTAAGACAGATCAAAAAGATCAATCCTGGAAACTACTTGAGAATTAGATGAAGGAACAAAGAACTAGATCAAATATCAAATGGAAGAAGACACTGATGGAAAACAGACTGAGGAGCAATTCGGAGTGGAGGTCTCCCATCAACTACAACGGCACAGTATTACTACCTTGAAACACAGCCAGCAGCAAACCCTTCCAGGGAGGACAGGAAGGCAACTTCACGGAACTCATACGGTAACCAGAGTGACACACTGTCTCATCCCTCAACTTTCTGGTGAGTAGAACCAACAACACCCCCACCTGGTAGCCCCCAACTTGTACCATAGATTCATACCTCTCAGCCCTTCTCACACAGCCCCTGGGTCTGCTCCACCTTCACTTGCCAGCCCCGATCACACTGACATTTTTGTCTCTTTCTTCCTTTTTTTCTCTCCCTCTTTGGCGGGCCACCTCCCTTCCCCCTCCCACCAGCCGCTGCCATGCCACCATGGCTGGACAGCCACCAGCCCGCTGCTGCCCCAGATACCCCTCACCTCCAGCTGCTGGCTCCTGCCTCACTGCCATTTTTCCGTCTCCCTCCCACCTAATCCCATAATCCACACCTCCTTCCTTCCCGTTGTCCGTAGTTCTGCCCTACCCCTACTGGTCTGCCTTCACCACGCCACTACTTTTTTCCTTTTTTATTTTTTCTCTCACCTACCAACACAGACCACCTCCTCCCATTCCCACTAGCCCCTGCAGTACCATGATGGACAAAATGCCATAGGCACATCAGCTTGCTGCTGTCCTGGGTTCATCTCGTCCCCAGCAGTCAGCCTCCAATGCATCACCAGTTTTTAATTTGTTCTCATTGTTTTTCCTTCTTTTTTTCTTTCTCCTTTCCACTGAACACCACCTGTCACCTCTCCCCCTTCCGACAGGCCATGGATCTGCCTCATCCTCACATGCCAGCTCCTGCTATGCTGCTCTTTTCTTTATTCTCTCTTTTCTCTTTCTCCCTCACACCTAATTCTGCAAATCTCTTTCCCCAAGGCCCCAAGGTGCACCCATGGCTAATGTGCTCCCAGTGCTGAGGCCTCCCACTGCACTGAGTCCACACTGTGCCTCCCCTCTGGCCACTCAACCAGCTGCTGAACAGTGGGAAGCAAGCTCGTACCACTCCCCAGCTGATACCCTTGCCCAGCTGGTGAGAAATTGTGAACACTCCCACACTGCTGGACCAACATCAAGAGGCAGACAGCACTCACCCAATGTGCCCTCAGCCACCTCGCCAAGTCAGTGTACAGTGAAGCAGGTTTACCCTACTTGCTGCTGCCCTGCCCACCCAGATAAGGTGATGAGGGTGACCGTGCCCACAAACAGCAAGCAACAAACCATGCCTGGCCTCTCTGCACTGACATATCAAAACAAAACAAAAAGCAGGGTGAAACAAACATACAATCAATAAAGAAAGAAAATAATACGTCAATATCTCAAAGACAGTAGACAATATCAAAACATAAAAAAGCAGGACAAGGTGGCTCCAGCAAGTGACCACAAATCAGATAACCTTTCAGTAAGAGAAAAGGCATTGGAACCACATGACATGGAATTCAATAAGCTAATATTTAGGGCTGCCCAAGTTTGGCTGGCTTTAAGTAATTAGGAAAGAGACCAAGGAAAACACAGACAAAACCAAGGAAAAAAGAGACAAAATCAAGGAAAACACAGAAAACAAGAGGAGAATTTAGGAATATGATACAAGAATAAAATGTCAAAATAAATACATAATTAGAAATCTTACAAAAACAGCTACTAGAAATCCAAAAGATAGTACAGAAAAGGAAGAAATATAAACTCATTCCATGAAGCCTAAATAATCCTGATACCACAGTCAAAGGTACCCATGAAAGAAAATTAGAGACCAATATTTCTGGTGACTATAAATGCAAAAATTCTATTCAATAGAATTCAGTATCACGTCAAAAAAATAAACACTATAACCAAGTGGGATTCATATCAGGTAGGACAAGATGGTTCAACATTAGAAAATCAATCAGTATAGATCATCACATAAATAGAACAAAATAAAAGAATCACACAATCATCTCAATTGATGCAGAAGAGATATTTGATAAGTGTAACACTCATTCCTGATAAAAACTCTCAATAAAATAGGAATAGAAGTGAAATTCTTCAACATAATAAAGGATATGTTTACAAAACTGGGACCCTGGTGGATGAGTGGTTAAGAGCTATGGCTGGGAACCAAAAGGTTGACAGTTCCAATATACCAGCTGCTCTTGGCAAACCCTATGGAGCAGTTTCTACTCTGTCCTGTAGGGTTGCCATCTCGCAAACTTCTACTACGGCTGCTGGTCACTCACGTAGCCAGGAGCTCCTACTCTCTTCTTCCAGCATCTGATTCCGGGACCACGATCCTGACCAATCTGACTGCACTGCACAGGGACTCCACAGAGTGGGCTACTCCTGAAACATTCAATCTGGAGCATTTTCTGGAAAACGGACAGTTTAAGAAAAGGAAACAGAAACAAAGAGAAAAGGGGAGCCTCGCACCATCAAGAAATGTGCACCGGGAGAAGAGCATGTCCTTGAGACCTGAGGTTCCTGCGCCAAGACGCTCCCTGGACAAAGAGTGATGCAATACCAGACTTTCCTCCAGAGCCGACAAGGGGAAAGCCTTCCCCTGGAGCGGATACCCTGAATATGGACTTGCAACCTATTGGACTGTGTAAGAATAAACCTTCCTTTGTTGAAGCCATCCACTCGGTGGCATTTCTGTTAGAGTGGCACTAGCTGACTAAAACAGTGATCATCACAATTATCAATAGAGATTCTGATTTAATTAGTCTGCGGTTGTTGTTGTTAGGTGCAGTGAAGTCAGTTTTGACTCATGGTGACGCTACGCATGACAGAATCAAACTGGTCTTGCACCATGCCCACAATTGTTTTTATGCTTAAGCCCATGGTTGCAGCCACTGTGTCAATCCATCTTGTTGAGGGTCTTCCTCTTTTTCACTGACCCTCCACTCTACCAACCACAAAGCCCTTCTCCAGGGATTGACCCCTGCTAACAATATGTCCAAAGTATGCGAGACATAGTCTCACCACCTTTGCTTCCAATAAGTGCTCTGGTTGTATTTCTTCCAGAACAGACCTGTTTGTCCTTTTGGTGGCCAAAGGTACATTCAATATTCTTCTGCAACACCACAATTCAACAGCATCAATTCTTCTTATTCACTGTCCAGCTTTCACAAGTATATGATGTGATTGAAAATACCATGGCTTGAGTCAGGCACACTTTAGTCTTCAAACGGACATCTTTGCAGCAGATTTTCCCAGTGCAATGAATGCATCTTTTGATTTCTTGACTGCTGCTTCCATGGGTGTTGATTGTGTTCTCAAGTAAAATGAAATCCTTGACAACCTCAATCCTTTCTTCATTTACCATGATGTTGCTTACTGGTCCAGTTGTGCGGATTTTTGTTTTCCTGTGAAGTGCAATCCACATTGAAGGTATGTGATGACAGTAGAGATGCCACCCAAGCCAAGTGCCGTCGAGGGATAGAGGTTACTATTTCACCCTCCATTTTCTCTTATGAGAAATAGGTTTATAATATCATTTTCTTAGGACATGTGATGTTAACTTTATGTATCAATTTGGCTAGGCTATGATGTCCTTTTGTTTGGTCAAACACTAGTCTAGACTTTGCTATGAAGGCATTTTGTAGATGTGATTAACATTATGTTACCATCTGTTGACTTTAAGTAAAGGAAATCACTCTTGACGATGTGAGTGGGTCTCATCCAATCAGTTAAAGGCTTTAAAGAAAAAACCAAAGTTTCTTGGAGAAGAAGGATTTCAGATTATAAATACTGCCTCATTTTCTATCCTGCCACACTGCCCTGCCCATTTCAGACTTGCCAGCCCCAACAAGCACACGAGCCAGTTTCTTTACATAGCACTGTCTCTTTTTATCTACCCGTATCTCCTTAATATGACAGTAACCTGCTTGGCTGCTAAGTGAAAAGTTGGAGGCTAAATAAAGTCCAGCAGAGGCATCTAGGAAGGATGCACTGGTGATCTGCTCTTGAAAACTCTATGAAGCATACCTGTGCTCTGACACACATGAGGTAGCGTAAGTCTGAATCTTATCGACAACAACTGGTAAAAGGGGGGAAAAAGGATATATATATGTATATAGTGTGTGTTGTATAAACCCAAACCCCACTGCCATCACATCAGATCTGACTCATAGCAACCCTAGAGACCCTAGAGGTCAGAGTAGAACTGCCCCATAGAGTTTCCAAGGAGCACCTGGCAGAGTTGTATTGCTGACCTTTTGGTTAGCAGACATAGCACTTAGCCCACTATGCCACCAGACTTTCCATCTAGATAGGTATCTATCTATATATTTATATATACATACAGAGTTCTACTCTGTATACACATTCTCTCTCTCTATACTATATATACTCTCTTTGTATATACATACTCTATATGTACTCTGTATAAATACATACAAAGTTCTACTCTGCCTCTAGGATCTCTAGGGTCACTATGAGTCAGATATGATGTGATGGCACTGGGGTTTTGGTTTATACAACACACACATATATACATACATATATATATTTTTCTCCCCGTTTACCAGTTGTTGTCAATAAGATTCAGACTTATGCTACCCAATGTGTGTACAAGTACAGGTATGCTTCATAGAGTTTTCAAGAGCAGATCACCAGTCTGTTCTTCCTAGATGCCTCTGCTGGACTTTAGCGCCCAACTTTTGACTTAGCATCCAAGCAGGTTACTGTCATACTAAGGAGATATGGGTAGATAAAAAGAGACAGTGCTATGTAAAGAAACTGGCTTGTGTGTTTGTTGGGGCTGGCAAGTCTAAAATGGGCAGGGCAGTGTAGCAGGATAGAAAATGTGGCACTATTTGTAGTCTGAAATCCTTCTTCTCCAGTAAACTTTGGTTTTTTTCTTTTAAAGCCTTTAACTGATTGAATGAGACCCACTTACATACATATATACATACATATATATAGATATGTCTCTCTCTCTATATAGTTATCTTATTATGTGACATCAAGTGAATTCTGAGTCATGAGGATTGACAATTAAGTTTGTGAATACATCCTAGAAACAGTACTATATACCTCATTGCTGAAAATCATTACCATCACATTTGAAGGACTCCCTTTGGGAAGCTATGCACCAACACAGCTGTCTAGTCCACTCTTCAAAGCAATTTTGGAACTTTTTTTCTGGAATGGCCATCAGAGCTGTCATCATACTATGCCTGATATCCTGAATGTCATCAAAATGTCTTCCTTTCAATATTTCCTTTCCCTTTGGGTAAAGAAAAAAATCACTGTGGGGCAGATCACGTGAGCAGGGAGGGTGTTCCATACAGTTATTTGTCTATTGGCTAAAAACTCCCTCACATACAGCTACACAATTAAGTTGGCCAATTTGCCACCTTGCCACCATGCACAATGGCCATTCCAGGAAGGGTTCCAAAATTGGTTTGAAGGGTGGACTAGGTACTGGCATTGGTGCACAGCTTCCCAAGGGGAGTACTTCTAAGGTGACCATAGTGATATTCAGCAACAAGGTATATAGCTCTTAGGACAATTAAGTCCACAAACTTAATTGTGGGCCCTCATAAACAACAAACCCAAAAACCCACTGCCAAGAACAGATTCCAACTCACAGCAACTACATAGAGTTTCCAAGCCTGTAAATGTCTACAGAGGCCAATTGCCACAGCTTTCTCTGACAGAGGCACTGGTGGCCTTGAACCACTGACCATTCAGTTAGCAGTCCATTGCTTTAACCACTGTACTACCACGACTGCTGTAAATGTTACTACAAACCTAACTGGAGTTCGTGCCGCCTTCTGCGAACAGTCAGTCTTTGAGACAGGGGTGAGATGAGTAGGCAAGGAGACGTAGGGCGTAGATTCCTCCAAACTGCCTCCCCAAGACAGAAACTAAACCAAAACACACTGCTAATGAGGCAACGATGACTCGTAGTCAGTAGAACTGCCCCATAGAGTTTCTGGGGATCACCTGGTGGATTTGAACCGCCGAGACTTTTTCGTTGGCAGATGTGGCACTTAATCACCGTGCCACCAAGGTTTGCAAGAAATGGAGACTAAACCTAAACCAAACCCAAACCCGCTGCTGTAGAGTCGATTCTGACTTACAGAGACCCTATAGGTCGGAGTAGAACTGTTCCACAGAGTTTCCAAAGAGCACCTGGTGGATTTGAACTGCCGACCTTTTGGTTAGCCAATGTAGCACTGAACCAATGGAGACTAGCTGGAGGTTTTATAGGAGGAGATAAGGCTTTAAGAGTCCTAGGAATTTACAGAATGTTAATCTTCTTTAGGTGCTCACAGTAGTCACTGCCAGATGTGTTGCTATCTTAACTGATATTTGGGGCCTGGAGGTGATCTGGTTATCATATAACCTCCAGGCTGACTTCCATTGTTTTATTCTTTTATTATCTTTCTATTATTATCACTTGTTTTTTTCCCCATAGTCTTTAAAAAGAGAGCCTAGTCTTTATTGTTAGAGAAACTAGAAGAAACAATGGAAACCTTGTTGGAAACATGCTTGGAAACAGAGTTAAGAAAATAGTACAGGCTATGTTCAAGTTGCAGCCACTAATTTAACGCTGCCTGTTCCATAAATAAAAATCACTGTCCAGTGGATTCCTGCTCATAGTGACCCTCTAGCCCAAAAGCCAATTGCTCCATAGTGTTTCATAGGAGCGACTGGCAGGTTTAAACACTTTCTAGTTAGCAGATGTAACACTAAGCCACTATTCCACCAGGGTCTCCGTTCCATAAATAGTTGCTCAATAAATACTTGCTCAATAAATGAGGTCTTGGCTGTACATTGCAATTTTGGCTTGCTTTTACCCAAATCTAAGAGCAAGTGTGGAAAAACCTGAAAAGCCTGACACCCAGACCGTCACATATGGCACATAAACTGCCCCTTCCTATGGGAATGTGCAACGAGATATCCCAAATCTTCTGGGCTTTAGGATTCCAGCTCGTTCTTCGTTTGTGGATGCCCAACTCTGTGCTTGATTTTAATTTCAGTCTGAGAGACAAAACAAAACAAAAACAAAAAACCACAAGTCCAGCCAAAAGGAGGCCCTTGGTCTGAAGACTGAAATCATGAGTCACAGATTTAGGGCTCGGATTCAGGCGCAGCGGGAACTGTGGCCGTGCGTGGGCGGGTGGGGTCCAGTAGGCATGCCTATCGGGGATGAGAAGTAGTGCGGCTCAAGGCCACAGCCCGGCTGTCCTGTGGCGGCTCTCTCGAAGATAAACCCCTTCCTCCCTTCGCGTGCATCCCAGGCCGCCGTCTGTCAAGGCGTCCCAAGGGTTCGGGAGGGGGCGGTGCTCGCGCTCCCGGTCGCCGCCCCTGCGGCCACATCACCAAACACTCGGCTCCCCCTCGGGCTGCGCGGCAGCTGCGCCTGCGCGGAGCCGCCACGCGGGGGCGGGGCGGCGGGGGAGAGCCGGCCGCAGGCGCCGGCGCCCAGGCTGTCAGCGCGGGGCCGTAACGGCGTGAGGAGCCGCGCGAGCTGCAGGGAGTCACGGGCTGGAGCCGCCGCCGCCGCCTCCCGCCGCCGCCGCCGCCGCCAGGGGACTAGGTGAATACCCCCCACCCCCCGCCGCGGGCGCCTGCATCCGTCTGAGATGGGGTCCCCTCTCACGGGTCGTGGCTGCCGCGCTTCGGGGCAGGTGGTAATGGAGAGGAAGTCTCAGCGCCGGCGGGGTCGGGCGCATCCCAGCTCACGGGGGAGACAGGGACAGAATCTCCGGCTGTGACCCTCCTGCGTGAGCGCGGACCGGGCCGGGCAGCGGGCCTGGCGGGGGCGGCCGTGCGGCGGGGCCCCTCGCCCGCCGCGCCCGCCGGAGCCGCAGAGGGCTCGCCGAGGCCGCCGCGGAGCCCCCGCCGGGAGCGCCGGAGCCCGGCTCGCCGCGCCTGGCTCCCCGCGCCTGGCTCACCGCGGGCGCGGGTCGGCTGGCCCCGGGCGCCCGCAGCGAAGCCGACGGCTCCGAGGCGGGATCAGACAGCTGGCGGTGGCTGAGTGATGGGAGGAAGGTGAGCCGGGACGGAGATGCTGCGAGGCAGGCTCGGCTCACCGCACACCCGCTGCCGCGGGGCTCGGGACCTGCCCCGTGTCACCGTCCTTTCATTCTGTTCTTTCTGTTTTATCTGAAGTACATCTTAATAAAAAAACGAAACGGTTGGTTTATAGAGTACATGTATATACATATATACTACACATACGTGTGTGTGCATGTATGTGTATATATATGCAAGCTTTCTCTAAATGGCCTATTTTTGAAATTGAGCTATATTTCATGTACCCTAAAATTTACCTAATAAAGGGTACAATTTATTGGTTTTTAGTGCATTCTCCAGGTTTTGCAACTGTCACGACTGTTTAATTCCACAACATTTTCAACCCTTTGGAAGAAATCCTACACCCATTAGTAGTAGTCACACCCCAGTCTCTCATGCTAACCCCTGGCAACTGTGTTCTGCTGTCTCTGTGAATTGTCCTATTCTTCACATTTCATATAAATAGAGACATACAGTATATGCCTGTTTGTGGTTTAATTTCTTTTACATAGCGTGTTTTCAAGGTTCATCCATTCTTACATCCAAACCCAAACCCACTGCCTTGATTCCAACTTACAGCAACGCCGAAGGACAGAACAGCACTGCCCCATAGAGTTTCCAAGGAGTGCCTGATGGGTTTGAACTGCAACCTCTTGGTTAGCAGCCTTAGCACTTAACCACTACACCAGTTACATCAGTACGGAATTTTTTCTTGTGGCTAAATATTCCCCAGAAGTCTTGGTGGTCTAGTGGTTAAGTGCTGCCCTGGAAGCCAACGCGTTGGTAGTTCAAATCCACCTGGCACTCCTTGGAAACTCTATGGGTCGGTTCTGCTCTGTCCTGTAGGGTCACTGTGAGTCAGAATCGACCTTGTGGCAATGGGTTTGGATTGCCAAGCCAGCCATGTTTGGGATTTTTAAAATAGTGTTTTGTATGCTGTTGTTACTTGTTGCAGATTACAGATCATGGAGACCCCATATGTGCAGAGTAGGACTGTCCATAGGGTTTTCAAGGCTGTGACTGTTCCTAAGTTCATAGCCAGACCTGTCTTCTGAAGTGACTCTGGGGGGTTATGAACCTCCAACCTTTCAGCTAGTAGTCCAGCCCTTCACCATTTGTGCCATCTAAGGACTCCTTTGTACGAGTAGATTGCTGCATGATTTTGTTTATCCATTCACCAGTTGATGAGCATTTGAGTTATGTGCATTTTGGGGCTGTTATGAGTAATGCTGCTGGACGTGCAAGTTGTTGGGTGGATGTGTTTTTACTTCTCTTGAGTTTTTATCCAAGAGTGAAACTACTCTATGTTTAACTTTCTGAATTGCTGCTAAACTGTTTGCCAGGGGGCTGCTCAATTTTACATTATCACCAACAATGTGTGTGAGGGTTCCAATTTTTGTACATCCTTGCTAACACTTGTTATTGTCTATTGGTTACTGTTCTATTTTTAAAAAACATTATGAGCTGTTTTTTATTATAACCATCATAGTGGGTATGCTGCGGTGTCTCGTTGTTTGATTTGCATTTTCCTAGTGGGTAATGGGAAACCCTGGTTTCACAGTGGTTATGTGTTAGGTCTGCTGGTCAGCAGTTCATATCTGCCAGGTGCTCCTTAGAAACTCTGTGGGGGCAGTTCTACTTTGACCTATAGAGTTGCCATGAGTCAGTGGTGGTGGGTTTGGTTTGGAATGGGTAATGATGTTAAACATCTTTTCATATGTCAGCTATTTATATATCTTCTTTGGAGAAGCATTCAGATCCGATAGCCATGTTTTAATTACGTTATTGAACTTTTTACTGTGGAGTTGTATTTTAATTTACAGAAAGAAATTTTAGGTTTGGGGGATGCACTATCTAAAAAATCGGCCAACCTGATACCAAAAACTGTAATTGCGTATACTTGGCTGGGTATAAGTTGAGTAAGTGCTGTATAAATCTTTTACAGTACTCCATGTGTTCATTTGTAGGCATGTGTGTGGCCCTTCCCCTTTTGTGGTATCTTGAGAAAAACAGCAAAGATGAGTTCCTAGCCAGAGTCAAGAGAAACCATACACAGGTGGCATTTTCATCTGTGCCATGTGTGTTTGAAAAGGCCCGGTTATACTTTAATTACAAATAATTTGTATGGATGGCTAGCTAAACAGACTATCAAAACCTGACAAGCACAGGTGATGAAAAACTTTATGTGCTTCTATGTGCAAAGTAGAGGATCTTTTTTCCCTAAGTTTGTGTAGTCTATCATTGGTGGGTTAGAAGGCTGGCAGTTTGAATTAACCAGGTGCTCCTTAGAAACCCTATGGAGCAGTTCTACTCTGTCTTACAGGGTCGCTGTGAGTTGGAATCAACTCAGTTGCACTGTTTTTTTTTTAAATCACAATTATGATCCTTTGTGGATGGTGAATGAATGTAAGTGATGGTGATGAGATAAGAGCCACCTGCAGCTGAGTGGGTGCCGTTATGCTTATCTCATAGCTTAGTCTGTCAGTGGGAGTTCCTCAGTGCTGCAGGTGGTTAAGCACTTGGCTACTAATCCAAAGGTTGGAGGTTCGAACCCACCAGGAGGCACCTTGGAACAGAGGTCTGGCAACCTGCTTTGGAAAAGTCACAGCCATGAAAAACACATGGAGTAGTCTGACTCTGCACATATGGCGTCACCATGAACTAGAATCAATTTGGCAGCAATTATCACTTTTCAATTTCTTAGTGTACAGCTAATCAGCATAGGCTTCAGGTCTTACATTGCAAAAAACACGGAAAAAGCCATGATTTATCTGTCAGCCAGAAAAGGCCACAACCGGTTTAGACCAGCCCCGTGTGCTTCCACCTAGGAACCCGACTTAACTGGTATTTTCCAAACCACCTTCTCTTGAGATTTCATCACAATAAAGCCAAGAATCCTTGCATCTATCACAAAGGGAAGAAGGAACCTGTGACCCTTTTATAGCCTCCACTCCCTCCCTTCCAAAGGATCTGCCTTGTTTAAATGACAGATTTCCAAAATCCAATCTCTTTTCCCCCAGTGTTGTTGTTTGATTCTGTCACGTCTGTTTCCGAATCATATTGATCCCTTATGCCAGAGTAGAACTGCCTCATAGGGTTTTCTAGGCTGTAATTTTCACAGGGGACCAGGCAGTGTTTCTTTTTGTTGTAGGTAGCTTCACTATGAGTCAGAACCAACTTGGTGGAGCCCGAAAACAACAATCTGTACAGGAGCAGATCGCCAGGTTTATCTCTGCTGAGTGGACCACGGCTCTTTCTTTCCCCTCCAACTAGCTTCCTCAAAACTTATTGTAAAAGGGCATTGCTGTCTTTCTCAAACTTAAGTCCTTAGTATCTCCTCTTGAATGCCAGGCATATTTGCTGCCACAGTTTACTCTCAAAATCTTTCTTAGAAGTTTAGTTTACTCTCAAAATCTTAGAATTTTGTAACTTGACACCAGAGTGTTTTATGGATCGCACTTCCTTCCCAGAAGTTCAAGATAATTTTTGTATAAATCTAATCTGTTTAAAAACATACTATGAAGTATCAGAAACGTACGAGAAGCTAAAAGGAAAGATTTCCAAATAGAAGTAATGGATAAGCTGTTGATTACAAGTGTAGCCAAGGCCAAGTGCCGTCGAGTTGGGATTACAAGTGTAGGAAGAGTCTAATTTTGTTCTTCAACTAATACATTATAAAGCAAAACTCCACTGTTGCTGAGTTGATTCCAACTCATAGTGACCCTATGAGACAGAGTAGAACTGCTCCATAGAGTTTCCGGGGAGTGCCTGGCATATTGGAATGGCTGGCATTTAGGTTAGTAGATATAGTACCTAACCTCTAAGCCACCAGGGTTTGCATTAATAAAGCAAAGGGAATATTACTGAATACTTTTATGCTTTGCTCCCATCAATCATAGAAGGAGGCTGTTTCACTACATGACCAGCGTATGTATGTGTTTTATTTTAGCTGATGAAATGAATATCGAACATAATGGAACCGTGAGAAGCCTTGGTTGTGCAGTGTTTAAAACTTGAGGCTGCTAGGTGCTTTTGAAACTCATCAGCTGTTCCATGGGAGAAAGATGTGGCAGTTTGCTTCTGTAAAGATTATAGCTTTTCCTGAGTAGTTCTCTGGCCCCTGGTGTCTTTAGTGCCATTCATTCAGAAGGAATGTACATAGGGGACAATGAGAAGTGGGGACAAGTTTGAAGAGGTGATCACCGATAAGTGCTCGTCAGAACTGACCTGCCTCTGCTATAGAAGAGTTCTAGGCACTTTTCATCATCTCTGTGTAATTACTGCAGTTAGATTTATTTGGCTTGAAAAGATATGGAAATAATAAATGTAGAAATACAATAAAACCTGAGGAAGCTGGAACCTGTGTAAGGCAGAAATCTGAGAAAGCTATAGAAAAGTGGTAAGACTGCATCCTGTCCAAGGCCCAAAACTTGTGAGAACTGGAAAAACGAGGCCATCCTGTCAGGTTCTGGCTCTCACAGGTTTCACTGTGTCTCCGTTAGGGTTCGGGGGTAAGGACTGTCACTTATCCTGTTGTAGTGCGAGTGGATGTAATCAGATTGCTTCCCACCCCCACCCCCATTAGCTGCAGTGAGGAAATAAGAGTTTTGACTGGAGGATACTGAACTCAAATCTACTGCTGCCAGGTCAATTCCAACTCATAGCGACCTTGTAGACAGAGTAGAAGTGCTCTGTAGAGTTTCCAAGGAGCGTCTGACTGATTTGAACTGCCAACCTAATGGTTAGCAGACATAGCACTTAATCACTAGAGGTAAATGCTATGGGATAATGGAATGTTTTGGAAGTCCAGTTAAAACTTGCCCTTGTTTTTGAAAATGTGGTTGTTGAAATGGAGATCAGTAGACAGTATGAAGGTTCTGGAAGATGGGAAAAGGAAGCAAGAATGAAAGAATTTGGAAGGGAAGTTGTAGGCTATAAAGGCAGAGTCTATTTAGACATTTTTGACTAAGGGAAGTATCTAAATAAGAAAAGTGGAGGAAACCATTTTTATTCTGTCCCTGTTCCCTTTGCCCCTCCTTGTTCTTTCTTGCTGCTGTTTTCTCCTAGACTGCAGAAATCAGACTGTGATTATATTGTTCATGCTGAAGGTTCTAAGTGTGTTAATTATACCTCCTCTCTTTCTCCAGATTCTAATCAAATTAAGATCAGATTCAAGAAGCCAGGTGAGGATTAAAATGCTGTTAAAAACTATTAAAATAATAGTTCAGTTTTCATTTCTGGTAAAGCTGGATTGGAGAACTTGGTTTATATAGGTGTTTCTTCTGTTCCTTCTTAATTAACCTACCTGGATGAAATTGTTAAAGGAAAAAAAACAGAGAACAGTGGCTTTTGAGTTACCTCTGACTCATGGCCCGCTCTTGTGTGTCGGAGTAAAACAGTGCTCCGTGGGGGTTTCAGTGGCTGATATTTTTCAGACATACATCGCCAGGGCTTTATGCTAAGGCATCTCCTGGGTTAGTGACCAAATGCATTAACCGTTTATACCACTCAAAAAACCCACTGCTGTCAAGTCAGTTCCCACAGTGACCCTATGGGACAGAGCAGAACTCTCCATAGGGTTTCTGAGGAGCAGCTGGGAGATTCAAACTGCCAGTCTTTTGGTTAGCAGACGAATGCTTAACCACTGTGCCTCTAGGACTACTCAGGAGCAGCTAAAACTGTAGCTCCTATAAAAAGGCAAGTCTGTCCTGCAAAGGTGGAGAAGCTTTTCTCATAGGAATTGGAATGGATGACTTCTCTCTTTGAGGGCGGGTAAGTCCAAGAGCCAGTGACAGCCTGGGGGTGGGGCCTGTTGGGAACATTGACCTTTATCCCCATCTCAGTTCTTTGATAAGTCACTTTCCTTTAGGAGTTGAAAAAGACCACAAGCGTTCCTTTAATCCTGTTTTCTCCTACTTAGAGGAATGAAAGTTCTATTGTTATTGTGCAGAGGAAAATAAACAGCTCTCCTGCACATCTTAAGTCTGTTTGGGTTATAGGGTTCTGTAGGCTCGCCCAATCACTGTCTATAAAATTGAAACTCAGAATGTAGTGCTCTTAGAAATACTAAACGTCACCATTTCCTTAGCTTTTGACTCAGCAAATATTGGTACAAACAGTATGCTCAGGTGTTGACCAAAAGGTTGGAAGTTTGAGCCCATGCGGAGGTGCCTTGGAAAAAAGCCCTGGTGATGTCTGTTTCTGAAAAATCAGCCCCTGGAGATCTGTGGAGCACCGTTCTCCTCTGACAGACATGGAGTTGCTGTGAGTCAAAGCTGACTAGACAACACCTGGGATTGAGTGTGTATCGGGCACTGAGGATTCGGTGATAATCAGGAATTGATCTCTACTCTAGAAAGCAGGGCTTTGAGCCCGGTGGTTCTAGTTCCAGTGCTGAGAATTTGTATTTCCAGTTCTTAGCCGAGGTGTGAACCAGGACAAACCAGTTGGAAACCATGACAGAGAGACAATTCATATAAATATAGTTTTAATAAGGCATAAAAAGTGTAACAACGTGTGGAGTACTTTGAGACCACAGAGGAGGAACTAATCTAAGAGGTGAGGGGAGTGGTAAGCTGAGATCGTAAAGCGGAATACTGAGCAGTCTTGGGAAGGGGAACGGTGAGGGTGAGCAAGAGCGTCCCAGGCCAGAAGGAAAAGTGGGACAGCCAGGAATGGATAGAGGATGTAGTACGTTTCTTTTTAGTCTGTGGTTACCTACTCATGGATTGCGACCATAATTTTTTTAAAATTATTATTATGATTAAGTGAGAGTGTAGAGTCCAAGTGAGTTTTGCATACCCTCCTCTCTACAACTCTGTCTGCTCTCCCCACTCTGTGACAGCGTACACTTCGTCTTCACTCTTCTGGTATTCTCCCGGTAAACATCTGTCCCCTCCTCTCTGCCCTTTCCTTTCCTCTCCTCTCTAGAAAGAAACCAGTAGGACAGCCGTCTATAAATATATAAAACCATAAAGTACACACGCCACATGCTCACTCTGTGTCTCTAAGTCCCAGCCCACTGTTTGTCTGAAGTGTTGGCCTCAGTACTGGTTTCAGCTCTGGGCCAGCAGCAAATCCAGGGGCCATGTTCCCAGGGCATCTTCCACTTTGTTGGACCATTAATTCTAGTCTTTTAGTAGAGTTCCTGATCGGCACACTTCTTTTTCTCGTGCTGTGTCAGGAAGTCTACATTGTGTTCCCTGTCAGGGCTGTGTCTGATGGTGGCCAGGCACCATCTGGTTCTTTTGATCTCATGCTGATGTAGTCTCCCGATCATATGTGTCCTCCTTTCTTCTGGATTCATTTTTACCTCGAGTCTCTGATGTTTCCGGTTGTCATCTGCCTGTTCCGGCGGATTGGGACCAGTCGATGTTCCTCTTATGGCAGCTTGCTTGACCAACATATTTTAAAAGCGAAATATAAAATAAGAGGGAGTCACACATATATTTACTAGATTGACATTTTAAGGTTTGAAAATCTTTTCAATAGAAGAACAGAGTAAAGGTCTGGTATGGTCAGAGTCAGAAGTCTTTGATGGGTGAGGGGGGATTATGAAAGGTCACCAGTCAGTGTATCCAAATGCAGCCACCACCTGTCTGTCACTTGGAGGCTTATGTGTTGTTAAGAAGCCAGATGAATCTCCGTGAAGCTTCCAGACTAAGACAGGCTAGAAAGAAAGACCTGGCAACCGACTTTACAAAACCTACAACCTCTGAGTCCTAAGATATAGGATCCTGTGCAGGGGGTCACCGTAAGTCAGGGGCCAATTTGACAGCAGACAAGAACAGCAAGTTAAACTTATTAAAGAGTTTGGATTTATCTTAGGAGAGATGAGAAAGTAGCAATGTTTTAAATACGAACTGATCACGTACATATTTTCTAAAGACCCTTTTGTGTGCCTGGTTTTTCTCTTAACTCAAATATAAACTTCAGATTCCTTCACCCAGTGTGGCATGCATTTCATAATCTAGTTCTGGTCTATTTCTTCAGAAGAATTTTTCCACTATTCTGTTACTGGAACCATGCTTGGTTGCATCAAGATTGAAAACTGGGTGAAAGCAGGTCTTGTGTCTTGTCTTTTCCACATAGAATCCTTGGCATCTAGCACAGTTGCTGGCACACAGGAGTGGCTAAGAATATCTTTGTTAGTAGACTCTAAATGCCCTCAATATTAGCTGGTATTTATAAAACTGTTACATATAAGTGGAATATAATTGATGCTTCTAGTAACATTTGATTTTGGAAAAGGAAATAGTTTTTATTAGAAATTTTTTTTCTGAGTTAGTGATAGAATCACATTCAATTATTTAAAAAGCTCTTTTTTAAAAAAGGATCTGTTATTTTAAAAAAAGATCTGTTATTTTTTTTTTTTACTAGATTTCTAGTAACTACCTAAACTAAACCCTCCCCCCTTGCCCTCCCTCCCTCCCTCTCCTCCCTTGCAGCTGTCAAAGAGTCTTTTCTTCTATACACAAGTCTGTTTTTGAGATCTTATCGTAGAGGTCTCATACAGTATTTGTCCTTTTGTCGCTGACTACTCAACATAATGTCTTCCAGTTGAAACCAGTTTAGGAGATGTTTCCTGGAATCATCGTTATTCTTTATCATTGCGTAGTGCTCCATTGAGTATATGTACCACAGTTTACCTATCCATTCTTCTCTTGTTGGGCATCTGGGTTGATTCCACCTTTTTGCTATTGTGGACTGTGCCGCGATAAACATTCTGGTGCATGTGTCCGTTGGTGTGAAAGGCCTTGAATCTGTAGGATATATTCCAAGTAGTGGAATTACTGGGTCAAATGGCATATCAATATCCATTTTTTTAAGGAAGCGCCAGATTGCCTTCCAAAGAGGCTGGACCATTTTGCAACCCCACCAACAGTGTAGGAGGGTTCCACTTTCTCCACAGCCTCTCCAGCATTTGTTGTTTTGTGTTTTCTGGATCATGGCCAATCTTGTTGGGGTGAGATGGTATCTCATTGTTGTCTTGATTTGAATTTCTTTAATAGCTAAAGATCGTGAACATGTCCACGTGTGTTTTTTGGCTGCCTGGATCTCCTCTTTGGTGAAGTATCTGTCCATCTCCTTTGCCCATCGCTTAATTGGATGGTTTATCTTCTTCTTATTGATATTTTGTAGTATCTTATAGATTATGGAGATCAGGCGTCGATCTGACATAGAGTTGCCAAATATTTTTTCCCACTCTGTGGGTGTTCTTTTAATTCTATTAATAAAGTCTTTGGATGAGCAAAAGTGTTTGATTCTTAATAGTTCCCATTTATCTACTTTCTCTTCTGTTGATTGAGGTTTCTTTGACAGATTTTGGAGTCTGTCCTCATTGTGTATTAAAACTTCCATTGTTGTTCCTACCTTTTCTTGGATGAGCTTTATCGTTTTAGGTTTGATATTGAGGTCTTTTATCCAGTTGGAGTTGGTTTTTGTATAAGGTGTAAGATACGGATCTTGATTCAGTTTATTGCAGATAGATAACCAATTTTGCCAGCACCGTTTGTTGAAGATGCTGTTTTTACCCCAGTTTAATGTCTTAGGGCCTTTGTTGAATATCAACTGTTCATAGGCAGATGGTGTCATCTCTGGGGTCTCAATTCTGTTCCATTGATCAGTCTGTCTGTTCTTGTACCAGTACCAGGCTGTTTTGACCACTGTGGCAGTGTAGTATGTTGTAAGGTTGGGTAATGAGAGGCCTCCTAGTGTGTTCTTCTTCTTTAGTAGTGCCTTACTTATCCGGGGCTTCTTCCCTTTCCAAACAAAATTGGTAATTTGTTTCTCCATCTCATTAAAAAATGATGCTGGAACTTGTATTGGGATTGCATTATATAAATAAATTGCTTTGGGTAAAATAGACATTTTCACAATGTTAAGTCTTCCTATCCATGAGCAGGGTAGGTTTTTCCATTTATCTAAGTCTCTCTTAGTTTCTTGTAGTAAGTTTCTTGTAGTAGTTCTCTTTGTAAAGGTCTGTTGTTTCTCTGGTTAGATTAATTCCTAGGTACTTTGTCTTCTTAGGGGCTATCACAAATGGTATAGATTTGATAATTTCCTCCTTAACAGTCTCGTTGTTGGTATAAAGGAATCCTACTGATTTACTTATGTTTATCTTGTAAGGGATCTGTTATGTTTTATTAAAACAGTAGAATGATTTCCTCTGTCTAAGACCAAAGAACAAACAGTGGTGACTTGGGTATTTCTCCTCCCAAGGTGTCCCGCACAGTGGAGCAGGCAATTCAGCAATTAGTTTGTTTGAACATACAGACATTCTCCGAGGACTCATCAAAAGGGGGTCCTAGAAAGATAGCTGAGACAAAAGGAATAATTCAAAATGGCTATCATGGAGCTTGAAGGAGAATCACCAGGAAACAGATTCCAATCTTAAAATCAAAAAAACCACTGCCATTGAGTTGATTCCGACTCGTAGTGACCTTATAGGTCAGATAGAACTGCCCCATAAAGTTTCCAAGGAGTGCCTCGTGGATTTGAACTACCAACCTTTTGATTAGCAGATGTAGCCATTAACCACTGCCCCACCAGGGTTTCCAGATTCCTATCTTAGAAGAAGTAAAAATACCCTCACCTCCCTAAAAGCTTACAAATAAAAATTTAATGATGCCGGTTTGTTGCTGGAAAGTCTGGTGGTGTAATGAGTTAAGTGCTACGGCTGCTAACCAGAAGATCAGCAGTTGAAATCTGCCAGGCCCTCCTTGGAAACTCTGTGGGGCAGTTTTACTCTGACCTGTAGTGTCCTATGAGTTGGACCTGACTCAATGGCAGTAGGTTTCTTTTTTAGTTTGTTGTTAAAAGAATGATTATACAGTCACAGAAATGATGACTTCACAGAATTGAATTGTGGAATCCAACCGTGAAAGAAAAATTCTTTCAGTGTATGGTTCTGGTAAATGGCAAGGAACGTTGTGAAAAATTCATGAAAGGTAGATGGATTTCAAGTTCTGATTCATCTTTCTCTTTTTTTCATTTAAGATTTTTTTTTTTATTTAACATAACTGAGTAAAAATGTATATTCACATGTAAATTTACATGCCCCCCTATATGCAGCTTCCACTGCTCTCCCTGTCCGGTGACTGCACACTATTCCTCTCTGCTCCATACATGTCTCATCCTCCCAACAGTCTCCTTTCCCCTCCTCTCCGTCCACTCCCCTTCCTCCAGCCCGAGTCAGCAAGATGATATGCTATAGATGTATAGAACCATAAAGTGCTTCCAACATATGGTTACTCTGCATTGCCAGGTCCATTCCATTCCTGTCCAAAGAGTGGACCTTTGTTATAATTTATGGGAACGGGCAGCATCAGGGCCGGGGGCCATGCTCTCAGAGGAACCCCAAAACCGCTGGACCATCAATTGAGGTCTTTTAGTGGAGATCTCATGATGCACCTCTTTTTATTCTTGTGTTGCCAGTGAGGCTCCTCTCTGTGAGCTCCGTCATGGCTATCACTGGTGGTGGCCAGGCACCATCTGGTTCTTCCGGTCCCAGGTCGATGTAGGCACCCACTCTTGTGGGGGTCTCTGTCTTCTCGGTTGTCTTTACCGCATGCCATTTTGGCCCTCGGTGAGTCATCTTTCTCTTTAATATATTTGTGAGACATGTGGCCAGCTTGCTAATTAGTTTTATAATTTAGGTTTTTATATGCCTTTGACTAGAATGCCAGCATCAAATTTTGCTACAGTGGGATGCTTTTTAAAAAATACTGAGTTTTATATTTTAATGTTCTTTGGGATCCTATTTTAAGCAGTACATTGTAGAACTTAAATTGAAACTGTTAACCTTTATATGTTTATGTTAAGGAAATGATTCCAAGTATGGGACTGCCTTATGCACAAAGACATTTGTTTTCATTGCAATACAGTTTGATCAAGCTGTAGGATATTGATTCATTAAAATGTGATACTTGAAGATGTTACCATTGAAAGTGCTCTTTTGGAACACTGGTTTCTTACTAATTTTTTAAAAATCATCCTATACATTTATTATTAAAACAAAATAGCCATAAAGGTTGAATTTAGTTAGTATGTGTACTTTTGACATGGGTACAGATTATTAGCTCTTAAGCTCCATTTAATATAATCTGATTTTAAGCAGTTGAGTAAATACATTAAGGATAATGTGAGCCAAATTTCTCACTATCACTAAGGGAGTGATAAATATTAAAAGGAAGAAGGTTGACATAAACTCTTTGATGGTGGAATAGAAGTATATATATCACTTTGAACCCTATTTTGAACAGTTTTCTGGATGAAAACCCACTGCCACTGAGTCAGGTCCGACTCATAGTGACCCTAGAAGTCAGAGTGGAACAGCCCCATAGAGTTTCCAAAGAGCGCCAGACAGATTTGAACTGTCAGTCTCTTGATTAGCAGACATAGCACTTAACCCACTATGCTACCGGGGTTTCCAGGGTTTTCACAGACACAGAAACATACATACAAATATTTTTATATGAACGTACATACATATTTCCTAGCTGTCGTCTTAGAGGAGCTAGAGGCACTGACATAATAGCAGTGAGTGAACCTACCACTCACATCTTGCTTTCTAAGCACCTTGTGCACTGCAAAGAACTAGGACTTCTTGGAGAAATAGCTAGGGGCTGGGACAAAGAAAGTTAGTATGAGCCTGGAACAATACCTTCTTGTGCCAGGAAGTGAGGCAATACTCTCATAATAATGGAGACATGCCAGAAGGATGTTGCACAGTGGGCTCTCGTTGACTAAATCTAGGTGATTTGAGCATCAAAATAAATAATGATGTTACAATCAACAAATTATAACTGAATAAAAAATGAGAATTTCCTGTGTCTCTATTGATATAACTAAATAAATGAGACAGGGTACTTCCTGCCATTAAAATGCCAGTAAATAAATGTAGAAGGAATGATAATTTAGAAAATCTCCATTTGCGAACCATAGTAGTAATAACTGATTCAGGCCAGAATCATCAGTGGATGCTAAAGCTAGTGGGTAGAAGTTTAACAACGGGACATTTACACAGCTTTAGTGATCACCCCGGAAGCACATATTAATAATAAAAAGAAAGTAGTAACAGTTTTAACCTGGAAGACACCACCTTGATCAAATGATGCAAGTTAACATGTGGAACCGGTCCATGTTGTGTCCCTCTCAGTGTGAGAAATCGCCAGGCAAACCCAATTTGAAGGACGCTCTACACACGGCTGGGCTACACTATAACCTCTGTTCAACCAAAGGAAACCGTGGTGGCATAGTGATTAAGAGCTACAGCTGCTAACCAAAAGGTCGGCAGTTCGAATTCACCAGGCTCTCCTTGGAAATCCTATGGGACAGTTCTACTTTGTCCTATAGGGTCTCTATGAGTTTGAATCAACTTGATGCCAAAGAGTTTGCTTTTCTTTTTAACTCAGTCAAAAATATCAAAGTCATGAGAGAAAAAGACAAATCGAGAAACTGTTTCACATAGAAGGGGATTAGAAAGATGTAAAAATCAAATGTGATGTACAATACTGAATTAACTCTAGGCCAGAATATTTTTAAATACATTTTGGATGTTAATACAGTACATACAGTTTACGAACAGTAATCAAATTTGTTAAAGTAGATAACAAACAACACAAAAAAAACCTATTGCTGTCGTGTCAATTCCAACTCATAGTGACCCTACAGGACAGAGTAGAACTGCCCCAGAGAGTTTCCAAAGAGCGTCTGGTGGATTTGAACTGCTGATCCTTTGGTTAGCAGCTGTAGCACTTAACCATTACACCACTAGGGTTTCTTCAGTAGATAACAGTATTGTATAAAACCCAAAAAAACCCCAAACCCCTTGCCGTGGAGTTGACATATAGCATTCCTGTAGGACAGAGCAGAACTGCCCCATGCATTTCCAAGGAGCACCTAGTGGGTTTGAAATGCCAGCCTTTTGGTTAGCAGCCTAAACTCTTAACTACTATGCCACCATGTTTTCCAGCATAGCTCACTTACTAATTTTTTAATTAAACGGTGAAAATACCCAATGTATACAGAAGTTCAAATGACATAAAAAGTAAAGGATTAAAAATGTAAAAATGGTATTTCAGATCTTGGATCACCCCATTCTCCAGGATAAATGCTGTGAGCACTTTAAAGGATATCTGTCCTTCTAGACCTTTTCTAATCTACTGGTCTTCAAACTGTGCTCCAAGAAGGGGTTTCAGTGTCTTCTGAAGCTGGGGGCTGAGTGGATGAAAACCAGGATCTTCTATTGGTACTGCTTTGCTTTTATCTGTTTAGTGTATTGGGATTTCACATCGGGCTGAATTTTTTTTTTTTAATTATGATTGAATGAAAAGGTACCTTCCCGTGTAAATTTGCATGCTCACCTATATGCAGCTTCCACTACTGTCCCTGCCCAGTGACAGCACACTCTTCCTCTCTGCTCCATACATGTCCCATCCTCCCAACAGTGTCCTTTCCCCTCCTCTTCACCCACTCCCTTTCCTCCAGTAAGAGGTCAGCAGGATGATATCCTATTGATGCACAGAACCATAAAGTGTACCCAAGATATGGTCACTCTCAGTTGCCAAGTCCAATACATTCCTGTCCGAAGAGTGGACCTTCTTATGATTTATTGGGAGGGGTAGCATCAGGGCCAGGGGCCATGTTCCCAGGGGAACCCCGAAACCCCTGGACCGTCAATTGCAGTCTTGTAGTGGAGATCTAAGAGTGCACCCCTTTTCACATCGGGTTTAATTTAATGTACAATGTGTATACATTAAAAATGTATTTTAAAAACAACTGACCTAGTTTAGAAAATGAAGTCTTAAGACCCCTAGAAAGGAATTTCAGGCCTTCCCCGGTTCACTGTCTTGCTACATGATCTTATCCTCAGACATATCATTTTCCCATCAGTTTTTTTTGCCTCCTTGGACTTCTCTGACTCCCCCATTTTTATGCATCTTACCTGTTCAAGACTTACCTCATGATGGGTCCAATCATCCCTTGTTTTGTCATGCATTTGATGAATGTCTGCGTTTTCATAGTGGGGAATTGTAAGTGAATAGCAAAACCAAAACCAAGCTCATAGCTATTGGGTTGATTCTGACTCATGAAGACTCCATGTTTGCAGAGTGGAACTCCACAGAGTATTCCAGGCTGTGATGTTTTAAAATGAGATTATCAGGCTTTCTTGTGAGGAGCCTCTGGATGAGTTTAAACTGGCAGTCTCTTGGTTAGTAATCGAATGCTTAAACATTTACACCACACAGGGACTCTGCAAAGTGAATAACTCCCCAAAAACCAAACCCGCTGCTGTTGAGTTGATTCTGACTCACAGCAGCAGAGTGGAACTCTTCCATAGAGTTTCCAGGGAGTGCCTGGTGGATTCAAACTGCTGACCTTTTGGTTAGCAGCTGGAGCACTCAACCACTAATGCCACCAGAGTTTCCTGCAAAGTGAATAAGGTGTGGAAATTTATATCAGATAGCTTGTAGACTTATAAAGGGTGGCCTTCATGTAAATAAGTGTAGTAATGTATTTTCAAGCAAGGGCATTACAGGGGCAGCTATAAAGCTGAAAGTGATTTCTTCGTCTCTGATGTTTATGAAAAAAGACGCGGTATGATTGTGTTTTTAGGTCTTCAGTAAATATTTATTGAGTAATAGAAAATATAACAGAGATGTCGCGTTTACCTGTGAATCAGGCGTGAGGCCAAGGAAAGAGCTATTTTCACTCTCGAGGAATTAACTGTGTTCAGAAATAACTTGAACCCCGTTCACTAGGTTCCATGGGAAGGAAGTGTGAGTACCCTGGTCCTGTAGTCTTCATACCCTGGACCCACTCACACTGATGTGGAAGGACCACAAGGCAGAGAACGCCTTCAGTGGCTTTCTTACTGTTAGTTGGTTAGTCAGAAGGTCATGAATTACAGTCTTGTGTCTTTACTTACTTTTAAGCTTGAAGCATGTTATATAACCATTCTGAGGCACAGTTTCCTTAACTGCAAAGTATGAACATGGCTGTCTCCTAAGTTTTTAAAAAATGAATTAAGTACCTGTTAGTGAAGGCTGTTCTTTCTGCTTTAAGTAGTATTAGTGGTATTTAGAATGGGTGCTTGTTCTTTTTTCCTCTAGTTTTAAGATTTTTAAATAGTTTTGAAGACTTACTGGTCAGGCCGGATCTCTTTGGAGAGCTATTTTTGTTTGCTTGTTTTAGTTGGATAGCGGCTTTCTAGTAAGTTGCTCATATTCCTGGAAAGGTAAGTGTAAGCTAGGAGAGACCAATAGGGCCAAAAGAAAATTTAACGTCCTTTCCAGTTTATCTTGTTGAGGCTTAATGAAGCAGACTGTTAGGTCTGGGATGAGGGAAGCAGAGCTCATAGCAACCCCAGAGTCCACAGCCGGGCCTGCGCCTCTCTTCAGGGTGTTTGCCACCTCATCTGTCATTTAGATACTCAGCAGTTAATGCTTTTGAAAACCTGTCAGAGTGTTTCTAGTGAGGTAAGGATTACAGAATATCCTCAGGCAGAATCGTTTTGGAGTCTGTCTTTCTAATGATTCGGGTTCTGCCTGAGCAGACTGACTTCTGTAGTCCAGAATAGACCCTGCAGTGTGGTTCATGATTGTTTTATTTGTGAATTGTAAAAATGTCATTCAGATGTCTGTTTCTTACAATAAAAATATATTAGATATAATATTTCAGTTTCACAACAGTGTTAGACCAAGCTTGAAAACTTGATGGCACTGGGTGCGTGTGTGTATGTGTGTGTGTGTGTGGTGTATGTGTGTCTGTGTGTGAGTGTGTGTGTGTATATACCAGACACCAGTCCATACCATATATATATATGTAGATATGTAGGTATGTATGTATACACTAGGTATGTAGGTATGTATGTATACAGTACTTGATAGCATGCTGGTAATGTAATTGAAATGTAAGATGGGGTGAGTTGTATAAAACATGAATATTAAACTCCAGTTGATTTTTTTTTTTCAGAAAATTAGAACAGTTTATCTGAAAATTGTAAGTCAGGAATATAGAACACTTTTGTGATGATGTGACATAGCGTATGGCCATAAAAGGATAAAGAGGTGGGAAGTTAGGTTTTGAATCTGTTATAAAATATGTAATAATGATGAGGAGAATACTCCTGTTACCGTCAGGTTGATTCTGACCCTGTAAGGCCAAGTGGAGCTACCACATGGGCTGTCCAGAGCTGTAGACTTTACAGAGGCAGTCTGCTGTGTCTTTCTCCTGGGGAACAGCTGGTGGGTTCTGAACTGCCCACCTTTCAGTAGCAGCCAGGCCCTGAACGGCACTCTAATGAGAACATTGGCCACTATTTATTCACGACTCAGTCTGCCATTCCAGAACTTTAAATATATTTAAGTCATTTAATGCTCACTGTAGTTATGTGAGGAAACCCTGGTGGTATAGTGGTTAGGTGCTACAGCTGCTAATGAAAAGGTTGGTAGTTCAAATCTGCCAGATGCTCCTGGCAATTCTACTCTGTCTATAGGGTCACCATAAGTTGGAATCAACTTGATAGCAGTGGGTTTGGTTTTTTAGTTACAGCTATATGAAGGAAATATTTTTCCAGGAGTAAACTGGAATATAGAGCCATATGGCCTATAGCCACTGAAAGTCAGAATTTCAGATTTTGAGCCAAAGCAGTTTGACACTGGAGCCCAAGTTCTTAACTACTATCAATATTAGCATGTTGACACTCCTCATCATTTAATTTTTCGGAAGCAAATTGTCTCTCTTAGTTGAAGTGTGAAGATTTGTCGAATAAGTCACTTGAAGTTCTCCCATAAAATCACTCAATTTGAATTATGTTACTGACTTATTCACCTAATGAAAGCTAAGCAAACATCTCACTGATCTTTTACCAGTGATTGTACATGAATAATACAACTTTGACTAAGTAGTTGATATGCTTCTTTTACAAGTGTACCTGGTTGAAATCTGAAACTCAGGTGTGAGATTTTGGTAGTGCATAGGTGTTTAAACCTGAGTTTAAACGTTGCTCTTTAAAACAAAAACCTACTCTTTTCTCATTTCCTGGGGGCAATGCTTAGTAGGCAGTCTAAACATGTTAGAGCATTAGCAAGGGAACATCAAAGGATGAGAAATACTTTTAAATAATATTTTATAACAGAGCACTGAAATAGTCATTGTGGGGAAATGAGACATTTTTCTGACCCTTAACACTTATCGTTTGCTGTTATTTTTATATTGAATTTTGTGTGATAGAGGCCTGGCAACATAGTAGTTAAGAGGTATGGTTGGTAACTGAAGGTTGGTGTTTCTAATCCACCACGTGTTCCTTGGAGACCTTATGGCAGTTTTATTTTGTTATGTAGCGTTGATATGAGTTGAAATCGACTTGACAGCAGTAGGGTTTGGGTTTTTTGGAATGACAGATTGGGAAGGAGACAGATCATAGTCTTGGAAGTAACTGGTTCTGCCTTGAAGTTAGGTGGGGGACAGGCAGTTGTATTATCCTTCTCCCAGTCATCTTAGGCTAGGTTCTCCAGAGAGAAAAACCAGTAAAGCATATAAATATATAGAGAGATTTGTATCAAGGAAACTGCTCATGTGATTGTTGTGATTGTGAAGATTGACAAATTCCAGGATCTGCGGATAAGCTGATAGTTCATGTCCGGAGAACCAGAGGTGAGATGAACAGGAGGCAACCACAGGATCCAGGACAAGCAAAAAGTCAGACGATCTGCTCATACATGGATGCAGGCCACGACTCCGGGAAAAGTCTCCTTAAACTGATCGACTACTCACAGCAGAAGCAGTCATGAGAGTGATCACACAGAAATAGTGAGAATCATGGCCCAGCCAAGCCGACATAGAATCCTAACCACCACGCAAGTCATTTAACGCATATAAATGCAACGGTGGCTGTGAAATACAGACTACAGCAGAATGCAAGTCATCTGGAAGTGGTTAGAATGTGTTAACTGAATGAAGGCTGTTGCCTTTTAGTTGTGTAGCTCTTCGTGGGTAATGTGCGGACAGGGAGCAGGAAGAAAGAAAATGGAAAAAAGATTTAGTACTCTTGGGAAGTTTAGAAATAGATGAGACTTTGTAGACTTAGATTGAAAAGGAAAATTTTCTTGACAGTTTATGAAATGAGAAATGTAAGTTATAAATCAAGATGAAATTTTTAAAGTTTGTGCATAGAAAAAAGACAATAAAGTTATCATGCTATTGTTACTAAGTTCCATCGAGTGAGTTTGGACTCAGCGACCCCATGTACGGCAGAGTGAAACACTGCCTGGTCCTTTGCTGTCCTCAAAATTGTTGTTATGCTCAAGCATGTTGTTGCTGCCACTGAGTCATTTCATCTTGCTGAGGGTCTTACTCCTGTACACCAGCCCCCTGCTTTACCAAGCATGATGTCCTTCTCCAGGGACTGGTCCCTCCCGATGACATGTCTGAAATTTGTGAGATCAAGTCTTGCCAACCTTGCTTCTAATGAGCATTCTGCCTGTACTTCTTCCAAGACAGATTTGTTTGTTCTTCTGGCAGTCCCTGGTAAGTCTTCATATATACCGGTACCTCATCAGTGATTATCTCTGGATGATGGATTTCCAAGTAAAACCATTTTAGTTTACTGTTGGTTTTTTGGTGCTGATGTTTGCATCACATACATACTGCTACCATTTAAGAGAGAGAGAGAAGGATGCCGTTTTCCCAGCAGATAATCCTCAACGAGATGCATTGACCCAGTAGCCGCAATAACAGGCTAAAGTGCAGCCACCACCGTGTGGATGGCACCGGACTGGGCGGGGTTTTGTTCTGGTGTGCGCAGGGTCACTATGAGCGGGAACCCACGTGGCGACTCGTAACAGCAGCAGCCCGGTGCATGTTAGACGTACAGTTTCAGATGAACTGGGAAAGAAAGTCAGTTTTTCTGAGTGAAGAATCCTATATGACAACTGAATTGGCCTTTGGATGGCTTTGGGACTGGTTTCAGCTTGAATGGGAAGAATTGGGCTTAGGGCCCTCTAAGAAAGTGGTCTTTTGTTCACATTTAATTTTTTAAACTGGGTGTTTGAATAAAAATGTGCTTGGCCTTGACAAAAGGGTAGGGAGAAACTTGATTGCAGGGAGTAAAGATATGGAAAGAGGTCATCATATCAGTTTGATGCCAAGATGATTGAGTAATGTAGCACCATTTGCCTGGAATTCACCTGATGTGCATGTAGCCTCTCTGAAGAGCAAAGGGACTTAAACTGACTCCACAGCACAGTGTGCCAGGGGGCACTTTTGAGGGAAAGCACAGTGCGGGGAGGGTTGAAGGTCTGGCTTCAGTCCCGGGGGTGTGCCATGGCGAAGGAGTCCCAGAAAGGCAAGTAGATACTAAGCCACCACTTGAGGAAGATCTCAGCTCTTAGGCCAGCTGTCTGTGGTTCCTGTTTCATCAGGAAGGGAAAGGAGTGTCCTTTATTGCTGACAGTTCAGTCACCAGGGTGCCGCATCACCTCTGCAAGAGGCCCAAGAGAAGGGTCGTGGATGAATAGTACCTGTGTTCTGAGACGTGTTTTAAAAGTGCAAGGCTGTAGAAATGATCAGACGTTGTTGGCCTTAAAATGATAACCTAACATGTGCCAAATAGTTTTTCCCTTTTCTTAAAAAGTTTTTTTTTTTTTAAAAAAAAAACAAAAACAACTGTCACCTTGGCTTTCTGCACCTGAAGATTCTGGAAGCTTTAATTTTTAATTGTTTGTTTAATTATACAAAGAGTCAAGTTGGTCCCAGAAGAGTGTTTGCATTTTTAAAAGTGAACTCTTAATAGTATAAGGATGTGTTAAGAGTAAAAGTAGGAAAATACATTTTTGTATGAGTTCTGGGTATTAATTTCTATGCATTGAAATACTAGCACCAGTTAACTAGTATCTAAATTGAGATATGTCAGATTTGTAAGTGCCAGAGAAAATAGCTGAGGAAATGTATTATTTATATTTTATTCTTATGTATACTATCTTGTTACACAGAGGTGTTAAATCAGCGTATGAAAAACATCACCTAGAAGAAATACTGACTTAAGAAATAATAGTACAAAATCAGTACCAGGGAAAATAAATTAAGACTGTAACGTTTGAGATCAACAAATTGACCAGATGTAGAACCGTTTCCTTACTGCTGAAATAAAAAAGATGCACAATCTCTTAAAGAAAAGAAGGCCAGTTTTCAGTAGCAAGAGTTTCTGTATCTGTAATTTCTATAATGTTTCTCATGTGACTTTATAAGGAGCTGTAGTTGTGCAGCAGGTAAGTGCTCTGTCTCTAACCAAAACATTGATGATTCTAAAGCGCCAGCTTCTCCGCAGGAGAAAAAGTGCAGCAGTCTGCAGTTGTACAGATTTACAGTCTTGGAAACCCAGTGGGCAGTTCAACCCTGTCCTGCAGGGTCGCTGTGAGTTGGAATCAAGTGGACAGTCATGGGTTCTGTGTTGGTTTTTATGTGACTTTATATAGAATAGGGTGGGCTGTGGTGAGGTGGGTGATGTTCTCTGCAATAGCTCCCTTCCATTACTGTAGAATTCTTTGTTCCTGCCTCTACTGTTCCCAGATTGAAATATTCTCTCTCTCTGCTTTTACTCTTAGCACCTTCTTTCTTCGCTGTCTCCACCTAGATGAAAATATACGTGACATAGTTACAATTGTGGAGTGAAGAAGGATTTTTCTAAGTATAATAAAAGTTGAAAAATCATAAGGGAAAATTAAAAACTTCTCTATGTCAGCCACAAACTCACAATTATATAAATGCATCCCGATAATCAGACTCAACACATAAAACAGTTTGACAGACAATGCTTTCACTTCTGACCACCAAAACGAGTTGTGCTTATTACATGTTTCCGTGAGAGAGGGCACACACCATAGGAAACCATGGAGCATCTTAGTACGATGAAGTTGGACATTAGGATTTGGGCTTTGCTTGAGTGATTTTTGGAAACCCTGATGGCATAGTGGTTGAGTGCGATGTCTGTTAACCAAAAGGTCAGCAGATCAAATCCACCAGGCACTCCTTGGAAACTATGGGACGGTTCTACTGTGTCCTGTAGGGTCGCTAAGACTCGATGGCAATGGGTTTATGGATTTCGGGGGAGGATTTTCTGTACATTGGAGACTATTTGGAAGTAAGGAAGTTCTGTAGTTGGGTATCTCAGTAAATCTCTTTAGAAGATTAAATAGCGTGTTATGTATTTTAAACAGCTATTTAGGTTCCCACCCCTTTAACAATTTTTATACACGTTGTTCTGTTTCCTCTGGTATAGCTGCCTTTCCCATCTTTGCTTCTGGGTAAATGTGGACCTTTTGGTCTCATACAGTTAATTGTTGAAGGAATTTCATTACTCATGGAAGATACTGTTTATTTTATATTCCAAGCTCTTATTTGGCTGAAAGTGACCTGCAGAAGTGGCTTCCATTCCACGTTCAATTCCACTATCTTAGGGCAGTAGTCTCAGGGATCCCTCTAGTCTCTATCGGTCCAGTGAGTCAAGCCTGTTTTAGGAATTTGAATTTTATTCTACGTTTTTCTCCCATTCTATCTGGGACCTTCTGTTACATCTCTGGTCAGAATGGGCAGTACTGGTAGCTGGGCATCATCTGTCTCTTCTGTTTTAAGGCTAGAAGAGGCTGTGGTTCATTTGGCTTGTTAGTCCTGTGGCCTTTGGTTTCCTTCATCTCTTGTGCTCCATGTAAGTAGAGACCAATAGTTGTAAGTTGTATCTTTCTTAGATGGCACTTACTAGCTCTTACGACCCCAGATGCTGCTCACCAAACTCAGATGCAGAATGTTATCTTTATGGGCTATGTTATGCCAGCTGAGTAAGTTATTGAGTAAGTTTTCCCCTGAGACTATAGTCCTAAATCTTTTACCACAGTAGACCAATCTGTGTGTTGTTTGCGTATGTCTAAGAAGCATCCCCAAGTGTGCCCCCTGTGTAGTTTGTTGTATATGGGGATATATATATATATATGTATATATAGCACACAAGTGTGTGTGTGTGTTTGCTTGTGTGTGTCTGCAGATGTACCAGTACCTGCATGTGCGTCTACTGGTGTATGCATATGCCTTCCTATGCAGATATGTGTTGTTTAATGTACACAATATGTTTAGTGAAATAGAATGTTAGTGATTTGGATGTTGTATGTGTTCTTGGCGTGTGGCACTAGCACAGGGGCTGCTCTGTGAAGTGGTCTGGGCAGCTCCCACTGCAGATGCCTTAGGTGAGCACTTGGCCAGACCCTGCCTAGCCATCTTCACTTCTCTTGCTAAACCTGCTTCAGGGAAAGCCAGCTTGTCTGTGAGAACCTGTCTGAGGAAGTCTGCTGAGCCAGAGCTGGGCTACCCAGGGCACATACTTTTCCACACCGTGCAAAACACGGGGACTAGATGTGCAGAGCCTGGGAGCCAAGGGAGAACAGGGATTGCGAGTTTGAGCCTGGGCCTCCATCGCAGCAGACTAGATGGCTTCTTGAATATACCATTGACTTCCAAAAGAACTGCAGGCATTACTGTATCTGTACCTGACCCCTGTACCTTTCTTGAATATAACATGGACTGCCAAAATATTGAATATACTATGGACTGCCACAATAATATTAAATGAACAGATCTGTCTTGGAAGAAATATAATCAGAATGCTGCTTAGAGGCAAGGATGATGAGACCATAGCTCACATACTTTGGACATGTTGTCAGGAGGGATCTGTACCCAGAGAAGAACATCATGCTTGCTAAAGTACAGGGTCAGTGAAAAAGAGGAAGACCATCAACAGGATGGATTGATACCATGACTGCAATAGTGGGCTCAAGCACAGCAACAGTTTTGAGGATGGTGGAGAACCAGGCAGTGGTTTGTGGTGTGGTACGTAGATAGGGTTGCTGAGTTGGAACCCAGTCAGTATCACCTAACAACAAGAAGAGGTGGCTTCTGGTCTTGTGTAGAAACTAGGCAGAAGTGGCCCTCTGACCTACAGATGTATATGTATATGTTACCTGAGCAACACATACATGTACACATTTGCGCTTCCATATCTGCCTATATAAGCCAGACACACATTTTTTTGGTTGCTTTCACTGTGTTGCAGAACTATGTGTATTACTGTGTTTACCAAGATTGTCCGTTTGTCTCATGTACTTCTTAATGTCTTTATTTACCTTGGTCAAGTTATACTGACTTCACCCAGTTTTGGGATTGCCTTTCCCATCATCAGAAGTAGCAAGCATCTACCATCTGGAAAGTGATTCCTACCTACCTCGCCCTCCCATTCCTGATAGCCATCAAAGAACTTTGCTTTCTGTGTGGATATCTATTCTTGACTTCTTATAACTCTGGGGTCATATAATACTTGGCTTTTTGTAATTATTTAATGTCCTCTAGATTTGTCCTCGTTGTAAGATGTTTTGCGGACTCCTCATTCTTTTTAGTTGCATAGGGTTCCATTGTATGTATCCACAGTTTGTTTATGCATTCACCTGTTGATGGGCACTTAGGTTGTTTACCTCTTTTTGCTATTGTGAATAGTGCTGCAGTGAACATAAGTGTCCTTGTATCTATTTATTCCCTGCTCTTACGTCTCTGAGATGTATACCTAGGAGTGGGTTTGCTGGATCATAAAACCAAACAAAGCAAACGAACTGCCGTCAAATCGATTGCAACTCATAGTGACCCTATAGGGCAGAGTAGAACTGCCCCAGTTTCCAAGGAGTGCCTGGCAGGTTTGAACTGCTAACCTTTTGGTTAGCAGGCATAGCACTTAACCACGGTGCCACCAGGGTTTCCCACTGGATCACAAGGCAGTTCTGTTGCTAGCTTTCTGAGGCAACACCATACTGTCTTCCACAGTGGTTGTACCATTTGACAGACACAGCAGCAGTGTGTGAGAGTTGTGTGGTCCCCTTCAACCTTACTAGCGTTTGCCGTTTTCTTCTTTTTTTGATCATTGCCATCTCTGCAATATTTTTCTGGAAATTAGATGAATTTTACATATCAGTCATTAGGTTCATGGATAAAATGTAAGAAATATTTCATATAGAATAAGGAAAATATACTTTCTGTTGTTTGAAAGCAGTTTCTCACTTCAAAGCAAAATTCTCTGATTCAAGTGGTTTGCTTGCTGTCCAACTATCCACTGATGTATTTCAAATAACAGCCCTTACTGCTGTGTACGGTGACTGTTCGCATGCTGTATTTCAGAAACCTTTTGTGTATTGCTATCAGTTCAATCAAAAGTCCTATTTAAAGGATTGGATTTTTTTTTCTAATTTTTTTTTACGCTTTTCCTTTTGTTGGTTTGATAGGGGCTAGATACAATCTAACTAATGGTGCTTGGCAGAATAAAATGTACTGTTTACACAGTCCACTTAGTTCTTTGGACGTGTACCATATTTATTCTGTCAACATCTCCTCAGTAAAGATGGTTTAGCTGCGGATTGTGTTTTAGTTAATTCATGGACTTGGTTTTCATGTATCTCTTCTTACAAATATAAAATTTTCTTTAAAAAAATTACTAATTTTTTGTTGAGGGTGGGAGGGCTTGACTACTGTGATTCTGAGGCCAGGATCAGTTGTATTGGTCTGGTTTCACTTGAAAAATCATATAAGATGTGTTGAGGATTTACTGTACTGAGGATTTGAAATACCCTCTGGTTATTCCTCCGGGCTTAAACGAATTCTTCACAAATGCTTGGCTGTCTTTAAGCAAAGGGAAACTTGAAAGATTAGTAAATCTTATGACATTAGTCTTCTCTGTGTGGGGCAATCTAGTGATTGTTTTGTGGAATCAGCCAGCATTTGGATGTCAGAAGCTAGGTCATGTCCGTAACTCATCCCAAGGTTTTTGTTTGTTCAGAGAATTTCAGGTTCAGCAATTTTACAGCAATACATTGTTATTGAAATGGCAGCTACTAGCGTTTTCACTGTTCTCCCACTTTTCGCAACTTAAGAAAATTTAACAAGTTAATACCTAAATGAAATCTATGTGCGTTCTCAAATACAATATAATTAGAATATTTGTAGTTTAAACCAAAGAAGTTCAGAATTTTCTTAGGAGCTAAATCATATGTCAAAAGGAAGATTGAATAATACATATGTTTTATTATGTTTTAAGTGAAAGTTTACAACCCAAGTCCATTTGCCCTATAAAACCCTGCACTGACACAACTTGTACCTCTGGTCAGTCTTGCCCACTTGTGACAGCACACTGTTCCTTTCCAGTTTGTACTTCCTGTAGCCCTTCCGCCAACTCCTGTCCTCCTCCACCTTTTCATCTCAGCTCTGGACAGGAGCTGCTCGGACAGCTGCACGTGTATATGTGAGCCAAGAAGCACACTCTTCGCCAGCATTGCTGTTACAGTCCGGTCCAGTCTTTGTCTGAAGAGTTGGCTTTGGTACTGCTTTCAGCTCTGGGCTAACAGAGTCTAGGGACCATATCCTAGTTAGTTGGGCAGTCAGGTCTGGTCTTTTAATAGTGTCTAGTTCTGCACACCATTTTTAGCAAAAGTTTGCAAACCAGGACTCGACGTTGCATTTACCATCGGGGTAGTCATTGGTGGTGGCTGAGCACCGTCTAGTTTTTCTGGTTTCATGCTGATACAGTCTCCAGATCGTAAGTCCCTTTCTGTCTCTTAGGCTCGTATTTCCTCATGTCTTTGATGTCCTTCACTCTTCTCTGCTCCAGGTGGGTTGGCACCAGTTGATTCCTTTTCGTTGGCCACTTGCTAGCTTTTAAGTCCTCAGATGCCACTCACCACAGTGACATGCAGAATATTTTCTTAAAAAATAATTTAGTTATGCAGTTGACCTAGATGTCCCCTGAAACAATGTTCTCCCGACTCCTGCCCTGCCTCTCTGTACTTTAAAATGTTGGATTGCATTTAGGGAACCTCTTAGCTTTTGGCAGCTGTGCTAACCTTCTACTGCAGGCTGTCACTCCCTTCATCTAACCCAACTCCTATCTACTATCTAAGCTGTAGAAAACCTGGTGGCATACTAGTTAAGTGTTATATTTGCTACCCAGAAAGTCAGCAGTTCAAACACACCAGGTGCTCCTTGGAAACTCTGTGGGACAGTTCCACTGTGTATGGTCGCTATGAGTCAGAATCAACTCAACGGCAGTGCGTTTTCTTTTTCTTTTTCTTGTTTTTAATCTGTGAATACGCCTTTCCCTCCCTCCCCATCCTTGTAACCATCAAAGGTTATTTTCTTCTGTGCTCATACCTTTTCCTGAGTCCTTGTAATAGTGGTTTCATACAGTCTGTTGTTTTGCAACAAATTTCACTCAGCATAGTATCCTCCAGGTGACGCCATGTTATGTTTCCTGAAGTCATAGCTGGTCTTCATCATTGCATAATATTTCACTGTGTGACTATCCCATAGTTTATCCATTCACCTATGGCTGGGCACCTTGGTTGAGTCCATCCTTTTTGCTATTGTGGACAGTGCTTCAGTAAACATTGGTGTGCATGTATCTATGTGTGTGACAGCCCTTATTTGTCTAGTATATATTTCAAGCAATGGGATTGCTGGGTCCTATGCTATTTCTATTTCTGCCTTTTTAAGAAAGTGTGCAGTCAATTTCCAAATCAGTCGTACTACTTTAAATTGCGACCAGCTACTTAGAAGAGCTCTAGTCTCTCCACAGCCTCTCCAACACTTATTATTTTGTGTTTTTTGGGTTAATGCCAGCCTTGTTGGGGTGAAATGGTATCACTGTAGTTTTGATTTGGGCTTCTGTAATGGCTAGTGATTGTGAGCATTTGTGTATGTGTTAGCTGCCTGAATATCTTTGGTCAACTGTCTGTTCATATCCTTTGCCCATTTATTATTTGGATTATTTGTCTTTTTCTTATTGAGGTTTTGCAGTACCTTGTGGATTATGGACATTAGACAGTCATTGAATTCATGGTAGCTGAATGTTTTTTCCCAGTCTGTAGGAAGTCCTTTTACTCTTTTGGTGAGAGCTTTGGGTGAGTGTAAGTGTTTGATTTTTAGGAGTTCCCCATCATCTGTTTTCTGGTGGCTGTGTATTGTTAGTAATATTTTGTAGTCTGTTTGTGCCATGTATGAGGGCTCCCAGTGTTGTCCCTAATTTGTCTTCTATGATCTTTATCGTTTTAGATTTTATATTCAGTTCTTTGATCTGTTTTGAGTTAGTTTTTGTGCATGAAATGAGAGATGGGTCTTGTTTCGTTTTTTTGTAGATGGATATCCAGTTATGCCAACACCATTTGTTAAAGAGACTGTCTTTTTCCCAGTTTATGGGCTTTAGGCCTTTGTCAAGTTTACCAGCTGCTCATAAGTGGGTGGCGTTGTATCTGGACTCTCAGCTCTGTTCCATTGGTCTTGTGTATCTGTTTTTGTACGAATACCAGGCTGTTTTGACTGCTGCACAGTGTGATAGGATCTAAAGTCAGATAGAGCAAGTCCTCCCCTCTCACTTTGTTCTTCTTTTTCAGTAGTGTTTTACTTATCCAGGACTTCTTCTCCCAAACGGAAGTATTTTCTACATTAGATGTGAGCCTTTTAGTTAGGGAGGACAATATTTGTGAAGTAGCATTTCTTATATGTTACTTTGCAGGTTCTTTTATATAAGCTCAACAGTGATGATAAAATTACAGGATAAAGTGTGTCAATTAGCAGAGTTCCGCTGTTGTTTGGGCCAGTTTGACATACTTCATAAAGTTCATAGGATAGTCAGTGACTGGACTCACCTTTGTTCTTCAGAAGTATTGCTAGAGGATAATTCCTTTTCCTTGGTCAGCTGAAGGAAGTGCCCCCAAAGAGATCCAAAGTGTATTTAAAATTATTTATTTTCTAATTATACAGGCAGTCCCTGGGTTATGAATGAGATCTGTTCCTGAGTGTGTCTAAGAATTTGTAGGAAAGTCAGAACAGGTATATACAGGTTCTTACTTAGCCTTACTTGAGTCCAAGAGGGGGGCCCTGGTGGAGCAGTGGTTAAAGCGTTCAGCTGGAAACCGGAAGGTTGGTGGTTCAAACCCACCAGCCACTCCATGGAACAAGGACATGGTAGTCTGCTTCTGTAAAAATTCACAGCTTTGGAAAACTTGTGAGGCGGTTTTTCACGGTCCTGTAGTGTCACTATGAGTTGGAGTCAACTTGATGTCAGTGGGTTTGATTTGGGGGGTGGAGTTATTGCAAAAAAGGCCAGAAGCCTTGTCAGTGATTTATAAGCTGCAGGTGCAGCAAGTGAAGGTGATGGTAGTGAGGAGCTTGTTGCCAGTCGGTGTGGTTCAGCCCGAGGTAAGTTGTGCCTTGGGCATTTGATTTTGCCTGTTATTTCTTCTCTGTGCATGCAGTTATGTTGTTTTGGGTAGATTTCTTTCAAGGGGCATACTTCCATTGTGACTTTTTCAATAAGGAAAAAGTTCCTGGGTGGAACAAACAGTGTGGTAGCAAGTGCAGAAGTGGAAAGTCTGAATCAAGGAAGTTTACTTGGAATAAAGGAATCTTAGAACAGCGTAGGAGATAATTGAGCTGATCTGAGTACCTAGGGGAAGATGTCGAAGCAGTCTGAAACGATTAAGAACCCAAAATATGCAATGTAGAGAGCCCAGTGGATGAAAAAAAAAATGAAGTCAAAAAGCTAAAAATGAGAAATAGTTTTAGTAGTAGCTGTAGGGCTGCCTCAAATGGTGAAGAGTTACTCAGTACGATTCACTGGTCAACATGAGCTGTCTGCCAGGATGGGACCAGGGTGTCCTCATAGGTTCTAGTGTGTTCTCGTAGGACATGGGTTTGTTTTGGCAATGAGGCAATAACAAGACAGCAGTGTGCGTTATTAGAGTGAACTTAAAAAATAAAAAGGACAGTAACTGAACAGCTGTTTGGGAGGAGTGAGGTGATCTGACAGAGAGGTTTTCAGTACAAGAATTTTCCATGACAAATGGAGAAGCTGAAGGGTTCGGATGATATTTCAAATGCTACTGTGCCTTTAAAAAATTGGTTTTTCTTAGAACGGGAAAAGTTTGTCGTGAGGTAAATTGATGAGGGTTTAGTTTACGCAGAGCTTTGAATCTTTAAATGAAAGTATTTGTCAAAAATTGAGCCATCATAAAGTCCACCTGTTGTTTGGGTGCTGCCAAGAAAGCAAGATAAATAGACACAATCCTGTCTTTATGAACCTGTTAGACAGTTGGCAAAATCCAGTGCTTATTGGGTGTTAAATAAAGCATATGCCAAATAATTGCACAAGGAAATAAGTTTTGTAGTAGCTAAGCTCTAGTTTTGTTTGGTGTGACCACTCTGAAAACTAATTAACCACATAGTGTATCCCTGCATATTTTAATAGCAAACAGAAACCTAAAAGATGTCTACTTAAATAGCATATGAAAGGAGCAGAATGCATACTCTCAGAGTGGCAAAAATAGAAATACATAATAACCACGATATGACTTGATTTCAAGGTCATTATTATTATTATTTTGCTGAGATAACACCATTAGTTTTTGTCTATTAATTATTGTTAGTAGTTGCCACTGAGTCAGCTTTGGTGTGTGGTAACCTTATGTAAAAACAAAGGAAATGCTGCCTGGTCCTGTGCCGTCTCCAGGATCTTGGATCTGTCTGAGCCCATTATTGAGGCTATTGGGTCAGTCCGTGTAATTGAGACTTTTTTTTGTTTTTTCTGATCCTCTGCTTTGTCAACCGTACTATCCCTTTTTAACAGGTTTTTCTTGATGATCTTTCCAAAGCAAGCAAGATGAAGTTGTGGTATCATTGCTTCTAAAGAGGTGTATTTTTTCTTCTGGTGGTCCATGGTATAGCCAATATTCTTCACCAACACTGCAATTCAAGTGCATCACTTCTTCTGTCTTAGTTTTTCGTTGCCGTGCATATGAGGAGATGGAAAAGAGCATGGTTTGCTTGGGTTGGGCGAACCTTAGTCATCAAAGAGACATCCTTGCTTTTTAGAACTTGAAAGGATCTAAAAGAACCATCTGAGCCGTGGATTTTGAGATTTCTGATGACATTGATCATAAAAAAAAGTTCTGGGCTATATGCTGTGCCCACTTACTGGGTGGCACCAAGTGTGTATATTTTACGTTCATGGAGCCAAGTGTTAACTACCTTAGAGTTGACTTACAAACATACACATTTTACACCTTTAAATATGAAAATATGAATACCGAGATAGTTAATCTGATTTTGAAAAATTATTTTTATCTTTGCAGATCTAACGTCTGCTGTGGAGCTACTGAACATCTTTTATGGATGGAAACATGTCTGCTTTTGTGCTACCCAGTGGAGTCAGCACTTCAATTTGAAAGCAGTGTTCGTGTGTTCTGATCCATCTGCTGTGGTTCATGAAGCTTGAATCCAAGGAGGACAGGGTCTTTTACCATGACAATATGACTAATAGCAAAGGAAGATTTATTACCAGTAAAACAAGTGGTGGTCCAAGTAGTGGGGGAGGTTTTGTAGATTGGACTTTAAATTTGAATACAATTCAGTCTGACAAATTTTTGAACTTACTATTGAGTATGGTTCCAGTCATTTACCAGAAAAGTCAGGAAGACCGACACAAAAAGGCAAATGGCATTTGGCAAGATGGGTTATCTGCCACAGCACAGACATACAATAATCGATGCGAGCCACACATGGAGTATCACAGTTTCCCGGAACAGTCTTTCCATGGCAATAATGGGCACGCGCCATCTGGCTGTAATCAAAAGTATGATGACTATGCCAGCTATAATTACTGTGATGGAAGGGAGGCTTCAGAAACCACTGCCATGTTACAGAGTGAAGACACTTCTAGTGACGGTGATGAAGACGCCATTGTGGAGACAAACCAGAAGCCACCGAGGGAGTCCAGCGGGGCCATGGCGCTGCAGATACTGGTGCCGTTTTTGCTTGCCGGCTTTGGGACGGTTTCAGCTGGCATGGTTTTGGATGTAGTACAGGTGGGTTTTCGTCCTTAACGTTACTGTCTTTTTTGATACTCCGTGTCTGTTTAAAATGCTCTGTGTAGGTTATGTATCTCAAATATTTACCTTAGATTTTATTTATTCAGTAAAAGAAATTAATACTGACACTTATTGAGAATCAGCTATTTCTGGGAATTTTTTTTTCACTTAAGTTATAAAAGAATAGTTGCATTCTGATTATAAAGTGATTTTTCATTACAGGTGTGGAAGTAGATAAATTGGTTAATAAAAACAAAACAGGAGATGTTTTACTTAATCTTTTTTATTTTTAAACTAAAGATTAATAAAACAACAAATCAAAACAAACTCACTGCCGTCAAGTCAGGTCTGACTCATATCGACCCTATAGGTCCGAGTAGAACTTCCCCGTAGAGTATCC
Organism: Heterohyrax brucei; assembly: GCA_028571685.1. Lineage (NCBI taxonomy): Eukaryota > Metazoa > Chordata > Mammalia > Hyracoidea > Procaviidae > Heterohyrax > Heterohyrax brucei. The sequence goes on along the minus strand of CM053142.1, from coordinate 173,912,214 downwards.
AGGGAGCATCTGGCAGATTTGAACTGCTGACCTTTTGGTTAGGAGATTGTCTTAGTCACCTGGTACTGCTCTAACAGAAAATACTGAGTGGAAGGTTTCATGAAGAGAAGCTTTATTGAGACAGTCCAGTAAGCTGCAAATCCATTTACAAATTGTAAGTACATTCAGTGAGAGAATTTATCACAGTCCAGTAGGCTGAGTCCAAATCCAGTAAGAGCATCTCGCTCGGCACAGGAACCTTGGGTCCAAAGGACATGCTCTGCTCTCGGTGCTTCTCTATTGGTGGTATGAGGTTCCCAACTTCTTCTGCTCACTTCTCTCCCTAATATTCCACAAGCTTGTAGCTTGAGATCTGTCTCACTAACACAAATGTTGCCTATTCTCCATCATCAATCTCACAGAGGCAGGATTCACAACACATGGGAGGAAGGGCACCGTATTTGGACTTACAGCGAAATCAACTCTGTACTGTATGTAATGGTAGTGAGAAACAAATAATTGTTAGTCACTGGTGGTGCAGTGGTTAGGAGCTTAATTTGTGTTTACAATGACCTGGACATAGATTGGAAACCCTGGTGGCGAAGTGGGATCAGTTCTGGGTCTGCTCACCAAAAGGCCAGTGCTTCACATCCATCAGGTGCTTCTTGGAAACTCTTTGGGGCAGTTCTACCCTGTCTATAGGATCACTATGAGTCAGATCCAACTCAGCGGCAGTGAGTTTGTGCGGAGATTGAATCAGTCATTTGAACACAACAAGGAGATACAGTGTGGTTTAAAGGCAGAAAAGGTAAGTATCAGGTTTGTGTCCTTTTACCATACGCACATTAGATGATGAACAGATAATCTGGGAAGTTGAACTATATGAAGAAGAATGGGACACCAGGATACTGGAGGGAGATTTGTTCACATCCTGCGATATGCAGATGATACAACCTTACTTGGTGAAAGCACTTACTGATGAAGATCAAACATCGTAGCCTTCAGTATGGATTGCACCTCAACATAAAGAAAATTTTTAGTGGTAGTAAATACAAATACATGGATTATAACTGTGGGGTGTGACAGCACACTATGAGTACTTTAAGAGGTAAAAAGTGAATGCTGTAACAATCACATGGGTAAAAAGCCCAGTGTTGTTGTTGTTAGGTGCCGTTGAGTCGGTTCTGACTCATTGGAACACCATGCACAACATAACAAAAGATTGCCTGGTCCTGCACCACGCCCACAATCGTTTTTATGCTTCAGCCCATCGTTACTGCCACTGTGTCTGTCCGTCTTGTCGGGAGTCTTCCTCTTTTTCACTGACTCTCCACTCTGCCAAGCATTGTGTCCTTCTCCAGGGACTGATCCTCCTGACAACATGTGCAAAGTATGTAAGGTACAGTCTCGCTATCTTTGCTTCCAAGGAGCACTCTGATTGTGCTTCTTCCAGAACAGATCTGTTTATTCTTTTGGTAGTCCATGGTACATTCAGCATTCTTCTCCCACAACACAATTCCAAGGCATCAATTCTTCTTCTGTCTTCCTTAGTCATTGTCCAGCTTTTGCATGCTTGTCATGTGATTGAAAATAGTATGGCTTGGTTCAGGTGCTCCTTAGTCTTCCAGGTGACGTCTTTTCAATACTTTAAAGAAATCCTCTGTGGCAGATTTTTGATTTCTTAACTGCTGCTTCCGTGGGTGTTGATTGTGGAGTCAAGTAAAATGAAGTCCTTGAAAACCTCAATCCTTTCCACTAAGCGTGGCTTTGCTCACTGGTCCAGTTTTGAGGATTTTTGTTTTCTTCATGTTGAGGTGCAATCCACACTGAAGGCTGTGCTCTTTGATCTTCATCAGTTAAGTGTTTCAAATCCTCTTCACTTTTAGCAAGCAAGGTGGTGTCAATCTGCATAATGCAGGTTGTTAATGAGTCAGCCTTCTGTCTCAGTGCCTCATTCTTCTTCATATTATTCAGCTTCTTGGATTATTTGTTAGGTGTACAGATTGAAAAGGTGTGGTGAAAGGATACAACCCAGACACACACCTTTCCTGACTTTAAACCATGCAGTGTCCCCTTGTTCTGTTTGCATGACTGCCTATTGAGCCATATACAGATTCCTCATGAGCACAATTAAGTGGTCTGGAATTCCTATTTCCCACAATGTTATCCATAATTTTCTATGATCTACACAGTCAAGTACCTCTGCACAATCAATGAAATACAGGTAAACCTCTGTCAGGTATTTCCTGCTTTCAGCCAAGATCCATCAGACATCAGCAGTGATATCCCTGGTTCCATGTCCTCATCTGAGTCTGGCTTGAATTTCTGGTAGTTCCCTGTCAGATACTCTTGCAATCACTTTTGAATGATCTTTAGCAAAATTGACTTGGGTGTGATATTAATGATATCGTTCAGTAGTTTCTATATGCAGTTGGATCACTTTTCTTGGGAATAGCATAAATATGTATCTCTTCTAGTAAGTTGGCCAGGTAGCTGTCCTCCAAATTTTTGGCTAGTGATGAAGAAGCACTTCCAGAGCTGTATCCCTTTGTTGAAATGCTCCAGTTGATACTCTATCAATTCCTGGAGCCTTTTTCAATAAAATGACCTATAGGGATATAGAATTAGTACTTTTACATATTCAAGCTTTTTCCAAAGGAGTATGTTCTTGTCCCAATCTAGTGTACTGTGTGATATAGTCATACTGTCAACTTGGCTAGGCACCTAGACCCCCAATTACTTAATCAAATACTAGTCCAGGTATTGCTGTGAAGATATTTTGTGGGTGTAGTTAACGTCTAAAATCTGTTGACTTAAAGAAGATTACCCTCAGTAGAATGGGAGACTCATGGCATCAATAGAAGGAGCAATTTGAGATCAAACTTAGGTTTCCCAAAGTGGAAGAAATTCTGAAGACTCCGGCACAAGATCCTGCCTGATGTCACGCCTGCTGGCCTGCCCTGCAGATTGCAGACTTGCCGCCACTCACAGTCCTGTGTGTCAGTTGTTAAAATCAGTATCAGTGTGAGTCATTCTCTGTGACTGTAGCTATGCTTATTTGTGTTTATCTCCTGTTGGTTCTGTTCTGTGGTGAATCCTGATTTGCACACTTGCTTTTATGTCCTTGCGCCGTACAGCATCCCTCGATTCACCTTGCACCCCATGTTAGAGGAGTTTGTAAGAGTGTGTAAAGCACCAGTTACAGAACGTGGACGATGAATGCTCAATAAGTGCTAACAGACGTTATTCACTGAATGTTCTGTATCAAGGCATTTAATAAGTTCTTTCATTTGATACATATCGAGAATTTCTGGCTCAGGTGGTTTTATTAGTTTCCTAGGGCTGCTGTGGAAAGTACCCCAAATTGGGTGGCTAAAAGAAGTATAGCCCCTTCACATTCTGGAGACAAGAAGTCTGAAATCAAGGTGTTAGCAGGGCTCAGTCTTTCAGAGGGAGAATCTGTTCTGTGCCTTTCTCTGCCTCCTTGGCAAAGGCCAGCAATTCTTGGCGTTCCTTGGCTAGTAGATGTATCGGTTCAGTCTCTGCATCTTCACATGGCCGTTCCCCTGTGTGTGTGCATCTCTTCTCAGAAGGGTACCAGTCATAATATGGTCCACCTTAATAACCTCTGATAATTGAACATGCCTGAAAAGACTGTCTTTTCAAATATGGTCACCTTCACAGGTACTAGGGATTAGGACTGGAACGTACATTTTTGGAGGATGTAATTCAGCCTGGTGATGCTGTTTCTGTCTTGCATAGAAAGCATAGAGATTAAGTGATTTACCTCAGGTCACACAGCTGGAAAGTGACTAAACTAAATTTTGATAACCAGTTAGGACTCTTCCTTGTAAGAAATTGAAACCTAGTTAGTTCAAGGAAAAACAATACATTGTTTAATGTAAGTGGAAAGAACAAGGGTACAGACTACCTTAGATGTGACTGGATCAGAAACTTAATGTTATCATTCCATTCTCTCATTTTATCTTGCATGTGAAACTTCCATTTTGTCTCTTGGCCTCATTCTCTCTTACTGCTTATAGCTGCTGATGGCTTTTGGGTTGTGTTATTTGAGCTAGTTTTACAAACTACCTTCCATTTGAAAATTCTAGGGGAGAACTCTTCAGTTGGCTTGTCTTTTGATCACATGCCCACCCCTTATTAGACCAGTCCGTGTGAGTATGAGGATATGGTTCTATGATTAACTCATTCTGGCTTACATTTCAACCTCTGAGGGTTTGGGGACACTAAGATTGACAGTATTATCAAAACCTCATAGAATGGGTGTTGAATTTCTCTTCAGAGGAGCAGGAGCGGGTATTGGTAAATGAAACAAGATGGAAAAATGTGCAAAATAGACCAGAACAACATCTCTAGAGTAGTTATGCCTCAAGTATAGGACATGACCCTTTTGTAGTCTTTGTGGCTGTCTGCGCCAGTGGTTCTCCATGTAACACACATGGTCCGTGGTTCCCTGGACCACTAGCATGAGCATCATTTGGCCATTTATTAAATATACATATTTTCGGGCTCCATTCTAGACCTACGGAATTAGAAATCCTGGGCTGGAACTGGGATCGTTAATCTTTTTTTTATAAGCCCTCCAGATGATTCTGATTCCCCTAGAGTTTGTGAACCATTTTTTTATTTAAAAAAAAAAAAAAAAAAAGACTTTTAGACCCAGTAATTCCACTACTTGGAATATATCCTACAGAATCAAGGCCTTTCACACCAACGGACACATGCACGAGAATGTTTATCACATCACAGTCCACAATAGCCAAAACATGGAATCAACCCAGATGCCCAACAGCGGAGGAATGGATAGGTAAACTATGGTATATATACTCAATGGAGCACTATGCAATGATAAAGAATAATGATGATTCCAGGAAACATCTCATGACCTGGTTTCAACTGGAACACATTATGTTGAGTGAAAGTCGTCAGCGACAAAAGGACAAATGTTGTATGAGACCCCTACAATAAGATCTCAAAAACAGACTCATGTGTAGAAGAAAAGACTCTTTGACAGCTGCAAGGGAGGGAGGGCAGTGGGGAGAGGGTTTATATTAGATAGTTGCTAGAAAGCTGGTTCGGTGAAATCGGTAATAGCGCACATTAGAACCAAGAACAATGTTAAGTGGGCTTCAGCATAACTTGAATACTCTTTCCATCTTAACCCAGTATTGCAAGGATAGTGTAGCTGGGGCACAGGGCAGGGGACCATGCTCTTAGGCAAAATCGAGGCCAATTGGCACAACTAGCGTTTTGCTAAGAGAGGTCTCTGCACCCCACATTGGTGAGTGGCATCTGGGGTCTTAAAAGCTGCCAAGCTGCCATCCGAGGGCACAGCAAATGGTCCCAACTCAGCAGGAACGGATGCTCACCGAGGATCAAAATGACATGGCTAAAGACAACCCAGAAGATAGAGAGACCCACATGAGTGGGTGCCTACATCGACTTGGGACCGGAAGAACTGGATGGTGCCTGGCCACCACCAGTGATAGCCGCAGTGGAGCTCACTAAGTTGAGTCTCACTGGCAACACAAGAATAAAAAGGGGTGAACCCTGAGATCTCCACTAAAAGACCTCAACTGATGGTCCAGCAGTCTTAGGGTTCCCCTGGGAGCATGGACCCTGGCCCTGATGCTGTCCTTGCCCATAAATCATAATGAAAGTCCACTCTTTGGACATGAATGGATTGGACTTGGCGATGCAGAGTGACTATATATTGGATGCACTTTATGGTTCTATGCATCTATAGAATGTCATCCTGCTAACCTCTGGCTGGAGAAAGGGGAGTGGGTGGAGAGGAGGGGAAAGGAGACTGTGGGGAGGATGAGACATGTATGGAGCAGAGAGGAATAGTGTGTTGTCACCAGGCAGGGAGAGCAGTGGAAGCTGCATATAGGTGGGCATGTAAATTTATACAGGAATGTACATTTTCACTCAGTCATAATAAATAATAATAAAGACTTTTAGCACTCAGCCTAGTGTCTTACTAGGGCAAACATTTAATAACTTCTTGTTAAATGAAAAAATCAAATACATCTCTGTTAAAGGGATGCCTGAATTTTGATAAAAATTGTAGTTTAAATCAAAATTGGAAAAGTGTTTAGAAATCATCTATTCCAAGCCCTTTGTCTTTTCTTCCCTAACTAAAAATAGATTTTTAGATGATTTGCTCAAGAGTATACAACTGGTAAGTGACTAGAGTTCTCTCTTGTGGATCAGTCCTGTTCTCTATATACATGCTATGTATATATTCTGGATTGTCCATAGACTTAGTGCTGACATAAACGTCTATAAAATAAGGTCAATGTTAGTTACTCATCAACCTGAAATAAATAATAAATTAGCTGCACAAATGCTTTTGGAACGTCTAGTAATTCCTTGGTCGATTTATGATTATCGTTAGGGTACTATTAAAAGTCTGTCTATAAAATCTCCAGATTCTTTTGTGTTTTATGAAGACAGTCTTGTTGCAGTGCTGAAAAGTAATCTTTTGAAATAAACCCTGTTGTAGCACTCAAGTGTTCCCATATTTTATTATTCTACTGCTACTGCAGGGTGTATGTAGTTCACAATTCAGATTAATGCATTATTGCTGATTTATATTTTTAATCCTCAGATAACGAGAGGGTGGCATAGTGTTTAAGTGCTCTGATGCTAACTAAAGAGAGCAGAAACATATGGCAGAGTGCTTCTCTAAAGCTCCTAGTCTTGGAAACCCAGTGGGGCAGTTCTGCTTTGTCTTGTAGTGTCTCTCTGAGTTGGAAGCAACTCACCAGCAAGGGGCTTGGGTTTTTTAGGCTACTCTTCTGATGTAGAAAGCAGGTCCAGAGAAAAGGGATACTTCATATAAAAAGTTTTGTGGATAAAATGCCAGTGTTTTAAAAGTGCAAAAGAGGGCAATATCAGTGATAGGATAGTTTTTGTCACCGGTGTCTTCATTAACAAAGCTAGAATAACATCACCATGTCTGTCCCTTTATAAAATATAGGTGTAGTTTTGGAGTTTGTATAAAAGATAAAATACCTTTTAACATTTCTGCGCCCTCAACTATTAGGTAATAGCACTTCTTCTGATGTGATTGTTCTGTTTTCTATGGTAGATGGGACATTCTTTTACTTATTCCTTAAGTAAAACTAAAAGCTCTGGGTATGTTATGTAAGCCAAAGCCAGCCAAGCCAAGTGCCGTCAAGTCGGATCTGACTCATGGTGATCCTAGGGGCCAGGGTAGAACTGACCCCCAGAGTATTCAAGCAATCATAAATAAACCCTGAAAGATAAGAGATGAAAGCTTACTGGCTAGAAACCTTGGAACTGTAGGAACAACTCTGCTTTATCCCAGACTTGGAGCTGAAGAACCTAGCAACCCAGAAATGCCAATGAAAACGCAAACATAAAAAACTCCAATAAAAGCCTGCTTTCCCTAGCCAGAGGACCAGGAAAGGGAGAGCCTAGCAAGACAGAAAACTTCCAGGTAACCAGTCTTCTGCAGCCCAAACCAAAAAAAACAAACCAAACTCAACTGCTGTCAAGTCAGTTTCAACTCATCATGACCCTACATGGCAGGTAGAATTGCCCGCTAGTTTCCGAACAGCAGCTGACCTTGTGGTTAGTAGCTGTAGCACTTAACTCCTATACTGCCAGAGTTGTAACCAGAAACCTGTGGCCACACCTGCAAAGAACCCTGGGGAGCTTAGACTCATGTCTTTGAGAGGATCGGTCTGCTTCAAGTTCAAATTTATAAATAGGTGAAGTTTATTTTGGGCAGTAGCCAGCCAAGTTGCCCTTCTGGACTCTTTTCTGTATTACGTCCTCCTGACAAGAAAATGAGCTCATATAACTGATAGGTGTTCAATCACTGTTGTTTACTACAGTGTGAGGCACGGTCCTGTGCACAACTGTATGGGTAGGTGCAGTTTGACCAGGTCATACACAATAAACTGGAGAGGCAGGATTTCATCCCAGCAGTCCTTGAGTGGTGCAGACAGTTGAGATGCTCAATGTGAACTGAAAGTTGGGAGGTTCTGGTCCACCCAGTAGCACCTCAGAAGAAAGGCCTGGTGATCTGCTTAAGAAAAGTCAGCCATTGAAATCCCTGTGGAGCAAAGATCTGCACTGACACACATGCCGTTGCCATGAGGCAGATTTTATTATTATTTATAGGCTATTTATTTATTTATTATGATTGAGTGAAAGTGTACAATCCGATATAAATTTGCATGCCCACCCATGTGCAGCTCCCACTGTTCTCCCTGCCTGGTGACAGCACACTCCTCCTATCTGTTCTATACAAGTCATACCCTCTTAACAATCTTCTGTCCCCTCCACTTCACTCTCTTCCCTCCTGCAGTTAGAGGCCAGCAGGACAACATCCTGTAGAAGCATAGAACCATAAAGTGCACACATGATGTTGTCACTCTGTGTCATTGAGTCTAATCCATTCCTGTCCAAAGAGCTGACCTCAGTAATGAGTTACGGACAAGGGCAACATCAGGACCAGGGGCGTGCTCCCAGGGGAACACTGAGGCCCCTGGACTGTCAGTTGCGGTCTTTTAGTGATTTCTCAGGGTGCACCCCTTTTTATTCTCATGTTGCCAATGAGACTTCAACTTTGTGAGTCCCATCACAGCTATCACTGGTGGTGGCTGGGCACCATCTGTTTCCTCTGGTCACATGTCAATGCAGTCACCTACTTACATGGGTCTCTCTGTCTTCTGGGTTCTCTTTGCCCCATGTCATTTTGATCCTTGGTGATTGTCAGTTCTTGCTGAGTTGGGATCATTTGGTGTGCATGAGGCAGAACTGACTCAGTGACAACTCCTTGTTCCCCCCTGTCTAACTATAGAGCTGTCCTTGTAACTACTGTGCTATGTTCTCACAGTTCCCCAAATTTGTGTTAAGACATCCCAGGGTATCACAGCGAACTCTGTGCTACATGACGTTATTTTTAATTTTGGAGGGAAACACAGTGACATCTCCTGAGCACTGCACAGATTAGTAGTAGGTCATGGTCATTCAACAGTCCAATGTTAGATTATATTCGATTTTTTTTTTTGACAAAATATGTTTGCAAAACTTGATTTTCAGTGTCTGTTGTGATGAAAAGCAAATAAGTATCACAGGGAAATCAGTGTGGAACAGGGAGTGAAGGTAACTATAATTCCAAGGTTTGAGAAATTGTGCAGCGCCCAGCAGGGGCACACATCCCGTGAGTAAACAATCATGGCCATATAGGAAGGACAAAACCATTTCTTTTCAATTTGTATTTCTTCATATGGCTTTTAAGATATCAGTGCTGGTGTGTGAGAACCTCTGTGGGTGTGGTCTGCAGGTGCAGAGCAGAGCATGTAGACTTGGGCATGAGCTGGGCCAACAGACTTAGTAGCTGTTACTGTTATCACATCAGTGCTAAGGTGTTAGGGGTTTTGTAGTTCTCACAAGAGCATTTGGTTGGAATTCAACTTGGAAAAGTAGCTGTAATGCAAGAAAGACTTCCCAGCAGATGTAAATATGATAGCATGTGACTGATAGACATATTTTGATATTGTTCTGGTGTTTCTAAATGCCAGTCATATAGGTATAAATCTTAAAATGATAAATTGGGTAAGATGTATTTCTGAATTATCTCTGATCTGATAAAAAATAATACCTCATAGGTTTATGGTGAAAATTAAGTGAGTGAATCTAAAGGACAGTGCCTGGCTTGTAGAATTTTTTCTGTGAATGTTCGGTATTATTATTATTTTAAATAATTTTTTGTTGTTATTGAAAATCCATGCAGCAAGACATATACTGATTCGGGTGGCTACAGTTATATTTCAGTGACGTTGATTATATTCTTGAGTTGTGCAGCCCTTCTCACCTTGTCTGAGTCATTCCTCCTCCAGTAACAAACTGACTACCTTCCAAGTTTCCTGTCTAGTCTTTTGAATCATTGTGGTCAGTTTGATCCTAAATAAGCCAAAAAAACTTACTGCTGTGGGATCGATTCCGGCTCATTGCAACCCCGTTGAAGTTCTAAGGCTGTAAACCTCTGTCAGACCTGACTGCCACGTTTTTCTCCCGAGGAGCCGCTGGTGATTTCGAACCACCTGTGGCTTTAACTGCTGAGCCCCCAGGTCTCTGTTAACAAAGAAACAAACAAACACGCTGTCATTGAGTTGATTCTGACTCATAGCCACCCTACGGAGAGAATAGAACTGCCTAATAGAGTTTCCAAGGAGCAGCTGGCAGATTTGAACTGCTGACCTTTTGGTTAGCAGACATAGCAGTTGACCACTACACCACCAAGATTTCCAGGTCTTCATTAGATCCCTTATAAAACCAGAACCAAACTCACTGCCATCATCTGATTCATAGCAACCCTATAGGACAGAGTAGAACTGCCCCATAGAGATCCCGTCTAGATGGATCTTAAAAGAGCATAGTGCTTAAGACCAACATTCTTATCTAGTTAAACTAAGCTGTCAGTGTTGAGAAGGTCTCGGGATATTTTTGGTTTAAGGCTGTCTCAGGGCAGTAGCCCAGCAGGTTCACGCAGCCTCTGTGGTTCTAGAATGTCTGGATTCCATGAGAATTTGAAATTCTCTTCTGTATTTTTCACTCTTTTGATCATGATTTTTCTATGAAATCTTTGATTAAAATGGTTCAGTAATGGTAGGCAGGCACCATCCAGTTTTTCTGGTCTGGTAACAAAGTTGGTCCTGGAGGCAGTAGGCCACACATTCTGTTTCCTCAATCCTAGTAGTACAGTAGTGAAGTGCTGTGGCTGCTAACCAAAAGGTCGGCAGGCTGACTTTACCAGTGCTCCTTAGAAACTATAGCGCAGTTTTGCTCTATCCTATAGGGTTGCTATGAGGTAGCATCAACATGACGGCACTGGGTGTGGTTTGGTTTGATATTCCTGACTCTCCTTCCTGTCTTGCTCCAGGCAAGTAGAGACAAAATGTTGTGCACTGGGTGGCTGCTTGTAAACTTTTAGGACCCCAAGCATTATGGAATGATCTAGGAGTTAAAACAGAAGCATGAGACATGTTATTAGGACAATTAATTGAGATATCCCATGAAGCCATGGCCCTAAACCTTCACACCAAGGAACCCAACCCTGTGAGGTTTTTGGTGTTATGTGCATAAGCAGCCTCAGCAGCTACTCTTTTTGTTGTTGTAAATTAATCCATCGTACAACTTTTTCCAATTCAACCTCTTGCAAGTGTATGCCTTATTGACAGCAATTACAGTAGTGGACTGTGTAGCCATGCCCTTAATATGATTTCTCTGTCACTGTAAGTTGAAACTCGGTTCTCCATAATAGTGACAGTTATCTATCGTTATCAGAGTCATCACCATCGTCACCACCATCGTCTCCGAAGGGTGGATGTTCCACTAGCATGCCAGAATTCTTAACCCATCATAACCCAAAACCCACTGCCGTCTTGTTAGTTCTGACTCATAGTGACCCTGTAAACAGAGTAGAACTGCTCCCTAGAGTTTCCAAACATAAAACATAGATAAAATTGTGTGTAGTATTTTGACGGGTTAAAGGATCTGGCGTTCTAGAGTGAGGGGCTTCTGGAGTGCACTTTCAGGGCCGCCCTGAATTGTCTCAAACCCTGGAGGGATTCTTTTGGGACGTCTTTGAACCAGCATTTCACCCCAAACTGATTATTTCCTAAGCTCTAGTTAAATTTCTTTGAAATAGCCCTAGGAAAACTTTGGGGGCAAATTGAACTTTCCTGTCATTTGTCTGATGAATTTAAGTTGTACTCATGTGTTTTCTATTCTTTTTGTCATAAAGTTCTTGCTCTTCGTTCATAAAGCCACTTAATAGAAAAATCACTTCTAAATAATGTTGGTAACATAGCACTCTACATCTGTATAGTCTTGTCAGTGTAGAAAACAGTTTAATATCTGCCCTTTTCATTCTTGTGACATTCCCTGAGGGCTTGACAGGGTAGATACTATCTTCATTTTATGGCAGAGGAAACTCAGATCAGAGAGTTATGTGACTCATGTGGGGTCACACAGCCAGGCTGACAGATCCGTGCCTACAATCCTAGATCTTTTAGTTTCCAGTTCAGTGCTCTGTTGATGATTCTGTACTCTGGAACCTCTTGCTTCCCAGTCTAGTATGGGGACCAGATCATGGAACTACTCAGAATTGCTGAGGTCAGCTCTAGGTCCTACCTTTTGACCTTTGGGAAAATCATTTACCTTCTCTGTTCTTTATTTCATCATTTATTAAAATTGGATAATAACACTACTGTAATTTTCCTGTGCCGTTGTATAGTAAATATTAGAACCAAGGTTCAAATCTAAGTTATCTGGTTCCAGGGTCTGTGCTCTTTAATTACTAGCCATACTGACTCTGTCCATCACAGAGGGACGCAGCAAAATTTAGGAACCTCAGGGTTGTATAGCAGGTTAGATACAGGATGGGATGTAATGACTGTGCTAGCTATCACTCTTTCTCTCACTGAGTCTTCTAAAGTAACTCAAAGTTTTGAAGCTCCAGAGAAAGGGGCTATGGGAAATGTTCACTGACGAAATGATTTGTAGTCGCTCTAGACATAGATGCAGTGTTAGAAAAATTGCTGGGAAGTTAAAAAATATCCTTGTTCTATTCTAACGAAAAGTCTAATTCTCAGGTTGGACTGGAGAATCCAGAAATATGAAGCCCTGGTACTATCTGTTAGCTCAGAACTAAAAACATTCTTGAAGCCAACTTTCAAAGATTGGACTGGTCTATAAGACTTAAAATGATACTGGTGAAGAGTGTGCTTCTTAGCCTAAATAGACGAGGCAGCTCCTGTCTGAAGCAAGATTGAGAAGGCACAGGGGGATAGGAATTGGCTGAATGGTGTTATAGAAGGCAGAGAGAAATAGAAATTGGGTGAATGGTGTTATAGATTGAATTGTATGCCTCCAAAAATGGGTGCAGCTGTTTGGCTGGGACGTGATTCCTGGTATTGTGTGATTCGTCTATGTTGCAAATCCTGCGTCTGTGCTGTTACTGAGGGAGGATGGGTGTGTGTTATGTTGGTGGGGCAGGACTCAGTGTGTAAAATTGATTGTGTTGTACCTTGAGGCAATCTTGAGCTATGAAAGAAAGAAGTTAGCAGAGAGACTTGGGTACCTCAGACCATCAAGAAAGAAGCAGTGCAGGAAGCAGGGTTTCCTTTGGAAAGGACACTGGGGTCCCTGTGCCTCAGAACCTCCCAGTCCAGGGGAAGATTGACTACAAGCACCTCCTCCAGAGCCAACAGAGAAAGCCTTCCCCTGTGGCTGCTGCCTTGAATTTGGATTTGTAGCTTACTGGACCATGACAGTTATATGACTGTTACAGCAGCACTAGATGAGTATGATGAATGGACACAGAATATACAGAGTAGAGAGGAGGAGTGTGCTATCACCGTGTAGGAAAAGCAGGTAGTGTCACGTAACACAGTATGTGTAAGTTTTGCATGAGAAACTGACTCAGATTGCAAACTTGCACTTAAAACACAATTTAAAAAAAAATTATTTGTTCTAAAGTGTTTTTAATTGTGTCAGAATTTCTTTCTTTTTTTTTTCCTTGCAGCACTGGGAGGTATTCAAAAAAGTAACAGAAGTCTTCATTTTAGTTCCTGCACTTCTTGGTCTCAAAGGGAACTTGGAGATGACTTTGGCATCCAGGTTGTCTACTGCAGTAAGTTTTGTCCCACCTCAAAGTATGTCTGTTACTTATGTTGTTTGCCTCCGCTAAGGAAGACTTGTGCCAGGAAAACGTGTTTTCCTAGTCCGTTGATACATTTCTGGATCACTCAGGGCTATGCTAAGTAGCTGTGTCTGATATGACCTGAAAATTAGGTTAGATTTTCTAATCTGAAAATGTTATGTCCACCTTTATCCTGAGAAGGGGTATACTGTGCCTCCTTCCATATCAGAATATTCTGGCAGTTCCTGTCAGCATTTAGGACATGGGATAAGTCAGATACTGAGATTTTTCCTGGTTGGATGGTTGGTTGGTATTTAAGCTTGTTTTTGTGATGTAAAAGTAAGGTGCTTGTAATAAAACCTAAAAACTGGTTAAAAAAGAAAAAACCTATATAAAAAAAGAATAAACTACTTGAAATTTTCTATCTAGATGTAATGGCTATAAACATTTTGGTGTGGATCCTGCTGTACCTGGAATCTGTACTTACACATTGTTTAGATGTAGTATCATAATGTGTATTGTTTTTACCTACCGTTGACTCCGGCTCATGATGACTTGATGCACAACAGAATGAAGCATTGCCTGTTTCTGTGCCATCCCCAGTCACCAGTGTGTTGGAGTCTTGGACCAGTCCATCTCACCGAGGGTCTCCCATATCTGTGTTGGCCCTCTGTGTCACCAAACATGATAGCCCCCTCTTGCTTTTGATTGATCCCTTCTGATGACGTGTTCAAAGCAATAGTGTCGGAGAGTGTTCTGTTTTGATCCATAAGGCTGATTTTCGGAAGTAGACCACCAGGCCTGCCTTCTTAGTCTGTGTTAGTCTGGAAGCGTCGCTGAAACCTGCGTGTCACAGAGGACTCTGCTGGTACTTGAAATATCAGCGGCAGAGCATCCAGCATCCTAGCCACATGCGTGCCACCCAAGTATATAATAAACCGACAGATGGGAAGTGGAGTAATGTGCGTTTTATTGAGCTTGTTTCCAGTTGCCATCTTTTCTGAGTGTTCTACACTTGGATTATGTTAGATTACTAACTAGAGTTCAACTGGAAAGGCTTTTTGGCAGGAGAGGAGAATACATACACAGTCTTGAAAAACAAAAGCAGCAACATTTGAGGGAAAAGAAAATTACTAGGATGGTAGTTAAAATGTGGCTTTTGTTTCATTGTGTTAGAAAATGAACTTTGTTCTTAATAAATAGAGTTAAGTGTACAAACAGACGCCCTGGTGCTGCAGTGGTTGAGTGCTTGAGCACTAACTCAGCAGTCAGTGGTTCACACCCACCAACTGCTCCTTGAGAGAAGGGTAGGACGGACAGCTTCCATAAAGCTGATAGCCCCAGAAACCCTGTGGGACAGTTCTACTGGGTCCTAGAGGGTGCTGTGCGTTGGAGTCAACTTGCTGACCGTGGGTTTGGGTTGTCTGTCTTTAAATAGGCCGTGATGAAGGCATTCTGGTTGAAAAGGAATATGCTGTAAATGAAATTCTTCCTTTAACTTGATGAGATGTTTTGATTTGATCAGCTGTTTCAGTATTAAAACTGAATAAGGGCGAATTTAATCTTTCCTGTTACATTGTGTTTTTTGTTAGGTATTTTCCTCAAGTGTCTGATTATGTTTAGTTGTCTGTTCATATTTAAGAGGGAGGCTGACAAACCTAATTAGATGTTTTGAGCTGTCTGAGAGAAGAGCATCCCAAGCCATGCAAAGGCCCAGAGGCAAGACTCAGGTTGACCTGTTACCAGTGTTTCTCAGAGTGTGGTCTCCTGACTAGCAGCATCATTATCACCTGGGAATTTAGGATGCAGATTCTCCGGCCCCACTCCAGAGCTACTGAATTGGAAACTGATGATATGGCTCAGCAATCTTGAGTGTAAGGGGCTTTCCAGATGATTCTAATGTACATAAGTGTTTGAGAGTCACTGTGTTAGATGAATGTTAGGGAAGCCACTAGGCCTGGGATGGAGTGAGAGGGGGTAATCACATGGCTTTAACTATTGTATTGTGACAGGGGAAGCCATTGGAAGATTTCCAACAGTGGGGTGATGTGCTCTGATGGTTATTATTATTATTTTATTTATTTAACATGACTGAGTGAAAATGTACATTCCTGTATAAATTTACATGCCCGCCTATATGCAGCTTCCACTGCTCTCCCTGTCCGGTGACAGCACACTGTTCCTCTCTGCTTCATACATGTCTCATCCTCCCAACAGCCTCCTTTCCACTCCTCTCCGTCCACTCTCCTTCCTCCAGCCAGAGGTCAGCAGAATGATATCCTATAGATGTATAGAAGCATGAAGTGCAACCAATATATGGTCACTCTGCATTGCCAAGTCTGATGGTTATTATTTTTTTTTTTATTTAACATAACTGAGTGAAAATGTACATTCATGTATAAATTCATATGCCCACCTATATGCAGCTTCCACTGCTCTCCCTGTCCGGTGACTGCACACTATTTCTCTCTGCTCCATGCATGTCTCATCTTCCCAGGAATCTCCTTTCCCTTCTTCAACGTCCACTCCCCTTCCTCTAGCCAGAGGTCAGCAAGATGATATTCTGTAGATGTTTAGAACCACAAAGTGCTTCCAATATGTGGTCACTCTGCATTGCCAAGTCCAATCCATTCCTGTCCAAAGAGTGGAC
Organism: Heterohyrax brucei; assembly: GCA_028571685.1. NCBI lineage: Eukaryota > Metazoa > Chordata > Mammalia > Hyracoidea > Procaviidae > Heterohyrax > Heterohyrax brucei. The sequence goes on along the minus strand of CM053142.1, from coordinate 173,895,877 downwards.
CTTCGTTATGATTTATGGGAAAGGGCAGCATCAGGGCTGGGAGCCATGCTCTCAGAGGAACCCCAAAGCTGCTGGACCATCAGTTGAGGTCTTTTAGTGGAGATCTCATGATGCACTCCTTTTTATTCTTGTGTTGCCAGTGAGACTCCTCTCTGTGAGCTCCAACGTGGCTATCACTGGTGGTAGCCGGGCACCATCCGGTTCTTCCGGTCCCAAGTCGATGTAGGCACCCACTCTTGTGGGTCTCTCTGTCTTCTCGGTTGTCTTTACCACATGTCATTTTGGTCCTCGGTGAGCATCCGTTCCTGCTGAGTTGGGACCATTTGCTGTGTCCTCGGATGGCAGCTTGGCAGCTTTTAAGACCCCAGACGCCACTCACCAATGTGGGGTGCAGAGAGCTCTCTTAGCAAAAGCTAGTTGTGCCAATTGGCCTGGAATTCGCCTAAGAGCATGGTCCTCCGCCCCCTGCCCGAGCTACTCTATCCTTGCAGTATTGAGTTAAGATGGAAGGACTACTCAAGTTATGCTGAAGTCCACTTAATGTTGTTCTTGTTTCTAATGTGTGCTATCACCGCTTTCTCCCAACTAGATTTCTAGTAACTATCTAAACTAAAATCCCCCCCCCCCTTGCAGCTGTCAAAGAGTCTTTTCTTCAATACACAAGTCTGTTTTTGAGGTCTTATTGTAGAGGTCTCATACAGTATTTGTCCCTTTGTCGCTGACTACTTTCACTCAACATAATGTCTTTCAGTTGAAACCAGGTTAGGAGATGTTTCCTGGAATCACCGGTATTCTTTATCATTGCGTAGTGCTCCATTGAGTATATGTACCATAGTTTACCTATCCATTCTTCTATTGTTGAGCATCTGAGTTGATTCCATCTTTTGGCTATCGTGGACTGTGCTGTGATAAACATTCTGGTGCATGTGTCCGTTGGTGTGAAAGGCCTTGAATCTGTAGGATATATTCCAAGTAGTGGAATTACTGGGTCAAATGGTATATCTATATCCATTTTTTTAAGGAAGCACCAGATTGCCTTCCAAAGAGGGTGGACCATTTTGCAACCCCACCAACAGTGTAGGAGGGTCCCACTTTCTCCACAGCCTCTCCAGCATTTGTTGTTTTGTGTTTTCTGGATCATGGCCAATCTTGTTGGGGTGAGATGGTATCTCATTGTTGTCTTGATTTGAATTTCTTTAATAACTAAAGATCGTGAACATGTCCGCATGTGTTTTTTGGCTGCCTGGATCTCCTCTTTAGTGAAGTATCTGTCCATCTCCTTTGCCCATCGCTTAATTGGATGGTTTATCTTCTTCTTGTTGATATTTTGTAGTATCTTATAGATTATGGAGATCAGGCGTCGATCTGACATAGAGTTGCCAAATATTTTTTCCCACTCTGTGGGTGTTCTTTTAATTCTATTAATAAAGTCTTTGGATGAGCAAAAGTGTTTGATTCTTAATAGTTCCCCTTTATCTACTTTCTCTTCTGTTGATTGAGGTTTCTTTGACAGATTTTGGAGTCTGTTCTCATTGTGTATTAAAACTTCCATTGTTGTTCCTACCTTTTCTTGGATGAGCTTTATCGTTTTAGGTTTGATATTGAGGTCTTTTATCCAGTTGGAGTTGGTTTTTGTATAAGGTGTAAGATATGGATCTTGATTCAGTGTATTGCAGATGGATATCCAATTTTGCCAGCACCATTTGTTGAAGATACTGTTTTTACCCCAGTTTAATGTCTTAGGGCCTTTGTCGAATATCAGCTGTTCATAGGCAGATGGTGTCATCTCTGGGGTCTCACTTCTGTTCCATTGATCGATCTGTCTGTTCTTGTACCAGTACCAGGCTGTTTTGACCACTGTGGCAGTGTAGTATGTTCTAAGGTCGGGTAATGAGAGGCCTCCCAGTGTGTTCTTCTTCTTTAGTAGTACCTTACTTATCTGGGGCTTCTTCCCTTTCCAAACAAAATTGGTGATTTGTTTCTGCATCTCATTAAAAAATGATGCTGGAACTTGTATTGGGATTGCATTACATAAATAAATTGCTTTGGGTAAAATAGACATTTTCACAATGTTAAGTCTTCCTATCCATGAGCAGGGTAGGCTTTTCCATTTATCTAAGTCTCTCTTAGTTTCTTGTAGTAAGGGCTTGTAGTTCTCTTTGTAAAGATCTGTTGTTTCTCTGGTTAGATTAATTCCTAGGTACTTTATCTTCTTAGGGGCTATTGTAAATGGTATTGATTTCATAATTTCCTCCTTAACAGTCTCGTTGTTGGTATAAAGGAATCCTACTGATTTACTTATGTTTATCTTGTATCCTGAGACTTTGCTGAACTCTTCTATCAGTTTGAGTAGCTTACTTATAGATTCCTTGGGGTTCTCTGCATATACAATCGTATCATCTGCGAACAGGGAGATTTTAACTTCCTCTTTGCCGATGCAGCTACCCTTTATTTCTTCATCTTGTCTAATTGCTCTGGCTAGAACTTCTAGCACAATGTTGAATAGGAGAGGTGAGAGTGGGCATCCTTGTCTAGTTCCTGATCTCAAGGTAAAGTCTTTCAGTCTCTCTCCATTCAGGATGATGTGGGCAACTGACTTTGTATAAATGGCCCTTATTGTGTTGAGGAATTTGCCGTCTATGCCCATTTTGCTAAGACTTTTTAGCATGAATGGGTGTTGGACTTTATCAAATGCCTTTTCTGCATTAATGGACAAAATCAGGTGATCCTTGTCTTTTGTGTTATTTATGTTCTTTATCACATTAATTGTTTTCCTGATGTTGAACCAGCCTTGCATCCCTGGTATGAATCCCACTTGGTTATGATGGATTATTTTCTTGATATGTTGTTGTATTCTGTTGGCAAGAATTTTGTTGAAGATTTTTGCATCTAGGTTCATGAGTGATATCGGTCTGTAGTTCTCTGTCTTTGTTGGATCTTTCCCTGGCTTAGGTATCAGGGTTATGCTGGCTTCATAGAATGAGTTTGGGAGTACTCCATCCCTTTCTATACTGTGAAATAGTCTCAGTAGTATTGGGGATAACTCTTCTCTAAATGCTTGGTAGAATTCTGCCGTGAAGCCATCTGGGCCCGGACTTTTTTTGGCTGGCAGTGTTTTGATGACCTTTTCAATCTCTTCTTTTGTGATGGGTTTATTAAGTTGTTCTGCCTCATGTTGTGATAATTTGGGTAGGTGGTATGAGTCAAGGAATTGGTCCATTTCCCCTAGGTTTTCAAATTTGTTAGAGTACAGTCTTTCATAGTATTCTGTTATGATATTTTTGATTTCTGTCACATCTGTGGTGATAACTCCCTCCCATTTCTAACTTGGGTTATTTGTTTCCTTTTCTGCTTTTCTTTAGTAAGTTTAGCCAGTGGTTTATCAATTTTGTTGATCTTTTCAAAAAACCAGCTTTTGGTCTTTTCAGTTTTTTCAATTGTTTTTCTATTCTCTAATTCATTTAGCTCTGCTCTAATCTTTATGATCTCCTTTCTTCTGGTGCCCGAGGGGTTCCTCTGTTGTTCTCTTTCTACTTGTTCAAGCTGTAGAGTTAGTTCCTTGATTTGGTTTCTTCCTTCCTTCCAGATGTGTGCATTTATGGAGATAAACAGACCTCTGAGCACTGCTTTGGCTGTATCCCATAGGTTCTGGTAGAAAGTGTTTTCGTTCTCATTGGAATCCATGAATTTCTTTAATTCATCCTTGATTTCCTCTATAACCCATGTTTTTTTGAGCAAGATGTTGTTCAGTTTCCAAGAGTTCCACTTTCTATCTCTGTTTTTTCTGCTATTGATTTCAACTTTTATGGCTTTATGATCTGAGAAGATGCTTTGCAGTAATTCAATGGTATGGATTTTGTTGAGCATTGCATTATGGCCTATCACATGGTCAATTCTGGAGAATGTTCCATGTGCACTGGAGAAGAAGGTGTAGTTGTCTGCTGATGGGTGGAAAGTTCTGTATATGTCATGTCAGTGAGGTTTAGTTGGTTAATTATGTCAATGAAGTCTTCTGTATCTTCACTGAGCTTTTTTCTAGATGATCTGTCTAGTGATGAGAGTGGCGTGTTAAACTCTCCCACTATTATTGTGGAGCCATCTAACTCTCTTTTGAGCATAGTCACTGTTTCTTTGACATATTTAGGTGTTCTGGCATTAGATGCATAAATATTCAATATAGTTAAGTCTTGCTTGTGTACTGAACCTTTCAGCAATAAATAGTGACCATCTTTGTCCACGATGGTGGATTTGACATTAAAATTGATTTTGTCTGAGATTAGAATTGCCACCCCTGCTCTTCTTTGTTCATTGTTAGCTTGATATATATTCTTCCATCCTTTAATTTTCAGTTTGTTCCTGTCTTTAGGTCTCAAGTGAGTTGTAGACAGCATGTGGATGGGTCATGTCTTTTGATCCAAGATGACACTCGGTGTCTCTTTACTGGAGCATTCAGTCCATTCACATTCAATGTAATTATTGATAGGTATGTGTTCACTGCTGCCATTGTGATATGTTTATTTTTATGTTGATGTTTTCTCTGTTGATCTTATTAGTCTGTTCTGCGACACTCTTTTGTGAGTTGATTTTTCACCTTTTTCAGAGCTGGTTTTATAGTTGTTGAGACTCGTTAGATTTCTTGAAATGGTATGATACATCTTTGTTGTGCTTTACAGCTACCCCTATGAACCCCCTTAATAAACTATTTATAAACCCAATTTTAATTACTACCAATCTTGTCATCTTCCTCTCTATCTGGAAGGACTATAACGACTGTAGTACATCCCTCTTTTTATTATGATGACACCATAGTTTTCATGATGATCACTGGATTGCTTCTTTCCATATCAGAGCTGTGATTTACTTTGGAGCCATCCCTAAATGAGTAGAGTATTGAGTAGTGTGTCGTTCTAAAATATAAAGTTAGTGGTTTTGTTCTTCTAAGCCAAAGCCAAGAACTTCTTTCATTATTTCTTGTAGTTTTGGTTTGGTTTTTACAAAGTCTCTGAGTTTCTGTTTATCTGGGAATGTCTTAATCTCATTTTCGTATTTGAAAGACAGTTTTGCAGGATATATAATTCTTGGTTGGAAGTTCTTCTCCTTCAATACTTTGAATGTGTCATGCCACTGTCTCCGTGCCAGCATGGTTTCGGCTGAGAAATCTGACGAGAGCCTACAGGGTTTCCCTCTGAATGTTAGCTTTGCCTTGAGTCTTACTGCCTTTAAGAGTTACTGCTTATGTTTCATTTTGTTAAGCTTGATTATAATATTTCTTGAAGTCTTTCTTTTGAGATCTGTATTCGGTGGTGTACGATATGCATCTGAGATGTCTATATTCTCTTCCTTCATGATTTCTGGGAAGTTTTCTTTCAGCAGCTCAGCAATAATACTCTGTGTTCTCAGATGTCTGACCCTGTTCAGGGACTCCAATTAATCGAAGGTTGTTCCTCTTAATAGAGTCCCACATGCTTCTTAATGTTTCTTCATTTTTCTTGTTTCTTTTTTCTGATTTCTGCTCATGGACGCTGGCTTCAGTAGCTCTGTCTTCCAAGTCAGAAATTCTTTTTTCCATTTGTTCCATGCTGTTTTCGTGGCTTTGCATGGAAGTTTCTATGTCTTTGATTTTCTTCATGATCTGTTGGATTTCAGAGTACTGGTGTTCCATCAGATCGAACAACTTGTTTAATTTTTCACTTTGTTCTGCTGCATTTTGTATAAGGTCTAGAAGGGCTCTGTATATAATCAATTTGTATTCACTTCCTGATGCTTTCATAAAAGTTTCTTCATCTGGAAAACTCCTTGGTTGCTTTGTTTGGGAGCCTTCTGAAGCCATGAGTGATTGCTTGTATGCCACAATTGTCTGTTGCTTTTTGGGTCCCATGTGAGTATATAGAGGCTGGAAGAGGTACTGTGAGGATGGATTGCAAATATTTCTCTAGGGTGTCTTCAAATGTAAAGCAAAAGGTACCTGACCAGTTCACAAGTCAGTTAGGTTTTCAGGTGTAGACGTCCCTCTTCTCATCTCACAAAGTAAGCGCCACTGTATCCAACCCCAGATGATAACAAACTAGTTCAGAATACAGCAATGCTACTGCCCTGGTGGCCTCTGCTGACAGGACCTAGCCTTAGTCAACACTGCGTCGAGTACTTATTTTGTGATAGAAAAGCGCTCTCCTGTGGGCAGGCTCTGGCTCCCAAGTTAAGAATTAGGTCCAGGTGCGGCCACCGTACCCAAGATGGCGCCCTCCACACAGGCCGCAGACAGAGGGGCTAAAGGTGCTGAGAGGCAGCGATTCCTCTGCTTCTGTTGCAGGGCCCCCAACGTAGGCAGCACTGTGCAAAATCACTACTTTTCTGTCAGAGAAAAGCTGTTCCGTTTGCAGGTGCTGGCTCCCAGGCTAAGAAGGAGGTACTGCTAAAATCTCGGTACCAACATGGCGTCCCGCATACTGACTGCAAAGCTCCGCGCAAACCCCGCTGAGGCAGCTACAAAACGAAAGGCTCCAAGTGGCTAGATTAACAGAGTCCTGAGCCTGGCTCTCAGAATATGGCAATTTCGCCTGCCTATCCCCCCAGCAGCGCGTCTGAGTCCAGCCGCCAGGCAAGACCCAAGTCCGCCCGCCAGCCGAGACAGAGGAAAAAAAAGTCACAGTGGTGTGTTTACCTTCCGTCTGTGAGAGCCGGGCCTAGCCAGGAGCGGGAGTCAGGGAAAGAGAGGAGGTTTTTCGCTGAGTGGTATGAAGTCCCAATTAACAGCTCTGTGCCGTGTCCCGAGGCTGATTAGGTGCTCAGAAGGCTCTGTTTGATTGTCAGTTCAGGTCTTGGTTTCCAGAGGGATGTGAGGAGATGGGGGCTTAGTCCGCCATCTTGACTCCGCCCCCCTCTGATGGTTATTTTTAACACATTATTTTGACTATTTTACTGAGGGCCTGAAGGGGCCAAGAACTGGTGCCGGGAGTCTGAAAGTCTGTTGCAATAATATAGCCTAGAGGTAATGTTGGCTCGGATCAGGAGAGATGGGCACCAGTGGAGTAAGAGGTAGTTGAACTCTGAAACTAATTTTAAGATAGAGCAGATAGGATTGGCTCCTGGATTAAATAAAATTAGTGACCAAGAGTAGTCGCTCCGTTCTCTGTGGACCTGTGAGTGGCTAAGCTTTTCCTGCCCCTCGGCCTCTTTCTTTCGTCCCCCTCTTACTGTCTCCCGGCTGCTGAGCACTTCAGTGTGTTCTTGTCGGTCTCAGGTCGTGTCGAGTCGGTCCCGAGTCACAGTTACCCGGGGAACAGTGAAAGGGAGCACTGCCCGGTGCCGCGCCAGGCCCACAGTTGGTTTTATGCTGCGTGCAAGGCGGAAACCCTGGTGGTGTAGTGGTTAAGTGCTACAGCTATTAACCAAAAAGTGGCAGTTTGAATCCACTAGAGGCTCCTTGGAAATGCTGTGGGATAGTTCTGCTCCATCCTGTAGGGCCACTGCGAGTCGCAGTTGACTTGACAGCAGTGGGTTTCATTTTTGGTTTATGTACAAGATACTCTTGACATGATTCCCCATTCCTCACATTTTAAAAGTGTTCTTAGATTATCATGATTTTCATCTTAATGATTTGCGAATTTTAAAGTTGTTTACTTTGTAGAATCCACATATAGACAAAAGCTGAGATTATTTTTTTTCTAGTTGCCAATTTTAAAAATTCACTGATTAAATAAATTTTCTGATTATATCGGAGCTACTAAAGTACAAAGAAGAAAATAAAAATCATCCATAAACCAGTTACACAGTGGTTAACTTTCTGGTTGATTGGTTGACTGATTTCATCATTCCACATTATTTCACCACACCATTAACAGAAATCCAGTGTCCCTGAGGCTGAGACCCTCTTTTCTCTCCTGCCTTCAATCCCTGATAACCACTAATAACCTCTGATCTATACATTTGTCTGTTTCATGTAAATGGGATCATACAATTTTTGTCCTTTTGGGACTGACTCGTTTCATTCATCAGATTTTCAAGGACTCTGCACTCTGTTGCATGTATTAGGACTTCATTCTATTTATGGCAGGGTAATATTCCATTGTGTGTATGTATCACCTTTTGTCCATGTATCTGTTGGTGGTTGTTTAGAAGGCTTTTATGAATACTGCTCTTGTGAAGACTGCTGCAGTGAACAGAACACTGCTTTATTTTTATCAGCCCATTTTTTGATGTCTGTATTTACTGCTTGATTTTTTTTGAGACTAATACTTTAATGGAGCCTTTCACTACCCTTATTCCAAGTATTTATTTCCATATTAAACTCATGTTTGTTTTCCTAGTATCAAGTGTGGCAGTTACACTTACATACCTATCATTTCAAGGTCATCCTAACACACTTAGTACCTTCAGCACCAGTAAATCTTAAATACTACCACAAATGCCTCAGGGTCCGGATAACATATATTTATGAAGAGGGACGAAGTAGGGATTATAAAAGCAAGAGACCCAGAATTCTACCTAAAGCCGTTCAGATGAAAAAAATGTAAAACCACTGTGTTGGCCAAACCTAACACATCTTCCATGTTTAGGTCCCTGAGTTCTACTTTGCTTATCCAAAAAGGTTTGCCTTTTTTTTTAGTACTTCAAAATATACAGCATGTAAGTAGTTCTTTGTTATATACTAAGTTTGTACCAGATCATGCTGTGTTATACTTTATTATCTTGCGGATTCTTGGTTTTCTGTAGCTTAGCACTGTCAGATCGACTACTGTAATATAGTAGGCCTAGCAAAGGTCTTGGTGGTGCATTGGTTAAAAACTCAGCTGCTAACTAAAAGTCTGAAATTTGAATCCACCAACTGCTCCTTGGAAACTCTGTGGAGCAGTTCTACTGTATCCTGTAGAGTTGTTATGAATTGGAATCTACTCAACGGTGGTGGGTTTTGCTGTTTTTGATTTAGCAAAGGGCTTTAGATAGAACCCTCATGCTTCTCCCTCTCTCCTTCTGAAGAAAACCATAGGCTACTGGACAGTTGGGTGGGTCAGCCACTCTACTGGTACAGTTTTACAAGAAGGAGGCAAGAAGGGTCATTTTTCTGTGTTTCTCACTCTACCCCCGTGCATGCCCACATCATACCTGTTTTCTTGGAATAGGTAAGTTTTAGTCAGCATTTTTCTTTAATTTTTTTTTTTATTATTTCTAAAAGTCTGTAAAAAGTTATATGTGAGTTTATATTTGTATTTACTTCACATCAGACATTGCTTTAACTTGCTGTTATTTATCTTCTACTAAAAGGTAAGCATATTCAGAGACTTCTAGATCTTTGTCATTTATAAAGCAGACTAATTGAATTAGTTCAACTAAATGATAGCCTAAGGTTCCTCTGGTGACATAGCAGTTAAATGCTCAGCTGGTAATCCAGAGGTTGGCAGTCTGAATCTATGGGATGCTCCTTGGAGACTCGATGGGGCAGGTCTACTCTGTTCTGTAGGGTTGCTGTGAGTCATTTTGGGCTCACATGAATGTGGGGGAAGGTGGCCAAGCAGAGATCTGTGGTGGGAAGATCAGAGAAGCAGCCTGTGGCACTGGAGTAGGGAAGAAAGCTACACATTGCAGTACAGAGGTCTGGATGACATGTCTTACCATCCAGGCCTTCCAAAGATACCTGCCACTGGTTCACTGCTGCCTTCCAGGTTTTGTGCAAGTCCCTCCCAGCTGTTGTTGTTAGGTGCTGTCCGGTGGCTCCTACTCACAGTGACCCCATACACAACAGAACAAAACACTATCTGGTCCTGCATCTCCCCAATAGCACTGCCATACTTTACCCGTTGTTGCAGCCACTGTGTCAGTCTATCTCGTTGGAGGTCTTCCGTCTTTTCGCCGACCCTCTGTGTTATAACAAGCAGGATGTCTTTCTCCAGGGATTGATCCTTGCTAGCAACATATCCAAAGTATGTAAAACATAGTCTCACCATTTCCTTGCTTAAGGAGACCTGTGGTTGTACTTCTTCCGTGACAGATGTGTTTGTTCTTTCGGAAGTCCGTGGTTTATTCAGTACTCTTCTCCATCACCACAGTTCAGAGACATCAATTCTTGTGTCTTCCTTACTTACTGTACAGCTTTTGCATGCATATGATATGATTGAAAATACCATGGCTTAGGTCAGGCACATCATAGTCTTCAAGGTGACATTTTTACTTTTCAGTACTTTAAAGAGGTCATTTGTAGCAGATTTTCCCAACACAGTGCATCTTTTGATTTCTTGACTGCTGCTTTCCTGGGCATTAACTGTGGAAACAAGTAATATGAAATCCTTGAAAACCTCAATCCTTTCCCCATTTATCGTGATGTTGCTGACTGTTCCAGTTGTGAGGACTTTTGTTTTCTTGATGTTGAGGTGTGATCCATACTGAAGGCTCTTAACTGTAATCTGAAGTGATCCAGGGAAGGAAATTGTTAATTAATTATGTTTTGTGATTTAAGTAGCAGTTTACAATGCAAATTAGTTTCTCATACAAAAACTTAGGTACACATTATTATCATATGTCTGTAGTTGCCCTGCCTAGGCTGTGAAACATGCTTCCTCTCCACCCTGTATTTCCCTTGTGTACTCAGGCAGCTGCTATCCTTTTCTGCCTTCTCATCTCTTATCCAGACAGGAGTTGCCCATTTAGTCTCATATATCTGCTTGAGCCAAGAAGCATACTCTTTACCAGTATCATTCTGTTTCATAGTCCAGTCTAAACTTTGAAGAGTTGGCTTCAGGAGTGGTTATAGTTCTGGACTAACAGAGAGTCTGGAGACCACCTGTTCAAGTTAACCCTACAGTCCCAGTCAGACCATTAAGTCTGGTCTTTTTACTAGAATTTGAGTTCTGCACCTCCCTTTTCTCCTTCACCATCAGGGACTTCTGCTGTGTTCCCTGCCAGGGTGGTCATTGGTGGTAGCTGGACACCATCTAATTCTTCCCATCTTAGGCTGTTGGAGTCTTTGGTTTATATGGCCCTTTTTGTCTCTTAGGTTCGTATTTTCCTTGGGTCTTTGGTATTCTGCATTCTACTTTGTTCTGGATGGGCCGAGACCAGTTGATGCATCATAGGTGGCTGTTTGCTAGCATTGAAGACCCCAGATGCCGCTCACCAAAGTGGGATGGAGAATATTTTCTTAATGAACTTTATTATGCCAGTTGACCTAGATGTCTCCTGAAACTGTGGTCCCCAGACCGAGAGAAGGAAACTTTGAGGAATATTAATACCAGGGTCCAGAAGGAACCGGTGCTGGTGGCACCCAGGGAACAATCCAGCATAGTGCATACCGGATTCACGGCACTCCTTGATAAGCCTCTTTCGCCTCTCCTCATCTGACCTTAGACCCTAAATGCGGGCATAGGGAGCCCTGGTGCCACAACAGTTGAGATGGTGACTGCTAGCTAAGCTGTGGTCATTTCACACCTACTCAGCTGTTCCCCAGGATGAGGACCTGGCAGTCTGTTCCCGTGAAGACTATAGTCTAGGAAACCCAGATGGGCAGTCTCTGGCAGACTCTGTCACACAGAGTCCCTGTGAACCTGAAGTCAGCTGACAGTACACAAAAACAAAATGTGTGTGTGTCTCCATTAATCATCAGGAGATCCTAGTGCCTTGCATCCTATACTTTTTTTCCTAGAATTATTTTAGATTACTTTCTATAACTATAGACAGTTTTCTTAAAGTTAGTGAAAAATAACACCCATTTCTCTGATACCTTTTTGTTTTTGAACTCAAACCTGGAGTTAGGTTCAGTTTTCCAACCTTATTCATACTTTACCATTCATTTGAGAATGACCCAGGTTACTAGGCCAACAAACATTGCATTCTGTCAGTGACTTAGATTCCCAGACTTTGAAAGAAATATGCAGATAAAGACAGCACAAATAATAGTTCCCAAACACTGAGAAGTCCTAACATTTGTACTTGCTGGATATTTGAGACTAAAGTCCAGAGTGAGGTGACAGAATAGAATGTTTCCCAGACTGGCTGAAAGAGGAAATGTTGACGTTAGTACTTAACCTATCAGTCAGAAGCCGTAAGGGAAACTACTCATAAATGTTGACTCATTGTGTACCATCGGGTCACCTCTGACTCATAGCAACCCCATGTGACAGAGTAGACCTGACTCCTAGGGTTTCCTAGAGGGTAACTGTTGACAGAGCGGGTCACCAGGCCTTGCCCCATGGAGTGGCTGGTAGGCTCAGACTGCTGACCTTTTGATTAGCAGCCAAAGACTTCACCACCAAGCCAGTCCTTATTATTTCTGACTCAACTCATTCACTTACATATTTTTTTACATTTGAAGATCTTCATGAGCAAGCATATCATGAATAATTAAAAACCAATTCAGTATTTTTTAATAATGATTTGTTCATTACTTTCTAGAATGACTGCATTACAAAAACTTGGCCATCATTTTTGAATCCTGAGTGGTTAAGAAGTACAATTTAGCTTATAGAGCAGTTAGAGAATATGCTTCTGCTTAGCAGAAAGATTTATAAAAATTAACAGTGAAGTACAAAAATTTTTTATCACTAAAAATGATGCATTGAGATGATGTAGGCCCCACTTAATGAGTTTCAGTCATGACTCAAATATAACTTATATACAGATGAATGATCTGTTTGTATCTGGTTTTGTTCATTAATTCTTCAAATCCTGTAAGTGTCATGATGTGGAATTAAATCCTAGCAGTTTAAAATTATGTGATTGTTTATATGGGTCCTCAGTTCACAAAACTTGACATATTTGAATGACATCTGCTGGTATTAGTTGTAAAATAATCTCAGGAGGTAGGTGAATAATACCAACCAGTCCAGTGGTTCTTGTGCACTAGTTAATTAGGTTAAAAAAAAAATTCCTGAGTATCTGTTTTAGTCACCTGGTACTGCTGTAACAGAAATACCACGGAGTAGGTGGTTTAATGAAGAGAACCTTTTTTGTTACAGTCAAGTAAACCACGCATCCGTTTTATGAGTTATAGTTCCATCCAGCAAGAGAAGTTATAACGGTCCAGTAGGCCGAGTCCAAATTCAAGGAGCAGATCTTGGTCCAAAGCATGTGCTGTCCTCTTGGTGCAGCCCTCTAGGTGGTCTGAGGTTCCCCACTTACTCCGTTCACTTCTCTCGCCATATCCCACAGCTGGTAACTTGAGTCCTGCTTCGCCAGCGTAACTGCTGCCCGTTCTCCCTCCTCAACATCACAGAGGCAAGATTCACACACACACACACGAGAGGAATCACACCATATTGGGACTCATAGCCAAGACAAATCAATACATATATTTTTGGGGGGACACAGTGCAATTTATGGCAGTATCTCAGTGAAAATGAATGTTAGATACAGGACTAGATTGTTTTAAAAAGTACTGTGTGAGCTCATTGAATTTACTAAAGAACTTTCTTTGGCTTTAAGACTTCATGTGATGTTTAAATAGAGCAGACAATATATAGATTACATAGTGATGTGAAAATATGCTCATTAACAGGTAAATGTTGGGAAGATGGATTCACCTATTGAAAAGTGGAACCTAATAATTGGCAACTTGGCCTTAAAGCAGGTAAGTGATAAATGCATATTTGTATATCACCTTGTGCGTACATGTTTTTGTTATCCAGAAGAATGGAGTAAATTTTACTACTATTAAGCCTTCCATTTATTTTTAAGAATGCCAAAATAATAATAGTAATAACATAGTACCCTGAGAAAGTGATGAAATAGACACCCATGATTGGTGAAAGTTACTTATTTCTATGCACTTGATGAGGTTCTTCCTATTTTGAAAAAAATACAATATGCAAAATATAGAAAACTTTTAATCGTTTTCTATCACAAATGTATAGGAAAGCTAGAATTTGAGAATATATATTTAGCACCTCATTGCTTAGGTGCTGTTTTCCTACTTCCATTTTTTTTTTTTAAGGTGAGCCATGCATTTATTTAAACTGAGTTATTTTAACTGTGTTATGGTCAGATGTTCAAGCTACTTGTTTCTTGTTCATCTCATTAGCGTTAATGTAAGTGGACTCAGTTACATATGCTGTAACTCTGGATTACAGAGTGATTATTTAGAGCTCTTTCTGATCTCATGTGAAGATGTCTTCCTCTTCCTGTACCCCTTCCCAAACCCCCAAACACAATAAGACTGCAGTACCGCTCATAACTGTCTTGCTAGTGTGACGTAGAGATGCACACTAGTTTTTTATTGTACTTTAAATGAAGGTCTGTAGGAGAGACTAACTTCTCGCTAAACAGTACACATACAGCTTTGTGACTTTGGTTGCCAACCTCATGACATGTCAAGGCTTTCCCCTTCTCCGCCTTGGTTTCCCTATTACCAGCGCTCTTGCCTCCGTCTGCCTTCTCGTCCTTGCCCCTGGGCTGCCATGTTCACCTGGTCTCATTTTGTTTTATGGGGCCTGTCTAATAGTTGGCTGCACGCTCAACTTCAGCAGTGACTTCATGACTGAGGCAGAGGGTGTCTGGGGCCATGCTCTTGGGGTTTCTCCAGCCTCTGTCAGACCAGTAAGTCTAGTCTTTTTTTTTTTCCAGATGTTCACTAATTTTAAGGTTAACTCAATGACAGCATAATGTTGAGAATATGGTTACAGGAAAGACAGTTTCATTTAATGCATTTCAAGGACAAAAAAAGCAGAGGGATTTTTGAAATATGATCTGTTTTTTTTAATATCTGTGCACTGCTTCTAAGATCTGAGTTGGAAATAAGAACACTGCATAGATCTAGCCACAGCTGTAGTGTGAGTTGACGATATAACCTTTGTTAAATTTACTTAACCTTGCCAAGCTTCACTTCCCTTTTCTTTTCTAAATGACAGCATTTTGTTACAGATGTCTGTGGTTCTGTCAGAAACACTGGTGGCATAGGAACTAAGAACGACAACTGCTAACCAAAATGTCAGCAGCTTGAAACTGCTTCTCGGAAACAGAACTCTGGGGCAGTTCTACTCTGTCTTTTAGGGTCAGTATGAGTTGGAATCAACTCGATGTCAACAGGTTTGGTCTTTTAGGGGACTTTAAATAAATAGGAAAGCCTGGTGGCATAGTGGTTCAGTGCTGTGGCTGCCAACGAAACAGTCTTCAGTTCAAATCCACCAGATGCTCCTTGGAAACTCTATGGGGCAGTTTTACTCTATTCTCTAGGGTCACCATTAGTTAGGATCCACTTGATGGCAGTGGATTTGTTTTAGGTTCTTAATAAATAAATAAAACTTTGAAAATATATTTCATTTTGCTCTTCAGATACCCTATACTCTTACCAAGTGGTATGAATTGTAGTACAAATTGCTCATCAGATCATTCTACGACTTCCACCTGTTCCCTCCATAACCCTCCCTCTCTGCCGCGGTTGGGCAGGTCGGGAGCCGAAGTGAGACGGCTAGAGGCTGGGTGAACCTAGTTGCCTTAACCAGAAACTGTGCCTTTACCTGCGTCGCTTCTCCAGGGATATGTGAGCAGCAGAGAACCTCACACAGGCCAATCAGGAAACCGCTGATGCCAGCCAGGGCTAGCAAGGAGCGAAACTATCAAGGGATAGAGGTGGAAGGGGAAAGAAAAGGTGGGGTGCGTGTGTATGTGTGTGTGTGTACGTGCGCGCGTGTGTGTGTGAGGGGTGTTCTCTAGCTTCATCTGCCAGAGCTGGTGAAGGCCGGAGGAGCGTGGGGAGGGGTGCTGGGGCAAGATGCTCCTGCCTGGGGACTGCCTGTGGAGGCCGGAGGTGACGAAAGACAGGAAGGACGAGGGGTCTCAGGCTTGTCCCTGCTGGAGTGTTTGCTCCTCTGGCTGTTACAGGTTCCAAGCAGAGTGCTTCCTGTAGATCTCTTCCACTGGTGTTTACAGCGTCTGTGTCAGCTCTGAAACTGTAGACAACCTCAGCAGGTCAGGGGCGGGAATGCAGGATAGCTGGACTAGGCGGGACTATGTGACAGGATCAGACTACTTCAGGTGGCCTTCACCAGGACTCTTGCGTTCCAGTACATGGCTGGCCGTCAGAGAGCCTGTGAGCACCCAGAAATTCAGCTCAAAATGTTGAACGCCTCTGTGTTTCCCTTGAATCTCTGTTCTATAAAGTTCTCACCAGATTCTCAAAGGGATCCACAATACAAACAGTTAAGAGTCCCTTAGGGTTTCTTTTACTTCTAGCATTCTACTAATCTAGTTTCAAGAGTTCACTGTCAGTGTGACTTTCTTTCATTACCTTTTTTTGAGTGTTTATTTGTGGAGCACTGCGGGAAGCCCTTTTACACAATGAGATCCTTTGAAGTCTCCAAATGACCCTGTGAAGTTTGGTATCGGTGTCACTCACACGGATTGGGAACTGAAGTTTTTATAGCATTTATCATGATAGTAATTATTTGTGAGGTTGTTTAATTTCTCCCACTGACCAGGGGCCATGTGAGACTGGAGAGTAAGAGTCCACTTTGCCATGTAGCCTGACACCAAGCATGGCACCTTGTACCTAGAAAAAAAATTTGGTGATTCCAACTCATGGCAACCCTACTATGTATATAGTAGATTCTAAATAAATACTCGTTTAGTGAATGAATTTCATGGTAGGGCCGGGAATCAGGTGATGTATGAGCTAGGACTCATGCCATTTTATGATAAAGTCCAATCTCTTGCCAACACTACCTATATAGTCACATTTACTTTTCAGTCTTAACGCAGGGCTATATTAGATGTCTGTGGATGACTTCAAAATAACTTCAGGTGCTTTTAAAAAATTCCATTCTTGAACCCCATTCTGTGCCTACTGCCTGCAGATCAGGACAGTTGGGAATATTAAACTAAAATGCAGTAACTTCTTTCAAAGGTACTCTAGCTCAGATGGAAAACCTAGTGGTCTAGTGGTTAAGTGCTATTGCTGCTAACCAGAAGGTCAGTAGTTCAGATCTGCCAGGATCTCCTTGGGAGCTCTGCGGGGCAGTGATAATCTGTTTATAGGGTCAGTGTGAGTTGGAATTGACTCACCAGCAGTGGGTATATAGCTCAGATGTTATATGCAGTACTTTCTTCTGACTTCTTCTATGTGATATTTACATAATTAGATAAACAATGTGTTTAAAAGTGAATAATTTGGATGGATGTCATAAACTCATTTTTTTTAGGTCCAGGCCACAGTAGTTGGTTTTCTGGCAGCTGTGGCAGCCATCGTATTGGGCTGGATCCCCGAGGGAAAGTACTACCTTGATCACTCCATACTCTTGTGCTCCAGCAGCGTAGCAACTGCCTTCATTGCGTCTCTTCTGCAGGGTAAGTGACCTCACTAACGTGTACTCAGCTCTCTTTTCCTTTTAAATTGTGTATTTCTTAAGATGACTGCTGTTTTTATTTAAATCATACAGTAAAGCCTGCGAAAGCCAGAACCTGTGTAAGGTGGGAACCTGCCAGAGAAGGAACACACAAATATTTCTCACTAAAACATGTGGTAAAAAAGTACTAACACTGTATGTACCCTGTCAAAGGTGGAAAACTTCTCTAGCACCTGGAAAACCAAGGCAGTCCCCTGGAGTTCTGGCTGTCACAGGTTTCACTATCCTTGTCTAACTACAGCAGAGCAAAGTTAATCTACAAACTTGAAGAGTACATTCCCTTGTGTTATATTTTATTACTTGGAACTTGTGTCGAGCAGGCTTTTTGAGGTTATTTCCTGGCTTTAAGTTCCCTGATGCAGCCATGAGCAAGATCAGGAAAACACCATAGACATTTATTTCTCCAAGTTAAATGAATTGAGAAACTCCTTTCTGGAAATCAGGCAGGGTATTTATGAGCTTATCATTTGAGCAATGGCGAGTGTTCCAGGAATTCTGAGTTTCAAAAGCAGTCCTTCTGTTATTTTTTTTTAAATTTTCAGATGAAAAAAAAATTTTTTTTCTTCACTGTTTCTGCGATAATACAAATGCAGTCTTCTGGTTAGCACACCAGATTGTCAGCTGTAAAATTTTTAAAAAACCAGAAAGGTTTTATAAATTTAACTGTAACAGAAGTTTTCAGTGGAGTTTTCTTCCTCAGTATTTATTTATCAAGAGGAATTGCCCACTAGAGGACTAGACATGATTTTTTTTATCCTTATGATTATCATCTTCCCACCCCTTGCATCACTAGCAAAGTTAAAAAGGGGAGGTTCTCACACCAGGCGATTATACAACAAAGCTGGGCTCTGCGAAGGTGGAGAATCTTAATAACAACATAAAGACTTGCTTTTCAAAATATCTGCAAGCATTTTGTTTTAGTACTTAAATTATTTCAAGAGTAGTTTCTTGTCCTTATGTAGAAATAGTAGTATTGAATGGAGTTCTTTGGACCATTGAATGGTCAACACCAAGTGAAGTTAAGCTGTTAGAAAATAAAATTTCTGATTAAAAAAATGTTAAAGCACTCCATTTCTTCAGGCTCGTTGACTTCTATTTTTTTTTTATCCTGATTTTGTTTTATTTACAAAGAGTTGTTTACCAATTTTCCGTCTAACAAGTATTTGTAATGTCTGGGGTTTTCAAAAGTGTGAAAATGGAGTTCTTCAGAAGTATCAAAATTGAGATTTTAAAATACATTTGATATCAATATATTATATATTGATATTAAAATACAGTAGAGGGTAGAACCATCCTATAGGGTCCCCAGTGCTATAATCTTTACAGAAGCAGACTGCTACATCTTTCTTCGACAGAACAGCTGATGGATTTGAACTGCCTGCGTTTTGGTTGAAAACCCTGGTGGCACAGTGTTTTAAGTGCTGTGCTTTGGGTTAGCAGCTAAGGGCTCTAACCACTGTACCACTTGCACTCCTTTTTGGCTTTAGAGGGTAGTGTAAACACAAGAAGGTGGAAAAAGACATGTGACCTTAAGCAAATATTTAAACCCTCGTTCCTTGTACCTCAGATTTATTATCTATGAGTGTGCTGGCATACAAAAAAATCAGTCATTTTCTGTCTGAAAATGTAGTAAGCTTCATTCATTTTTTTTTTTTTTATAGCCATATTTAGGCTTCCGTATTGATATTTGCTTAACAGCTTCTGGATTTCCTCTGCACTGCATCCTTTTAAAGGCATGGTGTCACAAGAAAACCTGTGTGGTAGGGTGTGGCTATTAGTGTTAACCATTTTCCTCCCATCTGTGTAATCCAAGAAAATAAGAATTTAAAAATACAAACACATAAACACATTTTCATCTGTGCTCTAGTTGTGGGTTCATAGAAGCTTTGGGTTTAAAGACTATCTTTTATATAGACTGTTTGCTGTGTTTGGCCTCCTGTGTTCAAAATTTAATTGCTTACCTTAAACCTTACACATTTTTAAGTAAAAAAATTAAGAAGCATGCGTTTCTGACTACCGCTGTGTAAACACACATATGTTTTTGTTGGTCTTTACACGCACACACACACATACACACACATATGCAAATGCATACACACACACAACCAAACCCTGTTGCTGTCAAATAGATTCTGACTCATAGCAACTCTGTAGGACAGAGCACAGCTACACAAAAGGTTTCCAGGGAGCAGCAGATGGAGCATCTGGTAGCTTTGAACTGCCAACTTTCTGGTTAGCAGCTGTGTTCCTAACCACTATGTGACCCAAGTTTTGTACATGTATATGTCTTATACCTTTCCCTTGTTTCTGTACTTTATTTGAGAATTAAAAGTAAAATCTTTGGGTTTGATACATATGAAAATATTAAATCCAACACACACATTACTGAATTTGAAATTTCTTTTTAATGTCATTTTACAGTAGCTTTTCACATTTTAAGTGCAACACTGACCTTCCCAAATGTTCTGTCATCGCCTACTCAAAGTTTGTAGAGAAGCAGTTTGCCAGAGCATTAGTGTAAAATATTTTGTTGCTTTAGTCAGCTTATCTAAGTAGTAATCTAACTGGAAATGAAATACTGTTTGTTTATCCTGCTTACTTAGTATTGGGGAGATTGATTTTCTTTAAATCACTGTATAAAAAGTGATGGATATTCTTTCTTCTAGGAATAATAATGGTTGGGGTTATTGTTGGTTCAAAGAAGACTGGTATAAATCCTGATAATGTTGCAACACCCATTGCTGCCAGTTTTGGTGACCTTATTACTCTTGCCATACTAGCTTGGATAAGCCAGGGTTTGTACTCCTGTCTTGGTAAGTTGACTTTAAAATAAATACAATGTTATTCCGATTTTCTCTGTGTTTTTAAATAATATTTTATTGTGTTTAAAATGAAAGTTTACCTAGCAAATCAGATTTCTGTTTAACAATTTCTACACAGATTTTCAGTGGCATTGGTTACATTTTCACAGTGTGTCATCATTCTCTTTCATTCCACTCTGGTTATGTTCTAGTTTCCCTGGTCCCTTACCTGTTCATCTTTGTTTTAGACTAATTTTTATCCCTTTGATCTCATGTAAATTATTTTAAAGGATTATTACTCACAGATGATATTCTTTATTTTATCAGCCCATCTCATAATGAACTACATGGTGACCTCAAGGGATAATTCTCGTTTAAGGGTTACAGAGTGTCTTAGCGGATCTGCAGTCTTAACCTGTCCAGTAAGTCTGGGCATTTTAAGCATTTGAGTTCTGTTGCACAGTTTTTCCTATGCCATCAGGACCCATTTGTTGTAGCCGTAACAGAATGTTGACAGTAGTAGCTGGGCCCTGCCTGGTTCTGGTCTCAGAGTAAGATGAGGCAGGTGTTCACACAGACTGCTTGACTACTGTAGCCTGCCTTCTTCGCTGAGACTTAGGTTTCCTTTTGTCTCTGTTATTTCAGACAAGAAGAAACCCATAGTTGTAGCTTAGACCAAATGTGTATTTTTAATGAAAACTTTATACATATATATACAAAGACTAGCTAGAAACAGGAAAATAATTTTATTGATACTTCATTCCTGGAAGGCTGTGACTGTGCTTTTCTTTGTAGAGGTAGACCTTTCCCTGGAGTGTGTGTGCCTTTCCATACTCAGAGAGAAGCTGCTTCTTGGGCTGGAATTCCAGGCCCACAAGGAAGTTGGCAGGGCCATGTTGTTGTTGTTAGCTGCCACTAAGTGGGTCCCTAGCTCGTGACAACCCCATTAGCAACAGAATGAAAAGATGCCGGGTCCTATGCCATCCCCTTGATCACCTGCGGATCAGACTCATGTGATTTTTGAGAGTGGATGACCCAGCCTTTTTTTCTCCACTGTCTTTAAATCAGTATTATTCGTCAGTCCCATGGATCTGTGTCCTTTACATGTACCAGTACCATCATTGTGGTTGATTATCCTAATTTAATGATGCCATTTGTTGTATACCAACTATGTGTTGTGCTTCTCACGTGTTTTTCTAACCTTCATGATAACTCTATAAGATTAAGGATTATCATATCTAATTTCACATGAGAAAACTGAGGATTATAGAGGTTGCATATGTTACCCAAGTTAATATCACTACTGGTAATGAGGCTGAACCTATACTTGTCGTATTTAATCATCTTGATCCCCTCTTCAAAATGTGCAGTCAGTTAGGAGCCTGACCAGATAGGGGTCAAACTACAGCCATGTCTATTTTACTACTTTCATAGACCATAGCAAGATCATGATGGTAGTTGAGTGGCCGAAGTGGTTAAATACTTACTTACTAGCTGAAATGTTAGATTTTTAATAGAGTCTGATGAATTATTTTAGTGCAAATTTGTACTCTGGGATGATTGTCAACAGTAAGTGCATGATTTGTGAGCACTGATTTAATGGTAAAAGTTGATTGTGGTTTTATTTTTTTAGATTTAAACTTCAAAGAATGAAAATAGAAGCCCATAGTATAGTATACATGAAGAAATAGTTTATAAGCAAAGCCATAAGCATTTATTTATGTTTTCACTCATCCTATATAGATTTATAGGTATTTCTAAATAATTCTGAAGTACACCGTTTGAAACAGTAAGAGTTTCACATGTACATTCTTAAACTAAAGAAAAGGCATTATTAAACCTTTCAGTGGTGGTGATTTTCTACCACTTTTGGAGACATGAAGGGAGGCTTTATTTAGTATGCAGAATGGTCTTAAGTGATTAATGAGTGGCATAAAAACGGTATTGGAGTCCTGCTGGTGTGTTAAAGTGATCAGCTGCTAACCATAAGGTTGGCGATTCACCCATGAGCTCCTCCGTGGGGGAAATCCGTGGTGGCCTGCTTCCGTGTACATTTACACCTTGAAACCTCTGTGGGGCTGTTCTGCTCTGTCCCGCTGGGGGACTGTGAAGCAGAATCAACTGGGCAGTGGGTTTGGTTTATAAAAACAATATGTGTATGTGGTCCAGGAAAATTTGTTCTTGTTTAGTGGATAAGGATGTATTTTCTTGAAGTAGTATATGAGACAATAAATGATCACAGCCTAAATGTAAGGACTTGTTCCCACAGGTCTTGGTTTTTGTTGTAGAACATACATGGAATGATCTATGTTGAGCTGTATTGAGGTAATGCGCAAATGCTTTCTCTCCCATTCAAAAGAAGCATAGAAAATGTAGTTAATATTATTGAAAGGATAATTTTGACTCTGTATTGCCCAGTGCCATTGAGAATTGGTCACCACTCATCTGTCAGTTTGTTGTGCTGTGGCGGCTTGTGTGTTGCTCTCATTCTGGAAACTATGCCACTGGTATTGCAGATACCAGCAGGGTCACCCATGGTGGACAGGTTTCATTAGAGTTTCCAGATTAAGACAGACTAGGAAAAAAGACCTGAAGATCTACTTCTAGGAAAATTAGCTGGTGAAAATTTCATGAACGGCATCAGGGCATTGTCTGATACAGTGCCGGGAGATGAGCCGCTCGTGTTAGAAGGGACTCAGAATACGACTCAGAATACTGCCTTCTCAAAGTAGTCAGCCTTAATGATGTAGATGGAACCAGGCTTTGGGGGCCTTTATTGGCTAATGTGGCATGACTCAAAATGGGAAAAACCAGCTGTAAACATCCATTAATAATCAGGATATAGAATATACAACATATGTATCTAGAAAGATTACAGGTTGTCAAAAATGAAACGAGATGCTTGAAGATAGATATCCTAGACATCAGGGAGCTGAAATGGACTAATATTGGCCATTTTGAATTACACAATCATGATTTACTGTGACAAGAGTAATAAATTGAAGAGGAACAGCATTGCCTTCATTATTAAAAAGAATGTTTCAAGATCTGTCCTGAAGTACAACTCTGTTAGTGATAGAATGATATCTGTAGACCTACAAAGAACACCAGTTACTATGATTATTAATCAGTTTAGACACCAGCCATTAATGCCAAAGATGATGACTTAATGATTTCTACCAACTTCTGTAGTCTGAAATTGATCAAACATGCCATCAAGATTTATTGATAATTAATGGTGATTGGAATGTGAAAACTGGAAACCGAGAAGGATTGGTCATTGTAAAATATTCCCTTGATGCAGAAACAGTGCCAGCAATTGCATAAGAATTTTGCAAGACTAATGACTTACTCATAGGAAATACATTTTTTCAGCAACATTAATGGCAGCTGTAGATGTGGACCTATCCAGATGGAATATACAAGAGTGAAATAGACTGTATCTGAGTAAAGAGACAATGGAGAAGGTCAGTGTCAGTCAGAAGAAGGCCTCGGGTTGACTGTGGAACGGATCGTCAAATGCCCTTATACATGTTCAAGTTGAAGCTGAAGAAAATTAAAACAAGTCCACAAGAACCAAAGTAAGACCTTCCCACATCCCACCTGAATTTGGAGACCAGCTCAGAAATAGATTGACCCACTGAGCACTAATGACCCCAAACCAGAGGAGTTGTGGCATGACATGAAGGACATCATGCGTGAAGAAAGCAAAAGATTTAAAAGATAGGAAAGAAAGACAAGACCAAAATGAATGTCAGAAGAGACTGTGAAACCTGCTCTGGAATGTAGAACGTAGCTAATGTGAATGGAAGGAGTGGTGAAGTAAAAGAGCTGAACAGAGATTTTAAAGAGTGACTGAGAAGACAAAGTAAAATATTACAGTGAAATGTGCAAGGACCTGGAGTTAGAAAACCTAAAAGGAAGACCACTACTGACATTTTTCATGGGGAAGGAACCGAAGAAAAAAAATCAAGGCTTGAGTTGCAACATGGAAGGATTCTGTGAGCAAAAAATGAATGACCAGGAAACATCAAAAGTAGATGGAAGGAATGCAGTCAGTGTATCAGAAAGAATTGGTCCTTGTTGAACCATTTCAAGAGGTGACATGTGATCAGGAACTGATGGTGCTGAAGGAAGAACTCCAACGTGTACTCTGAAGGCGTTGGTGAACAACAAGCTTCTAGGAACTGAAGCGATGCCAACTGAAATGTTTCAGCAATTGGATGCGATGCTGAAAGCACTTCGTCTTGGCTGCCACGAAATTGGGAAGGCATCTACCTGCCTAACAGCATGGAGGAAAAACATGCGTGCCCATTCCAGGGAATGGCAACATAAGAGGGTGAGGAAATTATTGAACAATATCGTATGCAAGTAAGGTTTTGTTGAAGTTAATTTAAAAAGCAGTTTTAGCAGAACTTGGACAGGGAAGTGCCAGAAATTCAAGCCAACTAAACGCATATGGTGAAGAGGATGTGTAACAAGGGGTGTCCTTGCTCATGTCTGATGGATTTTAGCTGAAAGCAGAGAAAACAAGACACATGTTTACCTCTGTTATTAACTGTGCAAAGGCATTCGGTTGTGTGGACCATAAGAAATTATGGGTAATATTGCAAAGAATGGAAATTCCAGAACACTAAATTGTGCTTGCATGGAAACTAAACATAGACGAAGAGGCATGATTTGAACGAAACACAGGATACTGTGGAGTTTAAAACCAGGAAATGTGTGTATTATCCTTTCACCATGCTTATTCAATCTGCAGGCTGATCCAATCATTAAAGAAGCTGGACTGCATGAAGAATCAAGACTACAGCCATCAGTATGGGTGACACCTCAACATAAAACAAAATTCCTCATAACGGGACCAATAAACCACATCATGATACGTGCAGGAAATACTGAAATTTTCAAGGATTTAATTTTGTTTGGGTTCAAAATTTTTGCCTATGGAAGCACAGTTAAGAAATCAGTCGATGTATTCATATTTCGTTAGGCAAATCTGCTGCAAAATTCACCCTTAACGTGTGAAAAAAGAAAGATACCACCTCAACCGCAGAGGTGCACTTGGCCTGAGCCCTTACGTTTCCACCTGCTGCCTGTGCGTGTGAGAGCTGGGCGGTGAGTGAGGAGCACTGCGGAAGGAGCGGTGCGTCTGAATCAGGCCTTTGGCAGAGAATTCTGAATGTACTGTGGACTGGCAAAAGAAAAACCAATATATTTCAAAGCCAGACAGAATACTCTTTAGAAGCAAGGGTGATGAAGCTTTGTCTCATGTAAATTTAATTTGGAAATGTCATCAGGAGGGACTAGTCCTTGGAGAAGGGTATCATGCTTGGTGAGAAGAAGAGGAAAAGACCCTCAGTGAGACAGAGTGACACAGTGGCTTCATCAGTGGGTGCAAACTCAGCAGTGAAGGTGAGGACGACGCAATACCGGGCAGTGTTTCTTCCCGTTGGATGCTGTACGTGCGGTTGCTGTGGATTGGAACCAACTCGGAGTCACCTAACAACAGCCACAATGCTGTAAAACCCACCAGCCCAGTCAGGCAGTCGCTGGGCAGGTGTAATCCCCCATCCCAACAGGCTGCTCACCGGACTGCGAAAGGGAGAATGTTATCACTAGACTGGATCCCACAGACACTAAGGGTGTGAGCTAGGCATACTTAGTGCCTCTTTCCTGTCTTGACCAATTAGAGAAGTCTCTCCCTGGGGAGGAAAGGATGAAGGGTTTTTTTTCCCAGTCCTCTTGTTGTTAGTCAAAAGACAGATTCTGTGAGTTTGGCCAGAAACATGGGTAAATGGAGGTTTGTTAGTGGTTCCGGAATGGATTCCCGTACATACGTAAAAAAGACAGATATAATTTGCTGAATTTGGGTACCTAAATTACCAGTAAGTCATTTGTAACACATTTTACAGCTGAATGCTAAATACTAGGGTGTGTTGTCAACTGAAGCCAGGGTAGTAAAAAGGAAGAGAATGCCAATGAGAATGCCAAGAGAATGCCAACTTCTGTGAGATGCTAATTCTTATATATACATAGTATTTGTTGACTTGAAAAAGTATCTTTTCCTAAACAGAAGATGAATCAACTGTTTAGGAAAATAATATGTGTTGACTTTATAAATTTTGTTTTTTTGATTATATAAGTGATAAATTCTCCATATAAAAAACTTAATCAGAATGTGTTGCCATCTAATACTTCTTCTTACCTGAATCAAGAAACAAAAAAGAAACATGAAATAATACCATCAGAGACCATAATTAAAAAAAAATCAGTTTATTATTAAATATTGCTTAGCATCTTTTAGGTGTTCATTTGTCTTCTGAAGTTGGCTCAAAGTAATTCAGATAAATTAATTAAAATAGAAGGTTTACATTTTACCTGTATCATCTGTTCTCGTAAAGGGATACTTTTAAAGTGGTCACTGTTTGACTTGGTAATTGATGTCACACTTGGTGGCCTTCTTATTTGTGGAGCCCTGTCCTGGGTTTGGGATCTAGTAAAGTGTCTATGTTTTTGAGCGCTAGAGGGCCTCAGAAGATCAGGAGTTGCAAGAGCAGTAAAATTGGTACTCTGAATACAAAGATGAGCAACAGACACAATTAACTTCCCAAACCCACTCTTCAGGCTGAGAGGGCCAGCTTTTGCAAATGAAGTTTCCAAAACAAAACTTTTTGTTCGTGGACTGTAGTGGAAACACTAAACACTCTTGAGAGATAAAGAGGTTCTCATGACAGTTAGAAGCTTTAGCTGTAAATAGAGGCCATCTATTGTGTGGCATTCAAAGAACCACACAAGATTTCAAATCAAAGAACCACACAGTGAGAAAAGCCTCAGTTGACTCCTCCCTTAGCGCTGTTGATATTCTGAATGGACTCAGAGCAGCCCTGTAAGTCCTGCTCACTTTGATTCATATATTCTGTGTGCTGCCTTTCTTTTGGTCCTCATGGAATTGGCTGGTTTTTCTGATGTTACAGTTAAAAAAAAAATCTTTATGGTTACAGTTTCTAGTTTATCTCTTGCCATACATGAATTTTGACAGAGATGCTTGATATCTAGCCTGCCCCGGAATGCAGGTAATTCCCATTTGGGATCTGAAATAAATATGGTTTTTATTTCTTTCCCCTCTTCGCTTTTTCCACTTCTAGAACCAAACAGGACAAAACAAACCCAGAGCTTTGTTTATTTCTGTTGACTTTTTTTTTTTAAGTCATCCCCCGACCTGCTGTTGTAGATCCTGATGGCTGTTGACCCCAAGTGTGTCAGAATAGAACTGCTCACTGAGATTTTTTGATAGTTGATTTTTTGGAGGTCTATTTCTAGGGCTTTCTTCTGAGGGGGGGATTCCATCTGTAGGCTTCTGGTTGGCAGTTAGACACATTAATCATGTAGTCCCCCTTAGATACTATTGCGTAGTGAACAGTTAAAAATTTTAGCCTGGCTTTTAGTGCTTCCTGGAAGTTAGAAGATTTTAACTTCTTCCCTGCTCTTTCCTTTCGTGTACCTTTTTATCCAGCCAAATTCAGCTATTTGTGATTCTCCTGTGTTAACTGTGATTTTGTTTGCCTTTCTCGTGTCATAGCTTTTTCCTAATGATAGGTGGCTGCTATGGATTAAATTGCGTCCCCACCCCAAAATATCTGTCCGTTCAGCCAGGCCATGATCCCCAGAGTTGTGTGATTGTCATTTTGTCATCTGATGTGATTTTCCTGTGTGCTGTAAATCCTGCTTTTATGATGTTAATGAGGGGGATTAACAGCAATTGTGTTGATGAGGCACAATCTACCAAATTGGATTGTCTCTTAAACCAATCTCTTGAAATAAAAAAGAGAAGCGAGCAGAGATATATGGGAACCTCATAACCACCAATGTTGGCGAAGAATATTGAATATAGCAAACAAACAAAATATCCATTGCCGTCAACTCATGGTGACCCTATAGGACAGAGTAGAACGGCTCTATAGAGTTTACAAGGAGCACCCAGTGGATTTGAACTGCTGACTTTTTTGGTTAGCCACTGTAGTGCTTAACCACAGCACAACCAAGGTTTTCATTGACTATACTGTGAACTATCAAAAGAACAAACCAGTGTGTCCTGGAAGAAGTACAACCAGAGTATGCTCCTTGGAAACAAGGATGGTGAGACTGCGTCTTAGCATATTTCAGACATGTTGTCAGGAGGAGTCAGTCCCTGGAGAAAAGATCTCGTGCTTGAACAAGTACAGGGTCAGCAAAGGAAAGGAAGACCCTCAACGAGATGGATTGACACAATGGCTGCAGCAATGGGCTTAAGCATGAGAACAGTTGTGGGCACGGTGCAGGATGAGGCAGTGTTTCATTCTGTTGTGCGTGGGGTCAGTACGATTCAGAACCAACTTGACAGCACCGAACAACAACAGCATACACCAAAAAAGCAACAACAGAAGTGTAGTGTGACCTTTGGATCTGGGGCCCCAGCGTTCAGAAGCTGCTAGTTAGTCCAGGGGAACAGTGATGACAAAGACGTTCCCCTAGAGCTGAGAGAGAGAAAGCTTTCCTTTGGAGCCGACGTCCAGAATTTGGACTTCTTACCTACCATACTATGAGAGGATAAACGTCTGTTTGTTGAAGCCATCCCCTTGCAGTAGTTGTGTTATAGCAGCACTGGATAACTAAAACAGTGACCTTTTTTTCCTTTGAATTTTAAAGCACTCTGTGATACCTCTGTTGTAATGTTCTTTATAGCTGACTAGTCATTTATAGCTTTTTGTAGAAGAGTGGTATCATCCATTATCAGGTTGTTGTCTGCTTGAGGCTAAAATTGTGTCTTTATTTCATTTTAGTATTTATGAAAATACCCTATAGTGCCATGTGCTTCCCATTACCCATTGCCAGTGAGTCAATTCAGGCTCGTATAGAGACCCTGTAGTATGGGGTGGAATTGCCACGTAGGATTTCCAAGATTGTAAGTCTTTCTGGACATAGACCGCTGCATCTTTGTCCCTTGGAGCCCTTGGTGAGTTTGAACCACTAGCCCTTCTGTTAGCAGCCACATGCTCTCACTACTGCACTAGGGCTCCTTCCATATACAAAACCCAGGAAAACCCGGATTCACTGCCGTAGAGTCGACTCTGACTCATAGCGACCCTATAGGACAGAGCAGAACTGCTCCAGAGAATTTCCAAGGAGCACCTGGGAGATTCGAACTGCTGACCTTTTGTTTAACAGGCAGGCAAAACACTTAACTGCTGTAACACCAGGGTTCCCTCCAAATACTTAATAGATGGTTAATAAATAGTGCTTTACTAAACACTTTATTCCTTTTGAAAGCTGTCCAGTTAATGAGTAGAAGTTATTCATGAAGTGGCATGTGCATAGAAAATAGAGCATCTATTTCCCTCTGCATTATTTTGACACAGTAACTAATATGATAGATAAAATGGCCTTTTCAGTGAGGGTTTAGTATTAGGGAAAAACTGAAAGGGCATCTTGCTTCAGCAAAAATGCCTAGATAGCAATCAGTGATCACTAATACAGAGATTGCTATCCCTGTAAATGGAAAATCAGAGCCATTGCCCTCCAGTTGATTTTGACTTACAGTGATCCCATAGGATGCTGTAAGTCTCTGGAACGTTTCAAGAAGCAGCTAGTTGACCTTCTGATTAGCAGTCAATTTCATAACCACTACACAATGAGGGCTCCCCTATGGAAAGGTAAAAGTAGCGACATATAGCTAGAAAAGATCTGTTTCTGGTGGAAATAGAAGAGGAAGTAAAAAGAGGCATTATTCATGCGTGCAGAGAAGACACATAGTAATCTTTCAAAGCATTAAGAGATCTGAGGTCAGACAGCAACTGAAATAAAAATACAATAGTTTTTACCCTTTCTTGCCTCTTATTTGCATAATTTTAAAAGGATTAAAAAATAAACTCCTTTTCAATATTTTAAATTTTTATATAAACCCATTTCCAAACCTGTTGCCATTGAGTAGATTGTGCTTCTAGAGATCCTATGGAACAGGGGACAACTGTCCTGTAGATTTTCCAAGGAGTGGCTGGTGGATTTCAGTTGCTGACCTTTTCATGGGCAGCCGAGCTCTTAACCATTGCACCACTAGGGACCAATTCTTGTTTACGAAAAACAAACCAACCCCATGGCCATCAAGCTGATTCTAGCTCGTAGCAACTGTATAGAAGGACAGAGTAAAGCTCTCCTGTCTGGTTTCCAAGGCTAGAAATCATTATGAAAGCAGACGGTCACACCTTTCTCCAGAGAAGTGGGTGGTGGGTTTGAACTGCCAGCCTTTGAATCTGCGTCCGAGCACTTAGCCACTGCGCCACCAGGGTTCCTAATCCCTGCATACACAGGATGTTGATTGATCTGAAAAAAAAGAAATCAACTTTTCTCATTTTAGGCTAGAGCTGAGAAGCAGTATGTTTAATGAAGACTGTTTTAAAAAGACATCGTCATTAAAACTATAAACAATCGCAGCCAGCCTCAGGTTACAGCAGTCCTCCCTGACAGGGATGCCACCTGCTTAGTTACAGGGCATTCTAGGGTGTCATTGCCTCCATGGGTGCTGGGGGTAGCATCTTAGTGCTTCTTGTCTGTCACTGTGCTTCAGGGATTTTTTTTTTTGTACTGTACCATCATGGTTTAGAGTGATTCCTAACATTCTGAAGGCGGCATCATAAAGGGCATTTAGAAGATTGCATACAACTCACAGTGCCATTGCTTCATGTGGAAACAGCTATCATGCAAAAATTATCACTGGTGGCAGCTACATATTTAAGAACTTAAGAGTGAGAATAATGAATACTGTTAACTAAATTATGTAACAGTAGCTAGAAAATGCCACCAATAATTTAGAAAGAGGTGAAGGAGCCCTGAATCATAGAAGATGGCAGTTATATTTGGCAGTTAAGTGAAATCATAGCAATTTAAACCACTTTAACTGTGGTAATCCTTCCTTTCCCGTTGTTGGGTTCTGTCAAGTCGACTTTGACTCCTGGAGATCCATGTGACAGAAGAGAAGTGCTCTGTGGGCATTTTCTTGACTACAGTCTTTGTGGAAGCACACCACTGGGTCTTTCTCCTGCAGAGCTGTTGGGTGGGCTTGAACTGGCACCTGTTTGGTTAACACCTGGTTCTTAACCATTTGTGCCACCCCGTCTCCCTTCTCTTCCAGCCATTTGCCTTTTGAAAGTAGGTTGAAAGTACATGACCAGGCTTTGTGGAACCAGCTCTGATGTACAGTAACATTTATTAGGCTTAGATTCTACAGAGTTTTATACATACTTGCATTAGTTTCCTACTGCTGCTGTAAAAAATTACTATAAGCACAGGGGCTTTAAACAGCAGAGATTTATTCTTTTATAGTGCCAGAAGTCCGTAATGAGCCTTACAGGGCTAAAATCAAGATGTTGGCAAGGCTCATTCCTCTGGAGGTTCCAGTGGAAAATCTGTTCCTGGGAAGGGTTTTCCAGCTTTTCGTCACTGTTGGACAGTCCTTGCCTTGTGACCTATCACCAATCTTGGTGTCTGTGTTCATGTTGTCTCTTCTTCTATAATCAGATCTCCTTCATAAAAGGACACTTATGATTACATTTAGGGCTCACCCCACAAATCCATATCAAGATCCTCAGTCACATACATAGAGTCCTTTTTGCCATAAAGGGTTAACAGTCATAACCCCAAACCAAACCTGTTACTATCAAGTCAATTCCAACTCATAGCAATGCTATAGGACAGAGTATAACTGTTCCATAACATTTCCAAGGAGTGGCTGGTGAATTTCCACTGCCAACCTTTTATTAGTTAGTAGCATTTAGCCACTACACCACCAGGGTTTCCTTAACAGTAATAGGGTCCAGAAACTGGGATGTAGATATCTTTGGGGACCATTATTCAGCCTACTACATTACCCATTACGATGCATCCAGGAATTAGTGTAAAATATTACCTCAACCAGCTCTTTTAAATGTATCTTGTTTAGAAGGCAGAGGCTATTTTCAATTTTGATATCAATACAGAGGTTCATTTTTGCCTTTAAATTAACCATTTGCTGATTGTATCATTAGTGGTTCTCTAAAAGTATTTATTTAAAAGTAAGTATTAATTAAAAAGAAAAATTGGAGACGATTTCAAACTTACAGAATAACAGAATAGGTGCAAAAATAAAGCTAGTACAAAGAACACCTGTATGCTCCTTTACTGGGAGTTTTCTAATGTTCACATTTTATCCATTTGCTTTATCTTTTGCTCTCTGTTTGTATGTGTGTGTATGTGTTTTGACTTTTGTGACATTGATGTTTTTTAAGAATACAGTCTCCCATCTTTTTCTACGACTGTTGGAACCTGTTTTTTGGAGAATTCACCCTGTACAGTCCAGTGATTGTGAGCTGTACATTCAGAAGGCTGTGCAGCCATCACCCCTCATGTGCTTTTGTCTCCTTGGATTTGCCTGTTCTGGACATTATATACATACAGTCATGCTAGGTGTGTCCTTTTCTGTGTGGCTTCTTTCTTTTAGTGTAATGTCTCCAGGGTTCATCCCTATTGTAACGTGAGTTAGCACTTCATTCCATTGTGTGGGTATACAATATTTTGTTTATTGTTTTCACACTTGGCTGGCTGGCTTTTCATTAGTTGATGGATACTTGGGTTGCTTCTACTATTTGGCTTTTCTGGATAATACAGTTCTGAACATTTGTGTGCAAGTTTTTGCAGGAACATATATTGTAATTCTCTTGAGTACACACCTAGGATCAGAGTTGCTGGGTTATAGACTTACTCTTAAGTTTTTGAGAAATTGCCTACTCATGATTTTTAATTTCTTTCCTCAGAAAAGGTTTCCCCTTTTTGGGTAAGATGAGAGGGCAGAGGGGGACAGCAGCTGCAGATGGGAAATACAGGCTAGAAAGAGGGAGTGTGTTGTCACAGTGTGGGGGAAGGAGCTGGAACTGCACAGCAATGTGCGTGTAAGTTTTTGCATGACAAGTTGACTTGGATTGCAAACTTTCACTTACATCACAATAAAAATTTTTTTTTAAAAAGAAAATGTTCTCCCCTTTGGAAATTCAGGGCAGTGACTTGGGGTTTAGGTGGTAGTGGGCATTCTTTTCAACTTCAGATGTCCTTTCAGAAATTGTAGTGTTGACCATTATTAATAAAAGGCCTGGCATGGTGCTCCTCTCTTGATTTGAGAGTGAAATACTAAGAAGACCTGCCCTAACAGAGTAATTCTTTCCATTTGTGTTTAGCTGGATTTTAGTGTTTTTAGTTTTCTATTTGGCTCTATAAAGAGATTACTGCCAATTTAGTTGTTTTAAGAAGTATGGATTTTTCTTAATGGGGATGCTATTAGATAAGGATGTTATCTAATGGCTTAGAGGAAACCCTGATGGTGTAGTAGTAAGTGCTATACTTGCTAACCACATGTTGGCAGTTTAAATCCACCAGGCACTCCTTGGAAACTACCGTGACCTATAGGGTCATTATGAGTTGGAATCGACTTGAAGGCATGGGTTTGTTTGGTTTTAATGGGTTAGAAGGGAGAACTGGGAATCCATTCAACAAATAAAGATTTTTTTTGTCTTTTAAAATATCGTGGAAAAAATGACACTAAATGTAGCCTTTATCATGTTAAAAATGGCTGGGCTAAGGAATCTGATCTCTTCCAGCCCTACAATGCCAAAGGAGAACCAAGATCAGTAATCCATGGCTGATTCTTAGGAGGCAGAGGTCCAGTATACCTCCTCTGTCCACCACTTTGCCACTTTGCCTGTTGTACCCCCAACTGGCTTCAATAATTCATTGCCGTGGCCATGCAGGACTCACAGACTGTATTCAGAATAGGGGGCTTATTAGGGAAGTAACAGTTCCAATTCAGGCTCAGAAACAGTGTCATTCTTGCATCGGTATATCCTCTCTCCAGCTGTGTTCTCAGGCATGCCTCTCCCTGTCTGGCAGTGACTGCCCGAAGCCACTCACCTTTCTGTCTTCATGGGCTGGGAAGTCCATTGTACCACCTCCTGCTACTGGGAGCCTCCTTCCTTGGTGGTGGGCGCTTCCTCTCTCTACTGGAATTGGCTCTCTTATGAGGCAAAACTGACCAATCCCCTTGGTAGGCCACAGTCACCCTGTCACACAGTCACCTGGATGGGAGTTACAAGGCTGTGGCTGGAAAGGCCACACTAGCGTCATCAATCACACACTGCAGTCATACTCCTTTTAATAGAAGAGAAGATTGAAATCACTTTTTTCCTTAGGAAAATTGTTTTGAAGATAAGATGACAAATCAAAATCCAGCCATGAGAACAAAATATGTTTGCATATTATTTTAATACATAGAGCAGTTGTTTTGTCCTACTTGACAGGAGAAAATTTTAAAGTGTTTCATCTTGTTCAAGTGAGTAAGAAAATCTTCAGTATCTTAAAGAGTAAAGAAATAACAAAATTGAATCAAAGAGAAGAGTATGGGGAGAGGTTGCAGAATTCCGTGAGGTAGCAGAATAATTAAGTAACACATAACGTAGATCTAAGACCACAGACTATGAGCACAGTGAAGTCCTTTCTGCCCAAGTTATACAGTCTGTACAGTCAACACTACAGTCACTTAAAAGACCCTAGAAATGTTCTGACCAAAGCCTAGGTAATAATTAATCCACAATCAGGTAGAATAATATCATGAAAAATGGATTGGAATTAGCAATAAGTGGGCAACTTTGAACCCCAGGAAGATTTAGAATTAAGTGCAAAAGTATTTGCAAGTCAAACTCATGGTATTAATAGTGCTATGCTAAAGAGATGGTACATACTTGTTATTTGATATTCTTCTTGGGTAGTAGAAGACAATAACATGTTTGCCTGCTAACAGAAACATTGGTGGATCTAGTCCACCCCAAGGTACCTGAGGAGGAAGGCCTGTTGGTGGGTCTAGTCCACCCCTAGGTACCTGAGGAGGAAGGCCTGTTGGGTCTAGTCCACCCCAAGGTATCTGAGGAGGAAGGCCTGTTGGTGGGTCTAGTCCACCCTAAGGTACCTGAGGAGAAAGGCCTGTTGGTGGGCCTAGTCCCCCTTGAGGTACTTGAGGAGAAGGGCCTGTTGATGGATCTAGTCCACCCCAAGGTACCTGAGGAAGAAGGCCTGTTGGGTCTAGTTCACCCGTAGGTACCTGAGGAGGAAGGCCTGTTGGTGGGTCTAGTCTACCCCAAGGTACCTGAGGAAGAAGGCCTGTTGGTGGGTCTAGTCCACCCCAGCGTACCTGAGGAGGAGGGCCTGTTGGTGGGTCTAGTCAACCCCAGGGTACCTGAGGAGGAAGGCCTGTTGGGTCTAGTCCACCCCAGCGTACTTGAGGAGGAAGGCCTGTTGGGTCTAGTCCACCCCTAGGTACCTGAGGAGGAGGGCCTGTTGGTGGGTCTAGTCCACCCCAGCGTACCTGAGGAGGAAGGCCTGTTGGTGGGTCTAGTCCACCCCAGCGTACCTGAGGAGGAGGGCCTGTTGGTGGGTCTAGTCAACCCCAGGGTACCTGAGGAGGAAGGCCTGTTGGGTCTAGTCCACCCCAGCGTACCTGAGGAGGAAGGCCTGTTGGGTCTAGTCCACCCCTAGGTACCTGAGGAGGAGGGCCTGTTGGTGGGTCTAGTCCACCCCAGCGTACCTGAGGAGGAAGGCCTGTTGGTGGGTCTAGTCCACCCCTAGGTACCTGAGGAGGAAGGCCTGTTGGTGGGTCTAGTCCACCCCAGGGTACCTGAGGAGAAAGCCCTGAAGATCTGCTTCTGAAACATGAGCCACTGAAAATCCCACGGAGCACGGTTCTACTCACACACAGGTTCACCGTGAGTCACAATTGATTCAGCAGCCTTTTTTTTGCCCCCTTAACTAAGGCATGACCCTTCTGGGGTTTCTGCTCAGTGCCATGGGAATTCAGAGAGACCTCACCTCCCTGACTGATCTGGAATGACTCCCAGCCCTGTGTAAACTGGCTGTTTCTTAGCTTGCAACTCTCTTCTCATCTGTGGCCGGTCCTTGTGAAGTTTTATCCTATCCAGTGGATCTATAAGAGAAAGAGCTGCCGATCTGCTCCTATAAAGATTATAGCCCCCAAACCTTTGGGACAGTTCTGCTTTGTTACATGTGGTCACTCAGAGGCAGCTGTCAACTGGACAGTGCCCAGTAGCAGTGTGCACAGCTCAGTATTCAGTTCTCACGTCCTTTCTGAGACGCCTTCCTCTTCTCCGGTATTCCACCCTGAACACTGCTGCTGCCTTCTCCTCACCAAATTTCAGTCTTAACTTGGTGAGGCCAGTGAGCTCTGCTGGAATTCTGCCTCCCTGACCTGGTGGTATAGTGTGTAAGTGTAATGGCTGCTAACCAAAAGGTCAGCAGTTTGAATCCAGTAGGCACTCCTTGAAACTCTGTGGGGCAGTTCTGCTCTGTCTACAGGGTTGCTATGAGTTGGCATAGACTTGATGGCAGTAGGTTTTGTGTTTGTTGAGCTAAGGTCTGGATTGTGCCTTTGGGCAGAAAGCTGGGGCTGTTGTAGGGCTTATATCTTTTTCCCTTCTCTTATGGCTCTTGTAATCTCTGTTGCCTAGAGTCTGAAAAAAGGTGTTTTATTTATATATACATATATGATTTTTTAATTTTCTAATTCTGAAAACATTTAGAATTTTCTTTAGAAACGGCATACATCATGATGTCTGTTAACACTCCATTGTCCCAAGTAAAACAAATGTGAAACCCAAAGTCACTGAGGCGGAGAAGTATTTTCTTTGTGGGAAAGCATAGCAAGAGCGGAGAGGGAATAGTACTTGTGATCATGGTGGACAGTCTGCCACAAAGAGGTGAAACAAGTCCTGGCGGTCAGTTAGCTCATTGCTTGCCAAATAGGGAGATGTTTCTGCTGCTGGCAATGACATTAATGGTAGTAAGTGCTCAATAAATGTTAGAAATCCAACCTCTGCGTGAGACAGGTGCTGTTATTGTCATTGTCACCAATTCAAAGACCAACTAAACTGAAGCTTATCCAATTCAGATTGCTGGTCCAAGATAAGTTTAAATACCCAAATATACTCAGTTTCTTGACCAAACTAGGGCTTAACTGAATGTACTGTATTTCTTATGAACATGTTAAAAGTTCTGAGTAGATCTACAGTGAATAAATTGGTTTAACTTTATTGAATTTAGTTTTTCAATTTTATTTTGGAGCTTGGAGTACTGTCTGCCGGGCCCTGTAGGCTGTGGAATGAGTGTGCTGTAAGAGCCTTGGGGCAGACTCAATTTAACTGTAGAGTCACAGCACTAACTCGGGTTGCATAGACCGATTGCTTGCCACCCAGTGCTTCTGCTTCCTGACTCTGCTCTTACGCTCTCTAAGTCTGAGTTTTTTCATAAAATAGAAAGAATGGCAATATCTACCTTGTGTTTAGAGGGACGATTAAATGAGATGATGAATGTGAGCAGTAGAAACCAAGTAAGTGTTAGTTTTTACTGTTGTGGTTTTTTTTTTTTCCATTCCCAAGCAGGTCACAGTTACTTCAGTAAATGTTTGCTGAATTAGTGTATTAATTTCAAGATATGTTATTTAGTATTTCATTTACCTTATTTACAGTTTTAAACTGATACAAATACATGTATGTTAATATGTTTGATGTCCTCATATCTTATCATAAGCTTTGACTTGTAATGATTTCAACTTGCTCACAGAGGGAAGAGAGGCTGAAATGTTGTATCTGTTTTTAATTTTAGAGACCTACTTCTACATTTCTCCGTTAGTGGGTGTCTTTTTCTTGGCTCTGACTCCTATCTGGATTATCATAGCTGCCAAACATCCAGCCACAAGGACAGTTCTCCACTCAGGCTGGGAGCCTGTCATAACAGCTATGGTCATAAGTAGGTTAGTATTAAAATGTGTGTGTATTCTGTGTGCATGTGTGTATTAAAGCTGATTAATTGCCTGTTTTTGTTTTGGGGGTCACTATATATAAGCAGCTCTTTATTATCTCATGTAATGGGGGAAATAAGTGACAGTGTTATTGAAATCAGTAGATGCAGAGAACCTCATCTGGCTTTCAGTTTCAGTCTTCTCCTCAACCAAATTCCTGTCAGGTTGATGAGAAACTTGAGTGGTGTATGTGTTTGTATATGTGTCTTTTAACCTGACATTACTTATTTTGCATAGTAAGTTGCTACCATAAGTATCAGAAGCCCTAGAAATGTATACTTTTGTTACTTCTCATGGCGGACTCAGACTAGACTTAAATATACAACTTCAGGCTATATGTAAAAGAGTTAGTTGCAAGGACCCTGATCACAGTGGGGTTTCCGATGACAAAAAAATAAAAAGAGAAAAACTTAAAAGTCTAGCAGTCGAGTATTGATCAATTGGAATTATGGTATAATCCACTAAAGGACCATTAGTCAGCCATTAAAATAACATTGTCCCCCATTTGTCGATATGGAAAGAAGTTTCTTATATATTTGGTGATCGGTGACTTTCCGTGGTTGACACATATTTAGCTTCTTTCTTTCTCAAACTACTGAAGGGACAGTAAATGTATCTTAAAAAGATACAAAGCCACGAAGACCAAAGGGGAGGTGGGGATAGGAAGGCAGGAATCAGAGGATTGCTACCTGACCTAGCAGAGTGGAAAAAGCTGAAACCTTACTGCCTCCAGGGTGAGAAGACATCCCTGAGAAGCAAACTCATCTCTGCCTCAGAACCCTGGAAAAGTGGGGGACGTAGAGGCGTTGTGCACTTTAAAGGCTGAGATGGAGAAGATGAGTTGGAAGTTTATAAAAAGCAATTAGCTTTCCTGTCCCCTCCTGCCTTCTCATCCTCACCCGTGGGCTGGCATGCTCATTTACTCTCGTTTTATGGGCCCATCTAATCCGTAGGATCACTGTGAGTCAGAAGGTATTCAGTGACAGTGGGTTGGGTTTGATTTTAGCTTAATCTTTGGCTGAAGGGTGAACCTGGGGAGTGGCTTCAGTACTGAGTTAAAACTCAGTTTTTCTAGTCTGTGTCTGATCAGGAAGTCTGGTGTCTTTTCTGTGAGTTGGAATTTTGTTGTACATTTTTCTCTAGCTCTGCCCGGGACCGTCTGTTGTGATCCCTGCCAGAGCAGTCCGTGGTGGTAGCTGGACACTGTCTAGCTGTGCCAGACTCAGTGTGGTGGGGGCTGTGGTAGCTTTGGTCTCTCAGTCCTTTGGATTGATCTTTGCCTTGTGTCTTCTGTTTTCTTTGCTCTTCCTTGTTACAGATGGGGTGGGACCAGTCATGGATTGTAGATAGCTGATCACAAGCTTTTAGGACTCCAGATACTACTTGTCGAAGTAGGATGTAGAACGTTTTCTTTATAAGCTGTAATGGCAGTGGAACTAGAGGTCCTCCTCAGTGCGATAGTTCAGTCCTCAGGGAGTGTGGACACGTCTGTGAAGCTTCCTTGACTTTGCCTTGTACTGTCCTACAGTTCATCAAAGTTGCCACTTACTTGTTGTCTAGTTAGTGTCCCCTGCCCCACCCCTTGGCCTTGATCCTATGGAAGCAGATTGCCGGGTCTTTTGTCTGTGGTCCTGCTCTGTGGGATTAAGCTGCCAGCTTTGGGGTCAGCAACAGGTGACAGATGACTGGCGCCATGTAAGTTCCTTCTCAGAAGGTTAGACAGTTCCTTTCTGGGGACAGCAGGGCTGTAGAACAGAATCATTTCAATTCTAGCCCCTGCTGAGAATTTGCATTTCTGACAAATTCTCTGCTGAAATTTTGAAATTCTAGTAAGTTTTACATAATATTCACCTGGTTATCTGATTCAGTACATCTAGAGTGGCAGTGTAAATTCTCAGCAGGAGTTCAGACTCAAATGAACTGGTAGCCCTGGGGGTTGCTTACCAGCACAAAAGAAGGGATCTATTGATACTGACTGTGAATCCTTTAGTACAGGGTGCCCACTTGATCATTCTTTAGTGAGGCCCACCTGCAGACTAGCTCAGTGCCCCTGCTAAAAATCTGCATATCTAACAAGCCAGTGCTGCTGCTCAGGGACCAGTTCTGAGAACCACTAGTAGAGCAGTGGGTCTTGACATTTATTGTACATAAGAATCATTTGGAGATCTTGTGAAATATACCACCCAATTCAATGTATCTAGGATGCAGATGCAAGCTCTCAGCAGGGCTTTGAACCAGAAGGAACTAATTTGGAGCCCTGAAAAAAAACGCATTGCCATTAAGATGATTCCAACTCGTAGCAACTCTATAGGACAGAAGAGAGCTGCCCCCGTAGGGTTCCCAATGTTTCTTTATGAAAGCAGATTGCATTTTCCTGGAAAAATTAGGCAACAGAATCATGGAATATTGGAACTGGTAATGTTTTATAAAATAAAGACCAAGAGACTGAAGTTAACCAATGGATAATGATGTTGGAAACTTAAAAAATTCTCCAAGTTCCATTCAGAGTGTATGGCTCCCGTCTTTAAAACTATTATGTTATTGTTTCCAGACGTCTAGTGTTAAGATTAGATCTTTCGTGACTGCAGGTCATGATTTTCATTGACCGGCAGTAAAACATACGTTAACCATAGTTTCAAGACAATACAAATTGTTGCTTTTAGACCTTGTCTGTTTCTACTGTGGAAGGATACTCTTTTGACTCTTGTAAATTATAAAAGCAATAGTGTACATACTTAAAAAAAGAAGTTCAGAAGCATATGAAACTAACTTCCATCTCACCTCCTGCCGATAGCCATTGTTGTAGTTTCTTGCCTGTCGTCCCAGGTATTCTGACACATCTAAAGCATATGCTTTGTCTTTTTACAAGTAACATATCTTGGAGATCATTCCTCCCTGCCTCAAAAAAAAAAAAAAAAGGACAGACTCATTGCTGTCAAATCAGTCCAACTATAGCTGCCCCTAGGGTTTCCAAGGAGCGTGGATTTGAACTGCCGACCTTTGGTCAGTAGCCACAGCATGTAACCGCTAGTCCTCCTCCAGGGTTTCCACCACTTGTAATAGTCCAGTTTAAAATTATGCTAGCCCTGCAGCTGGAACAGAGTTTAGATTCTTAAGTTCATAATCTTTAACCACTTCCAAGTCAACTTTCCTTTTTGTATTCTTATACAACTTTTTTTCCCCCTTTTAACCTGAATACACCTTCTTGTATTTATCCCTATTAAATGTAGTCTGGGAAGTACATAGATCATATGGAGAACTTCCCCATTTGACAGTCTTTGTAAGAGAAATTCTCCCTTCCATCTGAGTATCCTAGCATCTTCATCCCATACTCCTTATTCACTAGGCCATGAGGGTTTCTGGAGATCACAAACCAAAAACCAAAAAACAAAAAAACTTATGCCGTTGAGTTGATTCTGACTCATAGAGACCCTGTAGACAGAGTAGAACTGCCCTAGAGAGTTTCCAAGGAGCACCTGGTGGATTTGAACTGCCGACCTTTTGGTTTAGCAGCCATAGCACTTACCCCACTACACACCTCCAGAGTTTCCAGAGATCACAAATGAAGCTTTTAAATGTGTAGTGACACTTTATGTCAAGTTTTATATTCAACATTCTGCTCTTAACATTGGCTATCACTTTGAATGTTTTTTTCTTTTTACTCTATTTTTACAGTATCTAAATATTTAATTTTTACAAAGTAAGGGGCATTTACATGTAAAGAATAACTTCAGATTAGTATGTTTCTTCTCTAAATTGTATAATTTTGTATCTTTCAGCATTGGGGGCCTTATTCTGGACACAACTGTATCTGACCCAAACTTGGTTGGGATTGTTGTTTACACACCAGTTATTAATGGTAAGAGACATATGTTTTATGATCCTGTCAAATCTTTGTGCACTCTTAGGTACCAGCAGGAATCTTAGAGTTGAGATTTTGTACGGCCTGTCTCCCCTTCCCATCTATTCTGTCTCCAGCCCTGGGTTGTTGCTCACAGTGGGATTTATGTTTCCAGCTGTTAGTGTGCAGACTACGTTTTATAAAAGTCTTTTTTAGTCTTACCACTAGATGCCTGCTTGAGAAGATGGCTCACCTGATTTCTGTTGTTGTTGTTAGGTGCTGTTGAGTCTGTTCTGACTCGTAGTGACCCTGTGTACAACAGAATGAAATGCGGCCTTGTCCTGTGCTGGCCTCCCAGTCATTGCAGGACTCGTTTGAAACACCCTGAAGTTTATTGGGTATCCCAAAGAGTTTGTTGATGTGGGTTATACCAATTAGTATTTTCCCATCAACTCATTCCCACTCAGTTGGTTTCCAACTTAGAGTGACCCTATAGAGCAGAGTAGAACTGCCCCACAGAGCTTCAAGGGAGCCACTGGTGGATTTGAACAGCCAGTCTTTGAGTAGCAGCTAACTCTTAACTACAGTACCACCAGGGCTCCATATTTGCTGTGTTAGACAGTAAAATTTGAAAAATTTCAAACACTTACTAATTCATTTTTAGATCACAATGACAAACCCTTTTATGTTGATCTAAGTGGGATATTTTTATGTAACATAATTATGTTTTTCAAAGCAAACTTATTTATTGCGTTGCGTACTTATGCTACACGATAATTTCCTTTCTATGCAACTCCCTGAGTAGTGCCAAACACATTAGGATTTGATAATTGTTAGATGACTAAATGCATGTGATAAAGCTTATGCTTAGTTTTGCTGCAAGTTATATGTCACTGGATTTGAGGAAATTGTCTTGTTAAATAGCACAGCCTATGTCGTAACCAAAACCTTTCGTAACTTAAGTAGGGACTGGTGAGTTCTAGTAAGAAAAGATGGAAAACAGGGAAGTTCTCCCTCCTGGTTATCTAAAACGTTAATAGTGGCACTAACATTTATTGCTTTCCTTAATATTTTCTCCTGTGTATAATTAGAGAAATTAGTTTAAAATTGGTTCCTTAGTATTTCCTGTCTTTGATGCACTCTTGTGGACATCAGCATGATTAACATGTTTTTAAAATTAGACCAGTCTCTGGCTCTTCTCAATGTTAAATCAAACTCTTTTCTGAATACACAGACCCACAGGAAGAATTTGTATTGCTTGTTAAATTTTGTGATGTTTTCTTTTCTAGTTTAGTTATTTTAGAGGCCATAAATTTAAGCATTTCATTGTAATAAAACACATACTGAATGATTGCTAAGTTTTTGCCTCTGATCTTCTCAGAGTCATTTGTGACATTGTTTTTTATTGAGTCGGCAATCTAGTTTGATATTAGTTTCTGTAGTTCAAAAATACCTTCTTAATACATTGTATATTATAAAAATGTTAACCAGTTTTGTATGGACCAACTTTCCAGGTAAGAGAAACATTTTCCAAAACAGAAACTCCAAACAATAACGTACAGTTACTACTTGAAAATCAGTACAAAAGCAACCTGCAGCACTTGTGGTTAAGGTGTTGTTATTAGGTGCCATCGAGTCACTTACAGCGCCCAGCAGCCCTGTGTATGATGGAAGGAAACCCTCCCCAGTCCTGTGCCGTCATCACGCTCATTGTGGTACTTAAACTCATTGTGGCAGCCGTTGTGTTACAGAGAGGTTATCTTCTGTCCTGAGCACACACTGGCTGAGAATGGCCATGATACAGTTTACATTCTGCTATGTCTTATTATTGAAGTCAATAAGGATTTCATTTTACTTGGATCCGCAGTCAACACCCATGGAAGCAGGAGTCAAAAAATCAACTAACACGTTGCTTTGGGCAACTCTACTGCAAAAGACCTCTTTAAAGCATTTAAAAGCAAGGATGTCACTTTGAGGACTACAGCGCACGTCACCCAAGCCATGGTATTTTCAGTTGCCTCACATGTATGTGAAAGATACACAGTGCTTAAGGAAGACCAAAGAAGAATTGATAGCTTTGAGTTGTGTTGATGAAGAACTTTGAATATACCATAGACTGCTAAAAGAATGATCAAATCAGTTTTGGAAGTTCAACCAGTAGAA
The DNA here is from genome assembly GCA_028571685.1 of Heterohyrax brucei. Lineage (NCBI taxonomy): Eukaryota > Metazoa > Chordata > Mammalia > Hyracoidea > Procaviidae > Heterohyrax > Heterohyrax brucei. The sequence goes on along the minus strand of CM053142.1, from coordinate 173,851,825 downwards.
AGAAGCAAAAATGGGGAGATTACGTATTACATACTTTGGACATGTTCTCTGGAGGCACCAGTCCCTACAGGAGGACATCATGTTTGGTAAAGTACAGGGTCAGCTGAGAAGAGGAAGACCCTCAGTGAATCGATTGACCCAGTGGCTACAGCAGTGGGCGCATGACAACGGTTGTGGGCGTGGCACAGGCCTAGGCGGGGTTTCCTTCTGTTGTACATAGGGTTGCTATGAATCAGAACTGACTTGATGGCACCTAACAGCCACCATTGTAAGAATGAACCAGTCTATCTTGGAAGGAGATGTCCAGGATGCTGCTTAGAAGCAAGGATGGGGAAATCTTGTCTCATGTACTTTGGACATGTCATCAGAAAGGACCAGTCTCTGGAGAATGACCTATTAGTGCTTGATAAAGGTCAGTAAGAAAGAGAAAGACCTTCAGTGAGATGGATTGACATAGTGGCTGCAACAGGTGAACTGAAACAGCCATGATTGTTGAGGATGGTGCGGGAGCAGGCAGCGTTCTGGTCTGTGGGTCACTGTCAGTCGGAACCCGCTCAGTGACACCTGGAAACAACAACAGGCCTTACTGTTTTGATTTTTACCTTAGGAATTTTCTTGAATGGTATTAGTAGTGGGTGATGTTTATTTATTTTTTATTTAGGTATAATAATTAGGTGTCCTTGGGAAAAAAAGTTTGATAGGGAGGTCAGTGTAGAGATACAGCTTTTGGGATTACCTAATTAGAGAATAGTTAGGAGTAAAAGAACACATTAGGAATTCAGTGGATGAGCTCTTTAGACGTTAGAAGGAAAGACTAATGATGCACGAACTAAGTTACTTTGTGGGCAGAAGAATGAGTTAATCAGTTGTTCAGAAGCCAGATGAGAGCTAAGCTGACATAGCCCAGGAGGATAATCCAACAGGGATCATTTATTCAGTGATTAGGAGGTAATTTTTTTTGAGCAATGTGTTTTAAAGATAAATTACAAGGCATTAAAAGAACAGAAGAAATTACTAAATAAATGCAGGTATAATTTTATGTGGAACATTATAACAATAAAGAGGAATTAATTACATCTTACATAATAACATGGATGAAATCAAGAACGTAATGGATGGTAAAATCAGAACCCTGGTGGTGCAGTGGTTCAGAAGTTAGCTGCTAATGAATCGTTTGGCAGTGTGAATTCACCTGGGAAACCCTGGGGACAGTTCTGCTGTTCTGCTCTGTCCTAGAGTCAGTGTGAGTCAAAATTGACTTGGCAGCAATTTTTTTCTTTTTTTAAGAACAAATGATCTAAAGTGCTCAACCCACTGCCATCAGCTCAGTTCCAACTCATAGTGACCCTGGAGATCAGGGTAGAACTGCCCCATAGAATTTCCAAGGAGCTCCTGGTGGATTTAAACTGCTGACCTTTTGGTTAGCAGAAGTAGTGCTCAACTCACCGTGCCACCAGGGTTTCCCATCTAAGGTGAGGCAGGGAGTAAATTTAGAGGCATTGTTCTCATTCACCAGATTTGTCAACATGTGCATTTGGGAAGGAAGCAGTCAAGTGTAATGAATTAGGACTTCAAAAGTGAATGTACCTGTTTTTATTTAGATGAGATGGTTTCCCTATGAGAGTGTTATGTGCTTTTCTTCTGAAAAAATGCAGAAAATGGGAACTGTGTTTTCCTGTCCACTCGCATTTCTTGAGTCTAAAAGAGTAAGTCCTGCAGTGAGCTCTGATAGAGTCGTGGGGGAGGGCAGGTGAAGATGCAGAGGTCTGTGGAGGTGGTCGAGAGATGTGACTGGATAGAGAAGATGCTAGATCCGTTGTGCCATCAATTTTAAGGACTTACTTTTTAAGAAAAAGAACTTTTAGGTTCTGTGAATTGCAAAAGAATTCCTGAAAGAATTTAAAATGTGTTCCTTAATGTGAGTGGCAAACAATTACTAGAAACATGTTTTTCTATATGTAACATGAATTTGACTTTTTAAGCTGTCCCCATATGTCAGTGTGTTGTAGTGTGGTGGTTTGCATTGTTGCTTTGATGCCGGAGGCTATGCCATTAGTATTTCAAAAACCTATCACCCATGGTTTCACGTGAAACGTGTCACACAGGTTTGAGTGGTGCCTGAAGAGTAAGACTAGGAGGAGGGACCTGGAGATTTAAAAAAAACAAAAACTAACAGTGAAAAGTATTACTAGAAGGTGAGCCTCTTGAAAGACACTTGAAATATGAGTAGGGAAGAGCTGCGTCCCCAAAGTAGAGTCAGCCAGAATGATTTGGATAGAGTAAAGCTTTCAGGATCTTTGACTGATGTGGCATGACTCAGAATAAGAAAAAACAGCTGCAAACATCCGTTAATAATCAGAACATGGAATGTACAAAGTACTAATCAAGGAAAATTGGCAGCCATCAGGGTTACTTGAAGACTGATACGCTAGGCCTTAGTGAGCTGAAATGAAGTACCAGTGACCATTTTTAATTGGGCTATTGTGGATTTCTATGCTGAGAATGACAAAATGAAAAGAGATGGAGTCACATTCATGTCAGAAACAACATTTCAGGATCAGTCATGAATTACAGTGCCGTCAGTGATAGGATGATGTCCATATGCCTGCAAGGAAGAGCAGTTAACATGACTTTTATTCATTTATTTACCAACCACAAACATGAGGAAACTGAAGATTTTTTACCCAAGCTATGCAGTCTGAAATTGATCAAACATGCATTCAAGATGCCTTGGTAATTACTGATGATTGGAACAAATCTGTCTTGGAGAAATGCAACCAGAATGTTCTTTGGAAGCAAAGGTGGCGAGACTGTGTCTCACATAGTTTGGACATACCAGAAAGGATCAGTCCCTGGAGAAGGATATCATGCTTGGTCAAGTACAGGGTCACCAAACAGGAGGAAGACCCCCAACGAGAAAGACTGACGCAGTGGCTGCAGCAGCGGGCTCGAGCACAGCGGTGGTGCGGATGGCCCAGGACCGGGCGCGGGGCTGGGAAGTGTCTTACGCTGTTATGTGTGGGGTTGTTGTGAGTCAGAACTGAATGGGTGGCACCAAAGAACAACACCGCTGCTGTCAAACTGAGTCCAACTCACAGTGACTCCATAGGAGAGAGGAGAACTGCCCAGCGGGTTTCCAAGGAGTGTGTGGTAGGTTCGGATTGCTCTCTTTTGGTTAGCAGCCGTGGCACTAACCCACAACGCCACAAGGGTTTCTGCTACTCTCAAGGGTTGCCAATACATGCCAGTTAGTGAATGTTCTACTGCGGTTGTCTTCTCTAGAAGGCGAGCTTAGATTTACAAAACCCAGGCTTTTTATTGTTGTTGAGTGCCACCAAGTCAGTTCCAACTCATAGCAACCTTGTGTACAGTAGGACGAAACACTGCCCCGTCCTGTGCCATGCTCACAGTCATTGTTATGGTTGAGCCCATTGTTGCAGCCTCTGGTTCAGTCCATCTTGTTGAGGGTCTTCTCTTCCACTGACCCTGTGCTTTACCAAGCATGACGTCCTTCTCTAGGGACTGATCCCTCTTGACAACATGTCCAAAGTATGTAAGACTTAGCCTCACTATCCTTGTTTCTGTGAAGCATTCTGGTTATACTTCTTCCAAGAACAATTTGTTCATTCGTTTGGCAACCCATGGTATTTTCAGTATTCTTGGCGAAGACTCAGTTCAAAGGTTTCAATTCTTCTTCAGTTTCCTTATTCATTGTCCAGCTTTCACATGTATTTGATGCCATTGAAAATACCATGACTTGGGTCAGGTACACCTTATCCTTCAAAGTGACATCTTTGCTTTTAACACTTTAAAGAGGGCTTTTGCAGCTTGTTTGCCCAATAAGTTGTATCTTTTGATTTCTTGACTGCTTTTTCCATGGATAATGACCTTCATCCAAGTAAAGTGAAATCCTTGACAATGTCAATCTTTTTTTCCATTTATCATGATGTTTATTGGCCCAGTTGTGAGGATTTTTGTTTTCTGTATGTTGGGGTGTAATCCATACTGAAGATTGGACTGTGAGCTTCATCAGTAGCTGCTTCAAGTCTTCGTCACTTTCAGCAGGCAAGATGGTCTGATTTGCAATACTCAGGTTGTTACTGAGTCTTGCTCCGATCCTGATGCCCCTTCTTCATAAAGTCCAGCTTCTTGGATTATTTGCTCAAGTTAGAGATTGAATAGGTAACGATATAGCCCTGACACACACCTTTCCTGACTTTAAACCACTGCAGTATCCCCTTGTTCTTTCTGAACAGCTGCTTCCTGGTCTATATAGAGATTCCGCATGAACACAATTAAGTTTTCTGGAATTCCTTTTCTCTGCAATATTATTCATAATTTGTTCTGATCCTCCCAGTCAGATGCCTTAGCATAGTCCAAAAAACACAGGTAAACGTTCTTTGGATATTCTCTGCTTTCAGCCAGAATCCATCTGGCATCAGCAATGATATCCCTGGTTCTACATCCTCTTCTGAATCCGGCCTGAATTTCTGGCCATTCCCTATTGATACATTGCTGCAGCTGCTTTGAATGATCTTCAGCAGAAGTTTACTTGCATGTGCTATTAATGATATTGTTCAGTAACTTCTACATTTGGTTGTATCATGTTTCCTGGGACTAGGTATACATATGTGTCTTTCCCAGTCAGCCAGGTAAGTGTCTTTCAAATTTTTTATCACAGATTACAGAGCACTTCCAGCACCGTATGCATTTGTGAAAACGTCTCGGTTGATGTTCTGCCAATTTCTGAAGCCTTGTTTTTTGCCAGTGCCTTCAATGCAGCTTGGACTTTTTCCTTTAGTGCCATCGGTTCCTGATCATATGAATGTCACCCAGTTCTTTCTGGTATAATGACTGTGTGTCCCTTACATCTTCTTTTGATGCTTCTTGTGTCATTTAGTATCATCCCTGTAGAATCCTTCATTATCACAACCCAAGGCTTGAATTTTTTCTTCAATTCTTTCAACTTGAGTAATTCCTTGGTATTCTTGCTTTTGATATTCTATCTGCAGCTCTTTGCACATGTCATTATAATACTTCAATTTATTTTCTTAAGCCACCCTTTGAAATCTGCTGTTCAGTTATCTTACTTTATAAATTCTTTTTTCTTTAGCTGCTTGATGTTCAAATCAAGTTTCAGGGTCTCTTCGGACATCCATTTTATTCTTTTTCTTCTTTTCTGTCCTTCTGATAACCCCTCACTTTCATGTATGATGTCCTTGATATCATCCCACAACTCATCTGGCCTTTGGTTATTAGTCTGTAGCACATCAAATCTATTTTTGAGGTATTCTGTAAACTCAGATGGGAAATACTCAAATTCATACTTTGGCACTTGTGGACATGATCTAATTTTCTTTACTTTCAACTTGAATTTGCATAGTAGCGGTTGCTAGTTTGTTCCACAGTCAGCCCCTGGCTTTGTTTTGAGTGATGCTGTGGAGCTTTACCATGTCTTTCCAAGATGTAGTCGATGTGATTCCTGTGTATTCCTTTTGGCAAGGTCCATGTGTGTAGTTGCCGTTTCTGTTGGTAAAAAAAAAATTACCTATGTTTAACAAATAGTGTTGGCGAGGATATCCATCTGCGAAAAACTGAAACAAGACCTGTATCTCACACCTTACAGAAAAACTAACTCAAAATGGATCAGAGACCTGAATATCAAACCTAAAATGATAAAGATCATGCGAGAAAAAAATAGGGTCAGCAACAGAAGTGCTATTACACAGCTTAGACAGACTTCAAAATCTGACAAACAAAGCTTGGTCAACAGAAGAGAAAATAGATGAATGAGAACTACTAAGAATCAAACACTTTTGTTCATCCGAAGACTTTATCAAAAGAGTTAAAAAAAACCACCTACATAATGGGAACAAATATTTATCAACTACATGTCGGACCAACATCTGGTCTCCATGATCTACAAGGTACTGCAGAATATCAACAGGTGAATAATCCAGTTAAACGATGGTCAAAGGAGATGACCGGACACTTCACCAAAGAGTATATCCAGGCAGCCAAAAGACACATGAGGAAGTGCTCATGATCATTACCTATCAAAGAAATCCAAATCAAGACTACAATGAGATACCATCTCACTCCAACAGGATTGGCCATAAGCCAAAAAACAGAAAACAAATGCTGGAGAGGCTGTGGAGAGATTGCAACTCTTGCAAAATGGTACCTCTTTGGAAAGCAATTTGGCACTTCCGTAAAAAGCTGGAAATGTATATACCATTTGGTCAGTAATCCTACTGCTCAGAATATATCCTACAGAAACAAAGGCTGTCACATGAACAGATATATGCACACAAATGTTTATTGTAGCACTGTCCATAATAGCAAAAGGTTGGAATCAACCTAGATGCCCATCAAGAGATGAATGGATAAACAAACTATGGTACCTATATTCAGTGGAACACTATGCAATGATAAAGAACAATGATGATTTTAGGAAGCGTCTCATAACCTGGTTTCAATTGGAAGACATTATGCCAAGTGAAATCAGTCAGCAGCAAATGGACAAATATTGTGTAAGACCCTTGCTATAAGGACTTAAAAATAGACTTATGTACAGAAGAAAAGACTCTTTGATGGCTACAAAGCTAGAGAGGGAGGGAGAGGGTTGGTCATAGATTAGACAGTTGATAGAAATTTGGTTAGGTGAAAACAGTGATAGCACAGTAGAAAGTAGATCAACTTAACTGGACTTCACCATAAATTGAAAGCTCTTCTAATCTCAATCCAGTATCGCAAAGATAGAGTAGCAGGGGCGGCATCTGGGGACCATACTCAGAGGGGACATTGACGTCAATTGTCATAACTAGCCAATTTCTAACAGAGTCTTCTGCACACCTTATTGGTGAGTGGAGTCTGGGGTTTGGGAAGCTAGCAATCTTCATCTGAGTACACCAGATGATCTCAGTTAATCCAGAACAGATGATCACTGAGAACAAAGAAATGAAAAAAAAAAAGCTCAGAAGAAAGAAGGACCCATGTGAGTGGGAGACTGTATCAGCATGTGACAAAAAGAACCACATGGTGCCCGGCCACCACCAAAGACAGCTGTGATGGGGCACACAGTGTTTAGTCCCTGTGACAACATGAGAAAAAAGAGGGGTACAACTCAAGAACTCTGCTAGAAGTCTACAAATGATGGTCTGACGACCTGGGGGAATCCCCTGGGAGCAGGGCTCCTAGACCTGCTGCTGTCCCTGACGGAAAACACTGAGGTCGACTCTTCTGACAAAAATGTACTAGACTCGAGGACACGATGTGACCATATGGTGTGTGTACTTGATGATTCTGTGTATTTATAGGATGCTGTCCTACTGGTCTCTCTGGATGAGAGTGAACAGGGTGGAGTGCGGGGAGCAGTTTGCTAAGAAGGTGCAGCAAGTACAAAATGAAAAGGAGGAGTGCTGTCACTAGACAAGGGGGGCAGAGGGAGCTGCAAATAGGTGGGCATGCAAGTTAATTTGGATTGTATACTTTCACTTAATCACAACTGAAAAAAATATTTGCATTTAAGAAGTTATTGGTCTTGTAAAATTGTCTCATTCAGTCTCTGGTATCATTTCTGTCACCAAGGCTATAATTTTCCAACTACCAGTCCTTCTTTATTTCAGTTTTTTACATTCCAATCACCAGTAATTATTGATGCATCCTAATTGAGTGCTTGGCCAATTTCAGACTGCAGAAGATGGTAAACATCTACAATTAGTAGTTAGTGCATAAATTTGAATAATAATTGTGTTACCTGGTCTTTCTTGTAGGCATGTGGATATTATCTGACAGGGTTGTGCTTCAGGAGAGGTCTTTTTTTTAATTATCATTATTATGACTGAGTAAAAATGTACATTCACATATAAATTTACATGCCCCCCTATATGCAGCTTCCACTGCTCTCCCTGTCCGGTGACTGCACACTGTTCCTCTCTGCTCCATACAAGTCTCATCCTCCCAACAGTCTCCTTTCCCCTCCTCTCCACCCACTCCCCTTCCTCCAGCGAGAGGTTAGCAGGACGATATCCTATAGATGCATAGAATGATAAAGTAGATCCAGTATATGGTCACTCTGCATCGACAAGTCCAATCCACTCGTGCCGGAAGAGTGGACCTTCGTTATGATTTATGGGCAAGGGCAGCATCAGGGCAATGGGCCATGCTCCTAGGGGAGCCCAGAAGCCGCTGGACCATCAGTTGCGGTGTTTTAGTTGAGATGTCAGGGTGCACCCCCTTTTTATTATTGTGTTGCCAGTGAGACTCAACTTCTTGAGCTCCATCGTAGCTATCACTGGTGATGGCCAGGCACCATCCAGTTGTTCTGGTCCCAAGTCTATGTAGGCACCCACTCGTGTGAGTCTGTCTATCTTCTGAGCTGTCTTTCCCCCATGTCGATTTGGTCCTCTGTGAGCATCTGTTCCTGCTGAGCTGGGACCATTTGCTGTGCCCTCGGACGGCAGCTTGGCAGCTTTTAAGACCCCAGATGCCACTCACCAACGTGGGGTGCAGAGAGCCCTCTTAGCAAAACACTAGTGCCAATTGGCCTCGATTTCACCTAAGAGCATGGTCCCCTGCCCCCTGTCCCAGCTACTCTGTCCTTGCAATATTGGGTTAAGGTGGAAGGAGTACTCAAGTTATGCTGAAGTCCACTTAATGTTGTTCTTGTTTCTAATGTGTGCTATCACCGATTTCACCCAACCAAGATTTCTAGCAACTATCTAATCTAAATCTTCCCCACCTCGCCCTCCCTCCCCTCCCTTGCAGCTGTCAAAGAGTCTTTTCTTCTATACACGTCTGTTTTTGAGATCTTATCATAGACGTCTCATACAACATTTGTCCTTTTGTCGCTGACTACTTTCACTCAACATAATGTCTTCCAGTTGAAACCAGGTCATGAGATGTTTCCTGGAGTCATTGTTATTCTTTATCATTGCGTAGTGCTCCATTGAGTATATGTACCATAGTTTACCTATCCATTCTTCTGTTGTTGGGCATCTGGGTTGATTCCATCTTTTTGCTATCGTGGACTGTGCTGCGATAAACATTCTCGTGCATGTGTCCGTTGGTGTGAAAGGCCTTGATTCTGTAGGATATATTCCAAATAGTGGAATTACTGGGTCAAATGGTATATCTATATCTGTTTTTTTAAGAAAGTGCCAGATTGCTTTCCAAAGAGGCTGGACCATTTTGCAACCTCACCAACAGTACAGGAGGGTTCCACTTTCTCCACAGCCTCTCCAGCATTTGTTGTTTTGTGTTTTTTGGATCATGGCCAGTCTTGTTGGGGTGAGATGGTATCTCATTGTCGTCTTGATTTGAATTTCTTTAATAACTAAAGATCGTGAACATGTCTGCATGTGTTTTTTGGCTGCCTGGATCTCCTCTTTAGTGAAATGTCTGTCTATCTCCTTTGCCCATGGCTTAATTGGATGGTTTATCTTCTTCTTATTGATATTTTGTAGTATCTTATAGATTATGGAGATCAGTCGTCGGTCTGACATAGAGTTGCCAAATATTTTTTCCCATTCTGTAGGTGTTCTTTTAATTCTATTAATAAAGTCTTTGGATGAGCAAAAGTATATGATTCTTAATAGTTCCCATTTATCTATTTTCTCTTCTGTTGACTGTGGTTTGTTTGACAGATTTTGGAGTCTGTCCACATTATGTATTAAAACTTCCCTTTTTGTTCCTACCTTTTCTTGGATGAGCTTTATCATTTTAGGTTTGATATTTAGGTCTTTTATCCGGTTGGAGTTGGTTTTTGTATAAGGTCTAAGATGTGGATCTTGTTTTAGTTTCTTGCAGATGGATATCCAATTTTGCTAGCACCATTTGTTGAAGATACTGTTTTTACCCCAGTTTAATGTCTTAGGGCCTTTGTCGAATATCAGCTGTTCGTAGGCAGGTGGTGTCCTCTCTGGGGTCTCAATTCTGTTCCATTGATCGATCTGTCTGTTCTTGTACCAGTTCCAGGCTGTTTTGACCATTGTGGCAGTATAATATGTTCTAAAGTCAGGTAATGAGAGGCCTCCTAGTGTGTTCTTCTTCTTTAGTAGTACCTTACTATCTGGGGCTTCTTCCCTTTCCAAACAAAATTGGAGATTTTTTTCTCCATCTCGTTAAAAAATGACGCTGGAACTTCTGTTGGGATTGCTTTATATAAGTAGATTGCTTTGGGTAAAATAGACATTTTCACAATATTAAGTCTTCTATCCATGAGCAGGGTAGGTTTCTCCATTTATCTAAGTCTCTCTTAGTTTCTTGTAGTAAGGGCTTGTAGTTGTCTTTGTAAAGGTCTGTTATTTCTCTGGTTAGATTAATTCCTAGATACTTTATCTTCTTAGAGGCTATAGTAAATGGTAATGATTTGATGATTTCTTCATTAACAGTCTTATTGTGGGTAGAAAGGAATCCTGCTGATTTACTTAACATTTGTCTTGTATCCTGAAACTTTGCTGAGCTCTTCTATCAGTTTGAGTAGTTTACTTATAGATTCTTTGGGATTCTCTGTGTATACAATCATATCATCTGTAAACAGGGAGATTTTGACTTCTTTACTGATGCAGATGCCCTTTATTTCTTGGTCTTGTCTAATTGCTCTGGCTAGAACTTCTGGTACAATGTTGAATAGGAGAGATCAGAGTGGGCATCCTTGTCTAGTTCCTGTTCTCAAGGGAAAGTCTTTCAGTCTTTCTCCATTCAGGATGACGTAGGCAGTTGGCTTTGTATAAATGGCCCTTATTGTGTTGAGGAATTTTCCATCTATGCCTATTTTGCTAAAAGTTTTGGGCACGAATGAGTGTTGGACTTTATCAAATGCCTTTTCTGCATCAATGGACAAAATCAGGTGATTCTTGTCTTTTGTGCTATTTGTGTGGTTAATCCCATTAATTGTTTTTCTGATGTTGAACCAGCCTTGCATCCATGGTATGAATCCCACTTGGTCATGATGGATTATTTTCTTGACATGTTGTTGTAGGTTTTTGCATCCAGATTCATGAGTAATATCGGTCTGTAGTTCTCCTTTTTGGTTGGGTCTTTCCCTGGCTTTGGTATCAGGGTTATGCTGGCTTCATAGAATGAGTTTGGAAGTACTCCATCCCTTTCTATACTGTGTAATAGTCTCAGTAGTATTGGAAATAACTCTTCTCTAAAAGTTTGGTAGAATTCTGCAGTGAAGGCATCTGGGCCCGGGGTTTTTTTGGTTGGCAGTGTTTTGATGACATTTTCAATCTCATCCTTTGTGATGGGTTTATTAAGTTGTTCTGCTTCACGTTGTGATAATTTGGGTAGGTGGTATGAGTCAAGGAATTTGTCCATTTCCTCTAGGTTTTCAAATTTGTTAGAGTACGGTCTTTCACAGTATTCTGTTACGATTCCGTTTTGATTTCTGTTGGATCAGTTGTGACAACTCCTCTCTAATTTAGAGTTATTTGTTTCCTTTCCTGTTTTTTGTTAGTAGGTTTAGCCAGGGATTTGTCAATTTGGTTGATCTTTTCAAAAAACCAGCTTTTGGTCTTTTCAATTTTTTCAATTGTTTTTCTGTTCTCTAGCTGGCTAATCTTTATGATCTGATTTTTTCTGGTGCCTGAGGGGTTCCTCTGTTGTTCTTTTTCTACTTATTCAAGCTGTAGGGTTAGTTTCTTGATTTGGTTTCTTTCTTCCTTCCAGATGTGTGCATTTATGGAGATAAGGAGACCTCTGAGCATTGCTTTGGCTGTATCCCATAGATTCTGGTGGGAAGTGTTTTCATTCTCATTGGAATCCATGACTTTCTTTATTTCATCCCTAATTTCTTCTGTAACCCATGTTTTTTTGAGCAAGATGTTGTTCAGTTTCCAAGAGTTCCACTTTCTATCTATGTTTCTTCTGCTGTTGATTTTGACTTTTGTGGTTGTACGATCTGAGAAGATGCTTTGCAATAATTCAATGGTAGGGATTTTGTTGAGAATTGCATTATGTCCTAACACATAGTCAGTTCTGGAGGATGTGCACTGGAGAAGAAGGTGTAGTTGTCCACTGATGGGTAGAAAGTTCTGTGTATATTGATGAGGTTTAATTGGTTAATTGTTGCAATCAGGTCTTCTGTATCTTTATAGAGCATTTTTTCTAGACGATCTGTCCAGTATTGAGAGCGGAGTGTTGAAGCCTCCCACTGTTATTGTGGAGTAATTTAATTCTTTTTTGAGTGTAGTCAGTGTTTCTTTGACACATTTAGGTGCTCCGATATTAGATTCATAAATACTTAATATAGTCAAGTCTTGCTGGTGTACTGAACCTTTCAACAATAAATAGTGTCCATCTTTGTCCATGATGGTGGATTTGACATTAAAATCGATTTTGTCTGAGATTAGAATTGCCACCCCCGTTCTTCTTTGTTCATTGTTAGCTTGCTATATATTCTTCCATCCTTTAATTTTCCGTTTGTTCCTATCTTTAAGTCTCAAATAAGTTTCTTGTAGACAACATATGGATGGTTTATGTCTTTTGATCCAAGATGTCACTCGATGTCTCTTTACTGGAACATTCAGTCCATTCACATTCAATGTAATTATTGATAGGTATGTATTCAGTGCTGCCATTGTGATATGTTTATTTTTGTGTTGATGTTTTCTGTTTTTCTCATTAGTCTGTTCTGGGACATTCTTTTTTGGGAGTTGATTTTTCACCTTTTCAGAGGTGGTTTTGTAGTTGTTGAGACTCCTGTTTTACATTTCTTGATATGGTATGTTACATCTTTGTTGTGCTTTACGGCTGCCCCATGATTCCCCTTAATAAACTATATGTAAACCCATTTTAATTACTACCAGTCTTGTCATCTTCCTTTCCATCTGGAAGGTGTATAATGACTGTAGTACATCCCTCTTTTTAATATGATGACGCCATAGTTTTCATGATAATCACTGGACTGTTTCTTTCAGTATTAAAGTTGTGATTGAATTTAGAGCCTTCCCTAACTGAGTATAATTTTCAGTAGTGTGTCGTTCTAAAATATAAAGTTAGTGGTTTTGTTTTTCTAAGCCAAAGCCAAGAACTTCTTTCAGTATTTCTTGTAGTTTGGGTTTGGTTTTTACAAAGTCTCTGAGTTTCTGTTTATCTAGGAATGTCTTAATTTCATTTTTGTATTTGAAAGATAGCTTTGCAGGATATAGACTTCTTGCTTGAAAGTTCTTCTCCTTCAGGGCTTTGAATGTGTCATGCCACTGTCTCCATGCCAGCATGGTTTCTGCTGAGAAATCTGATGAAAGCCGACAGGGTTTCTCTCTGAATGTTAGCTTTGCTGTGAGTCTTGCTGCCTTTAAGAGTTGCTTCTTATGTTTCATTTTGTTAAGCTTGATTGTAATATGTCTTGGAGTCTTTCTTTTGAGATCTATATTGGCTGGCGTACGATATGCATCTGGGGTATCTATATTCTCTTCCTTCATGATTTCTGGGAAGTTTTCTGTCAGCAACTCAGCAGTGATACTCTCCGTGTTCTCAGGTGTCTCATCCTGTTCAGGAACTCCAATTAATCGAAGGTTGTTCCTCTTAATAGAGTCCCACATGCTTCTTAATGTTTCTTTATTTTTCTTGTTTCTTTTTTCTGATTTCTGCTCATAGACCCTGGCGTCAGTAGCTCTGTCTTCTAAGTCAGAAATCCTTTTTTCCATTTGTTCGATTCTGTTTTCTTGGCTTTGCATGGAAGTTTCTGTGTCTTTGATTTTGTTCTTGATCTGTTGGATTTCAGAGTACTGGTGTTCCATCAGATCAAACAGCTTGCTTAATTTTTTCTTTTGTTCTGCTGCATTTTGTATAAGGTCTACAAGAGCTCTGTATATAATCATTTTGTATTCACTTTCTGATGCTTTCATAAAAGTTTCTTCATCTGGAAAACTCCTTGGTTGTTTTGTCTGTGAGCCTTCTGAAGCCATGGGTGATTTCTTGTATGCCACGAGCATCTGTTGCTTGTTGGGCTTCATGTGAGTAAGTAAAGGCTGGGAGAGATCCTGTGAGAATGGACTGCAGATGTTTCTCTAGGCTGTCTTAAAATGTAAAACAAAAGATATCTGACCACTTTCCAATTCAGTCAGATTTTCAGGTGTAGAGGTCCCTCTTCCCAACTGGCAAAGTGAGCACCTCTATATCGAAACCCCAATGATACAAACTAGTTCAAAATACAGTAATGCTACTGCCCTGTTGGCCTCTGCTGACAGGGCCCAGACTTAGGCGACACTGTGTAAACTACTGCTTTTCTGGTAGAAAAGCGCTCTCCTATGGGCAGGCTCTGGCTCCCAAGCTAAGAAATAGGTCCAGCTGCAGCCACCGTATCTAAGTTGGTGCCCTCCACACGGTCAGCAGGTAGAGGGCCTAAGGTCCTGAGAGGTAGTGATTCCTCTGCTTCTTTTGCTGGGCCCCCACTGTAGGCGACACTGTGTAAACTACTGCTTTCTTTCAGAGAAATGCTGTCTTGTTTGCAGGCACTGGCTTCCAGCGTAAAAATTAGGTCCCACTAAAATCTCCGTATCCAACACGGCATCCTGCACACTGTCACTGCAGTTCCGTACAAACCCCACTGTAGCAGTGATAAAAAGATAGGCCCAAAGTGGCTCAATGAACAGTCTTAAGCCTGGCTCTCAAAATATGGCAATTTCTCCTGCCTATCTCACCAGCAGTGCATCTGAGTCTTACTGCTAGGCAAGACGCAGCCCTGCCTGCCAGCCAAGACGGAGAAAAAAAGTCGAAATGGTACATTTACCTTCAGTCCATGAGAGCCAGGGTTAGCCAGCAGTAGAAGTCAGCAAAAGAGAGGTTGTTTTGTTCAGTGGTATGAAGTCCAAATTAACAGCCCTGTGCTGTATCCTGAGGGCTCACTAGGTGACCAGGAGGCTCCATTTGATTATCAGTTCAGGTCTTGGTTTCCAGAGGGATATAAGGAGATGTGTGCGTAGTCTACCATCTTGAGTCTGCCTCCAGGAGAGGTCTTGAAATGTTCTTTTTGATGATGAATGCAGTGCCATTCCTCTTCAAATTGTCATTCCTGGCGTGGTAGACCAGATGATTGTCCAAATCAGAATGGCCAGTGTTAATCCACTGCAGGACACCCACGCCTAGGGTATCAGTGTCTGTGTGTTCTATTTCATTTTTGATGATTTCCAATTTTCCTCAAATTCATTCTGTGTACGTTACACATTCTGATTATTAGTGGATGTTTTCAGCTGTTTCTTCTTAGTTTTTATGGTCATCACTAACTTGTAGTAGAAAATTCACTGAGTAAACAGGAAGCATTTTAAAGGATTATTTAAAATATGGAAATGAAGTGATTTTTATTCTCGTCAATCAAAATAATCTGTGAATTGAAAAACAACACACATCCTAGCCATCCTCTGACTGATAAATTCTCTTGTCACTTATGTGTCAAGATCTGTAATTAAGAAAATATTACATTAAACAGTGTTAGTATAAATTTTTCATTAATAATAATATCATCATATAACTTTATTGACTACCATATGCAGAAACTGTGCTAATTATATTTCATGGATGCATTACTTTTATTCGTTGGCATAGATACTAATTTATCTTCATTTTTCAGCTAAGAAAACTAATGATCTGAGTGATAAGGTGAGACTGAAATCACAGCTGATAACTGGCCTAGGCAGTATTCAGACCTGTGGGGTTTGGGCCAGAGTCTAAACTCTGCAGAGCATAATGCTCTGCATGTGTATGTCCTAATTATTCCACCTAATTAATTTGACTGTTTCCCTTTTAAACATATTTTGAGAGACATTTATCATCCTTTAGAAAGTTTTTCAGAGCTCTCTCAGGGTTCGTTTTCTGAATGTATTTACCGTGGGCTTCATTTTAAACTTAAACTTTTACTTTGTTCTTTTGAATTTATTAAATGAGATGTGATAAGGAAACTGTAAAATTACATTGAAGATGGATCATCGTTTCATTTTTAAAAAAGATAATGTATAAATTGTATCATGTTTGAAACATTGATACAAAAGGAGATTAATCTGTCAACTTAAAAGAAAAAGGGAGAAGTTCAGACTTTTCTTGTTTTTCTATTTAATTCTTTTTCTGTGTTTTAAGAAATGTTAAATTCTTATTTCCACTACAGCACATTAACATCAGTAGAACAAAATAGATGCTGAAACTTTTCGAGGTCCCATATGAATGCGTAATGTAGACCAGCTTTTAGCAAAACCAAAACTTAGATTCCTGAGTGTAATACAGGCTAACCCTCGATTAACCTGTACAGATTTGGATGCTCCCAGAAGTGGGTTTTATACACTGTGTCACCTATTGCTAGGTGCTAAATTACATCCTAAATCATCAAGCAAGGAACTCCAACAACAACCAGGTAGTCCTATTATTAAAACAGAAAAAACTTGATCATCTCACTTGGTTTATTTGGGGAGAGTATCTTTCTTGCTTCCAGGCACCTTGGACTAACAGTGGTTGATAGTTCTGGCTAGAGAATTGCTGCCTTCTGATTTTCTTTGATGTCATCAAAGGTTTTGACTCTTAGTCTCTGGTCCAGATGTATGGTTAGAATTATTCTGTAACTCCTCTTGCTCACAAATCTCCTTCTCTGCTATATTCAGTGTGATTTGAACGGAGTCCTGCATGAATTTATTTTAGGATTTCCAGTTCTTAATCTCCTGGTGAGGAACTGAAGTTGTCAGGGATTTCATTCTACTTGGATAAAAAATCAGTGCTCATGGGCGGGCAGTCAAAAAGTCAAATAGTCTATTACATTTTGCAAATCGGCTGCAAACTCCTTTAAAATTTTTGAAAGCAAAGATGTCATTTAGGTAACTAAACTGTGTTTGTCTGACCCAAACCATGGTCTGTTTGTTTCATATGAGTATGCATACAAAAGTTAGACAATGGAAAAGGAAGGCAAAGAAAAACCAGTGCATTCAAACTGTGGTTTTGACAAAGAATATTAAATATACCATGGACTACCGAAATAATGAACAGGTAAGTCTTAGAAGAAACTTGAGAGACTAAGATGTACCTGACCCAAGCCATGATCTTTTTGGCCACCTGACATGCATAGGAAATCTGAACAATAAAAATGAAAGACAGAAGGAGATTTGAAATATTTGAATTATGGTGTATGCAGAGAATATTGAAGATACCAGAATACAAAATACAAAACTGAACAGATCTGTCTTAGAAGAAGTCAAGGTGGAATGCTTCTTAGAAGCAAGGATGGCAAGACTTCATCTCACACGTTTTAGACATATTATCAGGAGAGAGCAGTCCCTGGAGAAGGATATTGTTGTGGATTGAATTGTGTTCCCCCAAAAATGTGTGGAGAAGTTTGTCTTGGCCATGATTCCTGGTATATTGTGTGATCCTGTATGTTGTAAATCCTGTTTCCATGTTGTTACTGAGGGAGGGTGGGTGGTGGTTGTGTTAGTGGAGCAGGACTCTAGGTGTAAGATTGTATTTTTCCTCGAGGCAGTCTCTGGGGATATAAAGGAAAGGGAAGCAAGTAGAGAGTTGAGGACCTCTTAGCACCAAGAAGCAGTACCTGGAACAGAGCTTGTCCTTTGAGAAGGACCTGGGGTCCCTGCCCCTCAGGGGAAGATTGACAGCAAGGACCTTCCTTCAGAGCCAAGAGAGAAAGCCTTTCCCTGGAGCTGACACCCTGAATTTGGCTGCTAAGGCTAGTGGACTGTGACGAATAAAGTTTCTCTTTTTAAAGCTATCCACTAGTGGTATTTCTGTCACAGCAGCACTAGATGGCCACGACGGGCATCATGCTTGGTAAAGTAGAGGGTCGGTTAAAAAAAGGAATGTCCTCAACAAGAGGGACTGATGCAGTGGTGTCAGTGATAAAGAGTCTTTATCAACCCTAACTAACAACAGTAGAGTGGTGCAGGACCAGACAGTGTTCCACTCCGTTGTACACATGGTCACTGTGAGTTGGAACTAACTCACTGGCACCCAACAGCAGTCACTACCTTATATGTGAGTGAGCAGCTGGCACTAAAGACCTCGTGTGTGAGCAGTAGGCACCAACCCATTTTGGAAGCATCGTTTTTTTATCAACATTAGGGACTTGAACTGGATTGCCAGCTTGAACCTGATGTTTAGCTGTGTAGTTTGATTTTTAGATATTTTCTTTAGATGCTATGCCTTGTGCTTATTTTTACAGTAATCTTTTGTTATCGTTGTTTATTTGCTTATTGTTACTGTTGATGATAGATGAAATACAAAGTATTTAACATGTTTTTTAGGTGTGAAGGTGAGTGTGAATACCTACTGCCATCAAGTTAATACTGACTCATAGCAACTTACAGGACAGAGCATCACTGTTCTAGAGTTTACAGGCTGTACTCTTTATGAGAGCATACTGCCACATCTTTGTCCTGTGAAACAGCTTATGGGTTTGAGCTGACAACCTATTGGTTAGCATCTGAGCACTTAAGCACTGTGCCACCAGTGGTCCTTATGGGTATGGAGGGACTTATAAGTACATTGAAAAATATTCTTGTCTGTTAGTGTAAGTTCTGATAACCTGATCTGTGAACAGTGGCTGCAGATATAAATGCCATCGTGTTCTTCATTTCCTTTTGGATTGTTCATTGCTGGCTCATGGAAGCACAACAGGTTTTGCTCTGTTGATCTTGTACCATGCAACTTGCTGAATTCATTTATTAGCTTTAGCAGTAGGTTTGTTTTCTTTGCTTTGTTCTTAATTCTTTGGAATTTTTGTGTGTGGAATTATGTCATATGGTTCAAGTAAAAGTGGTTTTATTTCTTCCTTTCCAGTTTGGAAGCCTGTTATTTATTTACTTTAGTATGCCTGGTTGCTCTGGCCAGGAGTTTGAATGCAGTGTTTCATAGCACATCTTAGGGAGGATGTGTTCCGTCTTTCACTGCTGAATGGGATGTTAACGGTGGGATTTTGAAAGCACTCTCAATAGACACATAGAAAGCATTCCCCAAAACTCAACACCCTTTTATAACAAAAACACTCTGCAAACTAGGAATAGAGGGGAATCTCCTTAACCTGATAAAAGACATTTACTGGAAACCCAAAGCCAGCATCATGGTCCGCTTTGTTTATTTATTTATTTTAATTGCTTCTTACTGTGTCCTGTTATTTTTTACTGAAACATGGATGTTGTCCATAAAAGAACATTAGAGGTTGAGATAAATATTTATGCCTAGGCATATGCAGTCCTTTTCTTCTATTAGGTCATTATTGTGGAAAATTGAGTTAATTTGAGTAGTAGCTGAGCTGGATTTGGGTTTTGTAGTTGGTTATAGTTCCCTTCCTTGTACCCAAACCAAAAATCAAACCCATTGCCATTGGATTGATTCTGCCTTATAGTGACCCTATAAGACAGAGCAGAATGTCCCATCAGGTTTATAAGGTTCTGCTCTATGGAAGCAAATTGTCACATCTTTCTTCTGCAGAGTGACTGGTGGGTTTTGACTGTCAGTCTCTGTGTTAGCAGCTGAGCGCTTAACCATGGTGTCACCAGCGATCCTTCAGTGTACCTCTGGTTTCAGATTTCTTCATCAGTGGGCTTCTGCTACGTTCTGTATAGTGTAAAGCATGTATGCCAGTAGCAGGGAAGGATCAGCTCTCTCTTCTCTAGCTCGTCCTCCTGCAATAGACTGTTGGTGCTCATTCCTTGGGGCAAGATTTCAGCTTCCGTCTTCAGCAGTCTGGTCTCTTGATCCGCAGGGCTAGGGTCATCTCAGTGTTCCTTCTTCTACTACTGTTGGCAGTCCAGCTCTGCCTTCTGTCTTTTGGAGAGCTTTCTTTCAGTCCTCCAGAGGTCAACAGCATTTACGTCTATTCTTCCAACAATGACAACTGATCTTTCCTGGAGACCAGGCAGCTGCCATGTTTCCGATCCTTCTCCAGCAGTGTTCGCTTCCTGTAAGAGAGGGGTTCAGAGATCTTCTTGCCTGTGTACCCCTGGGGCTCTCTTAAGTCTCCTGCCCCATTTCATTCTATCTTGCTATCTCCTGATAGAGATCTGTGGAAAACAGTTGGCAGATGAATATGGATTCCCTTTGTGCCTGGGGCTCTCAGGCATTTTAAACAGCTAGCCAGCACTCAGCATTGTAAGAATTTGAAATTTTCAGTTCCTTTCTCCCTCTTTGCTTTAATGGCAAGAGCCTTTTCCTCTCATACTTTCCCAGAGGTAAAGTTTGAGTATCCCTTTAGACTTCATTTCATCCCCTGGCAGCATCTTCTCTTCCTCAAAGTATATCAGAGAATAATTTAGGTTGAAAGATGATTTCTGGAGTTGTTTTTTGTTTGTTTTGTTCATCCAGTACCTTCTTTAGTAACCTGATCAAAAAAATGATCAAGCTTGTCTATTTGAATAAATTTAGCTTATTTTCCCTCTTATTAAGGGGAGAAGAATGAAACATCTTGTTACTTGGTTTTGATAGTCTTTTTAAAAACTTTCTTGCTTTAATCTATTTACAGAATAGACAGTGAGTCAGGTTTGAAAAAATAATTGTTGATTCTTTCAGAACAGTGATTTTGTATCTTTGGAGTAGCTACTTCAGTGTTGAGTAAGTCAACATTTCAGAAGAAATGTGTTATTTTGTTTATTGACTCAGGATGTACCAGAAAGAGAGTTGCTTTTAGTTGAATATATGCAAGTTGTTTAAAGTATGAGAGTAACAACTTTGTCTTTCTTTATGGTTCAGGTATTGGTGGTAATTTGGTTGCCATTCAGGCTAGCAGGATTTCTACCTACCTCCATCTACACAGCATTCCCGGAGAACTGCCTGATGAGCCCAAAGGTTGTTACCATCCATTCAGAACTTTCTTTGGTCCGGGTATGTACTTGCAAATTTTTTGCGTATTTTATGTCAGAAACTATTACTACCTGAGATAATAGGTAACCAGCATTTGTTTGAATACCTTTTGTCGGGGGGCATACACTGCACAGCTTTTCTACTTTTTTTTCCATTCAAAAATTGGTATACAAATTGTTTTGTAACTTTGATTGCAATCCCTGCAGTGTGTCAGCAGTCTCCCTTTTTTCCTTCTCTACACTGGGTTCTGTCTGTCGGTCCACTTTTCTTGTCCTTCCTTGCTTTTGGGCAGGTTTTGTCCATTTGGTCTCAATCACTTGACTGAACTTAGATTCCCAACGTGTGTTATTGTTTGTTTCATAGGCCCTTCCAATCTTGGCAGGAAGGCAGACTTCAGGAGTACCTTCATTTCTGAGCTGGCAGGGTGTTTGGAGGCCATAGCCTTAAGGGTTCTTCTAGTCTGAGACTAGTAGCTCTGGGCTTTTTGGTGTGTGTGAATTTGAATTTTGTTGTATACTTTTCTGCTTCTCTGCCTGGGACCCTCCATTGTGACCCCTATCAGAGCTGTCAATGGTGGTAACTGGGTTCAGGCTGGTGGAGGCTGGGGTTTGTAAGTCCTTTCGTTTAATATTTTTATGTGTTTTAAATTTTCTTTGTTTTCCTTTGCTTTGAATAGGATGAGACCAATAGATGTATCTTAGACAGCTGCTGACAAGCTGTTAAGACCCCATGTGCTACTCTCCAAAATAAGACATACATTTTTTTTTTCAACTGTGTTATGCTAATTGAAATAGATGTCCTCTGAGGCTGTGGTACCCAGCCCTTTGCCTCAGTTATTTGGTCCCTCAAGGTGTTTGAATGTGTCTGGGGCTGATCTCAGAAACCCTGGTGGTGTAGTGGTTAAGAGTTACAGCCACTAACCAAAAGGTCAGCAGTTCGAACCTGACAGCTGCTCCTTGGTATTTCTATGGGGCAGTTCTAGTCTGTCCTGCAGGGTTGCTATCAGTCAAAATTGCCTTGAGAGCAGTGGATTTGGTGTGGTTTGTTTAGGGCTGATCTTCGTGAACAAAAAGTCATTTCTGCTAATTCTGCAGTTAAGGAAATTCTGTAATTTTTCACTTTTATCCGTCTCTCTGAAATTGTCTTGTTTATAGATCAGAAGGGAGGAACTTTACATAAACAGGAAAGCATTTCTAGGTAATTTGAGGAAGCCAAGCCGGATGTATTAATCTTGCAGGACTTTGTAAATGTAGGTATTCAGTCCCAAAGAAACAAGATGCAAGACAATAAACCTAAACATAAGGGACATTGCATCGTTGAGATCACCAGGCCTGCGATTGCAAAAAACCGAGACCACAATTTCTAAAGCTCAAAATTTTTGTCACTTTTTTCCTTCGTGCAAATAAATGTGATTATTGATTTTTGAGTGAACATCTCCCAGCTTACTGTATCACTGATAGAAGTCTAAAGGAATACAATTAAAACATTGTAATGCTTTAATAACTTTGTTTTCTCTTGTGTATTCCTTCTGTTTTTAAGATGGATATTAAAGTGTAACCAGTGTTCTTCATAGCACATTTTTATCACCCATCTTCATTTAATTATATAACATACAATGGGAATTTTGAAGAATTAAGTGAATTTTACATAGTTTAAGTATATTTCTTTCTTTTTTTAAATTAATTTTTTATTTAATGTAACTGAGTGAAAATGTACATTCACATATAAATTTACATGCCCACCTATATGCAGCCTCCACTGCTCTCCCTGCCCGGTGACAGCACACTATTCCTCTCTGCTCCATACATGTCTCATTCTCCCAACAGTCTCTTTTTCCCCTCCTCTCCACCCACTCTCCTTCCTCCAGCCAGAGGTCAGCAGGATGACATCCTATAGATGTATAGAACCATAAAGTGCATCCAATATATGGTCACTGCATCGCCAAGTCCAATCCATTCCTGTCCGAACAGTGAACCTTCGTTATGATTTATGGTCAAGGGCAGCATCAGGGTGAGGGGCCATGCTCCCAGGGGAACCCCGAAACCGCTGGACCATCAATTGAGGTCTTTTAGTGGGAATCTCAGAGTGCATGCCTTTTTATTCTTGTGTTGCCAGTGAGACTCAACTTAGTGAGCTTCATCGCAGCTATCACTGGTGGTGGCCAGGCACCATCCAATTCTTCCGGTCCCAAGTCGATGTAGGCACCCACTGATGTGAGTCTCTTTATCTTCTGGGTTGTCTTTCCCTATGTCATTTTGGTCCTCGGTAAGCATCTGTTCCTGCTGAGTTGGGACCATTTGCTGTGCCCTCAGATGGCAGCTTGGCGGCTTTTAAGACCCCAGACGCCACTCACCAACGTGGGGTGCAGAGAGCCCTCTTAGCAAAACGCTAGTTGTGCCAATTGGCCTCGATTTCACCTAAGAGCATGGTCCCCTGCCCCCTGTCCCAGCTACTCTGTCCTTGCAGTATTGGGTTAAGATGGAAGGAGTACTCATGTTATGCTTAAGTCCACTTAATATTGTTCTTGTTTCTAATGTGTGCTGTCACCGATTTCACCCAACCAGATTCCTCGCAACTATCTAATCTAAACCCTCTCTCCTCCTCCTCTCTCCCTCCCCTCCCTTGCAGCTGTCAAAGAGTCTTTTCTTCTATACACAGGTCTGTTTTTGAGATCTTATTGTAGAGGTCTCGTACAATATTTGTCCTTTTGTTGCTGACTGCTTTCACTCAACATAATGTCTTCCAGTTGAAACCAGGTCATGAGATGTTTCCTGGAGTCATCATAGTTCTTTATCGTTGCGTAGTGCTCCATTGAGTATATATACCATAGTTTACCTATCCATTCTTTTGTTGTTGGGCATCTGGGTTGATTCCATCTTTTTGCTATCATGGACCGTGCTGTGATAAACATTCTTGTGCATGGGTCCGTTGGTGTGAAAGGCCTTGATTCTGTAGGATATATTCCAAGTAGTGGAATTACTGAGTCAAATGGTATATCGATGTTCATTTTTTTAAGGAAGCGCCAGATTGCTTTCCAAAGAGGCTGGACCATTTTGCAACCCCACCAACAGTGTAGGAGGGTTCCACTTTCTCCACAGCCTCTCCAGCATTTGTTGTTTTGTGGGTTTTGGATCATGGCCAATCTTGTTGGGGTGAGATGGTATCTCGTCTTGATTTGAATTTCTTTAGTAACTAAAGATCGTGAACATGTCTACATGTTTTTTTTTGGCTGCCTGGATCTCTTTTTTAGTGAAATGTCTGTCCATCTCCTTTGCCCATTGCTTAATTGGATGATTTATCTTCTTCTTGTTGATATTTTGTAGTATCTTATAGATTATGGAGATCAGGCGTCGGTCTGACATAGAGTTGCCAAATATTTTTTCCCATTGTGTCGGTGTTCTTTTAATTCTATTAATAAAGTCTTCAGATCAGCAAAAGTGTTTGATTCTTAATAGTTCCCATTTATCTATTTTCTGTTCTGATGATTGTGGTTTGTTTGACAGATTTTGGAGTCTGTCCACATTGTGTATTAAAACTTACCTTTTCTTGGATGAGCTTTATCGTTTTAGGTTTGATACTTAGGTCTTTTATCCAGTTGGAGTTGGTTTTTGTATAAGGTCTAAGATATGGATCTTGTTTTAGTTTCTTGCTGATGGATATCCAATTTTGCCAGCACCATTTGTTGAAGAGACTGTTTTTACCCCAATTTAATGCCTTAGGGCCTTTGTCGAATATCAATTGTTCATAGGCAGATGGTGTCATCTCTGGGATCTCAGTTCTGTTCCACTGATCGATCTGTCTGTTCTTATACCAGTTCCAGGCTGTTTTGACCACTGTGGCAGTGTAATATGTTCTAAAGTCGGGTAATGAGAGGCCTCCCAGTGTGTTGTTCTTCTTTAGTAGTACCTTGCTTAAGCGGGGCTTCTTCCCTTTCCAAACAAAATTGGTGATTTGTTTCTCCATCTCATTAAAAAATGTCGCTGGAACTTGTATTGGGATTGCATTATATAAATAGATTGCTTTGGGTAATATAGACATTTTCACAATGGTAAGTCTTCTTATCCATGAGTTTAAGTTATGTTTCTAGCAATTGAATTTCATGTAATGCTATGAAGCAGAGTAATTAGAATACAGTCCTCAGATTTTAGTAACTGTGACGTATTAACCAAAATATAGTTTTGTTTTACTAGCTTTTACATTTTACATTACAGGAGTAAATAATAAGTCTGCCCAAGTTCTGCTGCTTTTAGTGATTCCCGGACATCTGATCTTCCTCTACACAATTCATCTGATGAAAAGTGGTCACACGTCCTTAACTGTGATCTTCGTCGTCGTGTTCTTATTTGCCGCTGTGGTGCAGGTGAGAGGTAAAACCTGCTGAAACATGTGTCGTGCTCAGGCTGCTAGAACACTATCACTGTGTTATACCACTGTGAACGTGTGGTGTAACACTTCAGATCAACCGTATGCCTTTATACTCATTGGTTTTATAAAACCAGTCAGCTCAGAATAACTTTTAATGTAAGCTAGTAAATGGAACTTTTGAATTACCTTACTTCAAGTTGTAGTTAGCAGTTCAGAGAAGGTCGGGCTTTAATTGAATGTCTAACTGAATATTTGTGGTAATTATTATAGAAGTAATTAATGTTATGAACTAATACTATTTACATGAACTCAGTCCTCAGATTTTTTTATGTAATTATTTGCATAATGTACAGCCCCAATTTTACAGAAATTAAGAACTGATTTAAATATGCTACTGCCTTCATGGATCTTTGGTCTCATAGGGACTGTAAGTGGTTAAGTGCTCTGCCGCAAAACAAAAAGTTAGCAGTTTGAACAGCGAGACAGTTGGCCTAGAAAGACGTAGAGGTCTGCTTCTGTAAAGATTTACAGCTTGAGAAATCATATGGGCAACTCTAAGATACTGTCTTTTAGTAATGTTGCTGTTGCTATTGCTGTTGCTGTTAAGTACCATTGATACATAGCAACCCTGCGTACAACAGGGTGAGACTCCTCCTGGCCTGGGGAGTTCTCCCAAGTCCTTGTTATGCTTGATTCCCTTGTTGCAGGCACTATGTCATTCCATGTCACAGAGGATCTTCTCCTTTTTTGCTGACCTCCTACTTTACCCAGCATGATGTCTTTCTCCAGAGACTGGTCCCTCCTGATACCATGTGCAAAGTATGTGAGATAAAGTCTCACCATCCTTGCTTCTAATGAGCATTCTGGCTGTACTTCTTCCAAGACAAATTTGTTCATGTGTCTGATAATCAGTAATTGATTCTTCTTTGGTCTTCCTTAGTTATTGTCCAGCTTTCACATGCCTATGAAGCAATTAAAAATACCATGGCTTTGGTCAGGTACACCTAAGTCTGCAAGGTGACATCTTTGCTTGTAAACAATTTAAAGAGAGCTTTTGCAGCAGATTTGCCCAATGCAATTTGTAGTTTGATTTCTTGTCTGCTGCTTCCATAGGCATTGATTGTAGATTCAAGTAAAAGGAAATCCTTGACAATTTTCTCCATATATTATGATGTTGCTTGAGTCCATTTGTGAGGATTTGTCTTTTCTTTATATTAAGGTATAATCCATACTGAAGTCTGTAGTCTTTGATCTTCATCAGGGAGTGCTTCAAGTCCTCTTCACTTTTAGTAAGCAAAATGTCGTCTGTGTATTGCAGATTGTTAGTGAGTCTTCTTCCTGTCCCGATGCTCATTCTTCATACAGTCCAGGTTCTCAGATTGTTTGCTGAGATTAAGTATGGTGAAAGGAAATAACTGACCCACACCTTTCTTGGTTTTAAACCACACACTATCCACTTGTTCTCTTCAAACAGTTGCCTCTTTGTCTATGTGCAGTTTCCTCATGAGCACAGTTAAGTGCTGGAGAATTTCCATTCTTTGCAATGTTATCCACAGTTTGTTATAATCCTCACAGTTGAATGCCTTTGCATAGGGAAGAAAACACAGGCAGACATCTTTATGGTATCCTCTGCTTTTAGCCAAGATTCATCTGATATCAGCAAAGATTTCCCTTCTGTCACATTTTCATCTGAATCCAGCTTGAATTTTTGCCTGTTGATGTACTGCTGCAACTGCTTTTGAATGATCTTCAGTGAAATTTTACTTGTGTGTGGCATTAATAATATTGTTTGATAATTTCCACATTCCATTTGTTCACCTTTCTTTGGAATGGATATAAATAAGGATCTCATCCATTTAATTTGTGAGTAGAAATCTTCCAAATTTCTTGGCGTAGAAGAGTGAGAACTTACAGCTCTGCATCTGTTTGTTGAAACATCTCAATTGGTAATCCATCAGTTCCTGGAGCCCTGCTTTGCCTGTGCCTTCAATGCATTTTGGATCTCTTCCTTCAGTACCACGGGTTCGTGATAATGTGTTGCCTCCTGAAATGAATGAACATCTACCAGCTCTTTTGGTTACAGTGAATGTGTATTCTTTTCATCTTCTTTTGATGCTTTTTGTATCATTTAATATTTCCCTCATGGGATCCTTTAATATTGTAACTGGAGACCTGAGTTTTTTTTCTTCAATTCTTTCAGCTTGAGAAATACCAGCATGTTCTTCCCTTTTGTTTTTCTATTTCCAGGTCTTTGCACATTTCCTTATAATACTTATGTTTTCAAGCCATCCTTTGAAATCTCTGTTCAACTCTTTTACTTCATCATTTCTTCCTTTAGCTTTAGTTACTTCACATTCAAGAGCAAGTTTCAGAGTCTCTTCTGACATCCGTTTAGCTCTTTTCTTTCTTTCCTGTCTTTTTAATGACTTCTGACTTTTTTTATGTATATTGTCCTTGATAACTGTTTCATAACTTACCTGGCTTCCAGTCATCACTTTCAGTGTATCACATCCATTCTGGAACTGGGGAAATCACTGAAGGATGGGTGCAGGGAACAGGCTGGACCTTCTGTGTGATGGGCATGTGCTAGGCCTCTATTACTAACTTGACTCCCATATACCCTACTCAGACTGTGGAGCACAGTGATGTCTTGGGTCTTCTGGATTAGAGTCAGTTTAGAGCCAGTATCTAGTAATCTCCAAAAACACTGATTATTTCCTTTTCCCCAGTGAACAGTCATTCTCCTAAAAGGCCGTAGATCCCTTTGGGGAAGCTGGGAGAAAGATTAACAGGACACGTTTTGGGCAGTTCATTGGAATCCTTCTGCGACGGAACCCAGCGTCCCCTTCAGTCAAGAGCTTGTGGATCTATAAACTTGCTCAATTTGAGGACTGATTGAGGGGCCGTGACTGTCTCTTCTGGTGATCCAAGTTAGCTGCTGTTCACTTGACCTAGAATTCATGGCTTGTGCAGATCCAGTGACTATTTAGTAGATTTCTTATGATTCTCACTCCTAGGGATGCCATGACTAAGTAGCCAACACTGTGCCTACAGTCAGACTGTTGAGATTACTGCTTTGACTCTGCTGTCTTTTAGGGTCACCACACCCACCTTGTGTGTGTCCGTCGAATACTGCCGTTTGACTCCTTCCACCACTGGCTCCAATCACCTCCATTGTAGTCAAGTGTCTTAATTCAGTTAGAAAAGTTTCCACTCTCAACTTTGATTTATATAAAATAGCAATCACAGCAGTCTTCAAGGATGCCAGGGTTTACCTTCACAGATCCAGTCCCCACATATTGGAATCCCTGGTGGAGCAGTGCTCAAGTGTTATAGCTGCTAACCGAAGATAGGCAGTTCAGACCTGCCAGGCGCTCCTTGGGAACTATGGGGCAGTTCTACTCTGACCTCTAGGGTCACTAGGAGTTGGACACAACTCGACAGCAGTGGGTTACAACGTAACAGTGTGTTTAAATATTTTATACTAATAGGGACGTATAAACTGAAACTTTTAAGATTATTCATTTAAAGCAAGGAGATGAGAAAGGACAAAGCTCATGTCAGAAAATATTAATCATTCACATATGGGATCTGAGAGAGGACAGAAAAGAGGAGGTAAAGTTGAAAAGGTAGATTAGGGCTATGCTGTAGAAAGACATTAACTACCAAACAAGAAAGATTAGAATCTGTTCTTAAAACAATAAAAGCTCCTAGAATTTCATGAAGAATTTTGACTGGATTGTAATGCTTCACAGTATCTTAGATTTTAGTAAAAGTCGCCTATCAAATTGTTCATTTATTGATTCAGTAAATCATTCCAATAGAGGCAGAGATAGAGTTAAGTCTGAGGATGAATAGATCCAGAGTTTATTCTCAGGAACTAACAATCTAAAGGAAAGACAACTACATGAGTAAATACTTATCATGTAATATAAGTGCTGGATATAACTCTATAAATTGCTTTCAGATTTTAAGAGAGAAAGCAACGAACTCTACTTCAGAGTAATATTTCTGCGCCATTCAATAGGGAGAACAATTATTTCAATTTTTTTAAAAATTATTACTGGCTACTTTTATTGCTGTATATTATATGGTCATTTATTATAACTTATGTTTGATACTGTTCTCCAGTGCATGTAAATATTGTGAAAAAATGGTCATTCCTCAGTGCTGTAGCAAATATTCAGGCTATTCTTCGGTCTGTTGATAAACATGACATTTCTAAAGCGTATTTCTATTTGAAACTGTATCTCTTAGCCTCTTAGATTGATTTGACATTTATGCTGAGGATTCTGTACTAACGTACTGTCGTGTGTCATGTCACTTAAGCCAGCGGAGGATATAAGTAATTTTTCTGAGTTTATCAAAATGTTGGTTTAAACCTAAGTTCACAGTATGCCTGCATGTCATTTTTTTAACTTCTCACGTAAATTCTCAGCAGTAAAAGTTGAAAAACTAGAGTTGAGGAAAAAGTAATTATTAATCTGTCTCAGTTAACCCCTGTGTAAAATGGGAGAAATGGTAGGACTAAGTTAGGCTGTTTTGAGAATGAAATGAGTTAATTATATAAAGCTTGCAATGTAGGAGGTTCTTTATAAAGTGTTAGCTGCTCTGCCGTTCTTGTGTTGTTACTGTTGCTATTGTTATTATGAAACATAAATTATAAATGGTGGGTCATTGATCTCCAAATGATAATTGGAAAACATTTTTTCATCTTAGTGTTGATTGAATCTAATATTGTCTTCAATTATTTTTATTTTTATCTGTTTGCCTATCTGTGTATTTATTTATTGTGACTGAGTGAAAGTGTACAAGCCTGCCTATGTGCAGCTTCTGCTGCTCTCCTTGCGTGGTGATAGCACACTCCTCCTTTCTGTTCTACCCAAGCCATATTCTCTTAACAATCCCCTGTCCCTCATGTCGTGCTACTGGCCTCTTACTAGAGGGGAATGGAGAAGGTGGAAAAGAGGCGACAGGAGATTGTTAAGAAGATATGACTTGATTTTTATTGTTTATGTGTTTCTGTTTTTACTTTTCCCTTAGAATTAGTTACCTACCAGAGTAGTTCTGTGAATTTACAGCCTGACACAGTGCCTGACAGTGAAGTAGCTTATAACCAGATAGTACATCCTCAGGTGAGATCTTCTGATGCACACAGACACACACACGTGCATGCATGCGTGCACATGTGTGCACACACAGCCAATGGAATTTGAAGATTAGCTTTAAGATCTTGACCTTCCCCACCTGCTTCAGCCAATTGAAAGGTGGACACGATGAAGAAATAACTTGTTAAAGACAAAGACTGTTTGTCAACTTAGAGGAGTCACCTCTTAATCTTTTTTGCCTGATTAACACCTTTTTTATCTAGATCCAGTTTATATTCAAAACCTTGGTTTAAGTCCTAGCTGTTACTCAAATGTTTCAATCCACACTCCTCTTTCTATCTCTAAATTTTCTGATATGTGTGTAATTGCTCCCCATCTAGATTCCTATCTCCTTGAGGATAGACACTGCCTTTTTCCTTTTACTTCTCCCAGGACATGATATAGTGGGTTTTTTCTTTTTAATGCTTGAGGTTGTACTCTCTTCCCAGGCTAATTAGCTGTGAAGAGCCTTCCTCACTAATTCCCCAATTAGCTAAATGAAAGAAATCTGTTTGAAGGAAACTTGATATTGGACTTATTATAATGACATAGTAATAATCATTTGCCAGTATTTTAGCTTTTACTCATGTATCATGTCTCCCCGAAAGCCTCTCATGAAGATCTAATTTGGTTTGAATGCTGTCATTCCCTGCCCCCACAGTACTCTGTGAATGGCATTATCCTAGCCTTTCCCATGTTAGACAGAACCTGTTTACATGCCTGCCTCACCATTCTAGAGACAAGAGCTTTGTTTTATTTGTTTTCTCCTCTCCCATAGCCAGCTGCTACTCTGTTATGTTGTTGTTGGTTGTTGTGGAGTCATTTCCAACTCTTGGTGACCCTGTATTCGGGCACTCAGTTAGTATTTGTGACACTGAATGGTTCTATCTTGCCAGCTTTGTCTCTTCCCTTGACAGAAAGAATGGTTTGCTGTAAGTGTATATAGATGATTCCAGAAATTCTAGAAGAACTAAAAAACTCAAAATTTCTTCTTCTTGTTCTCAATAAATACCAGTTTTTCTCCTTGACTGACATAGGAATAATAAAAGGAATTAAAAACATAACACAAACTCAACAAATTCTAATGATGTTTCATGAGAATTATACAGTTTTCCTGAAGTGTTTAGAGATAAGGTGACATCTGATGTCTGGGGAAAGGATAGGGCACAGCAAAAACAAGCTTTGTTAGAAGTTGTTAATGGATGAACCTAGGTATGTAAGGATGAGGTGTGGTTAATTTATATTTTGCCGTGTAATTTTGTAGATTTGTACATAATAAGTTTAAAAATTAAGGTTTTATTTCAGATGTTGATGTAGACGCTTTTGAGAGCACATCAGTGCTCTGGTTTTGGTTCTGTGGCTGGCTGATGGTTTCTTACTTCAAGCAAAAAATACAAACCCCTCTTTAGTTTCAAAATCTTTTTGGGACTCAGAATGATTGAATTTTTTCTTATTTTCCCCTCGGCACATATTGACTCCATTAAAAAATTGTTTTTCTTTCATTTCAAGATCTACTTATGTGTAACAAGTTGCTGGAAGTACTCAACATTTATCTGGCAGTTAGATGGGACCCCAAAACATGGTTTTAGGAAGTGTGGTTACGGCCGCTGAACCACAGTCAGCAGATGTGGCGCACTGCACTCTCCTCGTGCTCCTACCGAGCCCCGGTGAGCAGTCAGTGTACTTAGGACATGTGGAGGCCAAGGAGTGTGCTGGAAGGCATTCCTGCTTGGTACACCACCAGCTACATTGCATTTTGAGGGCTTTTTAAACAGTAAGAATGGGTTGGCACCTGTGTTACCCATTATATCTTTCTACCATGGGTCTGCTGTGCTTGAGGGCAGAGTTGTTGGCTTTGGAACAGAATTTTTCCTTCATGTCACATTAGTCTGTTGAACCCACAACTTTGACCTCTAGAGCCAGAGTACTTTCTTTTACAAACTTAGGGATGATTGGCTTCTTCCTCTCTGAACAGTCATTTCTCCTGTCTTCACATCTTATGCAGATGCTCTGTTGATTGTTTAAAGCCTGTTAATTTATGCAGTTAAAAGCATAGTATGGAATTCTAAGCTGTGATGTATCTGGTTGGCTCTAAGATGTGTAGAAGAGAATGTTAATGTCTTCTTCAGGGCTTTGTATCTCTCATTCGTTTGTCTTCCTTCCTGTCATCTTTTTCAAGGACAGAGTATCTTCACAGCTTAATAAACTGCAGAAGGTACGAAGATACTTATCAAATAGGCAAGCTGAGAAGACACAGCAGTCCATCTTGATTCAGTTTCCCATTTAATTTAAAGCCTCTGCTAGTTCCCTCGTGTTAGAAATCTGAAGTATGAGTTGTTTGTAAAAAGACGAAAGCATAAAAGTTGAATGACATCTCTTACAAGAAACAAGAAAGGTCCTAAACAAACTGAAAGAGGGAAAAAGGACTGCACTTAGTTCTGGGTGATCTCAAAGCTGAATATGTGTAATGTCACTCAAGTTGCACTGTTTTTATAATCTCATTCATTTGATAAAAAAAAAAAAAAAAAAAAACCTTTTATGTTACTATTACCATTATCAGGGCTTTGTCAAGTACATACAGTGTGCTGAGTACTGTACTAGTCAATGAACGAAAGAAATAGAAGACTCTGTCCCCATGCTTACCTTGGGAGGATTAGACCTAAATGCGTTAAACAACTTGTAACAGCCTAAGATTTACTCCGTATGATAATACAGTCTTCATCCTCTGTAACTCCAAAATCAGTTAAAGGTCTGTTTTTCGTTATTTAAAAAACAAATTTTAGTGTATTTGGGGATAAGAGGGGCTGTCATAGTGAATTAATATCAATACATGTGAAACTATTCTTAGGAAAAGAATTAGTTAATACTTACAAATTCGTATCTTATGAATATAATTTTCAAAACAGAAGTCTTCTTAGATTTTGTTATTACTGTCGGTAGTTAACGCTTGTGTTTGAGTTTTATACCTGATGTGAATTACACCACCTCATGTTCCCCAACAGAGTTGCACTATAAGAAAAAAATTGTTCACAGCAAGGCCCAAGGGCAGCTTAAATGAGCAAATGAATACCCCTTATAATAAAATTATAATCAGAATATTAAGTAATGACTTTTCTAAGAAGTGTTTCTGTTTGCTAAATAATAATTCATGGTCGTTTTTGAAGCATGTGTTTATAATATGATCATGCCTAAAACACAATTAGTGCAAATTAAGACCAAACATCTTGTATTATTTAGTAACATGCTTGGGGCATAAATATTACCGGTGTCTTCCACATACTTGCTGCCTTGGTCATCAAGTAGATGGCTTTGACAAAGAGAAATTGGTGTCGTCACAGCCCAGTAGGCTACAAGTTCAAATTCAGGGCGTCAGCTTCAGGGGAAGGCTTTCTCTCCATGTTGGCTCTGGAAGAAGGTCCTTGTGATCCATCAGTCTTCCCGTGGTCTGGGAGCAGCTTGGCCCAGGATGTACTCTGCTCCCAGCACTGCTTTCTTGGTGGTATAAGGTTACCATGTGTCTCTCTGCTTGCTTCTCCCTTTTATATGTCAAAGGAGATTGGCTTAAAGCACTTCCAATCCTGTAGACCTCGTCAGTATAACTGCTCCTGATTCATCTTATTAAATCGCAGTGATAGAATTTAAACTTATGGGAAAATCCCATCAAAAGACAAAATGGTTGATATTCACACAATACTGAGTGAGAATCATGGCCCAGCCAAACTGATAAACACATTTTTTGGGTGGGGATGTGATTTAATCCATGACACTTACTAAAAGAAACATTGATGGTATCTGACTTTTAAAGTTGCACTGAGATGATTTCATGTCATTCTGAGTATGAGATGTAAAACTAAATATTTTCCACAGAAGAAAATACTTATAAGCCAGACTGTCATCCCTTCGGAAGAAATTTAGACTGCCTTCTAGAAGGAAGTACATAATTATGATAATACAGTGTTTAACATAGTATAAAATGAAGTGAAATTTTAATCAGTAGTAGTGTAACACTGAATTTTATATCCATTGCCTCGTAAGAAAATCTACCTCAGTCCAGTGATTTTGAACCTGAGAAACTCTCCCTCTCACCTAGGTTAGTAGAGGGTGAGATTACCAATAAAAGGTAAGGCATGGACAAAGAACAAGGAAAAGAAGAGGGGTGACAACCCCCATTGAGCAGAACATTATAGAAAGATCACAAGACTCTTGGAAGCACACTTGGGTTTAGATCTGTGCTGTGCTACTATTTTATGAAGTTAGTCAAGTTTCTTGACCTGTTTGGATCTTAGTTTTTTTCTCTGCCTGAGAAGATAGTAATGAATACCAAGATTTATATATATATATACACACACAGAGAGAATTACAGTTTTAGCATAGCAACTTCTAAAGGTTTAAAACTGCCTCTTCTCTCTGATTTTGTGGATTCTTCACATATTATCCTGCTAGGTGTTTTACCTCAAATGGGCATTCATTCCACCTTACTTACTCAGAATGGGAACCTTCTAAAGTCAACAGCCATGTCCTGATTATGAAGTCAAGGCATGGAGATAGAGACGCCAAGAATATTCTGAGAACAGGAAACAGTTCTACGGAAGCACACTCCAGAAACCAAAAGCTTAAGCACTATAGCAACCCCACAGGTCAGAGTAGAACTGTCCCATAGGGTTTCCAGGGAGCCCCTGGTAGATCTGAACCACCAGCCTTTTGGTTAGTGGCCATAGTGGGAGGGAATTTTTTTCTACATAGGGGAAGAAGTTTTATAGTGGCTCCAGTTTTGCTGTGTGACATTCATAGAAAATGCCATTTTAATTCGAAGGGATGCTGTGAAGTAAACAAGAGCACAGGGCTGGTGCAAAGGGCTTATGACAGGGATGATGGAAATTAAGATTTGAGAATAACAGGTGTGGCAGGATAATGAAGAACCCGGAAAACCAGTGTACACAGTGTATTCCATAGAATAGTGATTTTCAACTTTTTTCTATTACCCAAGACTTAAGAGAGATGATAACACTGCTCTGACGCAGTGTATGAGAAGACTTAGGTCAGCTCGTAGCAGTTAACCTGTCAGTGACTGTTTTCTTATCTGTCAAAAGAGGCTAAGAGAAGTGTCTCCTTCCAGTGTTGTCACAAGAATTGAATGAGATGATGCATTTAAGATGCTATTATTATCATTATTTTATTATTTTAATGTCATCGTTATCTCTGGAGTGCTGGGCACCGAGTGTCTTCAGCTGTGGAACCTAGAGAATCTAGTATTATGTGCCAGTACCATGACTGTGATACTCCACCCTATTCTTTAGAGTCATTGTTCTAAATGAGAAAGGACATAGTCACCAGTGGCAACGTGGCTGTCATTGGAATCTGAGGATAACCATCCAACAGTTGAGGTAATTAGTTTAGGCTTGAGCAAGTTACTTAATGTGTTGGGGTCTCATTGTCTTTTCATGTAAAATGAGGATAATAACTCCTCCTTGCACTCCTTACACAGTAGTTACAGTGTGCTAAATACGTGGCACATACTAGGCCTTTCCACCACTGCTCTGTCAGTTTGTTGGTGACTCAGGTGTTGCTGTAGTGCTAGAAGCTGTGCCACCAGTACTTGGAATATAGCAGAGTCACCTACAGAGAACAGCTTTCAGCTGAACTTCTAGACTAAGATAGACTAGGATAAAGGAGCCGGCAGTCTCTTCTGAAAAAAAATAGCCAGTGAAAATCTTGTGAATAGCAGCTGAACTTGTCTGATATAGTACCAGAAGGTGAACCCGTCAGGTTGGAAGGCACTCAAAATACGACTGGGCAAGAGCTTCCTCCGTGATGTAGACTCACCCTTAATGATGTGGATGGGATCAGACCTCCAGGACCCTCATTTGCTGATGTGACACAACTCGGAATGATAAGACAGCTGCAAACACCCATTAAAAATTGAAGTAGGAAATGTACAGAATATGAATCAAGGCAAATTACAAGTCATCAAAAATCAGGTGAAACACATAAAGACTGATATTTTAGGCATTAATGTGTTGAAATGGACGAGTATTAGCTATTTTGAATCAGAAAATGATATGGTCTGTTATTCCGGGAATGACAAATTAAAGAGGAATGGCATCGCATTCATCATCAAAAAGACATCAAAATCTGAAATACAGCACTGTCAGTGGTAGGATAATATCCATATGCCTGCAAGAAAGACCAGTTAACCTGATGATTATTCAAATTTACATACCAACCCTAAAGCCAAAAATGAAGAAATTTAAGATTTTTGCCAGCTTCTGCACTCTGACATTGACCAAACATGCAATCAAAACACACTGATAATTACTGGCAATTGGAATGTCAAAGTTGGAAACAAAAAAGGATCAGTAGTTAGAAGATATGCTCTTGGTGATAGAAATGCTGATGGAATTTTGCAAGACCAGTCACTTCCTTGGAGATACTTTTTTGCAGCAACGAACAGTGACTATACACATGGCCTTTGCCATGTGGAACATACAGAAATCAAAGTTGGCTCCATCTATGGAAAGCAACAATGGGTAAGCTCAGTGTCATCAAGGAGTGCTCACTTTGGCTGCACATATACTAAAATTAGAATAATACAGAGAAGATCAGCATGGTCCATGTGCAAGGATGACACACACATTCATGAGGAATCCATGTTTTTATCATACAAAAACCACAATTAGAAGTCCGAAAGGTAAACAAGATTGCAAAGATGGACAGTGTCATTGAAGACCTAAGGAGCAAGTTTGAAACAATGGATCAGTGAAGCTGAAGACGGATCTTTGGATGCCACTTTGAGGAAAAAATCAGAGAAAAGAATGAAGAAAATTGAAACCCTGAGACAATCTGGGATACAGTCAAAACCAAAAATTTCTGAGTGATCAGAGTTCCATAACAGGGAGAAAATGGGAACCACAGAGAAGATTATTGAAGAATTGCTGACAGAAAACTTATTCCTGATGTCATGAAAGATGAAAAGCTGATCATTTAAGAAGCTCAACAAACCCCATGTACGATAGGCCAGGAAAGAAAATTACTAAGACATATTATAGTCGCATTAGCTAAAACCAAAGACAAACCCCAAAAACGGGTCAAAAAAAAAAAAAAACCCAAAATTCACATACAGTAGGGAAACAATAAGACTAAGCGCTGATTGCTCAGCAGAAATCATGCAGATAGGAAGACAGTGGGATGACACACGTAAAACCTTGGAAACGTAATAAAAAAACTGCCAACTAAGAATAATACATCCTGCAAAACTCTCAGATAGGATGGTGAAATTAGGATATTTCCAGATAAACAGAAATGAAGGGAATATGTAAAAACCAAACCAAATTTCCAAAAGTTGTTAAAGTGAGTATGGTGGTCAGGGTTGTGTCACCTTGGCTACTCCATGTCTGGCTGCTATATCAGGTGGCAGGGTGGGGCCTGTGGTGGCTTCCCTCCCCTCAGCTTCATCTCTTTGCCTTCCACCACCTACTTCCTGTTTGCTCATGTAGCCAGAAGCTCCTGCTCTCCACTGGTTTCTGGTTCCTGGACCCGAAGTAGCAGCTGTTGGATGCATCAACGCTTACAGCTGGCACTTGAGAATCTTATTCCCTGACCTGTCAGTCCTGGTTTTACCAGCCTCTGCAGCTCCATGAGTCAGCAGAGATCTTG
Source organism: Heterohyrax brucei (assembly GCA_028571685.1). Classification (NCBI taxonomy): domain Eukaryota; kingdom Metazoa; phylum Chordata; class Mammalia; order Hyracoidea; family Procaviidae; genus Heterohyrax; species Heterohyrax brucei. Next base: position 173,813,864 of record CM053142.1, on the reverse strand, counting down.
CAGTCTTGCTGCCAGCTTGGGATCCACTGACCTACACAACTGGTGATGTAGAACTCTGATCTGTGACCTGCTGACCTTGGGTTCACCAGCTCCTGTGGCCATGTGAGGCTTGTGCCAGGATTTGGGGCATTCAGCTTCTACAATTGTGTGAACTGCTTCCTTTATATATGAGTCTTTCCTTGTACATATACATGTTATTGGTTTTGCTTCCCTTGAAAGCCCAGCCTAAGACAGTGAGTCCTTCTGTTAGAGAACAAACAGCATCAGATGATAGCCTGAGTTTAGGATGCAAGACCACATTAGCCAGATACCGACCTAAGTGTTTTAGTCATCTGGTGCTGCTCTGACAAAATAGTGGATGACTTTAACAAAGAAAAGCTTATTCTCTCACAGCGCAGTAGGCTGCAAGTCCAAATTCAGGGTGCCACCTCTCAGGGAACACACACTTGGTGCCTCTCTTTCTCTCTCTGTTGGCTTTGGCAGAAGGTCTTTGTGTTGCAGTAGATCTCATTTGGTCCGGATGCATCTTGGCACGGGAACCTCAGACCTAAAGGATGCTCCACTCCCGGCCCTGCTTTCTTGACAGTATGAGGTCCCCAGCTCTCTGCTGGTTCCTCTTTTCTTTTATCTCTTATAGGATATGAAAGGTGGTGCAAGCCACTGTCCCAGGAAGGTCCCTTAGTCAATGTGCTACAGTCTTACTCTGATCCTCTTTAACGGCCAGCCTTGCCATGTTGACCATAGGCAGAGATTAGGGTTTATAACAGGAAAACCACAAAAGGAGGGACAACCATACAACGCTGGAAACCGTGATCCAGCCAGATTGCCGTGCACATGTTTGCAGGGACATAGTTCAACCCGTGATGGCACAGAATGAACTCTCAAAGATGAAACTTAAAGATTTATAACAGGGAGCCAAAGAGTTTAATTTCTAAATGTCAACAATGTGCGAATAATAAAAGAAGGAATTAAGAGTGTAGATATAGAACTTTGAAATGGAGAGGAAGGCGAGGTGATACCAAATAGTAAGACTTATTGCAACTAGGAAGATAAGGGTAAATTTCAGTGTAACCACAAATAAAGTTAACAAACGTACTCGTCAAAATACAGAAGAAAACAGTCTCAGTAAACACAAAATCTACAAAAGCAAAAGAAATAGGGGAAAAAAAAGCACAAACCAGAGGAATTCAGTATGGGCAAGTAGGAGAAACAATGAAAACATCAGCACCATGGCGGGGGAGAGCAACACTGCAATAAATTCACAAATATCAATAATTACACTCAAAATAAATGGCCTAAATGCACCATAAAAAAGCCAGAGCCATCAATATGCTGTGTTCTAGAGATAAACCTTAGAAGCAAAGACATAAACTTACTGAAAATCAAAGGACTGAAAAACATATATCAAGCAAACAGCTATCACAAAAGAGTAGGGGCAATTCTAATCTCAGAGAAAATAGGCTTTAAAGCAAAATCCACCATAAAAGACAAAGAGGGGCATTATATAATGATTAAAGGGACAGTCCGTCATGAAGACATAACCATAATGACAAGGCTCCAAAATACATAGAATAAACTAGAACAGCACTGGAAAGAGAAGTTGAGTTTCACAATAATGGTAGGAGACTTCAACATAGCACCCTTGATAAAGTACAGGACATCTGAAAAGAAAGATACAAAAGATCTAAAGGCTACAAAATCAACCTGTTTGAACTTACAAACTTATTTGTGACACTTTACAGCTGAGAATTATACATTCTTTTCCAATACACATGAGCAGTCTTCAGAATAGACCACATCTTGGGCCACAAAGTGTCCTTCAACAAAATTCAAAGCATTACAGTAATAAAAATATCTTCTGTGATCACAACACCATCAAAGTAGAAATTAATTGGAAGAGTAAGGGGAAGAAAGTCACATACATGTAAACTGAATAATACTCTGCTTAAAAACCACTAGGTAATAGAAAAAATTAAAGATGGAATTAAAAAATCTTAGAATCAAAGAAAATGAAAAGTCAGGGCCCAGCTGTAGAACAGACTATCACTTGCTCGTATGCAAATTCAAGTTGAAACTAAAGAGGAAGTCTATGAGAGGCAAAATACTATCTTGAGTATATTCCACCTGCATTGAGACACCATCTCAAGGATAGATTTGATGCATGGAATGCTAATTACCAAAGACCAGACAAGTTATGGAATGACAAGACATCATGTGTGAAGAAGGCAAGAAGTCATTAAACAGGCGGGAAAGAAAGAACAGATCAACATGAATGTCAAAAGCTACTCTTAAACTTGCTCTTATATAATGTGGACAGAAGAACTAATGAATTTAAAAAAGGCGAACAGAAGATTTCACAGTGCAGTTCAAGAAGACAAAGTATTATGAAGAAATATCAAAAATCTGAAGGTAGAAGACCATAAAGGAGTAACACACTTGGCATTTCTCAAGCTTGAAAGGATTGAGGAAAAAAAATTCAAGCCTTGCATAGCAGTATTGAAGAATTCTGTAGGGAAAATAATGAACACAGGAAGCATGAAAAGAAGATGAAAGGAATACACAGTCATTGTACAAAAGAGCATTGATCAATGTTCAGTCATTTCAAGAGGTAATAGGATTAAGTTGATGGTACTGAAGGAAGATGATCAAGCTGCACTGAAGACACCAACAAAAAACGACTGCAGAAATTGATGGAATACCATTTAAGATGTTTGAAAAAACAGATGCAGCAGCGGACGTGCCCAGCTGTCTATGCTAAGAAATTTGAAAGACAGCTACTTGGCCATCAGACTAGAGGAGATTCATATTTATGCCCATCCAAAAGGGGATCCAACAGAATATAGAAATTATGATTAGCAATATCGTTAATATATTTTGCTAAAGATCATTCGGAACCAGTTGCAGCAGTACATCAACAGAGAGCTGCCAGAAATTCTAGATGGATTCAGAAAAGGACCTGGAATAAAGGATCTCATTGCTGATGTCGTACATGAGTCTTGGCTATAGCAGAGAATGCCAGAGAGATGTTTACCTGTGTTTTGTTGACTGTTCAGAGGCGTTTGTAGATCGTAACAAATTATGGATAGCATTGTGAAAAATGGGAATTCTAGAACACTTAATTGTGCTCATAAAGAACTGGTACGTAGATCAAGGAGCAGTCATCAAACAGAACACCAGGTACTACATGGTATGAAGTTAGAGTTGTATCCCTTCGTCATACTTAGTCTGTATGCCTAGCAGATAACACAAGAAATTGGACTACGTGAGTAAGAACATGACATCAGAGTTGGAGGAAGACTCATTAACAGCCTCTGATACACAGATGACACACCTTGCTTGCTGAGAGTCAAGACTTGAAGCACTTATTGATGAAGATCAAAGACCACAGGCTTCAGTATGGACTACACTTCAATATAAAGAAAACAAAAACCCTTACAACTGGACCAGTAAGCAACATCACAGTAAATGCAGAAAATATTGACATTGTCAAGGATTTCATTTTACCTGGATCTACAGTTGACACCTGTGGAAGCAGCAATCAGCAAATTTATGTTGCACAAATTTGTTCCAAAAAAAGTCTTTAAAATGTTATTTTTTTTTAAAAAGAAAAAAGAAAAGAAAAATCAAGTATCACGGGAGGAGATGCAGTTTCTAGTTGTTTTGTTTGTTTGTTTAATGTGAAAGTATTTACTTTAACTTTGGGAGCTGATTTATATGGTTACCTTAAGAATTAGGTGAGTTTTTGAGATTGCTTTTTAGCCTTGTAATTATGTTTTTATGATACAATAGTGTGATTATACAATTACAGCTTAGGTTATAAACGAAATGCAAACCTACTGCCATCAACTCAATTCCAATGCAAAGCATCAGAGTAGAACTGCCTGACAGGTTTCCAAGATGGTAAATCTTTATGGAAACAGACTGCCACGTCTCTCTCCTGTGGGGTGGCTGGTGGGCTCGAATGGCTGAGCTTTTGGTTAGCAGCCAAGCACTCTTAACCAGTGCACCACCAGGACTCCTAGCTTAGGCTATAGCATCTTAAAATTAAGATGCTTTCCGAAATCCATATTTATGATGAATTCTTTGGCTAGGTGTGCTTGGGTACCAGGCCAGTAAGGCACAAGAAATGATGGCCTTGTTGGCCACCTAGCGTCCTGGAGCCCTGTCTATGAAGGCATTGAGAAAGGCATTTCTTTTCATTCTTGTCAAGCCCGGTGAAGTCAGGACCAGAGAAGCTGAGCCATCTTTTCTGAAGCAGTCTGCCTAGGACATTGCTGCCTGTACTGTAAATCCTGCTGAGACTGCAGACATGACACAGAGGTATTTTCACATTGTCTACCAACAAATCTTAGAGCTGGGGAAAAGCACTTATTTGAAAAGCCTAGAAATCATCACTCAGGAAATTTGCCAGAATAAAATCTTGATTGTGACTCCAAAGTATTCACCCCCCAAAGACTGACTTGAATAATTCCATAATTTAAATTTTTGGTCATTTTTCTAGAATGAATATTCATTGAGGACCACACCGCTCTTTGACTGAGTGCTCCTGCCCAGCAGAACAAAGCTGATCCAGACTGTCATTGCCGTGCCATCTGGGGAAGCGCGTTAAAGCAAAAGTTCCTAAAGATTTTAATATAAACGGCCCAGACCTTCATCGCTCTTGTTGATTCTTCTTCTTCTTCTTTTTTTTAACCAATTCAACAATCTGTATGTGTCTAATTCAGTGACATTAATGACATTCTTCCTGTTGTGTATCCATTATGGCTGTCCTTTTCCAAATTACTCTACCACCATTGACAGAAACTCAGTATCCCTCCAAGCAAAAGCTCTCCCTTTCCCCCTCCATCCCATCCCTAGTAACCACTGATGATTGTCTTTCTCTGTACATTTGCTTCTTTCACGTAAGGGCATCATATGGCGTTCCTGTTTGGAGATGGAATTACTTCACTCAGTGCAATATTTGCAAAGCTGATCCATGTTGTGGCATGCGTTGATTCTTCTTGAAGATAAGCTTTCACTCGTGGAGATCTAACTTTCCACCTAAGAGTCAGTTTGCATATATGTACATACATGTGTGTATGTATTTATTATCTTTGAGTCATTCTTTTTTTGGTCATTTTTGAATCATTGTATCATCTACTGGGACAAGAGCTGTACAGAAGCCTTGGAGACTGAAGAGAAAGCATTAAATGACTGTGAGACAAGCAAGAATATTTAGAAGTCATATAAAAAAGGGACCAAGAGATACTTGACAACATGACACAAGATTTTTCAGGGCTGACCAATTAAAACAAGTCCCAGTGATTTCCTAGGTAGCTCAGCTCTTCTAGCTCAGATATGGATTGTTTCAGATTGACACAGTAGCTGCAGCAATGGTCTCAAGCCTGATAGTCATTGCGGACATGGAGCGGGACCAGGCAGTCAGTGTTTCATTCTGTTATACGTGTGGTCACTGTGAGTCAGAACCGACTCGATGGCGCTAACATCAGCAACATCCTCAACAGTGAACCAAACCCACTGCTGCTGCGCCAATTCCAACTCATGAGAGACCCTATAGACAGTGTAGGACTGCCCCATAGAGTTTCCAAGGAGCATCTGGCAGATTTGAACTGCCAACCTTTTGGTTGGTAGCCATAGCACTTAACCACTGCACCACCACTACTGACATAGATAATGTTAATTCAGGTATACCATGAAGTACTGGTAGTAATGCAGACTGACCCCCTGGTTGGCCAAAAGAAAATCCAAAGTCACTCTATTAACTGTAACTATTACTACCTCGTACCTGTGTCTGTGTACCTGTTTGAGTTAAGGAAAATTGAGTTGTCTCTCCCAGGGTTTAGACCATTACTTACTATGTTAACCAAAGAGAGGGATAAATTTTTGCTGATAATCTTGTATTATCCAGTTACTGTTAATAGGATTCATATTTTTAGTAATTTATTCATCAGTTGTTATTATCTCAGAAAAGACTGTAAGATGACGTGGGATAAGAGCTGCACAGAAGCCGTGGAGACTCTGAAGAAAAAGCATTAAATGACTGTGAGACAAGCAACAATAATTAGAAGTCATATAAAAAAGGACCAAGAGATAGTTGACAACATAGATGAGGAAAACTTGTGTCTCTAACAGACAACCCTTCCAACTCAGGCGTGTAACTGAGGTGCTGGGAAGTCATGTCTGTGGATTAGTATAGTAGCTCCACAGAACCGTTATCCTAGTTCCTGGATTGGTGCTGAAGAACCTGATAATCTGCACAGGGAGAAAGAACCAGGAGTTATACAAGAGTTGTTCTCAATAAAGAAAGGAATGCAAAGGAGTGTGTGATTTATATGAGAATTTTATTTAATGGTCTTGGACAAGTCAAGCTGTTTAAATTGCACTTAAGATGTGCTTTGTGTGGGTCATAGGGCAAATACTTGATAAGATTTCTCACCCAGAATAGATAACTATTTTTGAAATTTACATAGAGTCACATGTATTAGTAGTTTCTGTTTTATAGATGAGTGGTGTTTCATTGTATGAATATACCATAGTTGGTTTGCTTGTGAACACTAATTGATTTCCAATTTGGAATGAGTATGAATGAAGCTGCTATGAACATACATGTACCTGCCAGCGTGTATACCAAACCCGCTGCCATTGAGTTGATTCCATCTCATAGCAACCCAGCAGAACAGAGTAGAACTGCTCCATAGACATAGGTTTTTATTGCTCATAGGTAGATAACCAGGAATAAAATTATTGTGTCTTATGGAAAGAAGTGCATCTTTGTAAGAAACATCCAAGCTGTTTTCTAAAGTGATTGTGCCATTTTTCATTTTTGCTAGCAATACAGGAGAGTTGCTCCACATCCTTACCATCAGTCAGTATTGTTAGTCTTTTTTACTTTTAATGCTGCAAGTGGATATAAAGATAAATTTTTTAGTATTTCATGGTGATCATAATTTAACTAACTCAATGGCTAATGGTATTAAGTATCTTTTCATGGATGTATTGGCCATTCATGTGTTTTCTGTTGTGAAGCTCAACTATTAGGCCCATTTTTTTGCATGGGGAGGTTATACTCCTGAGTTGGAAGGGTTGTTAGTTAGAGATACAAGTTTTCCTCATCTATGGAATGACTTTTCATCTTAATAACTCTTTTTTTTTTTTACACTTTAGATGAAGGTTTACACAGCAAATTAGTTTTTCATTAAACAATTACTATGCGTTGTTTTGTGGCACTGGCTGTCAATCCAGTGACATGTAAATACTCTCACCTTCTGGACCGTGGGTTCCCTATTAGCAGCTGTCCTGTCCCCTCCTGCCTTCTTGTCCTTGCCCCTGAGCTAGTGTGCCAGTTCAGTCTCCTGTCGTTTTATGGGCCTAATGTTTGAACAGTAAACCTCAGGAGTGATTTCAGTACTGAGTTAAAACAATGTCTGAGGACCATACTCTCAGAGTTTTTCTCCAGTGTCTGTCAAACCAGTCGGTCTGGGTTTGTTTTGTTTTTGTAAGTTAGAATTTTATTCTGTGTTTTGCTGCAGCTCTGTCCATGACTCTCTATTGTGATTCCTGTCAGAGCAGCTGCTGGTGATAACTGGGTGCCATCTGGTTGTGCTGGACTGCGTCTGGGTGGGCCTGCTGTGGTTGTGGTCCACTAGTCCTTTGGACTAATGTTTCCCTTGTATCTTTGGTTTTCTTTGTTCTCCTTTGCTATAGATGGGGTGGGGCCAGTTGAGTGTCTTACATGGCCATTCACAAGCTTTTAAAGACCCCAGATACTATTCACCAAAGTAGAATACAGAACATTTTCTTCATAAATTATGTAATGCTAATTGAGCTGGATGTCCCCTGAGACCGTGGTCCCCAGCCCTCAGCCTAGTAATTTGAGCTAACCAAAAGGTCTGCAGTTCAAGTCTACCAGCTGTTCCTTGGAAACTCTGTGGGGCTGTTCTGCCTGGTCTCACTAAGAGTCAGAATCAACTCAGTAGCAACTGTTACTGTTTTTTTGTTCCAGGGAATTTAGATACAAGGCTTGCCAATTAAGTTCACGGATTCCACCTAGAAAAAGGGCTGTGTACCTCGTTGCTGACTGTTGCTATGGTCACCTTTGAAGTACTCCCCTTGGGAAGCTATGCACCGACGCCAGTGCCTAGTCCACCCAGCAAAGCAGTTTTGGAACTCTTTCTGGAATAGCTGTCAGAGCTGTCATCATACTACCTGTTGTCATATTACCTTTGATGTCCTGAATGTTGTCTTCCTTTCAGTATTTCCTTATCGTCAGGTAAAGAAAGTAGTCACTGGGGGCAAGATCAGGTAAGGAGGGAGGGTGTTCCAGTACAGTTATTTGTTTACTGCTAAAAACTCCCTCACAGCCAACTAGACAATTAAGTTTGTGACCTTGCCATGATGTACAAAAGCCATTCCATAAAGAGTTCCAAAATTGCTTTGAAGGGTGGACTAGGCATTGGCATCAGTGTGTAGCTTCCCAGAGGGAGTACTTTTCAACGGTGACCGTAGTGATATTCAGCAGTGAGGTATGTAACACTTAAAATGATTACGTTCACAGACTTAATTGTCGGGCTTTGTATGTCTCTGAAATTTCCATGACCTTACCTTGGTCAAGTTGTGCTGGGCTTCCATAGTATTGAATGCTGCAGTCTTTCCTTCACCCAGGTTACCAGTGTAACCATGTATTTTGAAGAGCAGTTTTAACTTAAAGCAGTTCAGTTTATCACCTCTTTCTCTTAGGTTAGTGGTTTTGTGTCTTAAGAAATTTTCATGTCTCCTAAGGATATAAGATCTTTCCTGTGTTTTCTTTTAGAGAGCTCTTTGTCTCAGTTTTTATTTAAGTCTCTGGATTCATTTTGAGTTAACTTTTGACTATGGCATGAGATAAGTATTACGATCCATCTTTTTCCAGTTGAACATCCAGGTGTTCCTACTCCATGTGTTGGAAGGACTGTCATTCCCCTTGAACTGTCTTATTCTCTTTGTCAAAAATCAGTTTATTATATACGTGTAAGTGTGTTTCTAGACTGTTCCATTCCATTGGTTTATGTGTCTGTGTTCTTATGCCACTTTGTTCTTTTGAGCCTTAGCTGGTTCTTCTTGAAGATAATGTGGGAAAAAATCATTCTGCAACTCTTTTTATTGCATGCTGTCTTCTTTATTTAGATCTTGGTTCTCTTATGAGCATTTTTATGGGTGTAGTTATGTTGAATAGCCAAAACTAGTGTAAATGTTTTCCCCATTGTGATTTCCTGCCAGATCAACTCTGTTTATTATCTACTCTCAATATAGAATTCCTAGTGTGCTGGCATTTCAACAATAGTAGTAATTGTTTCTGTGAACCTTAGTATGCTGTTGTATCTCAGACCTTGTAGAAGTCCCAGTTGATTGTGTCTGGCCTTTCACACTTGTCATTTCTTACAATGGCTTTCTTCCACAGGTTAATTAGGTCACTTGAACATGCTCCCTCCTTTTGTACATGAGCTCTTTTCTCTGCTTTTCTTCATATTAAGTCTGTAACCAGTGACTGTAGACCCTTCTGTGTCAAGAAAAATCTATTTTTTAGATTCTGAATTTTTGAGTTATTTCTTTTCATCCTTTCCCATTAAGATGATTTGATTGTCTTCTTTTCAGGGTTTATTTCCTTTTTCATGTCAAGGAAGTTCAGAGCTGTATTTCCAGCTCTTTTCATCTTACCTGTAATTAAAATTTTTTCAGGTAGCTCCATTTTCTAGTGATATCCATTAGTCAGTTCCTGTAGATGTCAAGTATATCTTTTTAGGTCTATTTTATTCTCCGTTTGCCTGGAACTTACTTGGCTTGCCTGGAACAACAGAGTAAGAAGGAGGATCAGGAATAAGAGGAGGAAATGAAGTGTGTAATAACAACTTCCCCCTTTCCCATGAGACTAAAAGAACTGGCTACCATTCAGCTACCATTACTGAATGTTTTGATCAAAGGTTCTGTAGAGGATGATGATCAAAAGGGGGAAAATGTAGAGTAGCATTTCAAATTTTCAAATCTGGATGCTCTGGATCCGTGGACCTGGATGAACCTCCAAAACTCTTGCTTGAGATGACCTTTAAACCTTAAACCTTAAATCAAAAATATCCGTTGAAGCCTTTTTAAAGCCAAACTGTAGTTTAGCTTAAAGTGTAGCATCATTGTGAGTCAGAATTGAGTTGATGACACTGGGTTTGGGTTTTTTTGTTTTGTTTTGTTTTAGTAAAGAATGTTAGCCTTGAGCATTGTGCTCTTTAAAGAGCTATCTACCAGAGATCAAATTGACAGCAACAACTTGTAAGATCAGTTAGATGTTGTGGCTTGAACTGTGTTCCCAGTGTGTTGTAAATGCTAACCCCCATACCTGTTGTTATAACCCAATTGGGAATGGGTTTTCTTTGTTATATTAAGGAGGTAGTATTAGTTTAGTTATGTCTTCCTGTGAGATAGAGAAGAGATGAAAAAGGTAAGCAAGCAAGCAAGCGGAGATGGGGGAAGATAGGAGCCGTACCACGTAAAGATCACCAGAGTGCCAAGGAGCAAGGTTACCTTTTCCCAGAGCTGACCGACAGTCTTCTTCTTGGGGTGGCACCCTGAATTTGGACTTCTAGCCTCCTAAACTGTGAGAAAATAAATTTCTGTGTGTTAAAGCCACGTACTTGTGGTCTTTCAGTTGGAGCAGCACTAGCTGACTGAATTACTGGCAACTTAGAGGGCAGTGAGCTTATGGCAATGAGGAGAAACAATTTGAAAAAGGAGGGTGAGAATGGCTGCACAGCTCACAGAATGTCATCAGTGTCACAAATTGTACGTGTGCAAGTTGTTGCATTGGTTTATGCTCTGCTGTGTGTATTCTCAACATTACACACAGTGATCCCATAGGGTTTCCGAAGCTGTAAGTCTCTGATGGGAGCAGGCAGCCACATCTTTCTCTCGTGGGGCTGCTGGTGATTTCGAACTGCTGACCTTTCACAAAATTATTTTTTAAAAAATATGTTTTATGAGACCCTATGTCACCTAGTCAAATGAAGACACGGCCTCTATACTGAGCTTAGAAAACAAAGAGGTTTTTGGTAATTGTTCCGTGGAGATTTTTTTCATTGGATTTTGTTTTTAACATAAGGCATTGTCAAATTTGCCAATAATGCCTGTGTTACTGGACTATCACCACACATAATTTGGTGTGCTGTTGAAATAAAATTATGAAAAATAAAGTTATTTCTTACATTTGAGGACTGTATTGCAACAGAGAAAGGTGTTCAGTAGTTTAAAATTAATGAATATCCTTTTTTCCCAGTGCAGTGTTTTTCTGGGCAACCTGCAGAGAGACCACCTACTCAAAAGGAGTAAGGCATTAGGAATAGGCCATCTTCGGGCTATGGAAAGAGGACAAAGGCCTATCTAAGTCACTGAGGGCCAAGCTCTTGCTGATAGCTTCTTCCTCTGACATTCTGTGCATGGTGAAGTTATTCAGAATTGACTCATCAGCAATAGTTTTGGTTTCAGTTTTAGTGTGAAATCAGTAGCCCTCGATGTAACCATTAAGCACCCAGCTGCTAACCGAAAGGTTGACTGTTGAATCTACCAGTAACTCCAAGGGGGAAGGATCTGGTGATCAGCTCCCATAAAAATTACAGGCTAGAAAACCCTGTGAGGCATCTGTATTCTCTCACATTGGATCACTGTGAGTTGAAATTGCCTAAAACTAACAGCTTAGTTTGAATTTTTCCTTGATTTTTCCATTATTACTCCCTAATGTAAAGGGATCTTCTACTACTGCTTTTTTACATTATTCGAGCAGAGTGACATGGTTAGATGAAGGGGTGATCATTGACAGGCTTAACGGGGCAAGGGTTAATGAGTGTGCAGCCAAGAACTATTGTATGTATTTTTAAATTAATTGTGTATGAAATATTGATTAAGCAATGATATGTATAAAGTATAAAGAAAAATTAGGCAGTAAACACCATTATGTGCACTTACCAGTCAGCTCAGAAAATGTTAACATTACCCATACTCCAGTATCTTTACCTTGTGAAGCTGCTGATTATGTCCCTCTGAATTGGATCAACTTGATAGCAACAGGGCTATGTGTCCCGTCCTTTTTTCCAGAGAAAACTACTAATCTTGAATTATATGGTCAACAATTGTTTGCTATTCCATAATAGTTTTAGATCCCTAAGTAACGTATTTTTTATTCTTATAGATTTCTGAAATTCATAAGAAGGGCATCATACTAAATGTGTGTTTATATGAGTTTCTCATTTTGTTCAGCATTGTGTTTGAGATGCATTTGTTTGTGTAATTGTTCATTTGCTTGACTACTGCATGGTATTCTACTGTATGAAAAAAAAACAAACCCACTGCAGTCGATTCCATCTCACAGAAATGCATAGGACAGTGTAGAATTGCCCCATAGGGTTTCCAAGGAGAGTTGTGAATATTTCATAATTTACTCATCCAGTCTTTTCTTACTGGGCATTTATTTTAGTTATATAAAATTTCATAGGCCCTGATGTTTTTATTATGAGAGTAAACAAATATAAGATTAATCCATTTTAATAAATATAATTAGAACAAACATAACATTAGGGAAAATAAAAGAATTTCAAATACTGCAACATATTTACTGGAAGCTCTTTTATAGACAATTAACCTAGAGAATCAATATTTTATAGACAGTTAACCTAGAGAATCAGTATTACGTTTATGGTTTTTTGCCTTTCCACATTGGAACTAAGTAAAAAATTATGAATGAATTAGTAGTTCCCCACATAAATGGGTATGGACATACTGTGAACAAATGCCAGCTATGTGAGTACTTAAAGTGTTCAATGTGGCATGTGACCTGGCTTCTTAATTTATCTAATCTGCTACACTGCTGCTCACGGGTATAATATGTATGTCAACTGTTTTTCCATGTTTTGTTTTAATGACACAGTAGGGGTTGCTATGAGTTGGAATCGCCTTGACAACAGTGGGTTTTGGGGTTTTTGTGTGTGTGTGTGTAGCAGTCATCTCACTGAGGCATGTTGATAAGGGTGAAGGAAGAATTTGAAAGCTTTTCAGCAGACTCAAGATAATCATTTTCACCTGCTGCAAAACCTGAAGTATGGTTTCAAAATTCATCTCCAGCCAGTTACTAGTACTAGTTGATACACCCTGTATGCTGTAATAATTTAAATTAGACTTGATGAGAGAAGTAGACTCTGAATCCAGGAATTTCCTGATCACTGATCTTCTTTTGATACACCATAAAATTTAAAAGAGTCTGTCAAATAATAAGATGTAAGGTGGCCTTATCTCATCTCTCAAGGGTCACTGTCCTGTAGTAATTATTTATTCACTGTCTGAAAACAATTGCTGTCCTGTCTTTTGTCCACTTTTCTAGTTGCTTTTCTGTTTCTTCTTGAGTTCAGTTTTATTAAGTTATATTTTCCTAGAGATATGTTCATTTCACCTAAATTTTCAAGTTGTATTAATGTAATGTTATTGAAATTCCTCTTGTTGTCATTTTGCATCTCTGTTAATGCCCGTTAGCTGCCCCCGACTCACGGCAACCCTGTATGTCAGTGGGTAGAACTGATTCACGGGATTTTCTTGACTGCAGTCTTTATGGAAGCAGTTCACCAGGGCTTTCTTCTGCCGAGCTACTGGGTAGATTCGAATTACTAGCCTTTAGATTAGCAGCCAGTTATATAAATTGCTTGTGCCAACCACACTCCTTCTACAAGATCTCTAATTATGTTCCTGTATTAGTCATGGTGCAGTTTAGGAAATAGAAACCGCTCAGGATATTTTAAGCAGAAATCAATTCAGTAAAGGGTGTTAGGTGCTTACTGAGTGTTTTAACCTTAGAGAGCTTGAAGCAGAAGGCAGTGTGGAGGGAGGCTGATAACTGGCTATGGAACATGGAATCAGGCCAGCTCTTTTAGAAACCTCCTGCCTGCCAAAAATTATACACCCCTGTCACTGTCATGGAAACCCTGGTGGTGTAACTGCAGTCTCGGATCCGTGCCACCTGTCTGCAAAGCCAATACTGAGACAGGAGGTGAGGTGATTAAATGAGGACATTTATTGAGTGCCAACACGCAAGAGGCAAGGGGGAATCAGTTTCTCCAAAGCCTGCATGCATAGGCTAAGCTTGGAGGTTATATAGGTTGATGGGAGGCAGGGGGTGGCGCTGGTTAATATTTTTGCTGGTCCACGCAAGTAATTCTTCGATGTTTCAGCAGTATTCTTTGTGGGGGTCTGCATGGCTCCAGCAAGTCAAGACTTGATAATCATCCAAACTAGCTGGTAATTTGGTTCAATAGTCTTAGACGATAACTGAAAGGGGATAAACAGAACAATTAATCAGTGTTCCTAAGAGAAAGAATAGCCATGTGACCTATGACCAGTACAAGGTAAATTCTTACAGATAGGGGGAAATCAAGCTATCAGGACTCAGTGTTTATAACATGGCCATCTTAACTACTGTTTGTAGCAAGATGGAGTCAGGCTGGCCAAGGGCCTCCCTTTTGGTGGTGTAGTGGTTAAGTGCTGTGTCTGTTAATCAAAAGGTTGGCAGTCTGAATCCACCAGGCACTCCTTGGAAACTCTATGGGGCAGTTCTGCCGTGTCTTCTAGAGTCACTATAAATCAGATCGCCTTGACAGCAGTGGGGCTCGATCGCTCTTATGGGCGAAGGAAAGGCTTCACCCTCCCTTAAACCGAAAAACACCTTGCCATCAAAGTCAGTTTTGACTCATAGTGACTCTGTAGGACAGAGTAGCAGTGCCCCATAGGTTTCCAGGAAGTGGCTGGTGGATTCAAACTGCTGACCTTTGGATTAGCAGCTGGGCTGTTACCTGCTGTGATGTCTCCAAAATCATGCATGAGTGTAACCTAGTGGAACTTGAGTCACATTTGAAAGATGTAATTTTGCAGCTGTTCTGCCCTGGCCAGACAAGGAAGACCATAGAGAGGGGTGGGGACGGTGCTGAGCACTGCCATCAGCCAGGGTCTAGCACAGTCCTCTCTTCATTCCCGACATAAGTTGATTTGTACCTTTTTTCATCATGGTTAAGTCTGGCTGATATTGGTCAAGTCTTATTTACCTTTTCAGGGGACCAACTTCGACTTTATCTTCTCTATCGTATGTTTTTGTTTTCCATTTTATTGATTTTTGCACTTACCTGTATTAATTTTTTATTCAACTTTATCTTGAATTTGTAATTATTCTTTTTCTAACTTTTAAAGATGGATGCTGAGCTTGTTATGCTAATGAGGCAGCATTAGGGTGGGCTGTTGGTGTCTTGAGTCATTGCCTTGCTAGAGAGTGTGACTCCAGTCACCACTCCTGTCCCTCTCCCTGCTTCTTTCCTTTTATCTCTTGAAGATAAAGGTGTGATGCAAGCAAAGTCAGGACTTGAATAAGAGTAGTAAGGGTGGTGACCCCATTTTTACACGGATGTTGGCTATAGTGTTTGTGTGTGTGTGTGTGTACACACATACGCACACATGTATATATGTATGTGTGTGTATACACAGTGTACTTATGTATATATTGGAAATGGATATAACAAACCTATTATAGTCAAGTCAATTCTGATTCAGACCAGCTCCGTAAGATGAAGTAGAACTGCCCCATAGAGTTTCCGAAGTTGTCATTCTTCACAGAAGCAAATAGTACATCTTTCTCCTCTGGAGCGGCTGGTGGGTTTGAACTACCCACCTTTCGGTTAGCAGTCAAGCCCTTCAGCCACTGGGCTAGCAAGGCTCCAAGTAGACATATATATATATATAAAACACACCCACTGTCGCTGAGTCATTTCTGAGTCATAGCGACCCCGTGGGGTCTCCGAGGCTGTAAATCTCCTTGGAAGCAGGCTGCCACATCTTTCTTCTGTGGGGCCACTGGGGCTTTTGAACTGCTGGCCTTTCAGTTAGCAGTGGATGACTTCAGCCACGATGCCGTTGGGGCTCCTGTCTGTCTATGTAACCCTTAGATCAAGCTTCTCTCAGATCATCCGTGTATTTTCAGCTGATCTATTAATTCCTCAGAGAACTGTTTTAACATCTCCCACTCACGGAGATGGTCCATTTCTCTTATTCCATCTCCTCTATTCCTTTCTTTTCTGTCTTCTCGGCCTCCGTGGGTTTGCGTTTGAGGCTTTCCTGTGCTATCATTTAGAAAGCCCTGGTGGTGTGATGGATAAATGCTACAGCTGCTAGAGGGGAAGTTCGCAGGCCAAGCCTGTCACGCGCTCCTTGGAGGCTCTGTGGGGCAGTTCTGCTCTGTCCTGTAGGGTCGCTGGGAGTGGCATTGACTCAATGGCACTGCGTTTGTTTGGGTTTTTTGGTTTTATGCTATCATTATATTTCTATGTTGCTTTCTGTAACTTAAATTCATCTTCCAGTTCATTAATTCTGGCTAATCTGCTGTTAATCTCACCCATCTTTTAAGTTTTTAATTTGCGTTTACAATTTTTTTATTTTTAGAAGTTCTAGTTGGTTTTCCTTCTAACTGATTTGTTCAGTTCTTTTTATTCTCTCATGCCATTCTAACATCTACAGTGCCTGTTTTTAAAGTATAATGTACATTTATTTTGTATTCTGCACCTGATTTTTCCGACATCTGCAATCCTTGTGGTTTTCATTCTGTACTTTGTTATTTCCATTCCTAGTGTCTTGTTCCATTTCAGGTATTGTGACCGTTGATACAGAGCTCAGATTCTTTTATATTTTTAATGTGGATTCTTTGAGGCCTTCATTAAAGTAAAGGCACATGGCTCTTTCCAGGGACATTGGGGACCCTACTAACCTAGGAACAGTATAAATTCTCGATTTGTGCTTTCTCAGACCACCTGAATAGTTTGATATTGTCCTGAAACCTTTGTATTACAGATTCTTAGGGGAATTTTCCCTTCCCACCTAGTGTTGCAGTCATCCGATTTTCCCTTCTGCTCCTTCTGGAGAGAAGGTTTATTGCTTACTCAGAAAAGTTTAGTTGATGTCCTCGTTTATGTGAAAGTCACCTTTGAGATTTCCCACATGGACACGCCTTGCCTTTGTCTGCTTTCTACCGTGCCTGGTGCTGCTGTCAAAACTAGAGCCTGACACCCTGCTCCCTCAGAATGGAAGCCACTCCGGAAGTGCACCTGTTAGTCAGAGTTTAGACAAACCTGTAAAACAACCAGTAGCACGTGTGAAGAATGCGCGTCTTAGTAATACACCACCAAGTGGGCCTCGCTTGCCCCAGGGCAAAGATGAGTAGGCAGGAAGGGACAGGAACACTGGCCAAATGGACATGGGGAACCCAGCCCCCAAAGAGGGAGAGTGTTGACATGTCTGGGGGACTGCAGCCAGTGTCACCAAACGGTTTGTATGTGCATTTTTGAATGAGAAACTTGCACTCTCCACTTTCCCTGAAAGCACCAGCCAATTACAAATGCCCCAGCTCCGGCACGTTTTGAGATGTGTCGTGCAGTGGGGTTCTTGGTGCCTCCCGGTGAGGTAGGGTGCCTGTGCAGTGTGGTTGGTGCCCAGCACAGTAGCCCTGCTCATGATCATCAGTGTCATTGATGGCCTCGGCACCAGAGCCAGCCTGGTGGTTCTGCTTACCTCTCTGATTTCTCCTTTGCTGGCTGAGGATTCTTTACTTTCATGCCAGTTTAGTGATGCATTAGAGGAAGTGTTTATATATATATATATGTATATATTTTAGCATTTTAAGTTTGTTTTTTGAAGGGAGGGTTGTTTTGTTTTTTGTTTTTTTGGAGAGAACCCCAAAACAAAAAACCAAGCCCACTGCCATCAAGTCAATTCTGACTCATAGCAACCCTATAGGACAGAGTAGAACTGCCCCATAGAGTTTCCAGGGAGCATCTAGTGGATTTGAACTGCCAGCCTTTTGGTTAGCAGCCACAGCAGTTAACCACTGTGCCACCAGTGTTTCTGTTTTGTGTACCAAAACCCCAAACCAAACCCACTGCCTTTGAGTCACTTGCGACTGGTAGCTACCCTGTTGGGCAGAGTAGAACTGCTCCAGAGTTTCCAGGGGGGGAGCCTGGTAGACTCAAACTGCCAACTTTTTGTTTAGCAGCTGTAGCAGTTAACCATACCCCACCAGGGTTTGTTTTGTGTACAGGACCACTAAAATTGAAAGTCCCAAGAGCTTTTTGCATCTACTGATAGAGACACTTTTTTTTCCCTCCTTTTCTTGGGGATATCATGATAAATGGGAAACAGCACAGGCTTTGGTGTTAAAAGACACTGTTTAGACTCTAGTCTCCCCTACTTTCTAGTTGTGTTTAACTAGGCAAGTCACTTAACCTTTCTACCACTAAACTTCATCTGAAAGTAGTGATAATCATACCTACAGTGGTACCTACAAAGGAAAAGATAATCAAATGTTGTTAGGTACTGTCGATTGGGTTCCCACTCATAGCGACCCAGTGTGCCACAGAACAGACTACTGCCCCGTCCTGCACCATGGCCGCGGGGCTTGCTGTGTTAGAGCCTGCTGCCGGAGCTCCTGTGCCAGTCCATCTTCTCGAGGGCCTCCCCTTTCCCAGGTACTTCACACTACCGAGCATGGTGTTCTCCGGATCCCTTCTGACAGGTCCAAACCGTGTGAGACATAGTCTTGCCATCCTTGCTTCTAAGGAGAACACTCTGATTGTACTTCTTCCAAGACACATCTGTTTATTCTTTTGGTGATTCTTGATATATATGGCCAGAGCCAACCAAGTGCCGTCGAGTCGATATATATTATATATATGTATATAGCATATATATTGTTATGCTGGAGGAGAATATCATACATATAATGTATATATAAAATATATATTAATATATATATTATAGATATTACTATATATGATATACATATGATAATTGTTCTCCAGCACTGCAATATACATACTATATATTATGTAATATATAGTGTGTGTATGTGTATATATGTGTATATGTATATATATATGAAAAATATTCTTGGGGGCGGAATCAAGATGGCGGACTAAGCCCACGTCTCCTTATATCCCTCTGGAATCCAAGACCTGAACTGATAATCAAATGGAGCCTTCTGGTCACCTAATCAGCCTCAGGACACAGCACAGGGCTGTTAATTGGAACTTCATACCACTGAGCGAAAAACCTCCTCTCCTACGCTGACTCCCACACCTGGCTAGCCCCGGGTCTCACGGACTGAAGGTAAACGCACCATTTTGACTTTTTTTCCCCTCTGTCTTGGCCGGCAAGCGGAGCAGGGTCTTGCCTAGCGGTTAGACTCAGACACGCTGCTGGGGGTAGAGGCAGGCGAAATTCCCATATTTTGAGAGCCAGGCTTAGGACTCTGTTAACCTAGTCACTTTGAACCTGTCGTTTTATATCTGCCTCAGCGGCATTTGTACGGAGTTGCGCGGTCAGTGTGCGGGATGCCATGTTGGATACAGAGATTCTAGTGGGACCTCATACTTAGCCTGGCAGCCAGCGCCTGCAAACAGGACAGTGCTTCTCTGACAGAAAAGCAGTAATTTACCTAGTGCCACCTGCTTTGGACGTCCTGCAACAGAAGCAGAGGAATCACTACTCTCAGCACCTTTAGCCCTTCTGTCTGCTGCCTGTGTGGAGGGCGCCATCTTGGATACGGTGGCCGCAGCTGGACCTAATTCTTAGCTGGGGAGCCAGAGCCTGCCCACAAGAGAGCACTTTTCTATCAGAAAAGCAGTACTCTATGCAGTGTTGTCTAAGGCTAGGCCCTGTCAGCAGAGGCCAACAGGGCAGTAGCATTGCTGTATTCTGAACTAGTTTGTATCATTTGGGGTTGGATATAGTGGCGCTTACTTTGCCAATTGAGAAGAGGGACCTCTACACCTGAAAACCTAACTGACTTGTGAAGTGATCAGATATTTTTTGCTTTACGTTTTAAGACAGCCTAGAGAAACATCTGCAATCCATCCTCACAGTACGTCTTCCAGCCTCTACATACTCACATGGGTCCCAAAAAGCAACAGACACTTATGGCATACAAGAAATCAGCCATGGCTTCAGAAGGCTCCCAAACAAAGCAACCAACGAGTTTTCCAGATGAAGAAACTTTTATGAAAGCATCAGGAAGTGAATACAAATTGATTATATACAGAGCCCTTCTAGACCTTGTACAAAATGCAGCAGAACAAAATGAAAAATTAAGCCAGCTGTTCGATCTGATGGAACACCAGTGCTCTGAAATCCAACATATCAAGAACAAAATCAAAGAGATAGAAACTTCCATGCAAAGACAAGAAAACAGAATGGAACAAATGGAAAAAAGAATTTCTGACTTGGAAGACAGAGCTACTGAGGCCAGCATCTGTGAGCAGAAATCAGAAAAAAGAAACAAGAAAAATGAAGAAACATTAAGAAGCATGTGGGACTCCATTAAGAGGAACAACCTTCAATTAATTGGAGTCTCTGAACAGGGTGAGACATCTGAGAACACAGAGAGTATCGTTGCTGAGCTGCTGACAGAAAACTTCCCAGAAATCATGAAGGAAGAGAATATAGACATCTCAGATGTGTATTGTACGCCACCCAACACAGATCTCAGAAGAAAGACTCCAAGACATATTATCATCAAGCTCAACAAAATGAAACATAAGCAGCAACTCTTAAAGGCAGCAAGATTCAAAGCAAAGCTAACATTCAGAGGGAAACCCTGTAGGCTCTCGTCAGATTTCTCAGCAGAAACCATGCTGGCACGGAGACAGTGGCATGACACATTTAAAGCCTTGAAGGAGAAGAACTTCCAACCAAGAATTATATATCCTGCAAAGCTATCTTTCAAATACGAAAATGAGATTAAGACATTCCCAGATAAACAGAAACTCAGAGACTTTGTAAAAACCAAACCAAAACTACAAGAAATATTGAAAGAAGTTCTTGGCTCTGGCTTAGAAGAACAAAACCACTAACTTTATATTTTAGAACGACTTTACTACTCAAAACTCTACTCAGTTAGGGAAGGCTCCAAAACCAATCACAGCTTTGATAAGGAAAGAAGCAATCTAGTGATCATCATGAAAACTATGCTGTCATCTTAATAAAAAGAGGAATGTACTACAGTTGTTATAGTCCTTCTGGATGGAGAGGAAGATGACAAGACTGGTAGTAATTAAAATTGGGTTTATATATAGTTTATTAAGGGGGATCATAGGGGCAGCTGTAAAGCACAACAAAGATGTATCATATCATTTCAAGAAATGTAACACAGGAGTCTCAACAACCACAAAACCAGCTCTGAAAAAGGTGAAAAATCAACTCACAAAAAGGAATGTCCCAGAACAGACTAATAAGAACAACAGAGAAAACATCAACATAAAAATAAACACATCACAATGGCAGCAGTGAACACATACCTATCAATAATTACATTGAATGTGAATGGACGGAATGCTCCAGTAAAGAGACATCAAGTGACATCTTGGATCAAAAGACATGACCCATTCATATGTTGTCTACAGGAAACTCACTTGAGACCTAAAGATAGGAACAAACTGAAAACTAAAGGTTGGAAGAATATATATCAAGCTAACAATGAACAAAGAAGAGCAGGGGTGGCAATTCTAATCTCAGACAAAATCAATTTTAATGTCAAATCCACCATCGTGAACAAAGATGGACATTATTTATTGCTGAAAGGTTCAGTACACAAGCAAGACTTAACTATATTAAATATTTATGCAGCTAATATCAGATCACTTAAATACATCGAAGAAACACTGACTACACTCAAAAGAGAGTTAGATGACTCCACCATAATAGTGGGAGACTTCAACACTCTACTCTCAATACTACACAGATCATCTAGAAAAAAAGTCAGTAAAGATACAGAAGACCTCACTGCCACAATTAACCAACTAAACCTCATTGATATATACAGAACTTTCCACCCATCAGCAGACAACTACACCTTCTTCTCCAGTGCACATGGAACATTCTCCAGAATTGACCATGTGATAGGCCATAATGCAATGCTCAACAAAATCCATACCATTGAATTACTGCAAAGCATCTTCTCAGATCATAAAGCCATCAAAGTTGAAATCAGTAGCAGAAAAAACATAGATAGAAAGTGGAACTCTTGGAAACTGAACAACATCTTGCTCAAAAAAACATGAGTTATCGAGGAAATCAAGGATGAATTAAAGAAATTCATGGATTCCAATGAGAACGAAAACACTTCCTACCAGAACCTATGGGATACAGCCAAAGCAGTGCTCAGAGGTCTGTTTATCTCCATAAATGCACACATCTGGAAGGAAGAAAGAAACCAAATCAAGGAACTAACCCTACAGCTTGAACAAGTAGAAAGAGAACAACAGAGGAACCCCTCAGGCACTGGAAGAAATGAGATCATAAAGATTAGAGCAGAGCTAAATGAATTAGAGAATAGAAAAACAATTGAAAAAATTGAAAAGACCAAAAGCTGTTTTTTTGAGAAGATCAACAAAATTGAGAAACCACTGGCTAAACTTAAGAAAAGCAGGAAAGGAAACAAATAAACCAAATTAGAAATGAGAGGGGGGTTGTCACCACAGATGCAACAGAAATCAAAAATATCATAACAGAATACTATGAAAGACTGTACTGTAACAAATTTGAAAACCTAGGGGAAATGGACCAATTCCTTGACTCATACCACCTACCCAAATTATCACAACGTGAAGCAGAACAACTTAATAAATCCATTACAAAGGAAGAGATTGAAAAGGTCATCATAACACTGCCAACCAAAAATATATATATATATATATTCTTTTCCAGTATCACAAGTCAGACATCAATTCTTCTGTCTTCCTTATTCATTGTCCAGCTTTCACATGCATATGATGTGATAGAAAATACTATGGCTTGGGTCAGGCACCCCTCAGTCTTCAAGGTGACATCTTTGATTTTGGAATTGATTAATGCATGTTGACTACTGAGCCTAAATTCTTCTTAGCAGATATTAAACTACTAGATTTTAATGGGTAGGGTTTTCACCCTGAAACTGGATGAGGGAAGCATGCTTTTGTAGGGGAAATGAATTGAGCTTTTGTAAAGTTAGGGGTTAGGAAGAACTGTACTAATTTGGTACTCGGGTTTATTTGCATATTTCTAAGCATTTCTGTCCCAAAGAAATACCTTTCTTCACACAATACACAAGGTTGTTACTGGCAATTGAGGCATTAAGGAGTTTCTGAGGCATGGCAATGTTGATTCTAGTTCAAAGAAGGAGCTGACCAGGAGAATCAATATCACCCAAAGCAAATATATGTTCTTGTACAGTTCATATTTATTTAAATTCTGAGCAGTACATCTACAGCATACATAATTAGCTGGGGCTACAAAGTTGCCTTTTCAGAAGGTATATTTACCTACAAAAATTATGCATATTTCATAAAGAACAGATGATGTGAAAACACTGCTTACTCTTGGTTTCATTTGAAATGTGTTTTCTCAGTGAAAATCATGCATTCCTTAAATAATCATTTTGTTTTAAAACAACACTTGTTGCTTTAAGAAGTGTCCGATACTATGGCTTTAATAATTCTTTATATACAGTGTTCTAAGGAAACATGATATTCTTTGTTAATTTGCAGAGTAAGAATAATAATCACCCTGCTTCAACTTTTAAGTCATCACAATGCTGTTATAAAAGAAATTCCATGAGAAAGAACTTGATCCTATGGCATTTCATCTAAAGAAACTGAGTAAATAGAATATGAGTGTGAGTTGGGAAAGGAGTGAAGAAATGCAGAGATGAGCAGGTACATCTCAGCCCTATCTGGAGTAGTATATGACAACCAGTTTCTTGCCTTTGTACTTTAGAGTGGGGAGAGACTGAAGACATGTATTCATTCCTTTTAAAGAGACCAGTGAAAGCTCAGAATAGTGAAAAGTCCTAGCTGGTTGGCTTTACAAACAAATGTTCATACTTCTGTTCAAATAACCTTTTAAATAAAGGTCTTATAAAATTATGAGACTGGGTAATAATTGTTGAATATAGACTACTTGTTATGACAGTAGTATTTATTGAGTGCCACTAGGTACCAACTATAAGTATTTTACTATAAACTAAGGGGTCAAAGAGGAGGAATGCATGGTTTTCCCCATACGTGTTAGATCATTGTCTTTTATAGGTTTTATCATAACTATAAAAATGCATATATGTAGATGTGTATATGTAAATATAAGGTCAAACTGAAAAGGTTGTATGAAATACCCTTCCTGTGTGCTATGCATGGTTATACATTCTAGCCTAGTTGCTATTCTGTATCAGTTTTTTAAGAACTAGTTATATTAAATTAGTTTCATGACTGATTCATAGATCACACACACACAACATGTACACATATATGAGTATGTGTATATACCTTCCTCATGTACCAACACGATTAGTTTCCAAAGACCAAATCATTTAGAAAAATAAGTGTCATACAAAACTGGAAGAAGACCACATCATATCACAAAATGGAAGATGACTACATCATTACACAACTGGAAAATGACTAAGAATCATGGCCCAGATAAGTTAACACATAACCTTAACCATCATAGACAGTGTTACTCTTGCCTCACATGCCAGCATTTATTATGGCCAGATGTACATCATTAATGCACAGGGTAGTCCAGTAGTAGATTTTTTCTTGCTATTGTAAATTTTTGCTATTATCATAAATGTGAAATGTCGAAGCAAGATGATAAGTGAAAAGAAAAATACACGTGTATAACATGTGTGTGTAAGTATGTGTATTACCATTGTTGCTAGCTGACTTTGAATAGGCTCCTGACTTACAGTGACCCCACATATGATGGAATAGAACTGCTCCATAAGTTTTCACGGCTATAATCTTTATGGAAGCAGACCACCAGGCCTTTTCTTTTCTCAGTACGGCTGGGTTGGTTCTAACCACCAGCCTTTAGGTTAGCAGCCAGTGCAAACAACGTGAGCCACCTGGGCTCCTGTGTACATGTACGTGTATCTGTTGTTATTGGGCACCATCAGTTTAGCACCGTTTGAAAACACCATGGCTTGTGTCAGAGGCACCTTATTCATCAAGGGGACATCTTTGCTCTTCCACACCTTAAAAAAGTCTTTTGCAGCAGATTTGCCCAACACAATGCATCTTTTGATTTCTTGACTGTTGCTTCCAGGAGCATTGATTTAGGACCCAAGTAAAATGAAATTCTTAAGAGCCACAGTCTTTTCCACGTTTATCATAAAGGTGCTTATTGATCCAGTTGTGAGGACTTCTGTTTTCTTGATGTTGAAGTTCAATCCATACTAAAGACTGTGGTCTTTGATCTTCATCAGTATGTGCTTCAAGTCCTCTACACTTTCAGCACGCAAGATTGTGTTGTCTGCATAATGCAGGTTGTTAATGAGTCTACTTCCACTCCTGATGTTCCATTCTTCTTCATATATCCAGCTTCTTGCATTATTTGCCTAGCATACAGATTGGATAGGTATAGTGAAAGGATACAACCCTGACACATACCTTTCCTGTCTTTAAATCGTGCAGTATCCCCTTGTTCTGTTCCAGTGATGGCCTCTTGATTTACATACAGATTCCTTATGAATGCAATTAAGTGTTCTGGAATTTTCACTCTTTGTGATGCTATCTATAGTTTATTATGATTGATACAGTTGAATGCCTTTGCATAATGAATAAAACACAAGTAAACATCTTTCTGGTATGCTCTACTTTCAGGATCCATCTGACATTGGCAGTGATATCCCTGGTTCCATGTACTCTTCTGAATCTGACTTAAATTTTTACCAGTTTCCCGCCAGTACACTGCTGCAGCCACTTTTGAATGATCTTCAGCAAAATTTTACTTATATATGATATTAGTGACATTGTTTGCTAATTTTCACATTTGGTGAACTCAGCTGTCTTGGGAATAGGCATAAATACGAATCTCTTCTGCTAAGTTGGCCAGGTAGCTGTCTTCCAGATTTCTTGGCAGAGACAAGTGAACACTTCTAG
Organism: Heterohyrax brucei; assembly: GCA_028571685.1. Taxonomy (NCBI): domain Eukaryota; kingdom Metazoa; phylum Chordata; class Mammalia; order Hyracoidea; family Procaviidae; genus Heterohyrax; species Heterohyrax brucei. Next base: position 173,787,864 of record CM053142.1, on the reverse strand, counting down.
TGCTGCATCCGGTTGTTGAAGCACGTCCATGGCTAGTCCATCAATTCTTAAAGCTTGGTTTTTCTGGCAGTGCCTTCAGTGCATCTTGGACTTTTTCCTTCAGTACCATTGGTTCCTGCATGTATGGTACCTCCTCAAATGTTTGTCGACCCATTCTTTCTGGTGTGTGACTGTATTCCTGCCGTCTTGTTTTGATGCTTCCTGAATGGTTTAATACTTTCCCCCACAGGACCCTTTAATGTTGCAACTCAAAACTTGATTTTTTCTTTGGTTCTTTCAGCTTGAGAAACGCAGAGCATATTCTTCCCTTGTGTTGTTCCATCTCTAGGTCTTTGCTCATGTCGTTAGAATACTTTTTCTTCTCAAGTTTTCCTTTGAAATCCTCTCTTTAGCTCTTTTACTTCAACATTTCTTCCTCTTGCTTTAGCTATCAACATTCTAGCACAAGTCTGGGAGTCTCTTCTGATGTCTTTTTTGGTCTTTTCTCTCTTTCTTGTCTTTTTAATGACTTCTTGCATGCTTCATGTGTGGCATTCTTGATGTTGTTCGGTGTTTCCTGCCACACACAGGCGTGTGGATATTATCCTATCACCAAAAGCATTGTACTTCAGGATAGATCTTGAAATATTCTTTGTGACGGTAAGTGCAGCACCATTCCTCTTCAAGTTGTTGTTCCCAACACAGTAGACCACATAACTGTCCAATTCAGCATGGCCAATACCAGTCTTTTCTGTTCACTAATGCCTAGAATATCAGCATGTGTGTGTTCCATTTCATTTTTGATGATGTCCAGTTTTCCTAGATTCGTATTTTGTGCATTCCACGTTCCTGTCATTTAGTGGATGTCTGCAGCTGTTTCTTCACATTTAGAGTAGTGACACATCAGATGAATGCCCCCAAAGCTTGACTCCACCTACATCATTAACACTAGGTCTGCTTTGAGGAGGCAGCTCTTCATTAGTCATCATTTGGGTATCTTCCAACCTAAGGAGCTTCTCTTCCAGCATCCTACCACCGTACTGCTGCTCTTCCTAAGGTTTTCACGGGCTAATTCATTTCAGAAGTGGACTGCCAGGTCCATCTTCCTAGTTTGCCTTAGTCTGAAAGCTCAGCTGAACCCTGTCCGCCATGGGTGACCCTGCTGATACCTGAATGCCGGTGCCACAGCTTCTGTCATTACAGCAACATGCAGGCCCCCACACTGTGACAAACTGGCAGACACGGGAAGTGTTTGTATCTAGGTATGTGTGTGTGTGAGAGAGAGAGAGAGAGAGGGAGGATGGACAGTTAAGTTCATGAACTCATCCTGGAAAAATTGTACATACCTCATTGCTGAATGTCACTATGGTCTCCTTTGAAGTAGACCATTTGGAAAGCTGTGCACTGAGGCCAGCACCTAGTCCACCCTTCAAAGCAATTTTAGAACTGTCTTTCTGGAATAGTCAGAGTTGTCATCATATTACCCCTGATGTCCTGAACGTCATCCAAATGTCTTTCTTTCACTATTTCCTTTATCTTCCAGTAAAGAAAAAGGTCTTTGAGAGCCAGATCAGGTGAGTAGGGACGGTGTTCTAATACAGTTATTTGTTTACTGGCTACAAATTCCCTCACAGACAACTATACAATTAAGTTGGTAAACTTGCCACCATGCTGAATGGCCCTTCCGGAAAGAGTTCCACAATTGCTTCAAAGGGTGGACTAGGCACTGGCAACAGTGCATAGCTTCCCAAGGGGAGTCCTTTGAAGATGACCATAGTGATACTCAGCAATGAGGTCTGTAGCATTTTTTCTAGGATGAGTTGGCAAACTTAATTGTCAGCCCTTGTATTTATCAAAATCTTTCTAGGTACCAAGTACGGGTTTAAATGTTCTGCTGTTTAACCCTTATCGCTGTAAGAATTGTTTCCCCTTATTTTACAGGACAGGTAACTTGGAAGTGCAGTGGGGCCTGTTAACAGGGGATGGGGGCTCTACTGTTACAGGATGTAGGACACGTTAGCCAGTTAATTGTTGTTGTTGTTAGGTGCTGTCAAGTTGGTTCCAACTCCTGGTGATCCTGTGTGCCGCAGAATGGAACCGTGCCTGGTCCCGTGCGTGCCCACCGTCATTGTTATGCTCGAGCCCGTCGTTGTAGCCACTGTGCCAGTCCATCTGTTGAGGATCTTCCTCTCTTTTCCTGATCCTCGGCTTTACCAGGAAGCCCTAGTGGCACAGAGTTAAGTGCTGTGTCTGCTAACCAAAAGGTTGGCAGTTCAGATCCACAGCTTGTGTTTGTTGGTCATTCGGGTTGGTGTCTCTAGGCTATTGGACTGCTTCATTTTCTTACAAACTGTGAGAGTTCTCTCTGTTTTCTCTTTCTGTACTTTGAATACTGATTCTTTATCTGCAATGCAAAAATCTTTTCCAAGACTGGGACATTACTTTCAACTTAATTTATGGTGTCTATTGAACCACAGAAATCCTTAATTTTGATGTAGTTAAATTTATCAAAGCATTCTTTTAATGTATTATGTATGCTGCATCTCATTTTATGAAATCATTCCCCACATCAAGGTTATAAGACATTGTGTTACATTTTCTTCTAAAAGTTTTCAAATACTGCTCCTTATATGTGGTTCTTTACCTGGAACCTACTTTTAGGTGTGAGGTAAAGATGCCTCTTTAGACATTTCCTCTCTGTCCACCTGTCCATCCGTCTGTGCGTCTGTCTGTCTGTCAGTGTCTGGTTACACAGTTCACTTCCCTTTTGATTATTATGTTAACCACTGCACTGAGATTTTCCTTGACAAGCCACCAGTGATCTCAGAACTAGTCAGTGGATGGTCAGTTTCTCATCTCTGTTTCATTTGATAGTCTCGCAGTACAAGGCTGTTAAATAATTCCTTATTTAGATTTCTATTTCTATTTCTAAATTTTCTGTTTCTTCACATAATATGTCTGCTGCCATTGGAACATGACAGTTTTGAAATCTGTACAATATTATTAAAATATAGTGGTTTGGGGCTTACCTGGGGACTACATGAAAAATGAGAATGTATGCGAAAAGTTGAAGATTTGTACGAATTGCAAATATTGTGTGGGTTTTTTCATATGAAAAGAAAATATTTCTGACAACTAAATACTTGTTCATTTCAAGCATGATTCTTGATTTAGACACCAGCTGTTCTTCTCAGAAACCATGACTGAGGCCTATGGCTGTGTTCATTGGGCTAGAACTGACCTGGCAATGGGACTAATGTCTGGTCTCTGGTGTTGTCCTCTAGGTGTTTACCTTGCTGTGGATTGCTGACTGGATGGTCCACCACTTCTGGAGGAAAGGAAAGGACCCGGACAGTTTCTCCATCCCCTACCTGACAGCGCTGGGTGACTTGCTCGGGACAGCACTGTTGGCCTTGAGTTTTCACTTTCTTTGGCTCATTGGCGATCGAGATGGAGATGTTGGAGACTAATCCTACAAACTGCCTGCCAGCTACCAAGGAGGAAAACAAGATCAACCACTTATAGTTCTTCTTCAAAAATCTTTAATCAGGGTGATTTTCACTTGGCCCTGATGTAATTAAATGGCCTTAAATTTTTTTTTTTTTTAAAGAGAATTTGTGTTGAAATCAGATTGAAGAATATTTGTGCTGCTTTTCATAGAATAAATGATCATTTGACATTGATATAGAGACAAGCTCAAACTCTGAGATTAATTAAATAGGAAAGAACATAGAATGTGTACAGTGAATAATTTTGAAATCACATACACAGCAGAAAGGTACTTTATTATTGTTCAACTTGTAGTGCAAATCGTAGGAGACAGAGCTCTACCTTATTCAAGCCTCTCTTGTCTCACAGGTATGGTGAAAAACGTTCAGTTAGCTCTTAATAGTTCTAGCTGTGTCCACCTCTGTGTTAAGTATGAATGAACTTGGAATTATCTGGTCCTAAGGTGACCTAGTGGTGCAGTGGTTAAGAGCTAACCCTCTTAACCAAAAAGTTGACAGTTTGAATCCACCAGCTGCTCCTTGGAAACCTGATGGAGCATTTCTCCTCTGTCCTCGAGTGTCACCTTTGAATTGGAACCAGCTCAACAGCACCTAACAGCAGACCTGACTATGTTGTGGTGAGCGTGAGATAAACGCACTTTTTCCTGTGTTAGTTAATGACCCCATGCCACTGGTAACTTAATTCTGTGCCTTCTTGGCAGGCTATCCTTCAAACAGAGCAGCCTTGAGAAATGTTTAGTCAAAGCATTGGTTTGTTACGATACTGATTTTTTGAAATACTGTTTTTTTAAAAACAAAAAACATAGTCAAATGAAGATGACATCGAACTGAGTTTTTCAGGACAAGGTGGTGTAAGAGATTGTGTGTTTACATGTATAAGAGAGGAGAGAAGCTCTTGATGGAGAACTAAACCTAATCCATGGATTCTTCATAGCAAAGATCACAGTGCAATTAGCATATCAGCATTACAAAGTTATTCTTGATATGCTTTTGCCATGTTGTCCAAAAATTTTACGATCAGCCATAATCCAGTATTCATTACCGTCTTTGTAGTTAATAGTTCCTTCTTATTGAAAAAAGGAACTGTGCCATTTAATATAACCAAGTTACAAAGTAAGATTTAGAATGAGCAAATGATTCATTTGCTATTTTTAAAAGAGAAGTTGATGGGTTACCTTTATTGTTTCTCAAGCCTAGACAAGTCATCTTTTTCCACAGGCTGATTTGTCTGTGTGACCCTGTTCTATACACTGCAGCGTTTCTCAGATATTTTTTCTAACACTGTAAACTCTTGATTGGCACCTTAATTCTTTAGCACATTGATGTTTTTATATGACATCTACTTCATAAAAAAAAATTTCAATGCAGTTATTCCAAGGCTGTCAGATATTTAATAATTTAATTGTTAAGGGAAAAAAGGTAGCTCACATTCATTGTGATCGTTGTTGCTGGTGTTGTGTTGGTGTTGGCATATATAAACAGTGAGTTTGTAAACACATCGGGGGAGCTGCCACTATCTAGCTATTCAAAATAAGAGGGTGGTGGGTTAGAGTTATATATTTTTGCTTTTTTAAAACTTGAACTATTCCATTCTTCTGCCTTTTAGTGAAGCCTCTAAGGCAGAGAACAGAACTAATTATAGAATTTCTCCTTTGGAGAGTTATAATGTCACATAGTGAACATTTTTATGAAAGAAAGAGTGATTAAGATGAAGAATATTTAACTGCAAAGTTTTTATTTAAAAAAAGAAATCCACAGATAGTTTCTTTGATTTCATTGTAAAGCATCTGTAAATTACTTTATTTACACTGTGCTGTATGACTCAGGAGCACGTGAATTTCCCAGTGATTTCTACTTTGATTTTTTTTTTTTAAACACACAGAAAATTCACACACAGCGAGCCACATTTTTAAGGCATTTCTGAGTCTAGCTAATTTTCTGTCGAGAACACTTTCACACACACACTGTATTTTTTAGTATTCCCGACCTGTGACCCATTGCTGTGAAGTTGCTGCTGACTCAGCAGCCTTATCAGATGGAGTGGAATTGCCGCACATGGTTTCTAAGGGAGCTGCTGGTGAGTCCCAACTGCCGACCTTCTGGGTAGCAGACAGACACCTAACAGCACCGCCAGGTCTCCAGTAGAATTGCCCCAGTGAGTTTCCATAGTCACTGAATAAGACAGAGCAGAAGTGCCCCATAGAGTCTCAGAGACACACCGGTGGATTCAGACTGCTAGCGCTTTGCTTAGCAGTCATAGCAGTTAACCATTCTGCTACCAGGGTTTCCTTACAACAGCGACAAAAACCAAACCCACTGCTGACAAATGAACCCTGACTCAGAATGACCCCATACGGCACAGTAGAACTGCCCTATAAGATTTCCAAGGATTGAAACTGGTGACCTTTCAGTTAGCAGCCATAGCCTGTAACCGCTACATCACCAGGGCTTCCTTGCTGACAGCAGCATCTGTGAGATAGGCGAGTGGATGTTAAGCAGCCCTGGTGTGGTACCGTGGTTAAGCACGTGGCTGCTAACTGAAGAGATTAGCAGTCTGAACCCACCAGCTGCTTCTTTGGAGAAAAGGTCTGATGTCTTAGTCACCTAGTGCTGCTACAACAGAAATACCACAAGTGGATGGCTCTAACGAGAGAAATTTTATTCTGTCACAGTCCAGCAGGCTACAAGTCCAAATTCAGGGCATCAGCTCCAGGGGAAGGCTCTCTGCTGGCCCTGGAGGGAGGTCCTTGTCATCAACCTTCCCCTGGACTGGGAGCTTCTGAGCCGCATGGATGCCAGGTCGTTCTCAAAGGCTATACCCTGCTCCTGGCTCTGCTTCTTGATGGTATGAGGTCCCCGACTCTCTTCTTAATCTGCTTTCCTTTATATTCCAAGAGATTACTTCAAGGCACAGTATACTCTTACGTATCAAGTCCTGCCCCGTCAGCACACCTGCCACTCATCCTCCCTCATTAACATCATAGAGGCAGGATTTGTAACGTACAGGAACATCACACAATACCTGGAATTGTGGCCTAGCCAAATCACTACACACATTTTGGAGGCGGCAGGACACCAGTCAATCCCTGGTAACTGGTGATCTGTTCCTGTAAAGACTGACAGCCTAGGGAAACCCTGGGGCAGTTCTGCTCAGTCCTGCACCATCACTAAGGGTTGGAACCAACACAGCGGCACACAACAACAACGGATACTGGTACTTCGCTTTTATAAAGAGGGTCCTGAAGCTCAAGTTAAATGTTGAACATTGCAAAGCTCCTAAGTGGCCACAGTATGACGATAGGACCTGAAGTCCATGTCGCATATCTCCTAGGTCAGTATTCTTTCTCTGACACATTGCTGCCCCTTCTAGAGTACCAAAAGGACCCGAGAGAATGCCAACTGGAGAAGCAGGATTTCCTAAAGTAGAATAAAGTATTGCCTCACCTTTTAGATTTCGAACAGGGAAACCTTCATGTACTGTATCTTGATGGTGAGTGTAGTCAGCGTGAAACTGTCTGTTAGGCCATTCTAAACTGAACAAAACTGCGTTCATTAGACCACAGAAAATAGGTAAGGCATTGCTCTTTATTCTAAGGTTTGCATTATCGCATAGAACATTGAATTGCCACTGTCCTTCCAGGATGTAGTGATTAGCCATAGATACTAACTGCATAACTAGGACGACTGACTGAGTTCTGTCTCTGTTTTCTCTTGCTACCAAATTTTGATTACACCGACAAAATGCCTAAAAGGCATGTTAGAGAGGGCAAAAAAAAGACATGGAAAAATCAGTAGCAAGTTAGCTGAATTATGAAAGGAATGATCTTAAAAAAATGGTTAAGTGATCTTTTGAAAACCTTCTTGTAAGTAGGCAACCAGTGAGATGACGTTTTTAATTTACCCATAAAAATCATCTAGTATCAGTCTTATGTAATGTAAAACAGGCACCCTGGAGGTACAGTGGTTAGGGTTAGGCTGCTAACCAAGAGATTGGCAGTTGGAACCCACCAGCTGCTTCTTGGAAACCCTATAGGGCAGTTCTGCTCAGTCCTATAAGGTTATTATTAGTCAGAATTAACTTGATGGCAGTGGGTTTGGGATATAATGTAAATGCACAGTATTTATTTTTATACAACGTAAGAAACTCCTGCATTGCAAACTTCATTCTTCTACTGATTTATCAGATATTTTACTTGTACACAGGTCATCTTTTTTTAAAAGGTATTTTTTATTCCTTCCCACCATTCATTTTTTTTTTCTTTCAGGTGCAGAGTTTCTTAGAATACAAATAATACAAACTTAAGTGATGTATCCTCTGAAGCAAGTGAGAAATTGCACATCACAGACCATTAGTGAATGCCAAATGAAGTACATTTCTGAAGTCTGTCGGTAGCTGGACTTCCTTGCCTTATAATGTATCTGTGGTACAGTAGACCCATTTATACTGGGCTTCCGCCATCTTTGGATTATTGCCAACTCTAGAATAAAATTTAAAAAGTGTTCACCCAATCTTAATGTGATTACTTCCTGATGAACTAGGTATACACTAGCTTGTGTGAAACCCAGAAGAGACTGGGAGCTGATCGTGTCTATATGTTGTATTTGTGAAGTATAATAAATTGGACTTTGACCATACCTACACCTCCAATCCACTGACTTCAGCACTTTTTGACTCTTCAGTACTTTCCTCATTCCCCTCACTGTAGATTCCTACTGTTATCCAAAAGTAGAGCATTTATGAAACCGTTCCTAAATAAAAATGGTATAAAGAAGAGAAACAATTACCATTCCTTTATATGGGAAAATCCTTTGAGTGGCCCCAGATCAAAAAAGTAACCTACCAAATCATACCAAAGAACACACAAAACCTAAAACACCACTAACGTGGTAAAAGCAGGAATGATAGGACAGTAAATCAAGAGAAAGCCCAGATGTTCACAGACACAAGGCAAAGCTACAGCAGCGTCCTGCTGAGTATGGTTCCCAAGGAAGGGGCTTGACCAGGGCAGCAGTGTCCCCTGACTGGGACACAGGGCTTGAGGGCTGCTGCCCTGTCCTGGATTAGGGCTGATGCCCCTGGGTCACCATTCTCCCAAGCGCAGGCCTCTGAGGGTGTCCAGTATCTCAGCCTTGTTGGAGGAACTGGCAGCCAGCCCCTGTAGTCCAGGGATGGGCTAAACTGGGCAGAAGCTCAGAGGCTCACCTAGGAAGAAGCCAGGAAGTAGGGGCCTTACCTACTCCCTGCAACCTTCCCCAGGGCCTGGGATAAAGGCCCTTGGAGAAGCACTGACAGCTAGCAGATGGCACACCCTGGAGGATGGTGAGAATCGGCCTCAGCTCTGGGTGCCGCCGCCTCAGGCTTGCTTGCTTAGGGTTAGGAGCTAGAGACCAGGCCCCAGCTTGCTTGTCCATGGTCTCTGGCAGACTGGAGACTGGATTATGCCCCACCGGGGGCCTGGAGTGACCCAGGTTTGGACAACAAAAGTGCTGAGGGGAACAGTGTGCTAGAAGAAAGGAGGGTGTCACCAAGCAGGACTGGTTGGGGACCTGAGAAGTCTCCCTTAACCCACCCTGAGGCCCAGACAGGGGCAACCCCACTCCTGATGCTGGAGGCACATGCTGCCTCTTTGAAGACTTGCTGCAAGACACATGCTGAATGCTGTTTCTGCTTTTTGCCTCCTTATGTAAATGCAGAAATCTCCGGATTTCTCTCGGTTATCAGAAGCGGGTACTAACACAGATCTTGCCTAAAGGCACACTTTCAAAAAAGCAGGATTTTGCTTGTTGCTCTTCCTCCTTTTTGAATCTCAAATGTTGGAATGCCCAAGAGCTCAGTCTTTATTATCTTTTCTCTCTATCTCCCTGGGTGATTTCACCCATCTCATTGTTTTAAGTTCCATCTATACTGATGAGTGCCAGTTTATTATTCCAATACTGTACATCTGAGCTCCAGATCTGTTTTCCCAGCTGCCTGCTGGCCAACTCCATTTGAATGACTATTAAGCCTCTCAGACATTTGAAGAACACTCTCAGCTGCCTAAAATGGGGAATGTACTATCTTGAGGAAAATAGGAAGCTATCAAAAACGAAATTGAATGCATAAACATCAATATGCTATGCATTAGTGAGCTGAAATGGACGGGTCTTAGCCATTTTGAACTGGACTATCATACTAGTCTAGTATGCTGGGAATGACTAAGAGAAATGATGCCACCTTCTTTGCCAAAATGAACATTTCAAGATCCTGACGTATCAGTGATAGAATAATATCCACACGCCTACAAGCAAGAGCAGTTAATATGACAATTATTCAAATTTACACATCCACCACTAATGTCAAAGAGGTAGACGTTAAAGGCAGTCTGAAATTGCTATAAAAATGCATTATAATTGCTGGTGATTACATTGTGAAAGTTGAAAGTGAAGTAACAGTTGGAAAATATGTCCTTGGTGATAGGAACACAGGATTTTGCAAGACTAACGACTTTGTTGCCAATACCTTTTCCCAGCTACAAAAAAGATCACTATACACATGGACCTCACCTGATGGAATACAAAGGAATGAAATTCACTATAGCTGTGGAAAGAGACAATGAGAAAAGCTTAATATCATCAGAACCAGGTCAGAGACCAACCATCAATTACTCATGGGCAAGTTCAGGCTGAAGCTGAAGATAGAACAAGTCCACAAGAGCCAAAGTACAACTTTGAGTATGTCCCACCTGAATTTAGGGACCATCTCAAGAATAGATTGGATGCAGTGAACACTGATGACTGAAGTTGTAGAATGACATCAAGGACATCACACATGAAGAAAACAAGGGGTCATTAAAAAGACAGCAAAGGAAGGAAAGACTAAAATGGATGTCAAAAGAGAGTGAACCTTCCTCTTGAATGTCAGGTAGCTAAAGCAAGAAGGAAAAAATGATGAAGTAAAAGAGCTGAAAAGATTTTAAAGGGCAGCGCAAGAAGACAAAGTTTTATAATGGCACATGCAAAGACTTGGCATTAGCCAGAAGGAAAGAGCATGCTTGCTATTTCTTAAGTTGAACTGAAGGGAAAAAAAAAATCAAGCCTTGAGTTGCAATATTGAAGTATTCTATGGGAAAATACAAAACAACATAGGATGATTTCACTCAGTCATAATAAAAAAAAAAAAGTAGAATGCATCAAAAGAAAATGGAAGGAAAACATGGAATCACTGTTTAGAAAAAAATTGGTTGCCATTCACCCATTTCAGGAGGTAGCATATGTGATCTGGCAATTAAGTCCACAACTTAATTGTTCTAAATGCTCCATGCCTCACTGCTGAATATCACTATGGTCACCTTCGAAGTACTCCTCTTGGGAAGCTATGCACTGATGTCAGTGGCTAGTCCACCCTTCAAAGTAATTTTGGAACTCTTTCTTTCTGGAATGGCCGTTGCGTACAGTGGCAAATTTGTAAACTTTTTGTAAATTTAATTACCTAGTTGTCTGTGAGGGAGTTTTCAGCCTTCAGTTATGGATTACACCTCAACATAAAGAAAACTCTTCACAACTGGACCAGTAAGCAGCGTTATGATAAACGGATAAGTTGTCAAGGATTTCATTTTACTTGGATCCACAATCAACAACCATGGAAGCAGCAGTTAAGAAATTAAAAATACAGATTGCATTGGGCAAATCTTTTGCAAAAGACCTCTTGAACGCAAAGAAGTCACCTTGCAGACTGAGGTGCTCCTGACCCAAACTTTGGTACTTCCAAGTCTTACATGGATGTGAAAGCTGGACAGTGAGGAAGAATAAAGAAGCGATGCATTCTGCCATTGACTGACTTGCTTCCCCCTCCCAAAATGTGTGTATCTGTTTGGCTAGGTCATGATTCCTGGTACTGTGTGATGTTCCTATATGCTGTAAACCCTGCCTCTATGATGTCAAGGAGGGAGGATGGGCCGTGGTTGTATTGGTGGGGCAGGACTGACTCGATATGTAAGATTTTATTGTGCCTTGAGGCAGTCTCTTGGGATATAAAAGAAAGGAAAGCAAGCAGAGAGTTGGGAACCTTATATCACCAAGAAGCATTATGGGAACAGAGTGTGTCCTCTGGACTCAGGGTACTGTGCCTAGAAGCTCCCAGTTCAGTGGAAGATTACAAGAGCCAACAGAGACTTTCCCTGAAGATGATGCCCTGAATTTGGACTTTTGCCTACTTTCCTGTCAGAAAATTAATTTCTCTTTTTAAAGCTATCCACTGATTTATGTTTCAGCTGCACTAGATGACTAAAACACCTTTGAATTACAGTGCTGGCAAAAAATACTGAGTAGGCTGACAAAACAATGAACAAAACTGTCTTGGAAGAAGTACAGCCAGAATGTTGATTAGAAGCAAGGATGGCATCTCACATACTTTGGACATGTTATCAGGAGGGACTAGTCCCTGGAGAAGAACATCATGCTTGGTAAAGCAGAGAGTCAATGCAAGAGAGGAAGATCCTCAGTAAGATGGATTGTCGGCAGCTACAGCTAAGGGCTCAAGCGTAACAGTGATTGTGGGGGTGGTTCAGGACAAGGCAGTGTTTCCTTCCGATGTACATAGGGTCACTACGAGTCAAGAATCAACTTGATGGCAGCTAACAACAGCCCCCACTTGTCTGCCAGTGCGTTGTACTGTGGGGCCTTGTGTATTGCTGTGATGCTGGAAGCTATGCCACTGGCACTCAGATACCAGCAGGGTCACCCATGGCAGACAGATTTCAACTGAGCTTCCAGACTAAGACAGACTAGGAAGAAGGATCCAGCAGTCTACTTCTGAAAAGAATTAGCCAGAGAAAACCTCATAAATAGCAGCAGAACACTGTCAGATATAGTGCCAGAAAATGAGCCCCCCAGGTTTGAAGTCTCTTGAAGGACAACGGGGGAAAAGTAGAGTTGGGCTTAATGACATGGATGGACTAAAGCCTTTGGGACCTTTATTTGCTGATGAGGCACAACTCTAAATGAGAAGAAACAACTGCACACATCCATTAATAATTGGAATGGAGAATGTATGAAGTATAAATCTAGGAAAATGTGAAATGGTCAAAAATGAAATGGAACATATAAACATCAATTCCTAGGCATTAGTGAGCTGAAGTAGACTGTTATTGGCCATTTTCAATCTGACAATTGTGTGGTCAACTATGCCAGGAATGAAAACTTGAAAGGCGTTGTATTCATCATCAAAAAGAATATTTCAAGATCTGTCCTGAAATACAATGCTGTCAGTGGTAGGATAATATCCATATGCCTACAAGGAAGATCAGCTAATATGACTATTATTTGAATTTACACACCAACCACTAAGGTCAAGGGTGAAGAAACTAAAGATTTTTGCCAGCTTCTGCAGTCTGAAATTAATTGAACATGTTATGTAGGATGCACTGATAATTACTGGTGATTGGAATGCAAAAGTTGTAAACGAAGAAGAATCAGTAGTTGGAAAATACTTCCTTGGTGATAGAAATGATCCCAGAGATCACACAATCAGTGTTCTTGCTCACCCTCTACCAAATGTGTATCTGCCATGGACTGAATTACATCACCCCCAAAATATACAAAGCGATTTGGCTGGGTCGTGAGTCCCAGAGTTGTATGACTATTCTCTATTTTGTGATTTTAATTTTCATATATGCTGTAACTCCTAATCTGTTTGTGGTTAATAGGGCAAGATTAAATTACACTAAAGAGGATCAAGGTGGGACTGTAACACACTAAAGTCACATCCCTAATCCAGTGTAAAGGGAGTTTCTCTAGGTTGTGGCCTGTACCACCTTTTATCTCTCAAGAGATAAAAAAGAAAGGGAAGTGAATAGAGAGCTGGACACCTCGTGTCACCAAAAGAGCAATGCTAGGAGCAGAGAATACCCGTGGGACCTGAGGTTCCTGTGCTGAGATGCTCCTAGACCAAAGGAGGACTGATGCAACCCAAGAACCTTCCTCCAGAGCCAACAGGGAAGGAAAGCCTTCCCCTGGAGCCAGCACCCTGAATCTGCATGCTAGACTGTACAGCATAAATTTCTCTTTGTTAAAGACATCCACTTCTGGTATTTCTGTGACATCAGCACTAGAGGACAAAGACAGTGTCTTTTTCCATCATAGGCTGGTTCCTGTTGATAACATGTCCAAAGAATGTGAAACAAAGCTGAGACAACCATGCTTTGAAGGGTATTCTGGCTCTACTTTTTCAAAGACAGATTTGTTCATTCTTCTTAGACTTAGTACAAAGTCTGACAAGTTCATGAACTTATCCTAGCAATAACGCTACATACCTCATTGCTGAATATCACTATGGTCACCTTCAAAGTACTCTCCTTGGGAAGCTATGCACCGACACCAATGCCTAGTCCACTCTTCAAAGCAATTTTGAAACACTTTTTCTGGAATGCCCATCAGAGCTGTCGTTGGATTACCCTGGACGTCCTGAATTTCATCAAAATATCTTCTTTTCAATATCTCCTTTACCTTCAGGTTAAAAAAAAAACTCATTGGGGGCCAGAGCAGGTGCATAGGGAGGGTGTTTGGTTGTTTGGTTACTGGCTGAAAACTCCCTCATAGACAACCATACAATTAAGTTCGTGAACTTGCCACTGTGCCACCGTGTGCAATGTCCATTCCAGAAAGAGTTCCAAAGTTGCTTTGAGGGGTAGACTGGGTACATGGTGCATAGCTTCCCAAGGGAAGTACTTTGAAGGTGATCATAGCACTCAGAGCAGTTAAGTTTGCGGACTTGTCAGATCTCATATATTCAATATTCTTTACCAACATCAGTGAGAATTCAAGTGCATCAATTCTTTTTCATCTTCCATATTTCAAAGTGATTTATTCTGGCTTTGTAATAGCCCAAAAATAGGAAAACAACTCAGGCTCCCAGTGGAATCAACTGTGGTACGTCTATGCAATAGAGTATTACTGTACATAAAAGGATAAAAAATTACTAACTGATGTGAAGAGATCTCTAGGTAGTATGAAAAGCATACTCATGGCAACCCCATAGGTGTCAGAGTAGAAATCTGTGCCTTTGGGGTTTCAATTGCTGAGTTTTTCAGAAGCAGATCAGCAGGCCTTCCTTTTGGGGCACCTCTGGATGGATTCCAGTCTCCAAACTGTCAGTAAGTAGCCAATCATGTCAACTGTTTGCACACCCCAGGAGCCTTTGTGCTGGCTAATACCAATCTAATGCTCTCCACTTTACTTGCCAACTCTCTGGGGCAGAAGGCTACTCCTGCTTCCTTTTGTGCGCCATTCTCTCTGGGGTTTCTACCTGATAGCGCGTGACCTCTTCTTTATCCACCTCACATGCGCCTAGACCTTCTTTCTTATGACTCCCTCTTCCCTTGGTTTCTTGCCTCTACTGACAAAGTGGAAAAGCACAGCTCACATCCTGGCTTTGACACTTACTGCTATGCCATGTACTGATAAAGTACTGGTCCACACCTCTGACTTCAATTTCATTCAACACATGTTTCAACCCACCTAGCCTGTTGATTCCATTTAACTAGATGAATGTTTATTGATCGCCTCTGTTGGGCCAGAAGCTCTGGTGATGCAGTGGTTAAACATTTGGCTGCCAACCAAAAGGTCAGCAGTTTGAATCCACCAGCCAATCCTTGCAGACCCTATGGGGTAGGTCTAGGTTGTTCCGTAGAGTTGCTATGAGTCAGAATTTACTCAACGGCAGTAAGTTTCGTTTCCTTGTGTGTTGTGTATGTGTGTGTTTGTCAAGCATAAGTCTAGGAACTGAGGTAACTGACAAACAGTACAGACAAAGTCTCTGTAGGAGCTTACGTTCCAGAGGTGGAAACTGAAAATAAATAAGATAGTATCAGATAACGATAATGTGAATACCCCCAAAATCAAGCCCATTACCACTGAGTCAGTTCGGACTCACATCAACCCCACAGGACAAAGCAGAAACACCCCATAGAGTTTCCAAGGAGTGCCTGGTGGATTTGAACTGCTGACCATTTTGTTAGCAGCTGTAGCTTTTAACTACCATGCCACTAGATTTTCCACTGACAGCATGGATAGAGTAGGGGGAACAAAAGAAAACCAAACTCATCACCACTGAGTTGGTCCCAATTCAGTGATCCTATAGACTAGAACTGCCCTCGTAGGATTTCCTAGGTTGTAATCTTTACAGAAGCCAAAATGCCATATCTTTCTTTTGTGGAGTAGCTAGTAGATTTGAACTTCCTACCTCTGGGTCAGCAGCCAAGCTTTTAACCACTGTGCCACCAGGGCTTCTTAAAGGAGAAGGAAGCAGACACTTCAAGTGAGATGTTCAGGGAAAAAGTCCTCTCTGGGTAGGGCTTTGAGCTACAGAGGCAGAGGACTTCAGGCAGAGGGAGCACAACTGCAGTTCTTGAGGAAGGGATGAATTTGCTCTAAGTAACAGAAGGCTTTGGCAGCAGAGTAAATGTGGGACTATGTTGTTGTAGCTAATAAACAGGCATGATAAATTCCTCCCCCATGGTTTTTTTAATGTTTTTAAAAAATATTTCATTGTGCTTTAAGTGAAAGTTTACAATCCAATTCACTGTAGAACTGGCTCCATACTCACTATCATGCAACTCCAATTGCTCTGCTCTCCTCACCTGTGACAGCACGCTCCTTATTTCCACCCTGTATTTCGTATATACACCCAACCAACTCCTGTCCCCCTCCCCTCTCATCTTGCCTATGGACACGAGCTGCTCACACAGCCTCACATGTATGTTGAAGCCAAGAAGCACATTTTTTGCCAGCATCACTCTGTGTTGTAGTCCAGCCCTGTCTTTGTCTGAAGAGTTGGCTTTGATACTGGTTTTAGCTCTGGGCTAAGTCTAGGAGCTATTTCCTCCAGGGACCCACAGGTCTACTGGACCATCAAGTGTGGGCTTTTAATAGAGTTCTAGTTCTGCACATCCATTTTTCACCTGCTGCATCAGGGACTTTATATTGTATTCTAATCATTGTGTTTTTTATTCTCTCATGCCTTAATGGTTTCTGCTAGTAGCATTTCAGAAGCTGAATATAACAAAGCATGAAATGGCTGTTGATACAGGGAAGAGCTCATAATAGATGATAATGGGATTTGGCATAATCTTGTGATTTTATATGGCTTAATATTCAAGAGACAGGCTTTATAGGGCCCCAATGCAAGCCAATCTGTATACCAGGAGTGATGTTAACAAGTTTTACTAAGCACTATCTCTGAAACCACTCCTGCCTTTAGCACTGAGGGGAGTTCAAAAGGAGAAAATGAGGTAAAGCGCTTCCAACAAGGGTGTCGTACTTTGAACTTGAATAAAACAAGTTGTCTAAATGATACAGTTTTAATTGTTTTCTTATTTTCAAGTACATTTGATAGCTTTATGTGTGGAAAAGAACTTCAGGTAAATGGCTACTGCAGCTTCATTTGTTGACACACACCAAGGATGTCCCATGTTTAATGACAGTCTCTCATAAAGTGGGCTGAATTTCCAAATGATGTGCATGATGTTTTTCTTTAGATTGTCAGTTGTTTGTGGCTGATTAACATAAACCCAAATTTCACATAGCCCCATTAAAAGTAATCTAAAGGCATTAAACCACGTGATCTTGGCGGCCTTTGATTTTTCTAATGCCTTCAGTGCAGACTGGTGGCAAATGGAACACCACCACCACCACGAGATGACGCAGCCTTCAAACTTCTTCTTCAATAAATTGATTATTCCGCTTGCAATATGGCACATGACACCGTCTTGTTGAAACCACATGTTTGTGAGGTCTGTACCTTCCAAATGGGTCCCAAAATAATCAGTTATCATAGTTTGGTATTTTTCACCATTGACCAGTCACAGCCTCTCCTTGTTCATCTTTAAAAAAATCAGGGCCAGTGATTCCGAGTGACCAAAATCCACACCAAATGGTAACTTCTGGGGTATGAAGTGGACGTTCTTGAATCTCCACTGGATTCTCATTGCTCCAAATGCAAGTTTTGTTTTTTAACAAAACCACTGAAAAATGGGCCTCGTTACTGGAGATGATTTTTTGGCCCAAAGCAGGTTCAACTTCCAGTTGCTCCAGAGCCCAGTCAGCAAATGTTTGGAGCAATCTGTGATCATTGAACTTCAGTTCTTGAGTTAAAACAATTTTGAAAGGGTAAATCTAGAAGTCCAGATGCAAAATCAGCTGAATTGTGGTCAACAAAAGACCAAGCTCCTGTGCACAGTGAGAAATGGATTGGGATGGATTCTTGCGTGAAGTGATTGGATGGATTCATGACGGCGATGTTTTCAATGGAATGCGCGGTTCACTGACACACAGGCTTTGTCTGATTGGCAACAGACCCGATTGTCTCCAATTTTTTGATTAAATGTTGAGTTGTTCTCTCCGTGGAATGATCATGTGCATCATAAATTTCACATAATGCATGGAATTTTTGGCAAATGGAACACCCATTTTGATAATGAACTTTAATAATGTCTATGCATTGTGGAATTGTGTAACTTTTCATGGCTATTTGTCAAGACTAATAAAAAATGTAATAAATATGGTTGCTACAGCTTCAACAAATACAGCTGCCATGAGCTGTCAAAAACAGGACATCCTTACTGGAAGACCCTTTACTTTTTGTGTTCGTAGTAAATATTGAATGATCCCCGGAGCATCAAAAGAAGATGGAAGGAATGCACAGAGTCACTGCACTAGAAAGAGTTGGTCAAAGGTCAGTCATTTCAGGAGGTAGCATATGATCAATAACCAATAGTACTGAAGGAAGAAGTCCAATCTGCACTGAAGGCTTTGGCAAAAATCAAAGCTCCTGGAACTGACAGAACACCAACTGAGATGTTTCAATGAGCAGATGCAGCACTGGAAGTGCTCATTCATTATGCCAATAAATTTTACAGTCATTCAAGCAGAACAAAAGGATACTGTGTGGTTTTAAGTCAGGAAAGTTCTGTGTCAGGGTTTTACTTAGTCTGTAGGGAGCAAATAATGTGACACACTGGACTACATGAAGAGGAATGGAGCATCAAGTTTGGAAGAAGATTCACTAACAACCTGCATTATGCAAATGACACAACCTTGTTTGCTGAAAGTGAGGAGGACTTCAAGTGTTTTCTGGTGAAGATCAAAGACTACAGCCTTGAATATAGATATACCTCAGCATAAAGAAAACAGAAATCCTTACAAGTGGACCAGTAAGCAACACCTTGATAAATGAAGGAAAGATTCAAGTTGCCAAGGATTTCATTTTACTTAGATCTGCAATCAACCCCCATGGAAGCAGCAGCCAGGAGATCAAGGGATACATGGTATTGGGCCAATCTCCTACAAAAGACTTCTTTGAAGTGTTAAAAACAAAACAGAGATGTCACTTTAAGTACTGAGCTGTTTTTAATCACTTCATATGTACGTAAAAGCTGGACAGTGAATAATGAAAACAGAAGAATTAATGCCTTTAGATGAGAGTGTTGGTGAAGACCATTGAACATACTCTGGAATGCCAGAAGAATGAACAAATCTCTGCTCCTTAGAAGCAAGGATGGAAAGACTTCATCTCACATACTTTGGATGTGTTATCAGAAGGGACCAGCCTCTGGAGAAGGAGACCACCCTTGGTCAAGTAGAGGAAGACCCTCAGTGAGAAGGATTGTCGTAGTGACTGTAACAGTGAACTCAAACGTAACGATGACGAGGATGGTATGAGGCTGGGCAGTGTTTCCTTTTGCTATGCACGGGGTCTCTGATCCAGAATGTACTCAACTGCACTTAACAACGAGAAGAACTGTAAATATCAATCAGTGAGAGGGCCTAAGATTTACACATGAGAAAATCCATAGTGGTTACTGATAAGAGTAAGCATTTTAAACAAACTAAATGTTCAACAACAGAGGAATGGTTTAAAAAATTATGGTACATAATTTGAAATGCTAGAATATGTATTGTCATGTACAACCTTATTTTCTAAGAATACTTAATGACAGGGAAGTTTTTCACAATAGCAGTTAAACAAAAAAAAAAAGCTGGATAAATACAGTTAGATCCTATTGTGGCTTACCCTCCACCCTCTACCCAAAGATTGCTGTTGGCATTGTGTGCCGTTGCTGTGGAGTTGATTCCAAGTCATAGCAACCCTGTGTGACAGTAGAACTGCCCCATAGTGCCTCCTAGGATGCAGTCTTAATGGGATCAGATTTAGCAACCAGCACTTAACCGTAGGGCCACCAACACCACTTTCCCAAAGATTACGCAGTGCCATTGGGTTGATTCGTACCAGCCGAGTTCTTCATCACTGGACCACCAGGGCTCCCCTCTGTGAGAATTAGGGAGAAGCCAAGAAGCCACTTGAGCTTATCAGTTTTTATGCAAAGGAAGTGTAAAAACAGCCCAGGCGAGGAGGAAGTTGATAACTCAGGAAGGAAATGAATCCTCACAAAAAGGTATATAACTTCAGACTTTCAGAAAATAGCATCAGAATTCAACTTTGTTGGTACCTGTGTCTCCATGATAAGCCGAACACGCCAGAGAGTTGGTAGTCCAGGAGACCCACAGTCACTTCTGCACCCAGTGGACTCAACAGAAACTGCATGGAGGAGAACAGCTTTGGCAGTCCACTAGACAAGAGTGGGACTTGGTGGGCTTGTTTCTTCTACAGGGACATGTAGCAGTGTGCATAAGGGAAAAGGGGAGAAGGGGGACACTGAAGAGAGAAAGGAGAATTGGCAATCACTGGTGTATAAGTAAGGTCCACATGGGACAGTTTTGAAGAACTTGTGTTTCTTTCTGGTCACACTCTGAAGACACCCGAGTGCCTAAAAGAGACACTGATATCTGGCCCCTACTCCAGAGCAACTGCATCAGAAATGTTGGTCATAGAGCTTGGGTATCTTGGGGCCCTAGAACAGCAGGAGACAGTAAGGTCCTGTCAGGTCTGAAGGTGATCGACTCCCTGCCCCATCCCTCCAGTTCAGTAGGACTTTGTAACAGCCATCTGAGTGATTTATTCCAGGACTTTCAATATTCCTTGGTGTGCAGAGTATGCATGCTTCAGGGAAAGGGCTGGTGGTGAGGCTGGCCTCCTGTCATCTGGGGTGAGCCTTGGCAGGCCCCCCACTCTGGGCCACTGAACCTGGAGGGCATCAAAGACCAATGGAGGCTCCCAACTTTCTCCTTCCCCGAGAAGAGCTCAACTTCTGAGAACAGAAATAAGAAGGGACCTCCTTACCACAGGGTTCACACTGACTCGAGCTGGGAATGGAAGAAGGAAAAACAGGAAAGGAATATGCATGTTATATATAATCAAGCATTTTCACAAGATGGGAAAGAAACGTACCACAGTAATAACACTGATCATCTTCTGGTGAGAAGTTAGGTGGTTTTCTTCTCCCTTTATGGTTCTGTATATTTCTCAACTTTTTTGCAATGAACATGTATTATTTTTTTACTAAGTGGGAAAAAAACAAAAACTGTAAGTCCCCAGAAACACAATCCTTGCCTTTCAAGGTATATGGTCTAAGTAGTTTTAGATGCAATTTGCTGTCACTGTATTCATGTGACTTTAGGGGTTACAGTGGAGGGTTTCATCCAGATCACTCTCTGTCACATCGTTAGTGCTGATGCTGAATTTGATTAACGTCATTACAGGGTAGGGATTTAGGCTTCCTACAGCCCTGAAGGAAACCCCGGTTAAGTGCTATGGCTGCTAACCAAAAAGGCCAGCAGTTCAAACCCACCAGGTGCTCTTTGGTAACTCTGTGGGGAATTCTACTCTATGTCCCTTAAGGTGATCTTGGTGAGCAAGTGATACTTTCTGTATACAATGGCCAGGAGCACATAGAACAAAAGAGATTTTCCTCACATTTCTCATGCTTCCAAAATCTTTATCAGATAAATATTAGGCCAAAAGACTACTCATTCTATTGCCTGTTACATACCATGGTATGTCTTGCACTTAAGCCAAAATGTTTTGTGTAGCAAAATATATTATCACTTCAATCACACTGCTGTGTCCTACTCCTGATCATATTATTGAAATGTCCTGTCCTTTGGATGCGTCACATCAACCCTAGCCATTAGAATGCAGTAACAGGAGTAAGGTGGCTCTTCTCTCGTCTCTGTCAAGATGTGCCCACAGGAGGCAGGGATCTGAGCTCATTTAGTCTGGTAGATGAAGGTGGCTTGATTAGCTGGGGAACGCCTTGGCTCCCCAAAGTAGTGTTTCAAATGAGAAATGTTCTTTGAGGGAATCCAAAGCATGAAAGCTTTCCTGTGTTTGTTTGCTTTGTTTTGTTTTTTCCGCTGGTCGACATTTTGATGTAGGACACTGCTGGATGGATTTTGAGTTTGACTGCAAAGCTACTATGAAGCAGTTCATGTGAGGAGGAATTGTAGACTTCGTGGCCATTTATTGAGAACCTGAATAAGCTCAGAGTAAGAAGTTTTTATTTAAGCCTCAGCCATGAACCTAGGCAAAGGAAAATGTGCCTCTGAGGAACTGGCACATTACCCATCCTGCAGGAATTTAAAACTATTCTGTGTGGGTTAATAGATACACTTAATACCAAAATTAGTTGCCATGTGTAAGTAATTGGGGCTGTTTAACACAGTTACTGACTATACAGCCCCCTGGGCTGTGGATCCGCCGCATTCTCACAATTCATTAGGGAATATAATTAGCCAGACTTTATGGGATCTCATTATTGGCTCCAGCACAAATTTGTATGAGAAATGTCTTGGTAGGTAAATTTTTGAGAATACTAAGTGACACTGATTTAAAAACTTGATTTTAAATGTGTCAATAGGTATTTTAAGATATTCAGTTTGCCAGGACTCGATGGCACTCGGCTGGCTAGACTACACTTATCATTCATCCTCTCTTACTTGGTCATCTCTCTCTAGTCTTCAATGGCTTGCTTTCCCCACCACATTAAAAGGTCAGTCTTCTGTCCCCTCAAACCAAACCAGTTGCCATCGAGTCGATTTCTGCTCATGGACCCCTGTAGGACAGAGAAGGATTGTCCCATAGAGTTTCCCAAGAGTTCATAGTGGATTTGAACTGCCAGTCTTTTAGTTAGCAGCTGTAGCTCCTAACCACTATGCCACCAGGGTTTCTAGGTCCTTTGTAATTCTTTCTACCACTCATGTCACCGTGACACAGTTTTGGCCGGGCTTGAGGTTGGCATCATTATGCATGTCACTGATTGAGCCCATTTTCTCCTTTTCTCTTAGCTCCTCCATAGTTGACTCACATCAATCTTGGAACAAAGAAGTATCTGTTAACTAAAACCTGCCGCTGTTGAGTAGATGCCTACTCATCGTAACGTTATACAACAGAGTAAAACTACCCCATAGGGCTTCTGAGGAGTGGCTGGTGGATTCAGACTGCTGAAGTTTTAGTTAGGAGCTACACCTTTTGACTTCTGTGCCACCTGGGCTCCTTACTGAGCAGGAGGGAACCAAAAATTGAATCAGAATATGGCCCTTTTAGCAACAGTTTTCATTAGAAGAAGACAAATGTAAATTGACCCCAAGTGGGAAATCTGCACAAGGGAATTTGTTACTTCCAGGAAGTATTGAGATAGAGCTGAGATGAACAGTGCTTACAAATGCTGTAGGCCTTTAGCTCCACACTGCCCTAGTTTTTTGAGTGCCAGGATCACCCTTCTTTGATTATCTCAAAATCCATATGGAGGTTACAATTCAAACAGTACGGAGGTAAATTCTTGTTTTCAACTTTTAGCAACACCACTCATGTTGTTGTTCCTAGGTGCCGTCGGGTTAGTTCCAACTCATAGCGAACCTATGCATAACGGAACAAAGCACGGTGTGGCCCTGTGCCACACCCACGGTCATTTTTATGCTTAAGGCCATCATTGGCAGCCATTGTGTCATTTTGTCTTGTTTGGGGTCTCCCTGTTTCTCTTTGACCCTCCCCTCTACCAAGCATGATGTACTTCTCCAGGGATTGATCCCAGCTGACAACAGATCGAAAGTATGTGAGATGCAGTCGCACTGTGTTTGCTTCCAAGGAGCACTCTGGTTGTACTTTCAGAACAGATCTTTTGGTTCTTTACCATTCCATGGTACATTCAATATTCTTCTCCAATACCACAATTCAAAGGTACCAGTTCTTCTGTCTTCCTTATTCATTGTCCAGATTTCACATGCATATGCTGCAATTGGAAAAACCATGGCTTCGGTCAGGTGCACCTTAGTCTTAAGATGACATCTTTACTTTTCAATACTTTATAGAGGTCCTCTGCAGCAGATTTCCCCAAAGCAATGTGTCTTTTGATCTCTTGACTGCTACTTCCATGGGTGTTGATTGTGGAACCAAGTCAAATGAAATCCTTGATAACCTCAATCCTTTCTCCATTTATCATGATGTTGCTTACTGCTCCAGTAGTGAGAATTTTTGTTTTGTTGATGTTGAGATGCAATCCATGCTGTTGTCCTTGATGTTCAGTCAGTCAGTGTTTTAAATACTTTTCACTTCCAGCAAGCAAGGCTATGTCATCTGCATAATGCAGGTTGTTAATGAGTCTTCCTCCAATCCTGATGCCTCGTTCCTCTTCACAGAATCCGGCGTCTCAGATTATTTGCTCAGCGTACAGATTAAAAAGGTATGGTGAAAGGCTACAACCCTGGCACACACCCTTCCCAACTTTGAACCATGCAGTGTCCCCTTGTTCTGGTCGCACATCTGCCTCTTGACCCATATACAGATTCCTCATGAGCACAATTAAGTGCTCTGGAATTCCCATTCTCTGCAAGTTTATCCATAATTTGTTATGATTTACACAGTTGAATGCTTTTGCATACTCAGTGAAACACAGGTAAACATCTTTCTGGTATTCTCTGCTTTCAGCCAAGATCCATCTGACAGCAGCAATGATATTCCTAGTTCCATGTCCTCTTTTGCTGCAGTTCCCTTTCAATGTACTGTTGCAGTCACTTTTGAGTGATTTTGAGCAAAATTTTACTTGCATGTGATATTCATGATATTGTTCGATGATTGCCGCTTTCTGTTGGATCTCCCTTCTTGAGAATAGGTATAAATATGGATCTCATTCAGTCTGTTGGCCAGGTAGCTGTCCTCCAAATTTCTTGGCATAGATGAGTGAGCACTTCCAGTGCTGCATCCATGTATTGAAACATCTCAATTGATATTCCATCAGCTCCTGCAGCCTTGTTTTACACCAGTGCCTTCAGTGCAGCTTTGACTCCTTCCTTTAGTACCGTCACTTCCTGGCCATGTGCTACCTCGTGGAATGGTTGGATGTTAACTAGTTTTTTCTGTTACAATGACACTGTGTATTCCTTCCATTTTCTCCTGTTGCTTCCTGAGTTGTTTAGTATTTTCTTGGTAGAATCTTTCACTATCACAAATCAAGGCTTGAATTTTTTCTCCAGTTCTCTCAGCTTGAGAAATGCAGAATGTGTTCTTCCGTTTTGTTTTTCTGTTTCCAGCTCTTTGCACATGTCATTATAATACTTTGTTTTGTCTTCTCAAACTGCCTTTTGAATTCTTCTATTCAGTTCTTATACTTCGTCACTACTTCCTTTTGCTTTAGCTGCTCGAGTTTGAGAGTAAGTTTTGGAGTCTCTCCTGACATCCAATTTGGTCTTTTCTTTCTTTTTAATGACCTCTTGCTCTCTTCATGGATGATGTCTTTGATGTCATTCCATAGTTTCTAGTCTTCAGTCATTAGTGTTCAACACATCATATCTGTTCTTCAGATGGTCTCTAAACTCAGGTGGGATATACTCAAGGTCATACTTCGGCTCTTGTGGACTTTTTCTAATTTTATTTACTTTCAGTTTGAATTTACATACAAGTAATTGATAGTGCATGCTGGAGACAGCGCCTCGTCTTGGTCTGACTGCTAATATTGAGTTTTTCATTGTCTCTTTCCACAGATGTAACCAATTTGATTCCTGTGTAATCTATCTACTGAGGCCCATATGCATAGTCACCTTTTATGCTGGTGAAAAAAGGTAATTGCAATGAAGAAGTTGTTGGTCTTGCAAAATTCTATCTTGTAGCCTCTGGCATTATTTCTACCACCATGGGTAGATTTTCCAGTTACTGATCCTTCTTCTTTGTTTCCAAATTTTGCATTCAATCACCAAGGGTTAAAAAAAAAAAATCTCTGCTACTGTTGCATCTTTCTTGGTAGTATGAGGGCCCTCTCGTGTCTGCTCAATTCTTTATTGTGTATCTCAGAAGAGATTAATTCAGAACACAACCAAATCCTGTAGATCCAGTTTTAACACAAATGCCTCTAATCCTGACTTATGAGCATCATAGAGGTTAGGATTTACAATACGTAAGATAAACACATTGGATTCCCAAATGGTGGACAACCACACAGTACTGGGAATCATGGTCTACCCACATTAACACACGTTTGGGAGGGCACAGTTCAATTCTTGACAGCATACTTGGCAGACAAATTTAGAAGGTGAACATTATTTGCATTAAAGTGCAGTCATGTTGGGCAGCTGACTGTGTCAGAGATCCCTGCCCTGGCCAGGAGTGATCCATGCCAGGTGAGGCAGCTCAGATATAACGTCACCATGACAGAAGCATGCATGTGCCCAGGGTCTGGGAGGAGGGAAATCATCTCTGCTGTGTGTGTTGCTGCTCTTCTTACCAACAGGGCTAAGCATTTCATTGGATCCTTTTCCTAAAACTAAACATAGAAGCGATGGCTGCCAACAATGCAGTGATTCCCAAACTACTCTTGTGTATATTTCGTTTCAACATTTTTCTCTTTTATATTGGGCACACTAAAATGTCATTTTGCTATTTCACTATCCTTAAGGGCCACTTGTCCTCTGAAAATGTTTGCTTAGGATATCACCAATGAACATTATATTCTTTTGCATCCAGGAAAAGTAACATCTTCCCTACTGTCTTTTCCTTCTATAAATCCATTTCTGTCAGATTTTCACCATCACAAAGACAATTAAACAGTTTTAATCAGCTTTCTTAAGACTTTCTGGAAGTTGAAGTAGATGATGCTTTTCTCATGTAAAGCATTTATTACTCATTTGCATCATTCTAGGAAAACCTGGTGACACAGTGTTAAGTGAGACATTTGCTAGCCCAGATGCTGGCAGTTCAAGTCCTCCAGGCCCTCCTTGGAGACTCTATGGAGCAGTCCTGCTTTGACTGTAGGGTCGGTATGAGTCAGAATTGACTTGATGGCAGTAGGCTTGGTCGGGCTTGCATCATTCCAAGCACAACAAAGGATAAAAGGAAAGAAGTTCTCATCAGGAGTTTATGGCCTACTGAAAGGAAAACTCACATGACTAGTATAGATTTGGTAAATATTATATTAGTACTAAGCCCTCCAAAAGAGTATTTATGGGACTGATTGGATACTCGTGGCTTTTCTGTGACTCCAGGGTCACTATGAGTCAGACCCGACTCAATGGCAGTGGATTTCATTTTGGGTATTTAGTTGAGTACAAGGCTCAGTGGCAGTGGGTTTGCTTTTTTTTTGTTTTTTAGTTGACTATACATGGAGCTTCTAAATATATCTGTGTGTGAAGTCAGATAGATATGCAAAGTCTGGATTATCATGTGCTTTGCTCTTCACACTAAGCTTTCAGATGCATAAATCAGACTTAAAAAGCAGTGAAATCACCTTGTGCTTTGCTTTTGTCACTTCCAATTCAGACTTTTAAACTAACAAATGGGAATCCAGAGTGACAGGCAGGTGTGAAAGAGAACCCAAGGAAACAGCTGCTTTGAGGAATAATATTGAAAAAAAACACGAAAGCTGTTAATAAATAGAAAGAAGCCCATATGTGTATTTTACAAAACCAAAACAGTTATTTCCTGGCTTCTTCATAATCTCTAAATGTGCTAGTTTTTCTTTTTTCTCTTTGTTTTTAAATTAACCAAATCATTTCCAAACAGGGCAGAGCTATCTGGAACTGGAATCAGACAGAGGGTGAGGGACTGGATTTCTGTTCTGTAGGGAGCCTTGTGATAAATACCACTGGTGGCAGTGAGGATCTTATAAAATTAGAATCTGCCTTGCAAATGTACATAAAAGTCTGAATGGAAGTTCTGCCTGTTCCTCAATGGGAAAATACAGATTCACTGTATGCATTTATTGCACAATCATTTTTAGTGAGCGTGCTCTCTGGGAGTCTTGGGAGGCTCAGTGTAAAATCTTGTTCATCTTTGCAATCCCAGGCAAGTCCACACAGGAGATAAAGAAAACCAGACCAAGCACATAGCAGAAGCTGGAGACACGTTTATAAAAAGGAGTCCACTATGGTTGCTGTCGCTGGCAGAGTTAATGTGCAATAGAGAGGGTCTTGCCATCTTGGACTTTACAGTTATGGGAGGTGGGCAATGCGTCTGGACACAACAGGAATGCAGCAGGTGTCCATCCGGGTTTTGACAGGGATATTTATAAAATGCCATGGCAGCAAAAGAGCAGGGACAGAGACCTTCTTACAGGGAGCATCCTGGAGAGGTTTAATGCTAGGCAGAGATTAGTGACAGAAGACCAGTTAGGAAGAGGCTCTCCGAAAGATTTGAGGAGAATCAGTAGGATCAAAATTCATAATGTATTGACTGGCAGCTTAGTGAGAGGCATCACAGTGCCGAGATTCTAGCTCAGGAAATGGTGCAGGTAGCAACACCGCTGGATGAGATTTGGAACACAGGACACAAGCGGTATTGGCAGCAATACTACTAGATGAGATTTGGAACACAGAGCAGAAGGAAGCTTGGAAAGATGGAGGAAGTAAGGAGTATCATTTAAGGCATGTAAGGTTTTAGAGAACCTGCTGGATACTTCGGAAACCCTGGTGGTGTAGTGGTTAAGTGCTATGGCTGCTAACCAAACGGTTGGCAGCTCAAATCTACCAGGCACTCCTGGTAAACTCTATGGGACAGTTCTGCTCTGTCTACAGGGTTGCTATGAGTTGAAGTTGACTTGATGACAGTGGATTTTCTTTCTGTTTTTGCTGGACACTTCTACCTGGACGTCACAAGCAGTTGAATATTTAGATCTAGGATTTAAGGGTAACTTCTGAACATGAACAGTACAGAGTATACTGGTTATGAGAGAAGCTTCGGAACTCTGATTCCTAGGTTCTAATCTAGGTATTAGCATTTACTTCTACATACACATACTAGGGTTGTCAAGGGGATTACATGTAGAGCATTTAGAATACCATATTTTACCAAAATAATGTGTACCTTTTATATTTTTTTCCCAACTACACCCTCCTCCTGTGGGGTATTTTCCTAAGCTTGCTGTGCTAATTGTTTTTTACAGCAACATGTAAAAAAAGCTGGCACAGGGACACTTAACATAAGTACCACTCCGGTGCAGGACGCCACTGGCAAACAAATGTAGAGCCGCACATCATTTATGCAAAACTACAGCAGTATGTGAAATACAGTAAGTGCTCGCTAAGTGTCTATAGTGGTTAGCTTGTGGCTAGTTGCTGTTTAGTAGATTCCAACTCATGGAAGTCCCTTGTTTGCAGATTAGAACAGCCTCTGTAGAGTTTTCAAGGCCTTGACCTTTCAGAAGCAGATTGCCAGGCCTTACTTCTGATGTGCCTCGGAGGGAGTTTGAACCTCCCAGGGAGCCTAGCTTTGCTTATAGTTATTACGATTGCTGGCTGGAATTGAAAATTTCAAAGTTAATACACCCTAGAGTGTAACTGTAGCCATGAAACTGAATGAGGATGTCCAGGGAGGGTGATTTCAGAGAGAGAGGAGTCACAGGCAGAAGAAACGATGGCAGCCATGAAATAAGACTACAAGCTTTGTTTTATGGAAACAGAGTTCTCTTACCCACAACCCTAAAGACCATCTTAGTAAACGTTAGAAACGTATTTGCTTTGTAGTCATAGATACATACATAATTTTCATGCCTATAGCTACACCTTAAACTCCAACTTTCAACAGTGGCTTGCCTAAGTTCACATCATTGTATTGAGGTGATCAGGCTCACTGAAATACTTGAAACTCTTTCTTTCAGAAGACCATTGAAGACTAATAAACATTTCCTGTTTCCATAACTCCAAAAACCAAACCCAACCCAACCCACTGCTGTCAAGCCAATGCTGTAGGATGGGGTAGAACTGCCCGATACGATTTCCAAGGCTGTAAGTGTGACAGAAGCCAGCTGCCACATCTTTCTGGTGGGCTTGAATTGCCGACCTTCTGGTTAGCAGCTGAGCGCTTAACTGCTGGACCACCAGGACTTCTTTCCAAGACTCCAGAGGGCTTGTGATTGTGGCTCACTGATCTCCCAATTGCCTTAATGAGGTTTCTATTTTCTACAGACTGTTTGAGTATATACTGCTGTCTTATAAGATTTATGTATTTTGACATAATTACCAACCAATAGAAAGTTTTTGTTCAAAGTTCCTAAAGGAATTTTTTTTAAAAAACACCCAAACTCATTGGCATGTGACTTGATTCTAACACACAGGACCCTATAGCACAGAGTAGAACTGCCCCATAGGGTTTCACAGGAACACCTGGTAGATTCAAACTGCCTATCATGTGGTTAGCAGCTGTAGCATTTAACCACTATGCCCCTATGGTTTCCAAAAAAGTTCTCTGCAAATCCTAATTAATCAGAGAACTGATCGAGTTAGTATTAACATGCTGCCCAACTTAAAGATGTCCATTACACCTGCATAACAAGCTGTTAGTGGTGTTCCTGGTTGTTTATTTTTGACAAAGCAGAAACTGTGGGGAACTCTCAGAGACACAGGGGGAGAACCAGTGGTGAGAAAGTGAGAACTTCAAACCTGGGTCAAAACTGCAGAGAGACCAAGTGGGAGGAAGACTGAGAACAGGTGAAATGAGGATGTGTATGTACACGTGCACGTGTGTATACATATGTATATACGTGTGTGTGTGTGTGTGTGTGTGTGAAAATAGAATATACAGTAAAGTGGAGTCTTGTTGGCTAAACCATAAATTGGCTACATTATTAAAACACCAAATGGCTGTGCTTCAGCTAAGTAAGACAGTGAGAAAATACAAGGACATGGAAAAGGTGAGAAAAACAACAGCCAGGTAGGCATGGCCACAGACGGTCAGAGAGGTGATAAAAACCATAACCAATCTGGAAGAAGTCAACACCTTGAGGTACCAGAAGAGAAGACTTATGGAGCAACCGACAACTAGAACCAAGCGAAGCACTTGTCTTAAAAACCCAGTGCTCTGGACTTGGGGCGCAGCAGTCCCGTCCAGGGGTCTGTGCTGAGGTCTGCTGCCCTGATCTTGTTCACGTCGTCCTCAAAGGCCTGGAGGCATGGTCTCCCTCTGGACGTCTGTGCCTTCAGTCTGTTACTGTGCCTCATCTTTAAGGGCCTGGGGCCCAGACTCCCCCTGAGAGTCTGTGTCCCCTGGTTTGCTGTGCTGTGTGACCTGACCCTGGGACCTCATCCGCTTGCCATCAAAGATTGACTCCAGTGACTGTCACTTTTCTTGTTGCTGCCTGAGTCTCCTGTGCCATCCCTCTTGGAGGATCTACCTCTGAAACACCTTATTATTCTCCTGACATCTAAATGGCCTGCTTCCAGTGGCTGTGACAAGCTTTCTGTTAGTGTCCGAGCCTGGTGTGGTGTTCCTGCCTGCTCCACCCTAGAGATGTCCTGTCCTCATAAAATTCTACTTTGAATTCTCCTAAGGTCAGAACCGTGAGAGCACAGCCAATCCTTAAATTCCTTAGAGTGAAGCCCACTTTTAGGGAAGTGTGTTGACATCCTGACATTGTGACTTGACTGCTGCAGTCCTCGTGGGACCTGGTGGAACCTGCGTGGGCCTGAACTCTTGCAGATGAGAATCCCCAACTAATGTGAATATCGACAAGGGTTCCAAAGTAACGTAAACAGGAGCGCTTTAGGTTCGGGTGCTACCACCTCCCTTCCCCCCTGCTTAACTGTAAATGTGTAGTTTGATTAAATAATGCTCATTGCTGACCCCAAGCTTTGTTAGTTACTTATTTTCCTGTTGCAACCACCGACCTTTTCTGGGTGTCCACGACAATAGGCCATTGAGTCGGTGACAAGGAGACCATGGAGTGTCTGCTGAGAGGAGCCACCTGTGGGAGGCCCGTGTGTACTCAGTTTAGGAGAAAGTAGAGGCACCGCACACATACTTGAGAAATACATGAATGAATGAATGCTGGAAATAATGAGGAGGCCCTCAAAATAGCCCTCAACTCCAGAATCAGAAGAACTAAGGACTGTCTAGTCTTGGCTTCTCTGTATGACCTTGGGGAATTCACTTGCCCTGTGGAAATCCTGGTAGCATAGTGGTTAAGTGCTACGTCTGGAAACCTAAGAAAGTCGGCAGTTTAAATCCAACAGGCACTCTTTGGAAACCTGATAGAGCAGTTCTACTCTATCCTGTAGGGTCAGTACGAGTCACAATTGACTTGGTGGTAGTGGTTGGTTTTTTTCTCTAAGAATGTTTATTTTTCCCTTTTGTAGTATATAATTTTTTTTCTTGTCATGTATGTGCATTTTGATCTATTTTTACCCTCCACTGGTTTATTCTTCCAGTGGTTACCTAAGAAATTTTTACCATCACATTTGACTATGTCTAAAGTTAAAGAACAGCTCACTCCCCTCCCAAACCACAGGATGCCTTCAGGACACATTCAAGCAGATCCTCTCCTCCTGCTTTGGAGGACTTCCTGTTGCTGTTGGGTACTGCCCAGTCCATTCTGACTCCTAGCGACCCTGCATATAACAGAATGAAGAGAAAATCCTTGACAATTTCAATCTTCCCTGCATTGATCATGATGCTACTTATTGGTCCAGTTGTGAGAACATCTTTCTTTTTTCTTTATAGTTACCAGGATTTTAGTTCTGTTCTTTTTTA
Source organism: Heterohyrax brucei (assembly GCA_028571685.1). Lineage (NCBI taxonomy): Eukaryota > Metazoa > Chordata > Mammalia > Hyracoidea > Procaviidae > Heterohyrax > Heterohyrax brucei. Next base: position 173,755,500 of record CM053142.1, on the reverse strand, counting down.
ACTCAGCAAATTAGACTTTATCATAACTGCACACTGACAGTGTTGACTTAGATTTGCAGACGTGGTTAGCATCTCATTTGCGTTCTGTTTCTTCGCACGTCTCAGACAGTCCCGAGATTGTCCTTCTTTTGCAGTAGATCCTATACCATTTTCTTTAGAGGAGATCTGGTGATACTAAGTTTGAAGTTTTTCTTGATCTTAAATTGTCCCTTTCCTGTCCTAGTTATTGTAAGAAAGCTGAGAACAACAATTCTTGGTTGACAGCGCTTTACAGATAGAATTCCACTGTCTCCTAGCTTACAGTGTTGGTGAGAAGTCTACTTTCATTTGAACTATTCTTCCTTTGCAGATAATCTGCACTTTCTCTCTCATGACTTTTAAGATATTTCCTACTGAGTTCTGCATTTCACTAGTGTGCATTTAATCATTGATTTTCATGTACATATTCTGCTTGGGATAGACTGTGTTTCTGAGTGGACTAGTGCCTTCTTTAGCCCTGGGGAATTCTTATTTCTGCAGATACTGCCTCTTTTTCACTCTAGTACTGGATTTTTATTCCAATAATGCGTGCCACTGTGTTTGCTTGCTGACAGGCACCCCCCCACCCCATATTTTCCTGAATGCTCTATGCTAATTTTTTTTTACAGCAATATGTGAAAACATTGACATAGCAGTACTTTGGAAAATACCTGGAGGGGGAGGGCACGGTTAGAAAACAAACATAGGAGCCATGCATCATTTGTATATTAAAAATAGAGTATATTTTCCTTCTGAAATTCTGTTCACTTGTGTATAGGACTCCTCGTTCTGTTCTCTAAGCTGAAACAGACCTGGTAAGAAATATGCAAAAAGAACAGACAGGATTGCCCTGAACGAAAATTACAATAACAGTGTCACCAGGCTGGTGAGTTAGCCTCAAGAAAGGGGAGTGGAACTCAGCCCCCTTAGGAAGCTGGGGACCTACCTGCAGGACCACGTGTCCCTAACCTCTCCTTCACGGCTTCCGTCTTCTCTGTGTTGCTTTATGGGTAGTTTCCTCAGATGCTGCCTAGTTCATTTTGCAGCTGTGTTTCATTTACTTTTAATCTTCCTCTGAGTTCTTTAATTTCAACAATTACATGTTTCACTTCCGGAAGTTCCTTTTGAGTCTTTTTCTTATAAGCCTGATCATTCTTGATAGTCTCTTGTTGCTTGCTTCTCTTTGTGATTTCATGTTTGTTATTTTCACATTTTATTCAAAGCTGTTTTATGTGTGATATCTAGCATTCCCAACAGCAGAAGTCCTTAGGGGTTCAAGTCAGTGGTTTCTGCTCACTTGCCCTCTTGGTGTCTGCCTTCCTTGTGTGCTTGGTGATATTTGCATGTAGCTTCATTACTATTAGCGTGGGTTTTGTGTGGATTCTGAGGATCTTAATTGGGACTATTTTCCTCTAGAGAAGACCTATGTCCAGGGGCTCCACTGCCCTAAACTACTTAGTCCGGAGTATTGTGGGAGCACAACAGAGGAACGTTACCTGTGACTGAGGGGTGTGTCTGCGTGTGTCAGCCTATGTGTCTGTGTCTCCGGTGCGGGGGAACCAGGGATGGCAACGATGATGTCTAAGCTGAGTCACTGTGTGAGCGGTTGCTATTCTAGCAGGTCTATCGCTATTGCAGAGATGTGTTTGCTTCTCGTTAGTAAACACTATAATCACAGGATTAAATTACCTTGTTTGAACTCCGCGCTCAACAGGCAACCTTGTCGTCATTTGGCCTCTCGGGTGATCGGGGTGCAGACAGAGAGTGTGCTTGGCAGGGAGTTTGTACTGTCATAGAATAGAAGGGCATCAGGGCCTCACGAGCTCTGCTGGCACAAATCAGAAGTGCCATATATCGCACTAGCTCTGGGATACCCAGGAGCTTGAGTATCTGACCTGCCAGTCTGGGAACCTCACCTAGTTTATTAACCAAGTTATCAAGTGGAGTTTCCTTCACCGAGGTTTCATGATTGCACCCCAAGACTTCACTGTATCTTTCTTTTTGCTTTCCCTAAGGCTGCATTCTAGAGCTCATTCTAGATCAAGTGGCAAATAGCTCATGGACTGAGTCTAGCCCACTTTAATTATGATTTTGTGATCTTTTCCTCATCATTACAAACTTTTAAAGAAATCATATTTGAAGATATACACATATATTTACACCTCTTATTTTTATTTTAACTCCATTATATATGTGTATTTGCAAATCCAAGATTTTATTAAAACCATTTGTAATTTAAATTAACACAGTACGGTGAAGGAAAACTTTTAATGAAGGAAAATAATGACATGTGAATAAACAGATGAGTGAAAAGTATTAACTGGGACATTTAAATGGTTACATGATTTTAATTATTCTTTCGATAATAAACAACTTCACAATGTCTATTCAAGGTCCTGAAACCTGAGCCTACGATGGAATTGGAAGTTGAGTTACAGTTGTGTTTCCTGCTTTTGGCAGTCTTAAGGACACAAATGGAAATGGTTTTAAGAACTTGTGAAAATCCACCACCAACCAAAAAAAAATTTAAAAGCTAAGGTAGTGAGCACTAGATAGAGAAACTGGGAAAACAACAACAACACAGAGACACATACATTGTATTTATTTGTAAGACAGCCCAAGGAGCACAGGAGTAACAGGGAGACAATAGGCCGAGGGCCCAGTCTGTGCCAACCCCTTCTTTGATCTTGGCTTTCAAGGGTTTCTGGCTGATCTTTTTCAATTTATCCTTCTTCTCTAGAGGAGCCCTGGTGGAACCCTGGTTATAGGATGTGGCTGCTAACCAAGGAGGTCGGCAGTTTGAATCCACTGGCTGTTCCTTAGAGCAGTTCTACTGTGTCCTCTATGGTCACTATAAGTTGGAATCGACTTGATGGCAGCAGGTTTGGGTTTTCTGGTCCTTCTTTAGCAGGTCTGAAAACCCTGGTGGTGCAGGCGTTAAGTGCTATGTGTGCTAACCAGAAGGTCGGCAGTTCAAATCTTCAGGCTGCCCCTGGGAACACTATGGGACAGTTCTACTCTGTCTATAGGGTTGCCATAAATCAGAATTGACTCGATGGCACTGCGTTTGGTTTTTGTTGAGTGGATCTGGACTTGCCTGCATTCGTCTGCTGTAGAGGCATGTGCATACTTCAGAATGGCTGTATTCAAAACCACGGGACACACCACACTGGAGTTGTTCAGCAACTGAATTAGCACAGAGATTGTTCCCTGCTTTGAAGAACCTGTTTCTGACCAGGTAAAGCCGAATTTTGTAGTTCCAGGGGAAGGATGGTTAGGCGGTTTCCTGAAGGTGGAGTTTCTTAAGATGAGTCAATTAGTTACTGTCCACTGATTCCCACTCATGCTGATGCCTGTGTGGCAGTGTTCTCCAGAGGGTTTTCACTGGCTGGTTTTTCAGAGGATGATTGTCGTTGTTCCAAAGTGCCACTAGGTGGACTCGAACCTCCAGTCTTTGAGTAGCACCTGATCGTGTTAACCAGTTTGTACCAACCACCCAGGGATTTCTTCAACTAAGTTCCCTAACTTTCTCTGGCAGAAGGAACAGGTCGTCATCCCTAAGGCTGGCTATCTGTAACTTTGTGAGCTTTTTTATGTCTGGAGCAAGACTTTAAAATTACTGTCACTTAGGTAGAGTCCACGCAGGGTAGAAAGACAGACATTTCCAGGGAGAGAATTTTCATTACTTTGCAAGTCAAGTCAAGGACTACAAGAAGGACAGCCCAAACCAGCAAAGTAAAGTGTCTACAATGTTCATGCCAAGGTTCAGGTGTTTGAGTTTTGAAAGCTGTTGACGTATGTGGGCAGCTCCTCAAACTGATTATTAAAAATGTTAAGCACTTTGAGTTCTTCAGTCACCCATGGTGACTGAGAGCACCCATTGACCAGTATAGGGTAAAGAGAGCAAACTGTCGACATCCAGGATATTGGTGACGACCAGATCACTTGTGTCCACTTCTGGCTGGTTCTTCTTCTGGCTCTCCTCCATCAGCTTTTTCAGACATTTGGACATGAGTCACAGAGGATAACACCTAACAGACCTGTTGTTGTTGTTGTTGTTGGGTGCTGTCGAGTTGGTTCCGACTCATAGTGACCGTAGGCACAACAGAATGAGCCACTGCCTGGTCCTGTGCCATGCCCACAATCTTTGGTGTGCTTGAGCCTATTGCTGTAGACACTGTGTCAATCCATCTTGTTAAGGGTCATCTTCTTTTTTGCTGATCCTCTAGCTTACCAAGCATGATGTCCCTCTCCAGGGATTTATCCCTCCTGACCATGTGTCCCAAGCATGGAAGACATGGTCTCGCCATCCTTGCTTCTAAGGAGCACTCTGGTTGAACTTCTTCCAAGACAGGCTGGGGGCGTGGAAAGTGCAGCCTACTGCAAGACATGTTCTGCTGGCAAGTGATACATTCATCTGGTCTCCATGTTATAATCTCAAACTGATTATTAATATAGTTATAGTTGACCATTCCCCCATGTCTCTGACACTTTTATTGAATATTTTAATAGCTGCGTGATGTATGAGGACCATGGCTAGCAGCTCAGAGCCCCCTCACTCTAGGAAGTAACCGCCTCCTGACTTGCCAAGTGATGACTTTCTTGCTTTATATAAGAATGGGAACCTACAATGGCTAGACTTGGCCAAAATATATATTAACATAAGAGTTGGAATTTTTATATTGTTCCTTTAGCATTTCTCATGTCTTGAGTTGTGTCCCACTAAAATGTGTGTCAGCTTGGTTAGGCTATGATTCCCAGTATTGTGGGGTTGTCTGACATTTTGTGATGGATGTAATTTTCCTGCATGTTGTAAATTCTCATCTCTGCCTATGATTAATGAGGCAAGATTGGATTATGTTAAAAGACAGTTACGGAGTGATAAAACACCTTTACCTAGGCCACATCCCTGATGCAGAATAAAGGGAGTTTCCCAGGGATGTGGAGATGAAAGAAAAGGAAAGCAAGCAGAGGAGCGTGAGCTCTCACACCACCAAGAAAGCAGGGCAGAGCCGAGCACATCTTTTGAATTTATGGTTCCCGGGTGGAGAATTTCCTAGTCCAGGGAAAGACTGATGACAAAGACCTTCTTCCAGAGCCAATAGAGAAAGTCTTCTCTGGGAGGTGATGCCCTGAATTTGGCCTTTTAGCCTACTTTACTGTGAAGAAATAAATTTCTCTTTTTAAAGCCATCTACTTACGATATTTCTGTTATAGCAACACTAGATGACTAAGAGAGCATTTCAATTCCAAATGAAGTCTTCACAATCAATTAGTACAATTTCAGTTACAAATGAAGAGGACTATAACTAAACGATACCAAACCTCAAAAAAGGAATTTGTTGAGTCAACAAACTAGAAATTTCAGGACTAATGTTGCAGAGAAGGGAACCCTTGTGGTGTAGTGGTTAAGTTCTACCCCTGCCAATTAGACCAGGAGCAGTTCGAATCCACCAGATGCTCCTTGGAAATTCTATGGGCAGTTCTACTTGGACTGTAGTGTCACTATGAGTCAGAATCAACTCGTTAGCAGCGGGTTTGGTTTGTAGAGGAAAAGTGAATATTGTTTCAAGGTAAAACAGAAACGGTTATTCAAGGTTTACAACAACTGCCACTGAGGTACTACATAGTCCATTGACAGTGGAGCCAGGTGGTCCAGGACGGTCTCATTACACAAGGATTCTTACGCGTTGAAGGAAGAGCCAAACCATTGGGAGGGCAGTTACAGGGAAAATCGTGAATACTGTAATAATCACAATCTGAGTAGTTACTGATTATTAATAGTGTAGTTGGTGATCAAAGAAAGTTTCACAGGATGCTTAGATCATGGGCACAAGAGGCTCACATGTGTTTTCTTTCCCTGTTGTTGTTAGGTGCTGTGGAGTGAGTTTCCATTCATAGTGATCCCATGCACAACAGAATGAAACACCGTCCAGTCCTGCGCATAACAACATTTGTTATGATGCTCGAGTACACTGTGGCAGCCACTGTGTTAATCCACCTTACTGAAGGCATTTCTCTCTTTCAGTGACCCTCTACTTTACCAAGCATGATGTCCTTCTCTAGGAACTTGTCTCTCCTGATAACATGTCCAAAGTATGTGAGATGGAGTCTCACCATCCTTGCTTCTTAGGAACATTCTAGGTGTAATTTTCCCAAGAAGATTCATTTGTTCTTTTGGTAGTCCCTGGTATAGTCAGTATTCTTCACTAACAAAATAATTCAAAGGCATCAAGTTTTCTTCTTCTGTCTTCCTTACCCATTGTCCAGCTTTTGCATGCATATGAGGGGACTGAAAGCACCGTGACTTGGGTTAGATGCACCTTGGTCTTCAAGGTGACACCTTTGCTTTTTAACACTTTAAAGAGGTCTTTAGCAGCAAATTTGCCTAATACAATGCATCGTTTAATTTTTTTACTCCTCCTTCAGTGGATGTTGATTGTAATCCAAGTAAAATGAAATCCTTGATGACTTCAATCTTTCCTCCATTTATTACAACATTCCTTATTGGTCCACTTGTAAATATTGTCATTTTTTATGTTGAGGTCTAATCTATACACTGAAGGTTGTTGTCTTAGATCTTCATCAGCGTTTCAAGTCCTCTTCACTTTGAGCAAGCAGGGTTGTGCCATCTGCATAACGCAGGTTGTTAATGAATCGTCTTTCTCTTCTGCCACCCTGTTTTTCTTCACATAGCTTCTCAGATTAGTTGCTCAGCATACCGATTGAATAAGTATGGTGAAAGGATACAACCCTGATGCACACCTTTCCTGACTTTAAACCATTCAGTATCCCCTTCTTCTGCTTGAAAGGCTGCCTCTTGATCCATGTACAAGCATTAAGTGTTCTGGAATTCCCATTCTGCACCTTTGCCAGTCCCAAATTGTATCTCTTTAGCCCTGATGCTTATTTAGAAAACAAACTGTTTGGTTTCAGTGGGGAAGGTGGAACAGATTGTTTCAAAGCCCAAAGATCCTAGCAGTGGGGAAGGAAGAGGGAGTGACTGTGTCCACTCAGGCCATCCAAGAGCTGCCTCCACTGAAACCACAGGCTTTTCGTAGGATTATTCCTATGAGTTTTCTATTTGTTTTGTTTCTATTGTGAATAGGATCATTTCCACTGTATTTCCTAAACGAGCATTTATAAACAGTGTTGTTTTACTTTTTGTTGTGAAAATATACACAATAATACCTTTTCCAATTCAAAACTGTTGTTTTTGTATATTTATTTTGTATCTATCCACATTTCTGAACTCTATAGAGTCAGAATTTTTCGTTTGAATGCTTAGGTTTTCTAGATAGATAACCATAGTCTCCTCTAATAGTCTGTTCAAATCAAGTGGTATTTAGAACATGATTCTGGAGTCAGAAGGCCTGAGTTTATCTGTTGGCTCCAACATTTGTTAGCAGTGTGATTCTAATTTTCTCACCTAGAAAATGTGAATAACAGTCATCTAGCTCACAGAGTCAACATATGTCTAGCACTGAGAAATGAGTCTGGCATATTATAAAAACCAAAACAAAACCCACTGTTGTGAAGTTGATTCTGACTCATAGCGACACTATAGAACAAAGTTGAACTACCTTATGGAGTTTCCAAGGTGCACCTGGCAGATTCAAACTGCTGACCTTTTTGGTTAGCAGATGTAGCACTTAACCACTATGCCTCTATGTAAATGTCACCTTCTATGATAATGTTGATATCTTCTATTATTAATTATTGGGAGACCATTCTTCACATGTGTCATGGACTGAATTGTGTCCCCGCCCACCCTGCCCACCAAAATGTATGCGTGGATTTGACTTGGTTTGGAGTTCCAATATGGTGCCCTTCCTCCCATGTGTTGTGAATCCTGCCTCTGTGATACTGATGATGGAGAATGGTTTGCAGTTGTGTTAGTGAAGCAGGATTCAAGCTTGTGGAATATAAGGGAGAGAAGTGAGCTGAGGAAGTTGGGAATCTCATACCACCAACAGAGAAGCACTGAGAGCAGAGCACATCCTTTGGACTCGAGGTTTCTGTGCCAAGATGCTCTCACTGGATGTGGATTCAGCCTACCAGACTGTGATAAATTCTCTTACTGAATGGACTTCCAATTTGTAAATGGATTTGCAGCTTACCGGACTGTTTCAATAAAGCTTCTCTACATGAAACCTTCCCCTCCGACTTGACGGCACTTGGCTACATGAAACCTTCCACTCGGTATTTTCTGTTAGAGCAGTACCCGGTGACTAAGACAATGTGCCATTAGGGTTTATGCATGTCTTACAAGGAAGATACTACCTTCCCTTAGTTCTGGGCTATCTTGTCAAGGGTATTTGTATAGAGAACTGCCTTGGAAAAGATACAATGTCTCCTTCCAGAGCAAAATGTAGGCCTGTTTACTATTATGAAAGATTCAGGGTTCCTAACCTTGGAGTTTCTCTCCTGTAGTGAAACCCACTGTGTGTGCAGGCATTCATTTGGGTCCATCCATGTCACTATCATGGGACTTGGGCTGAAGGAAAAGGATGCCAGTATGCTGCTCATAGGACTTGCTGGGCCCTGAGTAATAAGTCACTTGTCTCGGACCCAGGACAGTTGTGTCTTCTGATAGCATTCATGAAACTGTTAGCTTGTAGGTAGGGTAGTGTCTCAGCCCCCTTGCAGTCTTTAACATTTATCTTGCTTCCATGTCCTGCTTTATTCCATTGCCCAGAAGTACAACAACAACACTGAACCCTTGAAAAGATGGCAGTGAGCGTCTCTCCCTTACTCCTGATTTTGAAGGGACACTTTCACTGTGGTGAAAAGCTTGAAGATGGAGTCTATACTATATTTTTATAAAAACAGTACAAGCCTTCTACATTTGTTTGCTAATCATGCCCTCACCTCTTGGGGGAATTTTCCTTAGCATGCTATGCTAATTTTTTATTTGCATAAAAACGCAGTGCTTTAACAGGTCCTGGAAACCCTAGTGGTGTAACACATGCTTAAATACTATTCTCCTAATAGAAAGATTGGCAGTTCAAATCCTGCCAGGCACTCCTTGGAAACTCTATGGGGTAGTTCTACTCTGACCTGCAGTGTTGCTGAGTCAGTGTCGACTCGATGGCACTGGATTTGGTTTTGGTTTTGATTAACAGGTCCTAACCATGCAGCTACTTTCTGGAGAACAACAGGACTCTAGTGGTCAAATACCTGTCAGATGCAAGCTTTGGAAACTCAGCTTTAAAAACAGAACAATGGAAATTCACTGGTTCATATAATAAAAGTTTTAAGGACAGCTTGCCTCAAGGGGAGTGGAATCAAGGACTTGAACAGCACTAGGTCTCTTTTTTTGTGCCCTGTCTCTCATTTCTGCTGCTTTTTGAATTTTGACCCAATTTCTTCCCAGTTCGGCTGGGTTTCCGCATATAGCAGAAATATAAGCAGAGTTTTCCATGAGATGATGAATCTGACCTGCTGGTCACCTGGCCATGGGTGCAGGGGCTCTGCTTCTTGGTCTACAAGTTGGGTGTTGTATGTGTGCTTTGCTGCTTACCACTTGGCAAGTGCCCAGGCTGTTAGAAGTAAGGGTGGAGACAGACCATAGCCTCCATCTATTTATTTGATCATTCATGAACTCTTGTGTTGCCCTCCACATCCTGGGCCTGGCCCTGGGTGGTGATGGGGGTATCAGCCGAAGGAAGAGCAGCTAAAGAGGATGTACTCACAGAATCACCAAACACTGTAGGGTGGAGACGTTCTCACCTACAGTCCTGGGCAGGCAGGGCTGTGTGGGGATGTTCAGAGTGTTCACAGCAAACACAGATCTCTGCTGGCAGTGGTAATATATTGCAGGAACAACACAGGGGCCAGGGCAGGGGGCTGTCAGCTATCCCCAGGTGCTGGATGGAGGCCGTGCTCCTGTCCATTAGAGTGTGTAGTGGGGTGGTACTGCAGCTGGACCTTAGGTGTCCAGTATTACTGGCTCGGTAAGGGGGCCACAGGGGGCGGGTCACTGGTTCTCAGGCCCCTATCGTGGATGATGGGATGAAGAGGGTGGTGCCTCTGGCCCTCAGGCCTCCAGTGCGGGTGGTTGAGGTCCTTTCTTAAGCGGCAAGACTATGTCGAATACCACAGATCTGCCTGGGTACTTGTTTTTGTCTGATCCAGCTACCAGCAAGAAAAGAACATGATCTGTGTTAGTTCCAGCTCAGAAAATCCCAGAGAAATTTTCTGATCTGGTTTCTATCATATGTCTGGTTCTGGGTCAAGTACAGTGGCCAAGAGGATGGAAGATTCTGGCCTAGCCAGGGTAATGTGCCCATCCTGTGGTCATAGTGGATGACTCTGTTGGCAAGTATCCACCACGGGCCCAAACAGCCTCTCTTGCCTTGGTTGTCTCTCCTTGGCAGTTTGCTTGTTAGGAGAGGACATTAGCCAGCTTTCCCAGTGACAGCTTGTTGGCCCAGACATCACTGCAGGAGTGGGAGGCAGCCATGTGGGAAATTTGTGCAAGAGACCTGTGGTGGCTTGGTTTGCATTCTGCTCATTTATGGAGTAAAAGTCTCTCCTGAAAGGAGGCCTGTGACTCAGTGGTTAGGCACTCCGCTGCTCATGACTGTGCTGGGCAGTTTGAAATCACCAGTCGTTCCACGGAGAACCATGCGGCAGTCTGCTTCTGTAAAGATCATAGTCTTGGAAAACGCCACGGAGCAATTCTGCTGCATCCTGTTGGGTCACTAGGAATCAGAACTGACCTGAAGGCAAGAGATTTTTTTCTTCTTTTTTTGTATTCTATCCTGCAAGGTGTAGGGTGAACTAAGAGAAAGGAAAAAAAGGAAATTTGCTGGTCCTGTGGTTTTTAACCAGGTAACACTCTGCTACGTTTTCAAGTTCACTACCAAATCTAATGTATAGAGTTAAGAGAACCAGAACCTAGAGTTTCTATGATTCTGAGGTGACAACTGTCTAAGGAACCCATGTCATCTGACACGATCCTTCCGTCAAGGTAGGCAGTACCTGTCCTTTCCTTGCCACCCTAAAACAACCAGACATGTGCATAGTGTGGGCTTGGAAAAGATAAACAGACGAGCACAGCACCAAGAGTCTGGCTCCTGGAGCCAGAGAACCCAGGTGTAGGCCCCACCTCTGCCAGGTGTGGGTGGGTTAGGCCGCCTTTGCCAGTTGTTCAACCTCTTCTTCCATAAACCAGAGATGATGATAAGCTACTTACTCCACAGGTCTGTCATGAGTTTTAGAAGAGTTACTATATGTCAGATGCTTGGAACAGAGCCTGGGCCTAAATGTTCATTAGGTGCCAGCTATGATTTTTTATTATTATTTACAACTAAGCAGTATTACTTTAAAATCATGACTTTGGGGCTCAAACTAGGTTCGGATTTTTATCTTCTTCTCTTACAAGCTGTGTGACCTTGGGAAAGCATTTCATGTCTTTGGATCTTATTTTTCTTTGGGCCAGATTTTCCACATCTGTATAATAGAGATGATACCATCTACACCCAGAGGGATGTTGTGAGGGCTCAATGGAGCAATGTGTGCAAAGGTCTCGGGATGCAGTGGAAGCTCAGTTAGTGCCTGTCGGCTGTCCCGAACTGAAGCCATGGGTGTGGAACACCGCCTGAGAAAGAAGCTGTTGTCATTTTGCAGTGCTGGACGTGGAGTCAGAACTCGTGGGAGGAGCTGGATTAGCGCCTCTCTCTGCTGAACTGTAAACAGGGAGCCAAGGGATTTAATAATAACATTCAGAAATCTCAAGATAGTAAGAAAGGAAGGAAGAAATGTGAGAAGAATCAGGGCAGCTAGAGACTGATTCCTAGGGGAATCTTTAAAGTCATTAAACCCAGGGTTTTTCCAATTCTGCTGCCAGTCTCCTTTAGGGCATCCCACAAGGAGGAGGGTACCAAACCAAAAACCAAAACCACTACCATCAAGTCGGTTCCAACTCATAGTGACCCTAGAAGACAGACTAGAACTGCCCTCATAGAGTCTCCACAGAGCGCCAGGTGGATCCACCTGCTCACGTTTTGGTGAGCAGCCGTAGCTCTCAGCCAGCACGCCACTAGGGTTTCCAGGGCTGGGATAAAGAGGCCAAACGCGAGGGCTGCAGACCACCGTCGTCCCCTCGACCCTTCCAACCGAAGCAGTACCCCGGTGATTTCTCGCACGTGCTGGACTATTACGTCAACAGGAAGGTTGTTGATAGTTGCTGACAGCTCTGCTCCTGGCTCCCAGTGACCCCGTACACAAGGCGTGGTTAAGTGCTGCATCTGCTAACCAAAAGGTTGGCAGATTAGATCCACCAGGGGCTCCTTAGAAACTCTATGGAGCAGTTCTACTCTGTCCTATAGGGTTCTCCATGGAGCGACTGGGGATTTCAAACTGCCCAGCACAGTCATGAGCAGCGGAGTGCCTAATCACTGAGTCACAGGCCTCCTTTCAGGAGAGACTATTACTCCATAAATGAGCAGAATGCAAACCAAGCCACTACAGGTCTCTTGCGCAAAGTTCCCACATGGCTGCCTCCCACTCCTGCAGTGATGTCTGGGCCAACAAGCTGTCACTGGGGAGGCTGCTCAGTTTGGCACCATGCCCCTTCCTACCCCCTCCACACACATGCACACACGCACACACGCACACACGCACACACGCACACACACACACCTACGCACAAGGGCCTCACCTGCTGCTCAGTTCAGCACCATCCCCATGACCGATTGTGGGCAGGGCCTTTGTAGGGGTTTCACCGGCTGATTTTGGAAAGTAAATCCTCAGGCCTTTCTTCCTCGTCTCTCTAGGTAGGGTAGCTCTGCTGAAATACGTTCAGAGTCACGGCGACACACAAGCTTCCACTGACAGACGGGGGGCAGCTCCACACACCCCTAAATAACTCCTGATCTGGTTCACCGTCTGCTTTTATAGATTAGCACTGACTGTGAGATGAAAGAGCTTTGCTCTGATCACAGATGAGGTAGGAACATGAGTCCCTGAAGCCTGGGGCTCTTTTGGTACCTGAAACATTGTAGGGGGAGGTTGAGGTATTTTTTTTTTTTTTCTTTGAAAACTGTAGAGGGAAGACAACAGGGGGGAAGAAAGGTGAGAAGCATTCATTTCCACTTAAATTCACCTAAAAGGAATGTTTCAAGCAGAAGAAAATAAGAAATACCAACATCACAAGCCACGAGGGGAAAGAAAAAAAGCTTTTAAATACAAATATACAGCAAATAATTCCTTGAGTGGTGTCATGGATTGAATCATATCCCGCCCCCCCAAATATATGTAGTCATTTAACTAGGCCATGATTCCTGGTATTGTGTGATGTTCCTATATGTTGTTCCTCTATGATGTTAATGAGGGAGGATGGACAGCAATCGGGTTGGTGGCGCAGGACTCAGTCTGTAAGATTGTACTGTGCCCTGAGACAGTCTCTTGGGAAATAAAGGAAAATGAAGCCAGCAGAGAGTAGGGGACCTCATACCACCAAGAAGCAGAGCCAGGAGCTGAGGGCATGTTTTGGAAAGGACCAAGCTCCCTGTGCCTCAGGAGCTCCCAGTCCAGGAGAAGATTGACACAAGGACCTTCCTCCAGAGCCAGCAGAGAAAGCCTTCCCTGAAGCTGATTTCTGCATCTGGACCTATAGCCTACTGGATGGTGAGAAAATAAAATTTTTCTTTTTAAAGCCATCCACTTACGATATTTCAGTGGCAGTGGGTGGGTATGATATTTCTGTTAAAGCAGCACTAGATAACTAAGACAGGTGGTGACAGTGGTTGATGTGTTCGGCTGCTAACCGGAAGGCACCTCCAAACTAAGGCCTGGCAATCTCCTTTCCAAAAAAAAATCAGCCGCTGGCAGCACCATAGAGCACAGTTCTACTCTGACCACATGGGGTCGCCCGTGAGTCAAAATCAACCCGGCGGTAAAAGTATTACCATCACTTACAGCCTGCTAGACTTTAGCGAACACTTAGAATAAGGAAATCTGCTCAGATTTCCCGAGGTCCTCCAGAAGGCATAAAGGATAACACCGGAGCTGATACAAAGAATCTAGGAAAAGGGGGTTCTGAGACAGAAAAATGGAGCTGGCGTGAAGACAGAAGGAACGCTGATAAAGGCAGCCCGGAGGGCAGCTGAGGTGACGAGGAGGCTCTGACCGCAGCTTGAGCTGACTGTCTGGGACCCAGAGATCTTCAGCATCCTCCTGGGAGCTTTGAGGTAACGGAAGAGGACGTCAGACTTCCCTGTCTTAGCTTCCTAGTGCTGCAGTAACAGCAATACCATAAGCGAGTGGCCTTGAAAAACAGACACTTATTTTCTCATAACTTTTGTTTGTTAGATGCTGCTGAGTCAGTTACGACCCACAGTGACCCTGTGTACAACAGAACAAAACACTGCTTGGTCCCGAACCAGCCTCATGATAGTTGTGATGCTTAAGCCCACGATTGCAGCCCCTATGCAAATCCATCTCATTGAGGATCTTCCTCCCTTTCACAGACCCCTCTGCTTTACCAAGCATAATGTCTTCCTGGGACTGATCCTTTCCTGGGACTGATCCCTTCTGATGGCGTGTCTGAAGCACATGAGAGGAAATCTCATCATCTTTGTTCCCAACAATTTAAAACAAAACACAGCCACTGTTGAGTCAATTCAGACTCGTAGTGACCCTATAGGACAGAGTAGAACTGCTCCATAGAGTTTCTAAGGAGCCCCTGGTGGATCTGAACTGCCAACCTTTTGGTTAGCAGATGCAGCACTTAACCACGACATCACCAGGGTTTCCTCCAACGCTTTAGGGGGCCAGAAATCTCATCACTCTTGCTTCTTATAGTTTAAGAAAACTGGTTTCTATTGAGTCAATTTCAACTCATACTTACCCTAGAGGACTGAGTAGAGGTGCCACATGGGGTTTCCAAAGAGCACCCTGTGGTTTCAAACCGCTGACCTTTTGGTTAGCAGCCGTAGTTCTTAACCACAGTACCATCAGGGCTCCTTTCATAGTTTAGGAGGCTAGAAATCCAAATCAGGGCACTGGCTCTAGGGTAAGACTCCCTCTGTCCTCACTGGGAGAGATTCTTGCCTTTCTGGCTTTCTTCAATTCCTTGGCACTTCTCATATGTGTGTCTGCCTTCCACCTGTGTGCCTGTCTCTGTGTCTAAGTGACTCCGTATAATTCAGTGGTGATTAGGTTTAGAACCCATCTTATGCTGATATAGCCTCATTAATGTAACAAAGAAAGCACAAGTCCCAAATGGGATCACATCTATAGGTATGGGGCTAAGACTACGACATGTATTTGGAGGATAAAATTTAATATATAATAGCACTCAGTCTACCTCCATCACCACTGCTAAGCCAAAACAGCTCCAGGCGTGTCTTTTGTCAGACTGCCTAGGACTTCATTTGAACAAGTGTTTGGCAGTTCATGCACACTGGGAACGAAGGCTCTTGTGTGGACGCAAACTGCTGCTTAATAAAGTGAAAGGTGCACCTGTACAGCAACCTAAGTCAAGACCAAATCATAAAAGCTGGCAACATAGTGCAAGAAAAACTAACAGGCGTTAGGAGTCCTGGTGGGGATTCAATAAACGGAGCAGAACATGCAGATCCCACCAGTGTCCCGGGCTCCAGGAGAATGGCCAGTGCTAAAGGAAATCACTAGAAAGATGATTTCTGACCTGAAGGGCAAACCTCTATTCAAACACTGATAGGGGACAACACAGAAGTGCACCTGGGAGCAGTGTGCAAAGAAAGGACAGTTGCAGGTCAAGGTTTTGCATGTCAGAACTAAAGACAGGTTCTTTTAGGGATTTAAGAAGAAAGTGGAGGCAACACTGAGAGATGCAAGAGGAAAGCAAATTTGGAGTTCACTCAAACTGTAAAGACCCGCTGCTACGGAGCTGGTTTTGACTTACAGCAACCTTGAAGGACAGAGTAGAACTGCTCCAGAGGATTTCCAAGGAGCAGCTGGTGGATTGGAACTGCTGACCTTTTGGTTAGCAGCTGTAGCTCGTAGCCACTAGGCTGCCCAGGATTTCCTTATGTTGTAGAGAATGGAAAAGAGAAGGCTTTCAGGAAAACCTACCAGATGCTAAGAAAAATGGTGTCATGGTTGGAATTGTGTCCCCCCAAAAATGTGTGCAGCCACGTGGCTGGGATATGGTTCCCAGAATCTTGGGACTGTCCTCCATTGTGTGGTTTTGCTAACCTGTAAAGGATTAGGGTGGGGCTGTAAATTCCTGCTGTAGGAGGAGTTTCCCTGGAGTATGGCTTGCCCCACCCTTAATGCTTTTAGCTTGAAAGGAATAAAAGGAAAAAGAGACAAAGGACAATTTGAGAACCTCGCTACCATCAAGCAAGCAGCACCGGGAGCAGAGCGCCTCCTTCAGACCAGAGGTTCTTGCGTTAGGACGCTCACTGGATAAAGACTGATGCAATACCAGACTTTCCTCCAGAGCCGACAAGGGGAAAGCCTTCCCCTGGAGCGGACACCCTGAATATGGACTTGCAACCTACCGGACTGTGTAAGAATAAACCTTCCTTTGTTGAAGCCATCCACTCTGTGGTATTTCTGTTAGAGCAGCCCTAGCTGACTAAAACAAACTTGTCGATGTTTACACAGGACTAAGTCACTGCAGGGTCCGTATGAGTTGGCATCAACTGGATGGCAATAGGTTTGATTTTTTGGGGGGGAGGGTAGGTGACACTGGTCTTTCTTTAAGAAGCTGAAAGATTTGTAAGAGGTACTGAGATAATTTGTCAACCTCAAATCACATGGCTGCAGGGACTTCCGTGAGGAGCGATGGAGCTCCTCCAGCCCATGCACCCCTTTGTTGAAACACCCCAGTTAGAGCTCTGTCAGTTCCTGGAGCCTCGTTTTTTCGTCAAAGCCTTCAGAGAGCAGCTTGGACTTCTCCCTTCAATACCATCAGTTCTGATCACATGCCACCTCCTGAAATGGTTGAATGTCAGCCAGCTTTTTGGTACAGTGATTCCCTTTTAGGATTCACTATTTTGCCCACAGAATCCCTCAGTATTGCAACTTGAGGCTGAAATTTTTCTTCAGTTTTTTTTCAGCTTGAGAAATGCTAAGTATGTTTTTCCTTTTTGGTTCTCTAACTCCATGTCTTTGCGCATTTAGTTATAATATCTATCTTCTTGAGCCACCCTTTGAAATCTTCTCTTTAGCTCTCACTTCATCATTTCTTCCAGTTGCTTCAGCTGCTATACACTAAAGAGTAAGTTTCAGAGTCTCTTCTGACATCCATTTTGGTCCTTTTTTGTTTCTTGTCTTTGTAATGACCTATGCTTTCTTCATGTACGATGTCCTTGATGTCAGACCGATGTCCGGTCTTTGGTCACTAGTGTTCAATGTGTCAAATCCATTTTTGAGCTGATCTCTAAATTCAGGTGGGACATACTCGAGGTTTTACTTTGGCTCTCATAGACTTATTCTAATTTTCTTCAGCTTCAACTTGAACTTGCAAATGAGCAGCCGATGCCATTTCTGCAGTTGGCTCCCAGCCTCATTCTGACTCATGACATTGAGCTTCCCCATTTTCTCTTTGCATAGATGTAATTAATTTGATTCCTGTGTTTTCTACGAGGCAAGGTCATGGGTATAGTAACCATTTATGTTATTGAGAAAATGTATTTGCCTTGAAGAAGTTGTTAGTCTTGCAAAACTCTATCATGTAATCTCTGGTGTCTTTTCTGTTGTCATGGTTGTATTTTCCAACTCCTGATACTTTCTCTTTGGTTTCCACTTTCACTTTCTAATCACCCATAATAATCAGTGCAGTCAGTTGCATGTTTGATCAATTTCAGGCTGCAGAAATGGTAAAAATCTTCCATTTTTTCATCTTTAGTATTAGTGATTGGTTTATGAATTTGAATAACACTCATATTAACTGGTCTTCCTTGCAGGTATATGGATGTTATCTTTTCACTGACAGCACTGTACTTAAGGCTAGATCTTCAGATTTTCCTTCTTAAGGACGGGTACAACAACATTCCTCTTCAATCTGTCATTACTGGAGTAGTAGACCAAATGATTATCTGATTCAAAATGACTAATACCAGTTCATTTCAGCTCACTAATGCCTAAGTCATAGCAGCCTTTATATGCTCCATTTCATTTTTGACAACGTCCATTTTTCCTAGATTCAGACATTGTACAAGCCATGTTTCGGTTAGCAGTGGGTGTTTGCAGCTGTTTCTTTCTGTTTGGAGGAGTGCCATGTTAGCAAATGGAGGTCCAGAAAGTTTGACTCTACCTGTGTCATCCAGGTCCACTCTATTTTGAGGAAGCAGCCTTTTTCAGGGTAGTCTTTCGAGTGCCTTGAACCTGAGACTCTCGTTTTTCTGGCACAGTGTTCTGCTGTATTCATAGGGTTTTCACTGGCCAGTTTTTTCGGAAGTAGCCCACCAGGCTCTTCTTCCTAGTCAGTATGAGTCTGAAAGCTCTGTTAAAACCTCCCTAGCATGGGTGACTCTCCTGGGATCTGAAATACCAGTGGCACAGCTCCAGCATCAGAGCAACATGCAAACATACAAGTAGGTGAACAGATAGTTTGCATGTATGACTATTCAGATATTTAATTATCTGATGAGAAAATGTACAGTTTCCCCAGCAACATAGAAAAAAAATTGAATTATCTTCTAGGCATCATTACTCATAATTTCAACTAATGAAAATAAAGTGATAAAGCTGAATGCTAGCAAGCAGTAAGGAGATACATTCATATTTCTAATGGTACTCTAAATGGATTTTACCTTTTGGTACACAATCAGGAAATACTGTAATGAGAACTGTAACATTGCTCATTGTTCTGGCAACTTGGTGACCCAATCAAATCTCAAACATTCTCTAAAGGAAGGAAAAAAAAAATCTTTACAGTAATGTTTATTTTACCTGTTACTATTGGGTTGATTCCAACTCATAGTGACCTTATAGGACAGACTAGAACTGAGCTGTAGGGCTTCTAAGATGCCCCTGGTGGATTTGAACTGCCAGTCATTTGGTCAACAGTCAAGCTCTTAACCACTGGGCCACCAAGGCCCCACATTGGTACTATTTGTAGTTTTTTAAGAATTAGAGAAATGATCCAAATCCTCAGTGTTAAGGAACCAACCAAGTAAACCATGGGATGCTGACTTCACAGTAGCTATCAAAACAACAGGCAGATTTTACATTGACTGTAAAGGAATAAGATGGTCCAGAATTACCTTCCCACCATAAACAGCTAGGAAAAATGGACAAAATACAGGAAACAACTACATTCAAACATTGACTAACAGGCAGAAACTGACCATGATCCTTGAGAACAGACAAAGGAGATGAAGCTACCATTGCTAACTCCTTACTGGGGTTCACAGATGAGAGCCCCAGACTCAGTCCACCAAACTCTCTGAGTTGAGGTGATAGACTAAAATCCTGAGAGGCCGGGGTGGGTAGAACTGGCAGAGCAGGGTAGGCAAGTGAAGAAAGCTACACCAAGGAAGAGCCTCAGAAACTTGATGGAGGTCCTTCTGAGTCCAGCTGACTACCAGTGAGTGTATCCATACAGTCAGTTCTCACAAGGCCAGACAAGAACATCTCCAAAGAAAAGGCAATTGACAGGGAGATAGGTGAAAAATCATTTCCAGGGGTTACATAGCACCAGAAGTTACTTGAGTTGTCTCTAGCCAGAGTCAAAAACTTTACTGAATATTGAAGATATTAAGGAGAAGCCTCAAAAAGACCACACTTTATAAGCAGAGCTAAATTAGTACTAGAATATTGAGTATACCATAAAATGCCAAAAGAACGAACAATTCTGTCTTTGAAGGAGTACAGCCAGAACACTCCTGAGAAGCAAGGACAGGGAGACTTCATCTCACTTCGGACAGGTTATCAGAAGGACAAATCCCTGGAGAGGGACAAGTCCCTGGAGAGGGACATCATGATGCTTGATAAAGTAGCGTGTCCAAAAGACCTCAACAAGATGGACTGACACAGTGACTGAAACAACGGGCTCAAACATTCCTACTTCTATGAGGTTGGCAGAGCACTGGGTGATGTTTTATTCTGTTATATAGGGATCACCCCGAGTTGAAACCCACTCCAAATCCAAACCCACTGCTGTTGAGTTGATTCTGACTCATAGTAACCCTATATAGGAGAGTAGAACTGCCCACCCATCATGGTTCCTAGATTGTAATCTTTACGGAAGTAGACTGCCACATCTTTTTCCCACAGAGCAGCTGGTGAGTCAAACCACAAACCTTTCGATTAGCAGACAAGTGCATATCCACTGAGCCACCGGGAATCCCTTAGAGCCCACTCAGTGATGCCTAACAACAGACTCATCCTAAATAAGTTGAGAAGTCCTTGTCAAAATGATCAATTAAATCTGTAAGTAACGGGACTGGCTGCCATAAAATGTCCAAACCAAACCAGTTGCCATGAGGTTGATTCTGTCGCATGTTGACGCCATGTATTGCAGAGCAGAACTGTGCCAGGTACAGTTTTTAGGGGTCCAGAACATTCTCCCAAGGCACCTCTGGGTAAGTGTGAACCACTAACCTTTTGGTTAGTAGCCCAGCACTTAACTGTTTGTACCACCCAGGAACATCACAAAATGTCCAGCACTCTCTAGAGGAGTATAAGAAAATCTAGCATTCAGCAGCATAAAATTTAAAATGTCCACTTTCAAATTAAAAATGTTTAGACAGAGAAAAAAGAAACCAGAAAGTGAGAGCAATAACTAGGAGAAAAGCCAGTCAATAGAAACATACCCCCAAATGACAGAGACGATGGGTTAGCAGACAAAAACATTCAAGTGTCTATCGTAAACGTATTACTTCCCAAGAATTTAAACACAATCTTGGTCAACAAACACTTTAAGACAAAGATCAGAATGTAAGGATTAATGGAAACAAAACAAACAGAATGGAAAAAATAAGTGTTCACTCATTGCAAAAAAGGAACAACATCATTGAACAATTTATGTAGAAATTGTTGAAAGGAAACTTAAACTACAGTGTAAACTTTCACTGAAAACACGGTAACATGTTATTTAGAAAAAGAGAAGCATGATCATAAACAGGAAATAAATGGAGACTTCTTAAAAGTCCCAAATGGAACTTTCAGAAATAAAAAATATAATGTCTGAGATGAAATTTCCACTGCAATGAGATTACCAGACAAAAAGATATTGCAGAATTAAGAATCAGTAAACTTGAAAACACAGCAATAGGATAAAAACCATCAAAAATGGAGCATTCAGAGAAAAAAGGCTGAAAATAATTCAGCTGAGCATGAGGGAAAAATATGGGACAACATCAAGTGGCTTAACATAAAAGTAAAGTCCCAGAGACGGAGCAAGGGCCAAAAAGACATTATGTAAAGAACTAATGGCCTAGCAACCACCACATTTGATCAATAGTTTCTAGACAAACAAAAGATGAAAGTGTTTGCTGCCACCTGACCAACAGCATAAGGTATTTTATAGCAGGTTTTTAGGCAGAAGGAAAGTAAGACTACATATTTGGAGATAGGCAAAAGAACAAGTGCTAGAAGTTATAAATGTTTGGGTAAATATTAATCTTAATTCACTTTTTATTTCTTTAAAACATAATTGATGGTGAAAGCAAAAAATAATAGCCATGCGTTGTACAGTTTGAAACACACAGAACAACGTGCATGATAACAAAAGGGAAGAGGGATAAGCAGAAGTGATGTGTTGTGGGGTTCTTCTAGTAAATAATAATGTGTTTGGAAGACAGACTGTAATAAATTTAAAGGTGTACATTGTAAATCCTAAAGCAACCTAGAACAAAAACAAAGGAATAGCTAATAAGTCAAGAGTAGAATAGAAAACATATAAAAACATTCAATCCAGGAAAAAGGAAGAAAGAAAAATAGCCAAAGCCAAGCCAAGTGCCGTCGAATCAAAAATGACAATATGATCGATTGAAGCCCAGCTGTATCAATAATTAAGGAGCACTGGTGATACACTGGTCTAGGAGCTTTTTCACACAGGAACCCTGGGTTCAGGGGACATGCTCTGCTCCCACAACTGCTTTCCAGGTCCCCCTTGTCTCTCTGCTTGCTTCTCTCTTTCACATCTCAAAAGAAATAGGGTCAAGACCCAATTCTATCTTGCAGATTGAGTCCTTCCTCCTTAACAAAACTGCTGCCTTCTCCCTCTTGTTAATCTTATAGAGGCAGGATCTACAACACGTAGGAAAATCACAAGAGATGACAAAGTGGCGGATAACCACACAACACTGGGAATCATGGCCCAGACAAACTGATCTACGTGTTCTGGAGAGACACAATATCTACTTGGTACACTCCATGTTCCGAGTATTAATGTATGTTTGCAGCTGTTTCTTCTCATTTTGAGTCGTGCCATGTCAGCAAACACAGGTCTGGGGAGCTTGACCCCATTCACATCTTTAAGGTAAACTTCCCTTTGAGGAGGCAGTTCTTACCCGGTCATATTTTGAGTGTCTTCTGGCCTGAGTGAGGAACTCACTTTCCAGCGCTGTGTCTGATAATGTTTCACAGTAGGTAACTAAAGCAGCACTAGGGAACCACAGCCACTGAAGGTAACTGAACAACATCCTATATACAAAAATTGACTCTATCTAGGTATAGGCTCATGCCCAACACTTCTTTAGGAAGAACTGGGACACTTTAGGTGGGCAGTAATTTCTTTACGAGAACCTCAAAGCCTGACAATAAATAAAAACTGATTAATTTGGATTTCATTAAAATTAAAAACATTTTATCTGTAAAAAAAAGTTAAGAAAATTAAATGGGAGAAAATATTTGTAAAGCAGTTTTCTGATAAAGAACCTTTATCCAAAATTTATAAAGAGTTCTTATAGTTCAATTATGTGACAATCCAATTTGTAAAATGGGTGAAAGACTTGAACAACCACTTCTGCAAAGAAGTCATGCAAATACGTATATAAAATAATATAAAGTGCTAAACACAGATAAATGTATCAGGCGGGTATATACCACAGAAAGAATCAGAAAAGCATTTCTGAGTTCAACAGTAACTGGAATTTCTTTTTATACTGCTCTTCATTTTTTATAGCAGTTTTAGGTTTACAGGAAAACTGTGTAGAAAGTGCACAGTTCTCATGTATTTCCTCTTCTGCCTGGACCCAGTGTCTCCTGTTATTAACACATTGCATTATGAAATTATTTAAAATAAAGTTTTCTTGCACGTAAACATTTCCGGAAAGCGAATAAGTTGGATCAACTTGACGGCAGTGTTTTTAAAGTTTATTTAAGTAAATTGAACACAGTCTTTTTTTTTTGCTTTACTTTTTTTTTATTTGATATGACTGAGTGAAAATATACATTCTCGTATAAATTTACATGCCCACCTATATGCAGCTTCCACTGCTCTCCCTGTCCGGTGACCTCACACTATTCCTCTCTGCTCCATACATGTCTCATCCTCCCAACAGTCTCCTTTCCCCTCCTCTCCACCCACTCTCCTTCCTCCAACCAGAGGTCAGCAGGCTGATATCCTATAGATGTATAGAACCATAAAGTGCATAGAATATATTGTCACTCTGCATTGCCAAGTCCAATCCATTCATATCCAAAGAGTGGATCTTCATTATGATTTATGGGTGAGGGCAGCATCAGGGCCAGGGGCCATGCTCCCAGGGGAACCCCAAAACCGCTGGACCATCAATTGAGGTCTTTTAGTGGCGATCTCAGGATGCACCCCTTTTTATTCTGTGTTGCCAGTGAGACTCAACTTAGTAAGCTCCATCGTGGCTATCACTGGTGGTGGCCAGGTACCATCCGGTTCTTCCAGTCCCAAGTTGATGTAGGCACCCACTCTTGTGGGTCTCTCTGTCTTCTCGGTTGTCTTTACCGCATGTCATTTTGGTCCTTCGGTTAGCATCCGTTCCTGCTGAGTTGGGACCATTTGCTGTGCCCTTGGATGGCAGGTTGGCAGCTTTTAAGACCCCAGACACCACTCACCAATGTGGGGTGCAGAGAGCTCTCTTAGCAAAATGCTAGTTGTGCCAATTGGCCTCGATTTCGCCTAAGAGCATGGTCCTGTGCCCCCTGCCCCAGCTACTCTATCCTTGTAATATTGAGTTGAGATGGAAGGAGTACTCAAGTTATGCTGAAGTCCACTTAATGTTGTTCTTGTTTCTCATGTGTGCTATCACTGATTTCTCCCAACCAGATTTCTAGCAACTACCTAAATCCTCCCCGCCTCTCCCTCCCTCCCTCCCCTCCCTTGCAGCTGTCAAAGAGTCTTTTCTTCTATTCACAAGTCTGTCTTTGAGATCTTATCGTAGAGGTCTCGTACAATATTTGTCCTTTTGTCGTTGACTACTTTCACTCAACATAATGTCTTCCAGTTGAAACCAGTTTATGAGGTGTTTCCTGGAATCATCATTATTCTTTATCATTGTGTAGTGCTCCATTGAGTTTATGTACCATAGTTTACCTATCCATTCTTCTGTCATTGGGCATCTGGGTTGATTCCATCTTTTGGCTATCGTGGACTGTGCTGCGATAAGCATTCTTGTGCATGTGTCCGTTGGTGTGAAAGGCCTTGATTCTGTAGTGGATTCCAAGTAGTGGAATTACTGCTCCATTTTTTTAAGGAAGCGCCAGACTGCTTTCCAAAAAGGTTGGACCATTCTGCAACCCCACCAACAATGTAGGAGGGTTTCAATTTCTCCATAGCCTCTCCAGCATTTGTTGTTTTGTGTTTTTTGGATCATGGCCAATCTTGTTGGGGTGAGATGGTATCTCATTGTCATCTTGATTTAATAATTAAAGATCGTGAACATGTCCGCATGTGTTTTTTGGCTGCCTGGCTCTCATCTTTAGTGAAATGTCTGTCCATCTCCTTTGCCCATCGCTTGATTGGATAATTTATCTTCTTCTTATTGATAATTTGTAGTATCTTATAGAATATGGAGATCAGGCGTCGGTCTGACATAGAGTTGCCAAATATTTTTTCCCGTTCTGTAGGTGTTCTTTTAATTCTATTAATAAAGTCTTTGGAAGAACAAAAGTGTTTGATTCTTAATAGTTCCCATTTATCTATTTTCTCTTCTGTTGATTGTGGTTTGTTTGACAGATTTTGGAGTCTGTCCACATTGTGTATTAAAACTTCCCTTGTTGTTCCTACCTTTTCTTGGATGAGCTTTATCATTTTAGGTTTGATATTTAGGTCTTTTATCCAGTTGGAGTTGGTTTTTGTATAAGGTGTGAGATAAGGATCTTGATTCAGTTTCTTGCAGATGGATATCCAATTTTGCCAGCACCATTTGTTGAAGATACTGTTTTTACCCCACTTTAATGTCTTAGGGCCTTTGTCGAATATCAACTGTTCACAGGCAGATGGTGTCATCTCTCGGATCTCAATTCTGTTCCGTTGATCGATCTTGAAGACAGTCATTTTGAGGGTAATATTCCAAATTTCCGATGTTCACTTCATGGTAGCACTTCAGTGTGTAAGCTCCAAGGATACAGGTGTGGGCATATCACATGAATATAATTTTAGCATTTGCAGGCTTTCAAAGAAGTTAGTACATGGACTCTTAGCTGGCTGATAATTTATAGCTGCTGGTTGATTTCAGTAAGGAGAATAAATTCTGTTCTCTCTGGAGGGAGCAGAGGAATTGGGAGCAAGTCTTGCTTCTGAAGAGATGACAGGCACCACCTTCTCCAAAGCCCTCCAAAGTCGTTTAACGCAGAACCAACAGTTGGCTTACCCTGCCGGCTGCAGAGACGCCAGTCTACGGTGAGGAAGACGAACACAGCCGAGGACCATCCCTCCTCCACTGCTCTCTTCCCATTGTCTCAGCCACAAGCCCAGTGACATCCTATTTGCCTTCCTTCTTCTAACATCTCGTTTGCTTTCAGTCTTTTGCCATCTTGCCAGGATTCTCTGCGTCTGCCAGTGAGGATGAAGTTGATGGATGGTTCCAGCATGAGGGTGCCTGTTTAGGGCTGTGTACTTTCAGAACACACAGAGGCTTGGTTGGAAGCGTGGTCTTTAACATTTCCAGTGCCACTGGGGACTGCAGCTCAAGTGTTGGGACTGGCATTCTCTTACAGGCCCATGTAGTACCCAGGTCCACACAGCAGGTGCGTTATTTTATTCCGTGTTCCCTCTGTCCCTCACACCACTGTTCTGTCTGAAAATATACCTTGCCATCAGAAAAGGCCTGGATCTCCACTGCTCATCCTTTGAGACAGGAGCCCTGTTGACACAGAGATGAAACACTCAACTGCTAACTGAAAGGTCTACAGTTCTAAACTACCAGCCACTCCAGGGGAGAAAAATCTAGTGACCCGCTCCTGTAAAGATGACCACTGTGAGAGTGACCATATCGTGTGTACACTTTACGGTTCCATTGCATCTATAGGATGTAGTCCTACTGGCCTTTTCCTAGAAGGGAGTGGAGAAGATGGAGATTGTTAAAGAGGACATGACATGTATAGAATAGAAAGGAGGAGTGTGTTGTCACCAGGCAAGGAGAGCAGAAAGAGTTACAAAGAGGTGGGCATGCAAATTTTAACTGGATTGTACACTTTCACTCAATCACAAATTAAAAAAAAAAAGATCACCACTGTGAGTCAGAAAAGACTCGACACAACAAGAAGAAGCCTTTCGGAACTACTGTGACGTGAAAACTCGTGGGTGAACCTCAACAGGCTCATGTAACAGCTTTGTGGCGACTTACCCTCCTTGATTCTCCTGTTAACTTGGGAGAGTACATGGTCACATCCTAGTCTGAAATCCTTGGGACACATGTGTTTTAGAATTTGGAATTTCTCTAATTTTAGAAAAGTAATACTGTGCAGATAGCATATTAGTGTGGCTGTTAAGGGTCATCGAGTCAGTTCTGACGCACAGTGACCCTGTGCATGTCCCACAGAATGCGACACTGCCTGATCATGCTCACAGTCATTGCTGTGTGTGAGCCCGTGGTTGCAGCCACTGCGTCGCTCCATCTCAGTGAGGGTCTTCCTCTTTTTTGCTGACCCTCCACTTAACTAAGCATGATGTCCTTCTCCCGCAAATGATCCCTCCCAACAGCACGTCCAAAGCATCTGACACCAAGTCTCACCATCCTGGCTTCTAAGACAGACTTCTTCCAAGACAGACTTGTTGGTTCTTCTGGCAGTCCATGGTATACAGAATATTCTTCACCAACACCGTGAATAAAAAGTATCAATTCTTCAGTCTTCCATACTCAATCAGATAATCAAGTGTGGAGCTATACCTGAGAATAAAACACGTTTATATTTCTTCAGGAAAATGCATGCCTAGCCATAGTGAATGGGATAAGTAAAGACTATATCATTAGCCTCATGTCAGTTCAGGTCAGGTTTTGCTACCTAATGAGCTCACTGCAAACTTACATAAAAAAACTTCTAGTTTCAGGGTTTTAATGGATTTTGTAATTGCAGATAAAGGAGTACGAACTTGTATCACAGCCAGGGCCACTGTGAGCTCACAGGGCTTCTGTGCAAATTAGAAGGACCTATCTTGCGGGTAGTCCCACTCCTTGTGTCCCTTACTTGGCCAGGAAGAAAGATGATATCCCTTCTTTCAGTGCAAATGTCAAACATCGTCCCCATGCTCTGCCAGGTGCCTTTGCTCAGTGCCCAATCCACACAGCCAGACAAAGTAGCCCTGCTCACACCCACGTCTTGGGATTATGAGAGGAACAAGCTGTAATGTAAGATGACCTTCAAAGCTGCGTCTTCACCTCAGGCTGTTGTGTGCTCTAGACCAGCAATTCTGAAATATGAATATGCAAACAGATCACATGGAGACCCTCATAAAATGTGGATTCTGGCTCAGGTGGGCTCCGGGAGAGCCTGAGAGTCTGCATTTCTCGCAAGCAACGGGTTGCTGCTGCATGCCTCACACTTTGAGGAGTGAGGCCTTAGACCACTTCCACGTGGACACTTTTGCTCCGGATGTCCCTCCTGCCCTAACCCTAATCCAGTATCTCCCATGCTGATGTCACTGCCTTCCCACAGCCCTGTTTCCACCTCCAGATTCCCTGGCCTCTGTGAATGGTGCCATCATCCAGCCACCATTTCCCAAGCCAGGAGTGTGGCATTCCTCCTTCCCTCCTCGGTTTCCTCTTCCTCACCCCACACAACCATTCCATTACTAAATGCCACAAATTCTACCCCCTGAATATTTCTGCCATCCCAGGCTCCTCAGCCTTAGCTTGGTTGACATTTGGGGCTGGTCAGTTCGTTGTTGTGGGGACCTGTCCAGTGCAGGGCAACAGCATCTCCGGTTCAGAAGGGCTGCTCCAGTCCCTGACCAACTCTGCATCTCCACAGTTATTGTGTTGGATTACTCCCTCCTGAGGGAGAGTTTGGGGTTTTGTCTTCATGTATATGAGGTCTGACAGTGAAGTTTGCAAACTCATCCTAGAAAAAGTGCTGTGTACCTCACTGCTGAATATCACCACAGTCACCTTCGAAGTACTCCACTTGGGAAGCTGTGCACCGACACCAGTGCCTAGTCCACCCTTCAAAGCAGTTTGGGATCTTCTTTCCTGGAATGGCCATCAGAGCTGTCCTCATATTATCCTTGAAGTTCTGGATGTCATCAAAATATCTTCCTTTCAATATTTCCTTTATCTTCATGTAAAGAAGAAAGTCACTGGGGGCAGATCAGGTGAGCAAGGGAGAGTGCTCCAATACGGTTGTTTGTTTACTAGCTAAAAACTCCTTCACAGACAACTACACAATTAAGTTCGTAAACTTGCCACTGTGCCACTATGCACAATGACCATTCCAGAAAGAGTTCTAAAATTGCTTTAAAGGGTGGACTAGGCGCTGGCATTGGTGCATAGCTTCCCAAGGAGAGTACTTCAAAGGTGACTGTAGTGATATTCAGCCATGCAGTATGTGGCACTTAGAACAATTAAGTTCGCTGACTTAATTGTCAGAGCTTATGTGTTGACCATCCCTGCAATTAGTTAATAGTCTGTCTTCTCTGATTATGAGTCCTAAGAATCCCCATATTCTTGGCGTCCTGCACAGGCCTGACATAGGAGTACTGGTTGCCCACAAGTCGACCCCACCTCATGCCAACCTCATGTGTGTAGAGCTGGCTCCATGGGGTTTCCAGTGGCTGGTTTTTCAGAAGTCTGGGCCTTTCTCCCCAGGTGTCTCTGGATGGACTTGAATGGCCAGCTTTTTGGTTAGCAGCTGTCATGGCTTGAATTTCCACATCTCCCCCCATCCCCAGTGTGAGCCAGCCTGGCTAGGCTATGTTTCAATCCTTTTATGATCTGATGTAATTATCCTCCATTTTCTAATATTATGTAACTACCTCCATTTTATGTATTGTAATCTCAAATGGGATTAAGGTGGGGTCTATCTTGAGTCTGACCACATCCTTACTCAACTCATCATCTTACTCCAGTTATGTCTGTTGAGTAAGTCATGTCACTTACTCAAGTGACACCCTTGCTTGTTTTATCTCACAAGAGATGAAAGAAGAAAGAAATGAGCAGAGGAGGAGGGATGTCACTACTACCAAGAAAAAACAGCCAGGAATGGAGTGGGTCCTGTGGACCCAGTGTCCCTGCACTGAGTACCTCCTAGACCCAAGGGAATTTTGATCCTGAGACACATGGAGATCTCCAAGGAATACTGGGTCGATAGACGTTAAAAGAAGACAAAGACCTTCTCCCGGAGCCAACACAGAGAGGAAGCCTTCTCCAAGAGCAGGAGCCCTGAATTTGGAGTTCTAGCCTCCCAAACTGTGCAGAATACGTTTCTGTTTGTTAAAGCCATCACCTGTGGCATCTCCATTTACAGCAGCACTAGGTGACTAAGACAGCAGCCAAGCTTGTTAACCATTTGTACCACCCAGATGCTCAATGCATGTTTGAACGAGTGGATGAAAAAATATATTTGCTGCCTGCTGCAAGTTCCTCGGAGGGGCCAGGATGCTCAGGGCTCTCAGCTCCTAAGAGGTATGCTTAGGGCTACAGCAATGCCCAAAGATGTCTGTAGGGAACCTGACCACTCCCGGGAGGAGACCTCAGAGGCAGCCAAGCCTTTCCCACACCCAGCGACTTCCAGCGGCCCCTTTGCCTTCCTCTCTTTGCTTATGACCACCCTTTCTGCCTGACTTGGGAAGCAGATCTCTCCTGGCTGGAGGAGGCCATCCCCACTGCTGCGCCTCCCAGAGTGCAGTGCACAGGGCTGCTGCGTGGGCAACTGTCGGAGCCCAAGGTAGCAGTCCTGGAGAGCCGATTTGGGGCTTACGTGTGAACCAAGGGTTGTGTGTTCCGACTAGAGCATCGTGGTAGTTACGGCTTATCCTTTCCACTCGGCAGGCTCGAAGCCTCCTGTGAGACCCTCAGTCGGAATGTCACTTTTGTTGTTGGGATTTTATTTCATGTTCAACCTTTCTTTTCAAAGAATGTGTTCCATTTGGTGATAATCAGCCCAGCTGTTAGGGAACACAGGCAGAAACTGTAGACAGATAATCCTGTTTTCTGGGACTATTTTCTCTGGATCTGCTCTCTTAGTCTTCCAGCTCTTTGGTTTTCTCCTTCGTTGTGGTTATTAGCTGCCATCAGTCGATTCCCAACTCCTGGAGCCCCACAGGATGAAACACTGCCGCTCCTTCACTGTGATTGGCTGAGGACAGGACTGTGGTGACATATAGTGCTCTCATTGGCTCATTTTTTTGAGTGCACTGTCAGATCTTTCTTCCCGCTCTGTCTTAGGCAGGAAGCTCTGCTAAAACCTGTTGAACATCATGACAACACACAAGCCTCCATGGACAGACAAAGGATGGCCACACGCAAGATGCACTGGCTGGGAATCAAACCTGGGTCTCCCACGTGGAGTGTGAGAATTCTACCACTGAATCAGCGATGCCCACTGCCCTGTCTCACCCACCGCCACTGAGTGGATTCCAACTCATAGCGACCTGTCGGACAGTAGAACTGCGCCTGGTGGATTCAAACTGCCAACCTTTTGGTTAGCAGACATAGCATTTAACTACTACGTCACCAGAGTTTCCTCGCCTGCCTTAGGGTCTTGTAATTGTACTTAATCAGCTTTTGCCACTTTGGCTGAGGTTTTAATCTCTACCCATTACATATTATAGCAGTCTCGTCCAGGGGTGTAGACTTCTGGAATCTTAGTACCCGTCCTGGCTCACCGATAACCCCGCCATTCCTACGTCCCAGGCTAAGGAGTCAACCAGACCCAGATTGGGATCCTGGCTCAGCCACGTATTAGATGAGTATTTGAGGGCAAGTTACACTAACTATGATGTTAGTCTTCTGCTTCTATATCTGGTGTAGAAAGGGATTGTTTTGAGGATTCAATGGAAAGCACTTAACATGCAACCTGGCAGGTGATCAGCTATGTAACAGTTAATAAAAACAGCGATTTTCATGGTCAACTTGTTTGATGCAACTACATATTTCTGGAAGAGACCAAACCGAAAGGAAAAAGTTCCAAGTAACGTACGTGTGGCTTTTTGCTCGTTTGAGAAGCAAAACATTTGAGGGCGTTTGCGAAGGGCTCAGCGTCCAGGTATCCTTGCGAATGGTCAGAGGCCCTTCGGTCTTCAGCACTTCTCCAGGTGTTTTTCCTTCTTTCCATTGCCAGTTGCCTTCCAGGTGCAAAGTTGTTTCTGGCTCGATCTGTGGGCTGAAGGCCCAGCTACGAAACCGGCTCCAGGCTGCGGATTTGTCCCGAGCAACACGAAGTTCGGCCACAGCCCTCGCCACTCTCCCGTAACAAGACGCTCCATTACTTTAAATAACAAACATTGAAAAATTAACGGAGACTGGTTTCCATTTCAGTTACTTGTACTTCAAATTAATGAGGTTTGGTAGAAATTCAGAGCCCGTGTTTCTTTGACAGACTGTTCGGAAAGAGGAGCGTAAGCTTTTAATTCCTCTCTTGACTCTGAGTACCAGCTGTTTCTTTCCTGCATCTGCTTCTTTTTAATTTTCCTTACTTCCTTCACCTGAATCTCATCCAGTGCTGTTCTCTTAGCTCCCTTTTTGAAGCAGTTTTTACCTGCAGCGGACCATTTCATTGGCCTATCTGTGGTGGAGGAGCAGGGCAGAGAGGGATTCCAGGAGCTCCTTACAGCATGGCAAAGCTGAAGGGTTCACACCGAACCAGACCTGCTGCCACTGAGTCGATTCTGACTCGTAGCGACCCCATGGGACAGGGTACAACTGCCACATAGGGTTTCCGGGGAGGGCCTGGAGAATTTGACAGTGACCTTTAGGATGGCCGCTGAGCTCTTAACCACTGCCCCTCCAGGGCTCCAGAAGGGCTCATGGGTGTCCTCTTAGTGGTTCTCAAACTGTGCTCCTCAGAACCTGAGAGTCCACAGAAGCTTCCAGAACTCTAGGGGAGCAAAGAGGCTAAGTGCGATTCCAAATTATAGTCATTCACAGCATCTCTGCTTCATGTATTCGACATACAAATGTATTTGGCATACAAATAATTCTTACGTGGCTCATTTTAAAAGAAACTTTGAAAACCAAACCTCTAGTTCAATCCTTTTGTTTTCCTGATGAAAAAAAAAAAATACTATGGTCAGATAGGGAAGTGACTACTTCTATATTCCAAATAGCATCTTGATGGATGAACTGGGACTAGCTGTCGCAAAGGCTCTTATCTCAACCTTAGCACAACGTAGGTATTATTGTTTTCCCTGTTTCAAAGAGACAGAGGCTTGAGGCCATATGTTTGTGGACCCAGCTACGTGTTTGGAATCAAGGGGCTGCTTCCACTCACTGCCTCTGTTTTCTCTGCTTTGGGGTTGTTAAGAGTGTGGGGAAGACACAGGTGCTGAGAGGCTATTAAATGGAAGGCATGTTTGCTTGTATCAGTCTTGCTAGAAAGTTCTTTTTGTATTACACTGCAGATGTCTATCACCCCACAGGCAAGATGAATATAGCCCAGACTAGCCTTTGTGTTATTGTAACTCATCCCAGAATCTCAGGGGGCCACAGCCACTGGTCACAGTGTGCCTGTCTGGAGGACCCTGAGTACCGGCTTGTGCAGTGCTCAGAACTGTACCTCAGCAGGGATGCTCCCAGAGTTCTATTCTTCCCCAAGCCCTTGAGTTTCTACACCCTCATATCAAACCTCAACTGCATTCTTGGCCAATGTTTCCTAGTGTATTTGGACATGACTTCTTGAGGAAATGTTTATAATTACTTTGGGGGCTAATGTAGACTTGTCAGCATTTATTTTCTGACATTAATGAGCATCATATTTTATAAAAGTTATTCTCATGCCAAAAATGAAAAGATGTAACTTGAGAAAGGAGAGCTCTTACACTCAAAGGGTTACTTTGTCATACTAATGACATACATTTGTGTTCACTTGGTGGTGGGTTAATGACCAACCCGACTCTGGTCCGCCCCAGCAATGTTCTAGGTTATAGGGTTCTTGGTTTCCGAGCTCCTGCCGTCAGACTGAGGGCCTTAGTGATACCATCACCAGTACATATGAGGAGGGTGGCCTAAGGCTCCTGGAGACTTCTCATCCAGGTCTGCTTCCCACCTACATATTACCCTGCCCCAGATGAGACAGGGACAGGCTGTGTGACAAAGTTACATCCATTTCCCACAGAAAAAAGACAGTGCAGTTTTCATTAATTTAAGAAAATCAAGCTCCATGGTCTGGGACACTTCCCAACCACATAAGGAGAAGACACAATGAGGAGGAGACACCAAGAACTGGCAGGAGCCAGGCCACCAGTGGTCACAACTACTTGGTGAGTGGACATATTATAAACCATATTGATATGGCTGAAAAACAGCATATAGTTCCACATTCAATATTTTAGTATTAAAATATTTAGATAATACAATCTTGAAAACATAATAAAACAACTTTGAGAATGATTTCTTCTTTGGGAAAATATAAATCGATCATTTCAACCCATAACGTTAAAAGTGTCCCTAAGTAGAGTTGAGAGAGGCCGTCTGGGGCATCAGAAAGAACGGATGTGAACTGAGAAAACGGGGCTGTGAGCGCAGGTCTGCCGTTGGTGGCAGCAGGGCCATGGGCAACCACTGAGAAACATGTGTCATTTATTGCAAAGGACCACACCAACTTTTCAATACTGGCTCACCACTAAGGTGAATTAACCCCTCAGAGCCCCCCTTCCTTATTTTTATGAGTGGTGAGATGATATGATCACATGGGTCTTACATCACATCGCCCTACAAACAGTTGATAGAGAAAACAGACTGAAGAAAGCTTTTATTCATCCAATAGACAAAAAGGGCTGGATCTGTGGTGGTCTCTACCAGGGCTGAGTGTGCCTGTGGGGTCCCCAGCTCCAGCTTGCCCTCTTCATCCTTTGATCCACATAAGCAGGGCCCCCGATATGCTCAGGAACCCAGCTCAACCCAGCTCACTCATCCCTACAGTCTTTTGTCAATGAGCCATGAACAAACCATACACACAGAGAAGCTTTTCTTTTTTTCTTCAATTTAATTGAAGTTACTTAGAAAAATAATCAGGCTTGAATGGCTTTTCCTGGAGGAAGGTTCGTGAACATTTCACACTTTTGTTGGCAATGTGGCATTCAGCTTTCTGTAACAGCACAGTAAGATACAGGCAGTTTTCTACAACAAGCTCTCTACTGCATACAAATATGTAAAAACAAAAATCTTACTTCACAAAGATGTTAAATTAAATGTCAATATGCCATACTGAGCATGCTCATAAGAAAAGAGTGCAGACAGCCCCTTCTGTACCTGACGAAGAGGAGCAGACTGAGATTGGCCAAGGGTCAAGCTGGTTCTAGAAGGTTCTGTTGCTCATTAATGGGGTCTAGTTAGCTGTGGTGGGGAAAGGCTGGAGGAAGTGCTGGTTGTTCTAACATAGGGGAGCAAGGAAGTCAGTCCTGCTGACATAGAGATGGGCAAAGAAGGGCATTTGCTACGTGGACTGCACAGAAGAGCGCAGCTTGGATGGTGTGTGTGTGTGTAGGGGAGGGCTGGGCTGACAGATGTGCTTGGACACTCACTCACCGAGGACAATAAAAGGGTCCCTCTGCTTCACTCAAGGATCGGGCAGGACGTCTACAACCACTGCCTCGGCACAAGACCAGCAGGTCCCCACCAGCTACATGTGCCGGGGACTCACTTTCGTTCTGGGGGCTTCTTAGAAGCATTTGCTTCTGCCTTGGATTAACCTGTTGCTGTTGAGTCAATTCCAACTCATAGCAACCCTATAGGACAGAGTAGAATTGCCCTA
This sequence comes from Heterohyrax brucei, assembly GCA_028571685.1. NCBI lineage: Eukaryota > Metazoa > Chordata > Mammalia > Hyracoidea > Procaviidae > Heterohyrax > Heterohyrax brucei. Next base: position 173,720,208 of record CM053142.1, on the reverse strand, counting down.
TGTGGTTTCCAAGGAGCTCCTGGTGGATCTGAACTGCTGACCTTTTGGTGAGCAGCCATAGCACTTAGCCACTACACCACCAGGGTTTCCTGCCTTGGATTAAGAAATAAAAAAACCTGTTGCCATTGAGTCAATTCCAACTCATAGTGACCCTGTGGAAAACCCTGGTGGCACAGTAGTTAAGAGCTATGGCTGCTAAGCCAAAGGTCAGCAGTTCAAATCCACCAAGTGTTCCTTGGGAACTCAACGGGGTAGTTCTACTCTGTAGTGTAGGGTCACTAGGCACCTGTGAGTGCTTTGGATTAGACCATGGCAATTCCACATGTTTGCCACCAGGAGGACAGGTCTGATGGACATGTCCACTGCCCTCTGCTCTCCTGTGGTACCCAGATTCTGAGCAGGCAGGATAGGGAACCTTACCTGGTGAGCAGGGAGGAAAAATTCCCCCTGAGAGACGGAAGGCCTGGGGCGGTCCTTCTTCCCAGACCAGCTGGGGAAGGCTGAGGGGGTGCCTGGAGAAGCTGCGGCAATGCCATCTCTGCGACTAATAATCTCCAACCAAAGGGACGCTTACTGCAGGAAGGTCATTGCAAATACTACCCTGACTGTACCTGGTTTTGAAAACATAGCAGCACCTTGGAAAAGTGGCTTGGAGATAGGACACCAGCCTGTAGTTTTCTCTAGCCAAATACGTAATAGAAAGCACTTTTGAACATTTTTCTTCAAAGAACACAAATTTCTGTTTTCCAGGCACATTTCCACTGGTGGGTTTGTTCATCTTACAATAAGGACAGAGAATACTTTCGAGATTCTGCAAAACAATTTGAATTAACTTTTTTAAGCATTCATGCCATTAGAAAATTAATGCAGACACTTAAAAAAAAAAAAAGCAGGAAAGTCATTTCAGAAACATGCAGATGGAGCATCCTCCAAAGGGCAATCTTTCTCACTTAGCCAGAGAAGACAGATGAAAGAAGGTGGTTTGCACACCAGACTGAGCAAGCTTATATAACTGATCAAAGATTGATGTGGAGGTAAAACTCAGGAAGTCTACAAGAATGTCCACTGAAAGCCCAAAAAAGCACACGATGAACGATTCTCAAACGAAGGGACTGAAGATGCATTTGCCAAGAATTGAGACTACTCTGTTCCTGGTGAGCACCCTCTAAGACTCGAGGGTTGGGGGACCACTTTATGGCCTTATGCCCTACTTTTTCTTCCTTGTTTTATCCATACCACCTCAGACTTTTATCTACCCCATCTGGGAGAGGGATGGAACCCTGGCTCAGGGTAGTATCTAGGATTAGAACCACTGCACACAAGAGTTTAATTCATCTGATAAAGTACCTCTATTGCAATAAACCAGATGGAGACCCAGGTGCTGTTTTGTGTTTTGCAAAGGGGATGGGGAGGCAGTTTGATCCCTGAATATCTCAGACATGCTAATCAACCGAAACAAGGTATATTCTGAGAAACACCAGCTGCGTGAGATGGCCTGCAAGATAGAGTAGCTTGGCCACAGAAGTTCAGGAAATGCTGCTGACTTGGTGACACTCTTGGGGATACACTACACACAGCACGCATCCAAGGCGCCAAGAAGTCCTGCAGAAAAGCATTGGCTATAACTTGGCTTCCTAGGAGTATCTGAACATAAGCCTCTTATTTTGCATCACACCAGTTTGATGTCCCCTAGGACCTGTGTTCTGTAGAACACACCCTAGGAAATGCTGTACAACTTGTGGGGTTGACAGAAGCCGTATTACCTGAGGACAGCATCTCTTGACTGGAAACAGGATCCAGACTCCCAATTCCAGTCCGTCACTCCACTTAGTGAAATATGTTACATAAATCTCTGTCCATCAAGGTTATGGCCGCTGTGTCCTTCACCAAGGAGAGAGAGCTTAGAAGAAGGTATGTAACGTTTTATAAATAGCTCCAGCACTCTCTCTGATGGACATTTCACTAACATTCAGTAAAATAATTTCCTTGGTGAGCTGTTGCAGCTGCTGCTCACTGAGCTTGCTGTGAGCTTTACAATACAATTTCAATAGTTTCTGTGAATAAATTATTCATTTTTCTGTTTGTTTAGAATATTCTTCTCACCCCTTTGCTATATACTGCATTGAAAACAAAACAAGCAAAACTTACCCACACCCCATCCCACCCCACCCCCTATTATTAGAACTATTATTATCATCATTATTATTCATTATTATTATTGATATTATATACAGTATCTGCTACCAACTTGTTCACTAGCTGTAAAAGGGGTGTGGCTCAAATGTCAACCGAGAGTCACGGGAAACAGCTGGAAATGAGAAGCGTGTGTAGATGTTAATTAGCGAGGAAAGGGAAACTGACAGCGTCCAGCCTCGGGGAGGAGCCCAACCCAACAAACCCACCATGGCCTAGTCGATTCCGACTCCAAGTGACACTACAGGACAGAGTGGAGTTGCTCCATGCAGCTACCAAGGAGAACTCAGCAGAACTGCCAACCTTCTGGTTAGCAGATGTCGCATTTAACCACTGTGCCACCACGGTTTCCTGGGGAGGAACGGGGGCACGGAAAGTTGCGCAGGTGGAGCAGCCACAGCCACAGAGATGTCGTTGGTCTCTCAGCCTTTAGAGGATTGCGGAGGGTGGGCAAGTGTGCATGTGTGAAAATAGCCTGCCTTTGACCTTTGCCAGATCACTGCAAAATGCCCACATGGATGAGTCCCGGCCCAGCATTACCTTTGTTTAAGTGTCAACGAGTACAAAACAACACTTCTCCACGGGGATGCGGACACTGGGCTGGGGATGCGGACACTGGGCTGGGGATGCGGACACTGGGCTGGGGATGCGGACGCTGGGCTGGAGATGACCGCAGGTAGCACGTGCAAACCTTTCTGTTTCTCTTCCCTCGCCAACGATCAGGCAGACATTGCTAATCAATCCCAGCACTCTTCTGTGCCTCTGCCTGGCAAATCCTTTCTGGGACTTAAAGACGGTTCTGATAAACTGAAGCAGGCATATGATAGGAAGTTTTTTTTTTTTTTTGCCATCTCTTGTCTTGGGCAATGTGCTTGGAGCACTCACCAAGTTAAGCGGCCTGCTCCAAGCATGCGGTTTTCAAATGGGTGCCAAAGGGGGGGAAAAAAAACAAAAAAGGCAAATCTTTAGGGGTCATAGATTTACTGCGGCTGTTCTTGAACCTACACCTCATGTGAAATCCATGAATACCAAGGGTTCATTAATTGTCAAGTTGGATGCTCTGTGTCCACGTAAAGCTTCCTGAGGGCAGAGACTATGGGTTTTCTCCAATGCTGTATCCCCGGTACCCAGAGGTGGGCTTAGCACACAGGAGGTACTGAATAAATATTTGCTGGACATGAAGCAACAGCCAGTTCACCTTCATCACAACTGGCACCGCCAGCTACAAATCTCTGTGGAAAAGCATCATCTAGCAGACTGCTAATTCTGGTGACAGAAGAAATGCTACAGTCAGCTCTCCCTTTGTTGCTATTTTTTTAAAATCACATTACTTTAGAGCAAGGGATTTTTGGGTCCCTTGAAATTGGTTTTGAATTAATCCCTTGCAAAGATGCCCCTTTCTAAGCGTAAGAGCAACCTATTTACTTCTGTCAGAATTTCCAAATTGGTGGCATCAATACACATCACAATGGTTATTATCCCACAATGACTCTGTAAGAGGTTAGTAAGGAGAACATTCAGGAGCCCCAATGAGCTGTAGCAAGCAAAGTACAAAACATAGATCTCTTCTGCAAAGACATCAGGATTTTGCTGCCATGAAAAACAAAAGTCTATACAGAGACCATGTTTAAATAACTATAAATAATATTAATTAGAATTTATGGAATGCACAATTCATGGAATTCACCAGAACACAAGGAAACCTTTCACACAGTGTTGCAGTATTCACTTCTACAAACAAGGACACCCGTTCAATTCCCCTGCAAAGACAGCTGTCCTGTCCTACTAAGGATTTTAAATAATTCTCACTATGCTGCTCGCAGCATCACCCCCAAAGAAATATTAATTTACAAAATAACCCAATATCCATATATTTCTTTTGACAAATAAAAATCTTAAATTAAAAAGCACGATTCTCTCCCTCTCCCCACCCCCTTTATTCCAATTTCAGGTAACTTGGCACTGAGTAATTGAACATTAAAAAATCGAGTTTGTAGACTTCGTAGAGCTGCGTTTGGTGCTCTGAGCTGATGTTCTGGAAGAATTCTGTGGTCATTTCGTCAGTAGTTCTCGTAGACTTTGCATAGGTGGGGAACTTCAGGTAGCTGCCCACGCCTGCCAGCTGCAGGACATAATTAGAATCCTCTTCCAGCGTCTCATACTTGCCCACGAGGTCATAATGGATGTGACATGGGTGGCAGAGAGAGTAGACAGTTTGCCAGTGTTCGTTGAACGGCTCCTCCCGTTGGGTGTGCGGGTCAATGAGATAGGCCACAAACTCCTCGAACTTGACATCGTCCCCTTTGCGCAGGGCCTCCTGGGTGGCGTTCTTCCGCTGGCGCTTGATGATCTTGGTGCCATATCGCTTGTGGAAGGAGGTGTTGTACTTCTGGGTGAACTTGTTGCGGTAGGCCGACACCAGCCTCTCAAAGGGCTCACGGACAAACAGGAACTTCATGTAGCTTTTCAAGCGGTGGTTGATCTCTGGGATGCTGTACTGGTTGAGCGTCTTCAGGTTGGTGGAGACGTGGGCCTCGTTGGCTGGGATCTCCATGGGGTCGCTGTACTTGCCCCGCCCGGTCAGGACCATCATTAGCCGCTTCCAGTTGGTACATGCCACCTTGGGAACGTAGCAGTAGATGAGCTCGTGGTCTTCATCCACCACCAAGTGCTTCAGGTCATTGGGGGTCAGGACCCGCCGCTTGCGGCTGACAGCGCTGTTGGCTCGGCAGGTGTCTGTGACCTGATCCCGTCTCATCTGGTGCAGAATGGCAGTGTTGGAGAGCTCCAGCTGCAGAGGAGACACAAGAGGAAGCAGAACTCAGCACTTGTGGCAAATGACTCTACCTGGTCACATGTGTGAACATCAAGGAGGCACTAACTAATAACCTAAAGGCCTAAGTCCCCATTTCTAATTCTTCATCAGCTATCTCAAATATTTCTGTTCTTGGTTCCACCGTACTGCCTTTGTAGAATAATGATAAACTATATTAATCTCTTCTCTACATGCCAGGCATTTTACTAGATGCTTCACATCTACCTGGGGTCCGACAATAAAGTTGGCAAACTCATCCTGGAAAAAGTGCTGCAAACCTCACTGCTGAATGTCACTATGGTCACCTTAAAAGTTCTCCCACTGAAATACTGAAAGGCATTTATTTTTTATTTTTTTTATTATGATTGAGAATATATAATCCCATATAAATTTGCATACCCGCAAATGAGTGGCTCCCACTGCTCTCCATGCCCCGTGCCAGCACACTCCTCCTCTCCATTCTGTACATGTCATACCCTCCTAACAATCTCCTATCCCCTCCTCTTCGCCCTGTTCCCTGTGTCCAGTAAGAGGTCAACAAGATGACATCCTATAGATGCACAGAGCCATGAAGTGCACACATGATACGGTTGCTCTGTGTCACCAAGTCCAATCCATTTCTGTCTGAAGAGTTGACCTGCATTATGCTTTATGGACTGGGACAGCATCAGGGCCGGGGGCCATGCTCCCAGGGGAACCCTGAGGCTCCTGGACCATCCACTGCAGTCTTTTAGTGGAGATCTCAGGGTGCACCCCTTTTTATTTTCGTGTTGCCTGTGAGACTCAACTTTGTGAGCCCCATCACGGAAAGGAAGACCATTATGATGACGTTCAGGCCATCAAGCGTTAATACACTGACGGCTCCGACGGCCAGTCTAGGGAAAGAGTTCCAAACTTGCTTTGAAGGGTGGACTAGGTGCTGGCATCGGTGTACAGCTTCCCAAGGGAAGGATTTTGAAGGTAACTGTAGTGATATTCAGCAATGAGGTACGTAGCACTTAGAACAAGTAAGTTCACAGACTTGGTTGTTGGACTTTGTATACATACATATGTTTATGTACATATAAAGAGTAGCGATTACTTGATATTGTTAAATAAATCAGTGCTATTTTGAGGTTGTTGTGCCAACACATATACACACACAGACACTCAGACACACAGACACACAGACACACACACACTCCCCCCGTCCCTGTACAACAATCTTGAACTACCATTGATTTTATTTAATGACATCAAGTACCTACAGCTGTGCCAGGTAACATGCTGCTAGGCACTTAGGATGCTATAATAATAATAATAAAACAAGGAAGGAATTCTGATGGTTGGAAAGACAGGGGTAACTGAGGCTCAGAGAGGTTAAGTTCCCAGCTTGAGATCACATAGTGAGTTTGAAGAGGCAGAGCTGCCATTGGACTTCTTTCTGTCTGGTACCAAAGCTGTCTGCTTTCCACTCTACCCTGATGCCTAGTACTCCATCTTTTCAGCTGATGTAGGATGAGGTCTGGCATTTGACTGATCTATTACCAAGCAAAGAGGCAATGGTGGTTTCACGATACAGTTCTTGCCTTCCGTGCAGGAGACTGGGTTTGGTTTCTGGCCAGTGTATCTCAAGCACAGCTACCACCTGTCTGTAGTGCAGGCCTGTGTGTTACTAAGGGTGCTAAAGAGGTTTCAGCAGAACTGCCAGACTAAGGCAGACTAGGAAGAAAGGCCTGGTAATCCACTTCTAAGAAATCAGTCAGTGAAAATCTTATGGATACCAATGGTCCAAGCCCACTGAACATGGAGTTTCCATGAGTTGAGGGTGACCTGACAGCAACTTAACACCAACCTACTGGAGAAGAACAGGAGGACTGAGGCACCCCAGCTGACCCCAGTACCAACTGCCAGACGCGTGAAGGAGGACATCTTGGACCCCTCAGCCCAGCTGCGTCCCTCAGTGACCAAAGCCGAGGAGCTGTGGGACTGGTCCCTTTTCCCCCTCCTAGGCCTCACCCATCTGAAGAAAGAGCCAGATACATAGCTGATTGCCAGACTTTTAGCTGCTGTTAAATGTTGGGCACAGCAGGCAAGATAATGCCTTTCAGGGTGCCCAACTGGTGGCCACACAATCTATCTTGTCTCACAGAAAATCTTGGAGGATATTTCCCTTGAGATGGATGGTCCTGCTGAGGTTTAGCTACAGGGCTTCATGCCGGATGGCAACAGATACTCCATCAAACGAGATCTCTAGTGATGCTATTTTCCAGTTCTCCAAACATAAGTAACACCATAAATATGGCAGGAAATGTAAAAGGTAAGCTGCAGAATTTCCTAGGTTTTCCCCCATGCATGAAACACATCAGGATAATAACAGTATCTAACAGAGCACCAGTGAGTGGGAATCCCTTGAGTTGGTGTCCCTTGACTGGGTGTCCCTCTAGTCCCATGTATTGGTCTAAGTGCTTTATGTTCATTAACTTATGCAAGGCTCTCAATAACCCATTAGAATCCCATTAGGTATCATTAGAATCCCATTTTATGGCTCAGAATTTGTCAGACACATCAGCACATGAATAATACTGAGAACAGGAAGAGGCCTGTTGATATTGTTAAATAAATCAATGGCATTTCAAGGTTGTTGTGCCAGGAAAACACACACAGACACACACACACACAGACACACACACACACTTTCCCACTGGTCTCACTTCTTCAGGGAACAAGAGAGAGTAAAGAAAACTAAAGTCGCAAAGAAAAGATTTGTCCAAAGAACAAATGGTCCACAACTATCACCATCAGACTGAGTCTAGTACAACGAGCTAGTGCCCACCACTGACTGCTGTGACAGGGATCACAACAAGAGGGTCCCGGACAGAGCTGGAGACAACTGTAGAACAAAATTCCAACTTACAAAAAAAAAAAAGCAGACTTATGAGCCTGACAGAGACTGGAGAAACCTTGAGAGCGTGGCCCCTGGACACCCTTTTAGCTCAGTGATGAAGTCACTCTTGAGGTTCACCTTCATCCAAAGATTGGATAGGCCCATAAAACAAAACAGGACTAAAGAGGCACACCAGCCCAGGGGCAAGGACTAGAAGGTAGAAGGAGTCAGGAAAGCTGGTAATAATAAACCTAAGGTCAAGAAGAGAGAGTGTTGACATGTTATGGAATTGTTAACTGATGTTATAAAAGAATATTTGTACTAACTGTTTAATGATAAGCTAGTTTGTTTATAAATCTTCACCTAAAGTACAATAAAGAGAAAAGAAAAAGAAAATAATAATAATACAAGAACACCGGCAGAGTGCTTCTTTCCTTACTATCTCAGGGGGATACTTTGTAAAGCTGTGTTGATCTCAGCATCCCCATTCTGTCAATGAGAAAACTGAGGCTGAGAGGATAATGATTTGCTCAAAGTAAGTGTATCAGTGAGAAGCATAATTGCAACCCAAACCACACCCTGAGACTCTAGATCTCACCCCTTGCAAGCTACAAGGGGCTTGAGTATTCTCCCTGTGGAAGATGAGAACTGCAAAGCGAGGGCTTTGTCTTTCCACAGCTGTACCTCTAGTGCCTGCAAAAGTGCTGGCCACACTAAAAACAAACCAACTAACAAATCTGTTGTCACTGAGTTTCTAACTCACGGCGACCCCATAAGTACCAGGGCAGCACTGTACTCCACGGGGCTTTTAGTGACTAATCTCTCAGAAGCTAATCTTTCTTCTAAGGTGGGTCTGGATGGATCTGAACCACCAACTTTTTGGTTAGCAGTTGAGGACTTAACTGTTTATGCCACCCAGCACCAGCCAAAGAGAAAATGCTCAGTAAGTGTTTCTTGGGCGAATGAATGAAAAAGCTAACAATCTCTCAGTGCATTTTGACATGTAAATAGGGCAGGCCTCTCTGTTACTAAAGAAACTTCCCAACTGTTCACAGATGACAGAAAGTTCTTTAATAAGGAACCAGCCTTCAATCAATAACTTTGAGCAAATTGATACTCACATATAAATGTCTGAGAGAAGACAACATGATCTAGGAGAATACTTTCACATAAAAGAAAAGGATACTCTAACTGGTAAGTAGAAATAAGGTAATATTTAGAATTTGAAGATCTGGGTTGGATCTTTGAGATCATCATTAATCTTCTGAACCTCAGTTTTCTTACCTGCAAAATGGGAATATAACCATCTACCACAGAGGGTCGCTGATTAAATCAAGCAAGGTATGGTTGAGCACTTACTTTTAGTAAATATTATAAAACCTAATATGGAATAAAGTACGGTAACCAGTAAGTGGTTAATGCGTGTGCCTTCTTTCATGAAAGCAGAACAAGTGATCTGAAAAACGAGGCCAGGAATCTCAAAGACAAATTTTACCAGCTCTGTAACTTTGCTTCAGGCCAGCCCTAGGTCACTAAATGCAATTAATATTTATTTTGAATAGGAAAACTCTGACCTCTGCATTTCCTGACTTCTTAGGAGGTGTATTCATCACTTTCAGAGAAGCATTCACCAGCCTCTTGGGCTCTCAGACAATGTCATAAAAAAAAAAAAAAAAGAAGCTGTCCTAGAGGAAGTGGAAGGTCTCACAAAGAATAAAGGGTCCATCAGTTTTGCCCAGGTGAGTCTCAAAGGACAACTCTGAAGGCAATAAATGACTAAGATGAACACAGGAACAAAGAAGTCTCCTATTTTTCGAAGCTCTTTTCAGCTGGAAATGATTTTCTGGCCATCTGAATCCCCAAGGAGGTAGCATGTCAGTTAATATTACATTCAGCACCATGTAGCTAAGAAAAATGGAAACAGCACCCGAGTGTCTTTTTACGTCCCGTCCCAGAGGCAGACAATACCTCAGTGGGGCTTTGAAATGTGGTCTTTGAGGTCTCTTTCCCTTCCACTGCTGCCAACGTTGCTCCTGCCGCAGTAAGGCACGCACGCTTTCCCTCGGGGAGACTCGTGGCCACAGGTCAAGGGAATGCTTCCCAAACCCGAAGCACGTCCATCCTTTCTCAAGGGAAGAAATTCTGAGCCGTGTTGAGATGTCATAAAAAATTTTAATTTGTTTTTAACTACTTTCCATTTTAGGATCAATTTAAATCGAAAGTATAAAGAATAAAACAAAAAAAAAAAAAAACAAGAACTCCAAAGCTACTGCTGTTGAGTTGATTCCGACTCCCAGCAACCCTCTAACATGGAGTGGCAGAATTCCCCAAAAGGTTTTCCAAGGCTATAAGCCATTATAGAAACAGGCAGCCCCATCTTTCTCTTGTGGACGGGCTGGTGGTTTCAAACTGCTGACCTTTTGCTAGCAGCTGAGTGTTTTAACCACTGTGTTCGCCAGGGCTCCTTACTTCAATTATAATGCTGCTTAAATACGCACAAACATAAAGCTAGAAATATAGCTACAAAAAAACCAACCAAACCAAACCCACTATCACTAAGTCGATTCCAACTCATAGTGATCCTACAGGACAGAGTAGAATTGTGCCATAGTTTCCCAGGAATGCCTGGTAGATCTGAACTGGTGACCTTACGGTTAGCAAACACAGCTCTTAACCACTATGCCACCAGGGTTTCCATACAGCTATAAGACCAGAACAAACACCAACATTCAAATGGAAGACCATTGCCATGGCAGACGATGTGGTTTCGCTGGCACATAAGCTCTGTGTGCAAGGTAGACGGCACTCACCGATGCTCTGGGGCGGCGTCTTTGGTGAACGGCATCCTTCTCTACTGTGATGTGTAAGACCTCAGTTTTCACATGACTTTTCTCATTTCTAGTGACTGTAAATCCCAGCACCCTGGGCCATCCGTTGACATTTACTCCATATGATCTCATTATTTCTATGTTCTATCTCTGCTCAGGTCTAATTAGCCTAAAACAATTAGAAGGGAGCTATGTCATGCCACCAAGACCATCAATGAACATGTGTACTCTGATTTCACATGGCAGGTCTAGGTCGTTGGGGTGGGCCTGAGAATTCAGAGCACGCTCTGGTGAACATTTCAAGAAGGTTATTGCCAAAATAAGAACACAAAATTGATAACATTCTCCCACAGAACTCCTGAATGTACCATGGATGGCCAAAAGAACAAACAGATCTGTTCTGGAACACAATACAACCAGAGTGCTCCCTGAAAGCAAAGGTGATGAGACTTTGGACATGTTGTCAAGAAGGATCAGTCCCTGGAGAAGGACACCATGCTTGGTAGAGTGGAGGGTCAGTGAAAAAGAGGAAGGCCCTCAATGAGCTGGATTGACCCAGTGGCTGCAATGATGGGCATAAGCATACAAATGATTGTGGACGTGGTGCAGGACCGGGCAGGGTTTTGTTCTGTTGTGTATAGGGTCGCTATGAGTTGGAACCAACTTGATGGCACCTAACAACAACAGAACTTCAGATCTCTGGAAGCATGCACGTGGACTCTTGGGCTGTGGTCTAACACACTTGGCTTAGGCAGAGCCCTGGGCAGGACAGAAGGAAAGATTTGTGATGGCAGCCTGGGCGGTTCCAGAAACCTTCCCATTTGTTCATAGGGCTGCCAGCATGGTAGAGATTGTGTTCAGGGAAACAGCAGTCAAGAACCTTAAAAATATGTGAACCTAGTAATGTCATTTCCACACTTCTGAATCATACAGGAAGGACATTCATGCTCACAAGCAGGGCTCACAGGAGCCTTGGTACCTGTTAGAACTCTCCTGTGATGACTCCTCAAAGGTGAAGAACATTTTTTGAGCTTCAGTTCTAGGAATCACCCAAGGGACCCATTGCTATGGGGACATCAGAGGGACAAGGCAATGAAGAGGACTCGTTAATGAACAATCTGCTCCCTTATCACTGAAGACAACAGCTGCCTTTCCTAGCCAGTTTTATCAGTTTTGCAGAGCATGAATTTGGTAGTCTGATAATTATCAGAACTGTAAGACCAATCTTTTTTCCTCTTTCACTGTCTTTTTCTCTTTCCTTTTTTTTGCTCAAAAGGATTTGAAGAGACCATTGCAAAGAATGCACATACGTGCAGCCTAAAACTAAAATACGGAAAACCAGATAAACTAACTACGAGGATGAGGGCTGTGTTTAAGCAGCTTACTTGGCTATGGGCAAAAGGGGAAATGTTCTTCAGTCTCCTACTTTCTGTTATCAGGAAGAAGCATTCAAATGCCTTGGAGGCAGAAAATTACTTTACAAGACTCACAAATGTCAATCAAGGAGAGAGATTCTTGGATTTTTTTCAGTCTGCCCTTGTTCGAGTGTTTGAAGGAACAAACAAAAACGAAGCTGTTGCTGTTGAGTCTATTCCGATTCCTGGTGAACCCAGGTGTATCAGGGTAGAACAGGGTTCCACAAGGCTTTGCAAGGCTGTGATCTTTCAGGCACAGATCACCAGGCCTTTCTGCAGAGGTGCCTCTGGGTGTCGTCCAACCACCAACTGTTTGGTTATGGAGCACTTAAACCATCTGCGCTGACTAGTTTTGGAGTGTTTGTTACTGTCCACCTCCAGGTAATGTCTACACAGCACTTCAGCACTTACTTACACTTTTACACACCACATCTCATGTAAAGAATCCACTGCGGCTTTCCCCCAGACTTTGAGAGGCAGACTTGGAGCACATGACAACAAAGTCGCTATTTAGCAGATTTGTCCGTACTTCCAAGTACACAGTGCTAGTCAGCACACCCGCATGGCTGGTTGTTAGCTGCCTTCAAGTCAATCTGTCCTGGCCACGCTACCCCCAGGTGTCAGTAACACTCTATGTCAGTGGTTCTCCAACTTCAACACCCACTGAAATCACCTTGTGGGCTTGTTACACCCCTCTGCTGGGCCCCAGTCCCACAGTTTCTAGTTGAGTCGAACAGGGATAACTAAAACCAAACCTACTGCCTCTACTCAATTCCGACTCCTAGTGACCCTATATGTCAGGTAGAACAGACCTATGAGTTTCCAAGGAGCACCTGGTGGATCTGAACAGCCAACCCTCTGGTTAGCAGCCATAGCACTAAATCCTACACCACCAGGGTTAGGATAGGGATAAGAGTTCAGAATTTGCCTTTCTAGCAAGTTCCTAGGTGATGCTAATACTGCTGGTCTAGAGACCACACTTTGAGAATCTTATGACTTTATACTAACAGGAAATGACTATAATTTAGCATCTTTCACCAATTGACAGCAATTCTTAATTACAGAACATAGAATCCAGGTTCGCCCTCTGCTGCCAAGAGACTCCTGGCGTGACCCCCCAGCCCTGGCCTCTGATCCCTTCATCTGCCTTTCATCTCCCCAAAGCAGGCTCTGGGCTGTGTCCTGTGTTCTCCTTTAGATGTCTATTTTTAATTTGGACATTTAAAAAAGGCAACTATAATTAGTTTAAGTAATTTAGGAACTCTTTGAAAAAGGCTTTAAAACTTTACTAGGTTTCATCTTAAAAGGAAGAAAAGCTGGTTTCCCTTAAAACATCTGTGATGCCCGCAATCTCCCCACATGAGAGCCCAACAGGAGGGACGTGCTGCTGTCCCTGTGGTGGGAGAGAGGTAGGGAAATGGAAACCCCAAAACAAAGGTAAGTTTGGAAGCATCAAGTGACTGGCAGTTGGCAAGACCTGGCTCTAATTTGGAGTCTGTTCTTAAACAAGTGCTAGTTTGGGTGCAAGCTTCAGTTTCTCCACTTGAAAATCCTAATACAAAATCACTTTCAGCATCTTAGGGGTACTGCTATCATCTTTTCAAATCTGAAATTGGGGGAGGGGACAGAGAACTTGATGCTCTAACTTGATACGATTTTATTACATTTCCCTCTATATACACAGTTGATACGGAATTGTTTGCTGAAAGTGAAGAGGATCTGAAACACCGAAGAAGATCAAGGATCAAAGCCTTTGGTATGCACTGCATCCCAACATTTAAGAAAACAGAAATCCTCATTGGCTCAATAAGCTTTGGATTCACACTCACCGGCCATGGACGAATCAGTCAAGAAATCAAAAAGACGCACTGCACTGGGAAAATCTGTTGCCAAAGACCTCTTTAAAAAAGTGTTGAAAAGCAAAGATGTCACCTTGAAGACTAAGGAGCACCTGACCCATGTCATGGTATTTTCAATCACCTCATATGCATGTGAAAGCTGGACAATGAATAAAGAAAACAGAAGAATGGATGCCTTTGAATTATGGTGTTATCGGAGATTACTGAACATGAATTCTAACAATTGAGTTCTCAAACTCATCCTAGAAAAAGTGCTACATACCTCATTGCTGAATATCACTATGGTCACCTTCAAAGTATTCCCCATGGGAAGCTAGCTATGCATCATCTCCAAGGCCTAGTCCACCCTTCAAAGAAATTTTGAAACTCTTTTGCTGGAATGGCCATCAGAGCTGCCATTATATTACCCTTCATGTCCCGAATGCCACCAAAATGCCTTCCTTTTGGTATTTCCTTTATTTTCAGGTAAAGAAAACAGTCACTGGGGGTCCAGATCAGGTGAGTAGGGAGGAAGACAGTTATTTGTCTACTGGCTAAAAACTCCTTCACAGACAACTATACATGCAAGCTCACAAATCTGCCGCCATGCCAGCATGCACAGCGGCCATTCCAGAAAGAGTTCCAAAACTGCTTTGAAGGGTGGACCAGGCACTGGCATCAGTGCATAGCTTCCCAAGGGAAGTGCTTCAAAGGTGACTGTGGTGATGTTCAGCGGTGAGGTATACAGCACCTAGAACAACTGAGGACTTAATTGTCAGATCCTGTATACCACAGGCTGTCAAAAGAACGAACAAATCCGTTCTGGCAGAAGTACAACCAGAATGCTCACTAGATCCAAGGAAGGCAAGACTACGTCTCACATTACTTTGGACATTACTATCAGAAGGGACCAGTCTCTGCAGAAAGACATCATGTTTGGTAGACAGAAGGTCAGTAAAGAAGCCAAAGACCCTCAACAGGGCGGACCGACCCAGTGGCTGCAACACTGGGCTCAAGTACAGCAAGGATTGTGAGGACAGCACGGGACCAGGTCGGGTTTCGTTCTGTTGCACACGGGATCTCTACTCCACGGCACCTAACGACAAGGACAGAGACGTGCAAAACCCTCAAGAAGAGGGCTTGCTACAGAAAAACCACTGAAAAAGCTACCGAAAAAGAGGCACAAATTATATGTGCTGCCATTTATTGAGGAAGTCCTGGCTGGGGCAAGATGGGAGGTGCTTGACTACAAACCCAAAGGTTGGCAGTTCAAACCCATTCGGAGGTGCCTAAGAAGAAATGCATCACGATCTGCTTCAGAAAGGGCACCGCCTTGAAAACCCTGTGGAGCAGTTTTACTCTGCACATATCGGTAGCCATGAGTGAGGACCGACTGGACCGCAAATGGTCCCATTTACTGAGCACTTACTACGTACCAACCCCAAGCCAAATCCATTTGCCAAGGAGTCAGTTCTGCCTCATGACAACTCTATAAGACGTAACAGAACTGACCCACAGGGTTTCCGAGGAGAGGTTGGTGGACTTGAACCGCCAACCTTTTCAGTTAGCAGCTGAGCTCTTAACCACTGCAACATCGGGGCTCCTGCTACGTCCCAAAGCAAACCCAAACCCACTGCCGTCGAGTTGATTCCAACTCATAGCGACCCTGTAAGACAGAGTAGAACTACCCCTCGTAGAGCTTCCAAGGAGCACCTGGTGGGTCTGAACTGCTCACCTTTTGGTTAGCAGCGGTGGACTCCACTACTCCACCACCAGGGTCTCCAGGTATTATCAGTACCCCCAATTCACAGATGAGGACACTGAAGCTCAGGGTGAAGGAGTTAGAACTGGGGCTGGGGTACGAATCCAGGCAGTCTGTGTAATGAGACGCTGCACTGTGCAGCTGCCAGAGCCGTGGGTCTCAACCAGGGTAGTTAACTGAGATCACTGGGAAGCTTTCAATACCACGGAGACCGGCTCTCACCCCAGAGATCCAGATGTGATTGGTCTGGGTGTGGCCAACGCCCTGGGGACACTAAGGCAGCCCTGGGTGGAAACCATTGGTTCTGAAGTAGAATACTGATTTGCATGTGGTCTTGGGCAAGTTATTTCACGTTCTGGGCCCTGAGTTTAAGAGAAGGGACTTTTCATTTAGTAGAGCAGGGGTTAAAGGTCTAGAGGACCGCCCTTCTCAGTTTCGGGTGCTTCCTTGTGGTTGAGTGCTCTCGAGTCAGTTCCCACTCACAGCGACCCCAGGCACCAAAGAATGCACCACTGCCTGTTCTTGCGCCATGTCCACAATTGTTTTTACGCTCAAGACCACCATTGCAGCCACTGTGTCAATCCATCTTGTTGACAGTCTTCCTCTCTTTCACTGACCCTCCACTCTACCAGGCATGATGTCCTTGTCCAGGGACTGATCCCTGCAACATGACCAAAGTACGTAAGACTCAGTCTTGCCTTCTTTGTTTCCAAGGAGGACTCTCGTTGTACTTCTTCCAGAACTGAAATGTTTGTTCTTTTGGCCGTCCATGGTACATTCAACATTCTTCTCCAACACCACAATTCAAAGGCATCGATTCTTCTTCCGTCTTCCTTATTCATTGCCCAGCTTTTGCACGCATACAATGTGACTGAAAATACCATGGCATGGGTCAGATGCAGCTTAGTCTTCAAAGTGACATCTTTAACTTTTCAATACTTTGAAGAGGTCCTTTCAGCAGACTTCCCTAATGTAATGTGTCTTTCGATTTCCTGACTGCTGCTTCCATGGACGTTGACTGTGGAACCCATTAAGATGAAACCCTTGACAACCTCAATCCTTTCTCCATCTATCATGATGCTGCTTAGTGTCCAGCAGTGAGGATCTTTGTTTTCTTGATTTTGCAGTGCAACCCATATTGAAGGCTGTGGTTTTGATCTTCAAATGCTTCCTTACGGAGCCACTACAAACCATATCTACCTCTTTTCTGCCCACTGGTTGTGCTATGGTGAGTTACATATTGCTATGAATGAAGCCAGAAGCTATTTCAAATGCTCGTATCTGCCCACTGGTTGTGCTATGGTGAGTTACACATTGCTATGAATGAAGCCAGAAGCTATTTCAAATGCCTACAGATCACCGATGGTGGACTGGTTTAAGCAAAACTTCCAGACTAAGTTAGACTAGGAAGAAAGGCCTGGTGATCCATTTCTGAAAAGTAACTGATGAAAATCCTCTGAATCACAGCAGAATGCTGTTCAGTACAATGTTGGAAAATAAGCCGTCTGGGTTGGATGGAACTCAAAATATACAGCAGCTACAACAGTGGACTGGAACACACCAGTGACTAGGAAGACGGCCCAGAGCCAGACAATGCCTTGTTCCGTTGTCCCTGGGGTTGTTAGGAATTAGAACCAACTCCATGACAGTTAACATCAGTACTGACACAAACCATAAGTGTTTACAAAATTCTGTTCAGAAAAGAGAGGAGGAAAATATTGAGCCTTTAAGGAAACAATGTGGTTATGAACCTGCTGCACAACTGAAAGAGTTCAGGTCCCGTGTGATACTGTGTCAACCGATAGTAACACTGTCAGGGAATTGCTGTTTTAGGATTTCAACTTTTGGGAAATAACCTGTTTGATGGCAAGGACTAAATCCTGGCACGGCTTTTTCCTTTGGGGGCTTGCCTTAGGAAAGGCACGGAAAAAAAAAAGGTACAATGGATGGAAAGTATCCGAGCCCTGGAAGATGAGGTGGGTACCGGAGGTGCTGGATGACCAAGAGCTCGGTGTTGGATGACCCAGACCTCGGTGCTAGCTCCTGGATAGACAGAATCCCCAGTCATGTTCAGCGGACATGGCTGCAGGTGAGCTGAGGCTCTGAGCTGATTTTAACCCTGCAGAGCTCTGCAGGAAGGCACGAGCAGGACGGAAGCCCAGGCTTTGCTGAGCCACAGGAAATGGCTGTTTGAGGTCAGTGGTTAGGCTTTTTCTTTGGCATTAAGTAGAATCCTGGGGGGTGCCAACGGTTCAAGAGCTTGGCTATTAATGGGGGTTGGAGCCCACTCAGAGGTGCCTCAGACAAAAGACCTGGTTATCCACTTCCAAAAAATCAGCCACTGCAGACCATATGAAGGGCAATTCTACTGACACAGATGGGGTCGCCATGAGTAGGAGTACATTCAATGGCAGCTGATGATGGGTTTCCACTCAGGGTTAAATAGGTGACCTGAATCAAGGTCACAAACTCAAATGCCCTCCAGAGCCAGCCAGCAGGGACTAAAAATGTGACTACTGAGCACGATGGGGCTCCACCCCAACCCGAGTACCTGATGTGTCTGAGGTGACAGAGGCCACTTAGATTTTGTTCTTGTTGTCATGTGAGACTCAGTCTTTCCATTTCGCATGAGAAGACAGAAAACCAGACTGTATGTGAAATCTCCCTGTTCTTCACTGTTCAGCTATAGTTTAAAAAACAAAACAAACAAGAAAAGTGTGGGCGTGCCATGAGTACCTATTTGGGCTGGGTTTGACCTTGGGGCCACCACTGCCCCAGTGTCTGAGTACAGTAAACCAGGGCACCCTCTTGGAGCTGGCTGTTCTGAGGCCCCTGCTGTGGCCAGAACACCTGTCCCTGCTAAGTTAACGGGGACTAGAGGCAACCCTGGGTAGCACAGTGGATCACTGCCATGGCTGCTAACCAAAAGGTCAACAGCTCAAATCTACCAGGTGCTCCTTGGAAACCCTACGGGGCAGTTCTCCTCTGTCTACGGGGTTGCTATGAGTTGGAATTGACTCACTGGCAGTGGGTTTGGTTTGGGTGGTGGCAACTGTAAAAACCGGGCCTAACTAGCTAGACTGCGCAGGTCCTCGTGTTCAATTAGTGGTTGCTGGGTGCCGTCAAGTCTTTCAACTTCTATAGGGACCCATGTGACAAAGAAGAATGGTCCCCTAAGGTTTTGTACATTGTTCTCTTTAGAGGAGCAGATGGCCACGTCTTTCTCCTACAGAGCGACTGAATGAATTCAAACCACCAACCGTTTGTTTAGCAGCCACCAGGGTTCTAATTCAATTAGGACAGCTCACAGTTAGTGATAGTTATTAAGAGAATCGCAACCCCACGTGTGAATGAGTAGAAATGCGCTCCATAGGGTTTTCCGTGGCTGATTTTTCACAAGTAGATTGCCAGGTATTTCTTCCAAGGCACTTCTGACCTCTGGGTAGATCTGACCTACAACCTTTCGGCTAACAGCCAAGCACATTAGCTATTTTTGCACCACATATGGGGTGGCCATGAGTCAGAGTTGATGTGTTGGCAGTTTTTTGGGGGGGGGCAGTTATTAAGGGAAATGACTGGAAGCTCATCATCCTCACCCTCTCCACTGCTTCCTTCTTCTCCCTTGTACTCTCCCCCACCAACATATTTATCACAACCTAATTCTTTATGTGTCTTTCCCCTCTGGGATCTAAGCTCTGGAGGGAAGCTTTTCTCTCTCTTTTTATTCGCTGTTGTATCTCTAGCACTCAGAGCAGTGCCTGGCACACAGCAGACTCTCAAACATTTGTCCAGTGAATGAATGGATATCTAGGGGATGGTGGTGATGTTCAAGCCCATGAAAGGACTGATGGGACTTGCATGGCTTCCTGGTGCCCCAAATGGCAACCTTCATATAACTGAGGTATCCACTCTTTCCTCAAATCTTCCTAGTGGGACACAGGGGAGGGGGCAGGCTGGGCAAGGAGCGTTGTGCAGCTCCTGCCTGCCCTTTGGGATTCTCTTTCCACCTGGCCAGGTGCAGCTGGAAGGACCTTATTTACTGCTGTTAGGACTTGTGGGGGCCAGCAGGACGCAGGAGGGCACAGGAATCAATTAGGCCAAGCCCCACTGGCTTCCAGTGAACAGTGGTCTGGAACAGGGACAATGGTGGGAGGTGTGAATTGCCTGGGAAATCAGAAGTCAGAGAAGCAGGGGATGGTGCACCAGCTGACTGATGATTCTGGACTCTCCAGTCACTGAGAGTCAGAAGGAGGAGGCGTCTCTATCCAAAGCCTCCAATGCCCACCTGCTCTCCTAACCAGGTTTCACTCCTTTGAGAGGGACATCCCAGGGGAAAGGCTCTTGGGAGGCAGTGGTTCAGCCCTCTGGGTTCTCCTTCTGGCTTTTTCTTCCTTGGACCGATCACTGTGTCTCCTTGAAAGGACCTCTGTTTCCTTTCTTAGACTCCCCAGAACATTCTACTAAGATTTTGCCCAGTAATTTTGGGCCAGTAATCTTGACTCCTTTGGGCCTTAGTTTCCTCATCTGTAAAATGGAGACATTGACAGTGTTTTCCTCACAGGGTTGTTCTGAGGATGAAGTGAGCCTTAGCATGGTATCTGGCACACAGTAGGCACTTAGTAGACAGTAATTCTTTCAGTCCTTATAGACATTATGGGGTCTTGCTTTATATAAAAGTGGCCAGCAGTACAGAGAGACTAAGGCTCTGCCTGTCTCCACTGAGGAGGAGTTCTCAGTCATTAGTGAGTGTAAGAACAGCAATGGGTGTTTTGTGAAATGTGGGTTCCCAGACACGACCCTGAGAAATTCTAGACTCCCTGGGTCTAGCTGGGCTGGGAACCTGCTCTTGACCATTGCACCCTGCCGGGCCAATTCTCTGTTCTCCCTTTAAGAACTTCTGATGAAGCATAGCTAATACATCACTAAGTTGTGCAAGGGACAGTGATCACATTCATCATTTGTACTAGTGCCTGGCTCATGGTGACTCAGCATCTTGCTGACACACAAGTATGGAGGCCAACAGAGGCTACTGGAAGCAACTTGGATTGGCAGGTGTCTTGGATTGAATTGTGTTTCCTCAAAGTATCTGTCTACTTGGCTGGGTCATGATTGCCAACACTGTAATCTGATGTGATTTTCCCATATATTGTATATCCTATCACTAGCATGCAATAAGATGGGTTAGTGGTGGGTATGCTGACGAGATCTATAAGATTAGATAGTGTCTGATGCCAATCTCTTTTGAGACATAAGAGAGATGAGCAGAGAGACATGAGGACCTCGTAACACCGTGAAAGCACAGATGACAGCAGAGTGCGTCCTCTGGACCTGAAGTTCCTGTGCTTAGACACTCCCAGACCAAACGAAGACTGATGATAAGGAGCCTTCTCCAGAGCTGGCAGAGACAGTGTGAGTTCCTTTGGAGCTGGCACCCAAATGTATTCTAGCTCACTGGACTGTGAGAACACAAATTTTTGCTCAAGTCGCCCACTTGTGGTCTTTCTGTTACAGCAGCAGTAGATGACTAAGACAGCAGGTGTTAAGCAAACTGGAGGTGCAGAGAGCAATTTTCTGGGTTACATGAAGATTAGCTCCTAATACACATTAAGACTATACAACAATGATGGAATTTCAAAGCAACTGAACTACAGATTGAGAGACACCATAAAAGTTCCACTTACTTGTTAATTGAGTACCGTGTTTTAATACTGTTCCATTTCTCCCTTCTACAAAAGGTAGACAGAGCTCCAAAGCCCTCTTCCCACTCCTCCCTAGGAGACCTCCCTTACCTGGCAAGTATTACCAGTTGACCCGAGACCCCAAACCAACTGACCGTTTCTACCACCTTCCCCCAGACCCCACCTTCTGAAGCTGCTCCCTCCTGATCACAAGATTGATGGGAGTTCAACTTACGCTCCAGGACCCTGGTGCCTATGGCCTGCAGGATTTAGAGAAGAGTGGTTAGCATTGTGCGGCTAACATGCTAATGATTTTCCATTACTAAGATTCGTCATCTGCCTCAGTCAAGTCTCTGCCTTTCCCCTTCTTCCAGAAGGATGGGCCATTTGCACTCACAGCGGAAGTGTAACATGAATGCCATCGTGGCTACGGGGACTAGCACATCCAAATTATCAGCTGTTTACCGAGAAACTTAAGATTATGGGTGGCTTCTCAGGCCATGACTGAAGACACATAGATACAATGAACAGAGTCACATTTCAAGTAACCTGGAACCAGTGAAGAAGACACCCCTCTAGGGTCACTATGAATTGAAATCAACTTGAAGGCAGTCAGTCTGGTTTGGGGTAAACTCTGATAGTGCAGTGGTTAGGATCTCTGCTGCTAACCCACAGGTCAGCAATTCCAATCTACCAGCAGTTCCTCGAAAATTCTATGGGGCATTTCTACTCTGTCCTATAAGGTCACTACAAGTCAGAATTGACTCAGTGGAGTTGGTTTGGTTTTCGTTAGCAGTACCAGGGAAGAAAAGATCTAGCAATTTGCTTCCATTAAGATTATAGCCAAGACCTTAAACCCAAAATGTCCCATGACATCCTCTTAAAAACCAAAAAATAGTTCAGCTAACTAGTAAACAATGTCTGCCTCAAATGCTTTAGCTCTCGAAAGATTATGGGGCATTGAGTTTTTTTTTTTTTTACTTTTTATTTTTTATTTAACATGACTGAGTGAAAATGTACATTCACATATAAATTTACATGCCCCCCTATATGCAGCTTCCACTGCTCTCCCTGCCCGGTGACAGCACACTATTCCTCTCTGCTCCATACATATCTCATCCTCCCAACAGCCTCCTTTCCCCTCCTCTCCACCCACTCTTCTTCCTCCAGCCAGAGGTCAGCAGGATGATATCCTATAGATGTATAGAACCACAAAGAGCAACCAATATATGGTCGCTCTGCATTGCCAAGTCCAATCCATTCCTGTCCGAAGAGTGGAACTTCGTTATGATTTATGGATAACGGCAGCATCAGGGCTGGGGGCCATGCTCTCAGGGGAACCCCGAAACCGCTGGGGCACTGAGTTTTTGTTAGTAAGAGAGAACAATTCAGAAAAGGGGCTCGGGAATGGCCACATGGCTCGAGAAATGTAAGTGATAAACTACAATCTTGAAAAAAAATTTGGATAAACAAAGACAAATTAACATATTTCCAAATTTAAAAAGATGAGTATTCATCACTAGAAGTCTTGCCCCACAAGAATATTAGTGGGATTCCTCCAGGCTGCAATGGAAAGACCCTAGAAAGCAATTCAAATACACATGAAGAAAAAAGGACTAGTAAAAGTGACTCTCCAGGTCAATATAAAAGACTGCACAAATATATTTTTGCTTACAAATATTCTCTTCTCTATGATTTAAAAGACAGTGGCATAAAGAAATAACTGTAAAACTGTTCTGATGGTCAATAAAGTGAAAAGAGAACCCACAAAACTGGAAAAGAGTATTTGTAAATCATCTATCTGACGAGACTGTATTATCCAGAATATACAAAAACATGTTTACACAGCAGCACAAAAAGACAAAGAACTCAACTGAAAAATCGACAACAGATTGGAACAAAAATTGCTCCCAGGGTCGCCATGAGTCGGATTCAACTCAACGGCACTTGGCTTGGCCTAAGAAAATATGCATGTGGCCAGTGCATGCATAAAATGATGCTCAGTACCATCACTTGTAGCCATTATGGGAACAAAAGTCTAAACCACAAAAAGGTACTGCGTTACATTCGAGCGGATGCCTGTAGGAAACACGGGCGGTCTAAGTGGGTAAGAGCTACAGCGGCTAACCCAAAAGTCAGCAGTTCAAATCCACCAAGTGCTCCTTGGAAACCCTACGGGGCTTGTGTCCCAGAGGGTCGCTATGAGTCGGAATTGACTTGACAGCAATGGTTTTGGGTTTTTAGATGGTTATAAATAGCAACAACAACAACAAAAAAGGGAAAATAACTAGTGTGGGTGAAAATGTGGAGAAATGTCACCCTTATCCATTGCAGGGGGACAGCAATGTAAAAGGGTGTAAGCACTTTGGAAAGCAGTCCAGCAGCTCCTTAAAAGGCTAAACACATTTACCACAGAGCCCAGCAATTCAACCCCTGGGTGTACAGCCAGGGGGAACAAGGCCATGTCCACACAGAAACCGTACAAAAGTGTTCACAGAAGCATTATTCAAAAAGAACAAAAAAAAGTCCATTAACTGATGAGTGGATGTATTAATTACATCCATGCAATGCAATATCATTCGGTAACTGAAAAGAACAAAATACAAGTACTTGCTACAACATGGGTAAACCTTGAAAAAAATTATGCTCAGTAAGAGAAGCTGCTCAACAAAGAATGCCTATTGTATAATTTTGTCCAGAACAAGCAAATCTACAGGGACAGAGGGCTGACAAGGAGGGACAGTGGCCGACATCACAGGACCTTTTGCTTTCCCTGTCTCCGCTTAGTGGAGGACAAAGAGGGATGAATTAAGGCCAAAGTGAAGAAAGTTCAGGCTTTGATGCCCCCTAGCCACTGGTCCAGGTTCCAGGGAGGTGTGGAAAGGGCTTCTTTCCCTCTGATGTTGGGTGGGCAAGCCAGCGGGCAGCACATGGCACCCCAGCCTCTTGCTGACTCATTCTGCAACCACAGGTCCTGCTTTGCCTCTTGGGCTGTGGAAGGTTCCACTTGCCCTCCTACTGCTCAGCAGGCCACTGACCTTCTGGCCCTAAGAACTCCCAGTGGGGAAACTGCAACCTGGAAGCCGGCTCCTAGTTTGTTCCAATTGGTCAGCTGGCAACTGGTGCAGCAACCAGGTTAAAACGACGGAAGAAGAGTTCGGTCTTGCCATGTTGTTCTTTGTGTTCTGGGCCAGGGCAACAGCTCAGTGGGTAAGACATATAAGGAATTTGCATAAGACAGCTTGGCAAAATGGAGCTGGAGGAGCCTTATTTGTGCACAGACATACACCTGAGAATAATCCAGATACTCCGTTTGATTTTACACCAGAAAACTAGAAGAGGATAGAGGCAATTGTGAAAAACTATCCAGAAGGGCATAAAGCAGCAGCTGTGCTTCCAGTCTTGGATTTAGCACAGAGACAGAATGGATGGTTGCCTATCTCTGCAATGAACAAGGTTGCAGAAGTCTTACAAGTACCTCCAGTGAGAGTATGTGAAGTAGCAACTTTTTATACAATGTGTAATCAAAAGCCAGTTGGAAAGTATCACATTCAGGTCTGCACTACCACGCCTGCCATGCTTCGAAATTCTGACAGCATACTGGAGGCCATTCAGAGAAAGCTTGGAATAAAGGTTGGGGAGACTACACCTGACAAACTTTTCACTCTTATAAAAGTGGAATGTTTAGGTGCCTGTGTAAATGCACCAATGGTTCAAATAAATGACAACTACTATGAGGATCTGACAACCAAGGATATTGAAGAAATTATTGATGAGCTCAAGGTCAGCAAAATTCCAAAACCTGGGCCTAGGAGAGGACGCTTCTCTTGTGAGCCAGCTGGTGGTCTTACCTCTTTGATTGAACCACCCAACGGACCTGGTTTTGGTGTACAAGCAGGCCTTTAAGTTATATTCAGCCATACATGTCATATGTCACTGGAGAAATACAATATGCTTTTCCTGTGTTAAAAAAAAAAAAAAAAAACGACGGGAGAAGGCGGAACCCGCCCCCCCCCCCGTGTCAAGCAAGGTCAGGCTTCCGTCCTCAGGGAAAACGGCTCACATACCAACAGGAACACACGTGAACCAACACACGTGGTCGAGTCAACTCCGTCGCGTCAACCCCGACTCACAGTATCCCTATGGGACAGAGCAGAACTTCCCTAGAGGGCTTCCACAGCAGCCAAGAGATGTGAACCAATGACCTTTTGGTTTGCAGCCCAGCTCACAGATGAGGAAAGGAAAAAATTATGGTGCAATGTGATAGGTGACAAGTATTAACCCAGGGTGTTCTGTCTTTTAGTGTGTCCCCCTAAAAGGCAAGTTCAAGTCCTAACCCCTAGTATCTACGGATATGACTGTATCTGGAAGGAGTGTCTTTGTAGATGTAATCAATTTTACGGTGTGACCATACTGGAGTAGGGTGGGTCCCAAACCCAACACAGAGTCTCCTTATGAGAGGAAACTCTGACAGCCACATGGGGAGAACGCCAGGTGAGATGGAAGCAGAGAGTGGAGTGATGGAGCACCACAGACTGCTGGCAATACCAGAATCTAGAGGCAAGGAAGTGTCCTTTCCCAGAAGCTGTGGAGAGAATGTGACTCTGCTGAAACCTTCATTTTGGACTTCTGGCCTCTGAAACCGTGAGACAAGGGACTTCTTTTGCCTTACGTCACCAAGTCTGTGCTAATTTGTTATGGTGGCACTAGGAAGCAAACAGGGATAGGGAATGTAGCTAATAACTCAAGAGAGAGAACTTTGGGCTCAGACTCCCAGCTGAGTGGCCTAGGCTTTCTTAGTTTCCACAGGCCTCCATTTCTTCATCTGTGAAATGGGTACACCAACAGCCCCTGCCTCAAAGGTGGTTTATAAAGCATAGATGAGCTGGGTTAGGTGGTGCTTCTGGCTCATTCTCTTATAGGGTTGGTGCAAGGACAACATATGCCATTGTTGGCAATGCTTTTCCTTGGTGGGTGCTTAAGTAAATGTTCACCCCTGTTGTTGAAGCACAAGTGTCATGAAAGCAGGTCCCTAGGTGGTGCAAAGAGTTTCTTCTAGACTTCTAAGGCTGGCAGTGTGAGCCCATCCAGGAGTTCCACAGAAGAAGGGCCTGGCAATCTCTTTTCATAAAGATCACAGCCTAGAAAATCTCATGGAGCAGCCTACTCTGTCATGCATGGTATCAGGGATTGAATTATGTCCCCCTAAAAATGTGTGCAGCCATTTGGCTGGGTCATGATTCCCAGTATTGTGAGATTGCCCTCCCTTTTGCGATTTTTCCCATGTTGTAAATCCTAAAGAAATTCTGGTGGCATAGTGGTTAAGTGCTATGGCTGCTAACCAATCGGTCAGCAGTTTGAATTCTCCAGGTGCTCCTTGGAAACTCTATGAAGTAATTTTACTCTGTCTTCTAGGGTTGCTGTGAGTGGGAATCGACTTGACAGCAGTTGGTTTGTTTTTTTTGGTGGGTAGATCCTATACCCTGCCTGTGTGTAATAGATCCAAACCCACTGCCATCGAGTCAAGTCCGACTCACAGCAACCCTAGAGGTCAGAGTAGAACTGCCCCAATAGTTTCTAAGGAGCACCTGGTGGATTTGAACTGCTGACTTTTGAGTTTGCAGATGTAGCACTTAACCCACTAGCCACTGGTTTCCTAGGATTATGTTAAAATAGGATTACAGTTGGACTACAACACCCTTACTAAGGGAGTTTCTCTGTGGTGTGGCCTGCACCACCTTTTACACTATAAAAGATAAAAGGAACAAGAAAAAACTAGACAGTTGGGGACTTTCGACAATCAAGAAAGCAGCACCGAGGCAAAGCACATCCTTTGGACCTGAAATCCCTGAGCCAAGATGCTGTCAGACTAGAGAGATTGATCTAACACCAGGTTCTTCCTCCAGAGCTGTCAGAGAACGGACCCCCTGGAGCCCACACCCTGAATTCAGACACCTAGCTTACTGGACGAATCTACTGAAACCAGCAGAGGAGGCCCCACTGTTCCAGGGAACAAAGATACCTGGTGACGGCTGAGATAGGCCACCACAGTCTTTCCAGGGGTGACAGCCTTGGCATTCCCTTGCCTGTGTCTCACCTTTCATTTCCGCTCTGCCTGGGAGAGATGGTCCTTCCTCTGTTTTTTCTTGGGAGAGGGCAGACAGAAAAACCATAGCCACTTAGGTGGCAGGAGTACCGCCCCTCTGTGTCTCCCGCTGGAAAAAGGGTCTTGAGAGATCTGGGTGAAACAGAACGACCTAGTAGGGTCTAGATCAGCCAGTCATTCTTTAACAAGTCTATGACCAGAAGGAGGCCAGGCAACAGAGGATCACACCGTTTTCCACCCAGGTACCGCACAGGATCACTGGCTCCGGTAGAGAAAAGGGGAGAAAACCAGATGTTGCATGTCTCAGGTCAACATCTGGTAGGTGAGGTGCTGGGCCCAGTGTGGCAGGACCAGCTTCCAGAAGCACGGCAACTCTTGGGCAACGATTATTGAACTAAACGCTTACGTGGGACGCTCTGATGAATCTTCTTTTCTGAAGCTGTTAGGTGGTTTTAAGAATTCCTGTAACTAACTGCTCAGGTGGGATACCCCATAAAGATGATCTATAAATGTTATTAAGGAGTAACCAAATTTTCTTCTCAAAGGTACTTGTCATGGATTGAATTATGTCCTCTCCAAAACATGTGTGTCAGTTTGGCTAGGCCATGATTTCTGTGATTTTTCTGTAAGTTGTAAATCCTGCTACTAGGCTGTTAATGAGGGAGGATGGGCCTCAGTTGTACAGGTGAGGCAGGACTCAATCTGCCAGACTGGATTGTGTCTTAAGGCAATCTCTCGGGATATAAAAGAGAGAAATGAGTCCTTTGGACCTGGGTCCCTGTGTCTGAGCAGCTGTTCCACCAGGGAAAAACTGAGGACAGGGACCTTCCTCCAGAGCTGACAGAGAAAGAAAGACTTTCCCTGGAGCTGACACCCTGAATTTGGAGTTTACACTCTACTTTACTGTGAGAAAATATATTTCTCTTTGTTAAAGCCATCCACCTGTGGTATTTCTGTTACAGCAGCGTTAGATGAGGGAGATAGGACTCCAAGCATCGACTGTGCAAACCACAGGGCATGGGTGCTATACTCCTCTTTCCTGAGTCAAAACGCGGAGCAGGGATGCCTTCCAAATGGCAAGAAGCATTTTATAAACTGGACTGTCAGGGATTCATTTACACATGACTTCAAGTACATCTACAGCTCTGTATGCGGAGCCTAAAGGGGCTCACCACCCCTCATCTGTATGTAGCACTGTGATGGCTTGTGTACTGCTTACTCTATGTTTCTGTGATATTGGAAGCTATGCAGTATTTCAAATACCAGCAGAGTCACCCACGGTGGACAGATTTTAGCAGAGCTTCCCGACTAAGACAGATAAGGAGAAAAGGCCCGGCAATTTACTTCTAAAGCTTCAACCAATGATAACCTTATGGGTCACAGGATCCTGTCTGACACTTTTACTCGCTTACTTTGGAACTGTCATCAGCAGGGACCCATCACTGGAGACGGATATCATACTTGGTAAAGCGACGGGCCAAGGAAGGCGAGGGAAACCCCCAGTGCGATGGAGGGTACAATGACTATGTGACGGACTTAAACACCCCAGCGATCATAAAGACGGCCTGAGACCGGGCCATGTTTGTCTGTTGTACACGGTGTCCCCATCAACCAGCCAGCTCAGTGGCAGCTGACAACAACAAAGGACTAGGGGCCCTGGTCTTACACGGCTGCTTGGCAGAGTGGAGAACTCAACTAGCCAATCAGAGAGCAGCTTGATGAAGCCCCCACTGGCCAGCTCAGGACCCAGCTACACATCGCAGGGGCCCACAGCTGACGAGAGGCCCACAGGGGGCCACACCGGCATCCCCAGATGCCCATGGCGCGAGCCCTGTCCACTGCTCACCCTACTTCTCTGGGCTCTGTTCCAGGTCCGCCAGCCTCCAACAACTGTCAAACTGGGCTAGAATTCAGATGGGTGG
This sequence comes from Heterohyrax brucei, assembly GCA_028571685.1. Taxonomy (NCBI): domain Eukaryota; kingdom Metazoa; phylum Chordata; class Mammalia; order Hyracoidea; family Procaviidae; genus Heterohyrax; species Heterohyrax brucei. Next base: position 173,690,785 of record CM053142.1, on the reverse strand, counting down.
GTGGGGCCTGATTTCTGAACTTTATAGGATCTTCTGGTTAGCTTCTTCTAACCAGAAACACGTGGAAGTTCAGGTCCCCAAGAGTGAGACGCCTCAGGGTGAAGCTGAGCCAGCGCTTGTGCGTCACTGGCTTCTCCCTCAATGCCCTCCTCTCCTCTGGTCCTTCCTTCCTCTCTCACTGCCTCCTCTCTCTTGTCCCACTTTCTCTCTCCCCTCCTGCTCCCTCGCGGTCCCTCCCTCTCCCTCCCGGTCCCTCCCCTCTTGTCCCCCTTCCTCTCTCTGTTTCACTTACACTGCTTCCTGCTCCGTTCCTTCGCAGACAGCTGAGCTACGCATGCTGTCTCCCCAAACCTCCCAGGGCCCTTTCGTAGGGAGGATTTGGGGGAAGGAAGGGCACACAGTCTCACCTTCCTGTTGGTCATCATTAGACCGTCCCACAGGCACCTCAAAGAAGACATCTGGAAATGAGCCCACAGCCTTGCTTTTCTGTGTCTGGTCTCAGGGAATGGCACTGCTGTCTACCTGGCTGCCCTGCTAACACCTGGGCATCCATGCCTCAGGCACAGCTGCTTCTCCCTATTCTTGCCACCCTGGCACAAACCACATAACCTCCAGCCTGTCAACACTCCCTCCCTCATTTCTGTGCTCCACACCTGGGACCCCTCCAGGCCATAGCAGTGTCTCTCTGCTTTAGCCCTCAACAAGGCCTTACTGCCCTCTACAGGAAGGCTGCTCCCTGGGCCTGGCACACCAGGACCCACATGCATCTCAGATCTCACATTGTCCACAGCAAGGCCGCTCCCCTGGGCCCAGCACACCAGGACCCATATGCACCTCAGACCTCACCTCATCCACAGGAAGGCCGCTCCCCAGGGCCTGGCACAGCAGGACCCCGTACACCTCAGACCTCACCTCCCAGCAGGCCAGTCCCATCTGGGGCTGTGCAGTGGGCATGGGGACCATCCCTGGGAACCAAATGTGCCTGCATATTCTGCCCCAAAGCCTTTCTCCTTGCATCACCTTTAACTCTCTGCATTCCTCCTCCTCCTCCTTACCTCTTGGGGGCATTCAAAAAATCAAATCAAACCCATGCTGCTGAGTTAATTCCGACTCACAGCGACCCTATAGAGCATAGTAGAACTGTCCTGTAGAGTTTACAAAGAACACCTGGTTCAGACCTGACCTTACACAGGCAGTCCCGCCAGCTTACAATGTTACCATTAGCCTCACTTACGACCTTTATTATTATGATTTTTGGCTTACATAACATGTGTCTAACTGAAGAAGCAGGAAGCGTTGACGTTGAAGCTATAAGTTTATATGTAACATTTCCAACTCCCAAAGCAAAGATAGGATTTATAAAGATGCTGATAACAAAAAAATAACGAAAACAAACAAAAAAGGCAACAGACTCACATCAGAATGGGTGACTTCCTTGGAACGGGACCCTTCTGCCTCTCACTTCCTCTAAAAGTGATGGCTGATGGCCCTCCCAGGGTCAGCTCAGTTGTTGTATGCCTCCAAGTGGACTTGCATTCACAGCGCCCCTACAGGGCACAGACTAGAACTGCCCAGCAGGGTTTCCCAGACTATCATCTTATGGAAGGCTTCCTGGTGGTGGCACAGTGATTAAGGTGCTCAGCTGGCAAGCCACCAGCTGCTCTGAAAGAGAAAAGATGCGGTGGTTGGCCCCATAAAGGTTACAGTCTTGGAACCTCTACGGGGCAGGTCCACTTGGGATCCGCCAACCTACACAGCCTGTGATCTAGAACTCTGGTGTCTTGACCTGCTGACCTTGGGTTCACCAGCTTCCGTGGCCTCATGAGGTTTGTGCCAGGACTTGGGACATTCAGCTTCTACAACTGTGTGAGCTGTTTTCTTTATATAAATCTCTCCTTATTCATGTATGTGTTACTGGTTCTGCTTCCCTAGAAAACCCAGCCTAAGACAAGAGCTAACATTTTGCGAGTGGCATTCCTGGGTGGTGTAGATGGACAAGTGCTCATCTCCTAGCCCAAAGGCCAGAGGCGCCTAGAAGACAGGCCAGGTGATCTGCTTCTAAAAGGTCACAGCCTTGAAAACTCTGTGGCGCAGCTCTACTCTGCACACACGGGGTCACAATGAGTCAGCCAAGCATTGTTCTAAGCCTCAGTTGTGTAATTATACATTTAACTCTCAGGTCAACCTTCTAAGGCTGAGACCATTATTATCCCCATTTTATAGATGAGAAGATAGAGGCCCAGGGATTCAGTCATTTGCATAAAGTCAGAAAACTAGTACGTGGTGGAGCAGGGATTCCAACCCACACAGATGAACTCTGGAGCCACCTCTCTTCTCGCAACATAACCGTAACTACCTGTTTGTTCTCTGTCCTGTGCTCATTTCTGTATCCCCCGCTGAGCACAAGGCCTGCCCCAGAGTACAGGCTCAACAAATGTTTGCAAAGAGCAGCAACCCTGGCAACTTTGCAGGTCTCTCTGATCAGTCCACTTAGTACCAAGGCACCCAAGGCACTTATGATACAGACTCAGTGTGAGTCCTTTTATCAGACAAACATGTCTGAGCTTCCTCTGGGTACACCTCCTCCTGACAGTTATTGCCTTTTACCTCAGGTTATCTGACTTCTCTCCTTTCGTTCTGCCATACAACTCTCAGTAGTTAGGGTGTCCTCACCCTATGGCGCATTGCCAAGTTCCTACTGGGCAAGAATGTGGGTGACCCATAGAATGTAATCAGTACATGGAACCAAATGACCAGTTGGTACCCCAAGGTCCTCACCCCTGTCTCTGTGGGGTCAAAAATACAGTGTGAAAGGTTGCAGTCCCCTCTTCTCCCCCATAATTCATATCAACTTTAGGTGAGATGGAACTGGCAAGTACTGGGGTCCCAATACAGCCCCTTGTCTGGTGCATGACCTAGGACAAGTCAACTTCTTGAGCCCGTGTCTGTATCTCTCAAACGGATGCGGGGAGAGATTTAAATGAACGCCATCCACCTCACACTTGCACAGGGTCTAAGGTTGCTGACCCTTCAGCAGCGACCTTGCTCAGGTCAGAGCAGAACCATGTCCTATTTGGAGGTTAACCACCTTCTTTCTCATGGATTTTGGGGCTGGATTTTCCTCATGCTATCCCATTATTAATCTCCAACTAGACTGAAATATTTGTTAAACTAATAAAAATAAAAGAGAGGCAAATCCATTTCTACAGAGAAGAGTGACATCCCGTGGGCCTTCTACCGGCTGGCTGGGCCTGAGCCACCAGGCCCTGTGCTCCTCCCCCGGCTGCGGTACTCGTGGGGTACCTTTGGGCAAACAGCTCTGCTGGCTGTGACCTCCCAGCCTTCCTGCTGTTTGTTCCAGAGCCACTGCACAGGAAGGGCTGTCAGGGGAGCCAGCCCAACCACAGGCTACAGAGAAAGCTGGTGGCCACAGACCAGGGCACATTCCGGGGCTGTCCCTGCAGACGCTCACACAGGCTAGACTACGGGACTGTGACAGACACACGGCACCCTGTCAGGAAGCTCACATTGCCCCGCTGGCCTCAGACCTGCTTGGAGGACAGGCTCAGAGGCTCGCAGCTGGACACAGAGGAAAGTGGCTATGTTGGAAGGTGTTCCCCGAATGGGTCAGGGCCCTTCCTGGACAGGTACACTCCCGGTACCACCTCCTCCTGCAGAGGCCTTATAAATTTTCCTTTTCCTCTTCCTTTTAACCACTGGAGCATCTGGTGTCTCTCTGGACATCTTTTCTCTGTAGGATTTGGAAAACGATAACCCCAGATCTTGCAACAAGAGAAAATAAAGCCTGGCCTAATGCCTTTTGTACCCACATGTGAGATACTTCTCACCTAGTTAGGTGACCCCATGATGCTACCTACATCAGCTTGCAGCTACAGCACAGCACTGTGGAAAAAGCACACACTCTGGAGACAGACGGGCAGGCCTGGGGATCCCGGCTGTATGACCTTGGACAAGTCACACCAATGGTATGGACCTCAGTTTCCCCATCTCTACAGGGTGGGAAATCGTGACTGCATGGAAGTGCACAGTGAAGATTAAATGCTATAATACATGTCAAGGTCCCAACACAGGGTAGATGGCCTCTTGGTGGACGATGTATCAGGAAGTACTGATACCAGTTGCTACTGAGTTGACTCTGCCTCACAGGGACCCCACGTATGTCAGAGTAGAACTCTACGCCATTGGGTTGTCAATGGTTGATTCTTGAAAGCAGATTGCCAGACCCTCCCCCCAAGGAGCCTCTGGGTGGACTCAAACCTCTGGTCTGTATGTAGGTCAGTAGCCAAGTTCCTTAACTGTTTGCACCACCCAGGAATTCTATGTATTAGGGGTGCAGAAAGACAGGGAAGGAGGAAGGAAGGGTGGGGAAGAAGGAAGGAAGAAGGGAGGGAGGGAGGGAGAGAGGGAAACCCCAATTCCATTTGTCACTGCAAAATATATCACACCGTATGTGTTACCATCTGGTCAAATCCACTAGGTCCTCCTTAGAAACTCTATGGAGCAGTTCTACTCTGTCTGTAAGGTCACCAGGAGTTAGCGCTGACTTGACAGCAGTGGGTTTGGGTTTTTGGTTTGAACTGTTTTTGTTTATCTCACAATAATCCTTCCATGTTCCTGTCACGATGCTGTTTGCTTTAAAAACCTAGATCTCACTCTCTCTTACACACACACACTTGTGCACGGCTTGTTAAAATGCAAATTCCTGGGCCCCGCTCTCAGATCTGCTCAGGCCTGGGAATCCAAACCCTCAACGTCATTCAGGGGAATCAGCTGCAGAGGAACACTGCTCAAACCCTCCCTGTCTGATCACCGGCACCCGGGCGGCACAGGGGTTAAGAGCTCGGCTGCTGACCTAAAGGTTGCTGTTGGAGACTACCATCTGCTCCTTGGACACCTGACCGGGCAGGTCTCCTCCACCCTACAGGTTGGAGTCAGAATCCTCTTCATGGCAAGGGATGTGGTTTTCTAAAATTACTGGTGTCCCTAGGTGCTGCAACAGTTAATACACTTGGCTGCTAACTGAAAGTGACGGTTTGAGTCCACCCAGAGGCAGCGCGGAAGAAAGACCTGGCAATCGGATCTATTACAGGTACACTTTCTCTCACAGTCTGCCAGCTCCCTGCTACGTGTTCTCATTCGAGCATCATGTAACAGCTCAGAAGCCGAGCAGGACGGGAGGCCAAAGCGTGGTTTCAGAGGTGATGAAGCTGAGGTTTGCCCACGGTGCGGAGCAAGTCGGACAGGAGGTGAGTGAGACGCCCTGATGTCTTGCATGATGTGTTTGTCAGTTATCTCAGCCTCTCTGTCTCTCTTCCTATAATTCTTAAAACAATCCCAGAACTAGAAGTAATAATTAAAGGCACACAAAAAGAGGAACATAAGAAAACCCAACCTTTCATTAATCAGAGATAATTATTATTAATGTTCTGTTGTGGGCTTTTTCTAGTCTTTTAATGTTTAAATTGGTATTATACTGTTTTGTAACCCACATTTTCCCATCCAATGATTCATCAGGAACAAGGATGGCACTGTTTGAACTGGCCCTTGGGGCTGGCAGAGTGACAACGCCTGTCACTGTTGGAATGTGCCCGCTGGTCCATCTCCACAGCCGCTGCCTTTCTCAGTGGCTTCTTCATTCCTCCCCATCAGCTCCAGCAGTTAGAAGATCTGGGGTGACCCTGGAGGGCAGGGTGGGGACCAAGACTTCCTGGTCAGGAATGGGGCCACGGATGTTAGGTTCTCTTATGTTGAACCAGAAAGACAACATACACTGCAGCCAATGGTCGTGGGAGACCAGACATCTGTCCCTTCCACTGGAAGGTAGGAAGACACAGAACAATGAGGAATTCACTTTAGAACAGTCCTGGGGACTCTACATCCTGTGTGGCATGGTTGGTGCTTGATTATTAACAGAAAGGTTGGAGGTTCAAATTCACTTGGCAGTAGCACAGAGGAAAGGCCTGGTGTTCTGTTCCATAAAGATTACAGCCAAGCAAACCCTGGGGAGCAACTGTATTTTGTGACACATAGGGTCGCTGTGAGTCAGAGCTGACTCAGTGGCAATGGGTTGGTTTGTTTTCTGCTGGGAACTCTGATAGCCATCTCAGCCTCAGACAGATGGATGGCTTGTGCTGGAGCTGACTCCCTGCTTCTTAAGAGAACAAACTCACAGGGGCAAGAAACTGACCCCAGCCCTCCTTATTTCAAAAAGAGGAGTTAGGACCTGAAGGGCGTCTGACTGTTCAAGGTGTTTCTGGACCGAGAACCAAGAAACTGTGTGTGCTGGTGGGTGTGCGGAGGGGGTGCTGACTTCCTCTTTCCTTTGAGTCTGAAATCCACGGGGCTCGGGAGGACTTCTGCTGTGTCTGGCCACAGCTTTGAGGAAGTTTTGAGGCCAAGCCTGAAGAGACTTGCAAATCAGTTCCTGAGAAAGGCGTCTGAATAGCGACTGATTATAATCTCTAATTATTTCTGAAGGAACCACTTACTCAATTACAGCTGCAGCCCATGAAAGGGAAGCCAAGATTCCTCTGGTGAAGATGAGAAAGAAATCGCAGCTATTATTATGATGATTACTTTTTAAAATCAAGTCCAGGGTCCATCAACTCTTCAAACACTAGACTGTACCCCAACATGCCCAGAAGGCACCGCTGTCTGTCTGGGTCCGCTTCTCCTCCTTTTTTTTGCCTGGCTCCTGTCTGCCTGTCAGATCTCAGCTAAAATGTCACTTCCTGGGGGCACTTCCCCGGCCACAGTCCAGAGTTTCTGTCAACTCAGACTCAAGGAGACCCTGTGTGGGTCAGGGCAGGACTGCTCCACAGGGTTCTCAGCAGCTGGTTTTCTCACAGGTCTTCTGAAGTGCCTCTGGGCGGACTCGAACCTCCAACATCTGAGTTGGCAGCCACTCGCATTAACCCCTTGGAGCCCATTACCTCCATTAGAGCACTGGTACTGGTCCTTCCAGCCCTTCCCACGATTAGAAATCAGCACTTCTGGGGTCACTTGCTTGTTTTCCCAGCAATCCATAAGCTCCATGGGGTCAAGGAACTTGTCAGCTGCGGTCACTGCTGTGTCCCTGGCACCTGCAACACTGCCTGGCATGGGGCAGATGCTTACCAAGTATCTGCTGAATGGCTGGATGAAAGGGATTTCTCCCTTGGATGGACTCCCTTTAATAACCTTAAACCTGATTATCAGAGCACTCTGGCAGGCAGATTTATTGACTGGTTGATTCATTTATTCATTCAACAAACATTTAGGAACGGCTGCATTTGGTGGTGTGATGGTTAAACACTTGGTTGCAGAACAGAAGGTTGGCAGTTCCAACCCACCTGGAGGCTCTGGGGGAGAAAGACGCTGTGATCTGCTGCCGTAAAGGTGACTGCCTAAGGGCCCCTATGGGGCAGTTCTACTCCATCACATGGGGTCGCTGTAAGTTAGAGTCAACTTGATGGTACACAGCAACAACACAGCGGATGGGGGTGGGCTGGTTGGCCCAATCCCATCACCTCCACTGAACTATCAGCCAAGATGCCACCCCTGCTCACCGGAGGCCCACCCTCTCCCTTCTGCCCTCTTGCTGGCATCTGAGCTGGGCAACGGCGGGCCTGCCAGAGTGAACTTCACTGGGATTGGTTACTGCCTCAGTCACCTGGGCAGGTGGAGTATTCCATCAGCCTTGTTGCCTGCATAGGCTAACACATCTGTTGCTCTTCAAAGGGTTCAACAGGGTGGACTAGGCGCAAAGTTTGATCTTAAAGGGTCTAGTATGCAGAACCCCAAGGAGACAGCACAAAATCTGACCCCAGCAAGTCCCAAGGATGAGCAGAGGATAGGTACCATTTCTTCTAAAAGGCTCTCATGATGTCATTTGTGGTTGCCATGACTATACCATCATTTTTGTTGTTGTTGTTTGTCTCCTAGAGGGAGTGTAACCAAATAATTGGCTGTCCTTTCTGCTAGAGCGCTAGAGACCCAACTGCTCAGTTATACAGGAGACCTAAGGCAAAGTGGTGGGCCAGACAAATCTGCAGAGCGGGCAAAATCTTCCTGCCTAATTGTAATAACATGCCCTAGACTTGCCCCTCAAATCCCCCTCTTCCATCTGCTAACACTCACCTACCCCACATTCTACTTTTCAGGGTGTTGAGTTCGGCTAGACAGATCATGAGATCACTCAGATGTATTAAACCTTGCTAATCGGTTCACTGGTCAGTGTATTCGAATCACATAAACTTTCATCTCTAAATCCAGTTAAAATGCATGTGTCTAGAAGAAGCCTGAGGAATTACACCCTAAGGCTCCCAGCCCCTGTTGCTGTCAGTTCTCATGCATGGTAACTCCATGTGTGCAGAGCAGAACTGCTCCACAGAATTTTCAAGGCTGTGACCTTCTGGAAGCAGACTACCAGGTCTATCTTCCAGGGTGCCTTAGGCGAGTTTGAACCATTAACCTATTGGCTAGTAGTCAGGTGCGTAACAACTTATGCCACCCTGGGGACCCAATGTCTCAGACTTACAGTAAATTTATGGGCCTTTGATGCCCCTCAGATTCTAACACACCGCACCCCAGCTCATTATGTAATATGTCATGCTGACCCTTTTCAGAAAATTCCATCTAGAGCAGTGTGGCCTAGCATCACTGGGATTCTCCTGATTTGGTGTGTGGAAGGGGGCTGTTTTCAGTGTGTAGTACAGGGTACCAACCTAGATCCTCTGGTTATACCACAGCCCTTTAATGACAAGCTTCTGGGATTTCTACGTGACTCAGCTGCCTTGGTTTTCTCTTTGGACATGCTAAGGGACAGATCCAGTGTCTGTCTTAAGTTGGGACTCTGCACCTGGGGCATGTACCACGTGGTCTTCACTGGTCAGCAGAGTCCACCGCAGACCCAACTTCCAAATGGTGTGTCAGAAATGAAAAGCACCAGCACTACCTTTGATCTCTGACCAAAAGCCCACTGCTGTGGAGTTGATTCCGACTCATAGCAGCCCCATAGGATAGAGCAGAACTGCCCCAGAGTTTCCAAGGAGTGCCTGGCAGATTCGAACGGCTAACATTTTGGTTAACAACCGTAGCGCTTAACTATTATGTTACCAGGGTTTCCTTGATCTCTGAAGCTGGACCCAAAGCAAAGAATTAAATGTCTCTGATCACCTATTTTGGGAACGATTCTAGATGAGGCACTTAGAACCCCTGATGGAATATAACCATTGTTGTCTGCAATGCAGGAAGAGGAGGCACATTTGTTTTCTGTCCTATCTTCTGGTTGAAAGAGATCGGGCTAAGAATGTCTTCACTGCAGGCGCTGTTCTTGCCAACCCTTTCACACAAACAAACAAAAACCTCACTGCTATTAAGTTGATACTGATTCACAGAGACTCTATAGGACAGACTAAAACTCCCCCATGGAGTTTCCAAGAAGCGCCTGGTGGATTCGCAGAACTTTTGGTTAGCAGCTGTAGCACTTAACCACAATGCTACCGGCTTCAGGCACGTACAGAAAGAGACAGTGTAAAGACTGATGAGATCTCCTGCATTGTCCAGCTGCATCTCAATTACTCACAATGGAGGCAGTGAAGGCGTGGGACATGTCATCTTCACACAGCATTCCCACCGGCCATTGGGAGCCAAGTGCTCCACCTTAGTTTTGAGTGTGTGGTCAACTCCCACATGGATAATCCATCTAGAGAGCCTTGATTCAGGGTCATGACTGGGGGCTCTGCCCCCGCCTCCTGCGGCCACCTCCACAGAAATCAATTCCTGGTCTGCAGAGGATGGTAACACAACCATGAGAGGACCAGGGCTGGGAGCCAGGCTCTGCCACTGAATAGCTGTGTGACCCTGAGCAAGTGACTTCACCCTTCTGGGTCTCAAGTTCCTCCACTGGTAAAGTGAGGACAATGACCCTCACCACTGGTGGGTTTTGTAAGTCTTTAGGTGAGAAAATATGTGAGTGCCTGGTGCCATCCTGGGGACACCGGCTTCTGAATTTTTAAGTCATTACCGATAGCTCACTGAGGCATAATTTACGGTTCTGAATTTGAAAGGAGCCTCGGAACTATAAAATTTACCTCCCACTTTGGACACGGGAAGACCGAGACCAGGAAAGGTGAACTGACCTGCCCTTCTTCAGAGTGCATTCCAGCGAGGCCGGGGCTGCACTCAGCCCTCTTCGGTTGCCGTTGCTTGTCTCAGCGATCACAGCTGACTGTCCGTTGAGTAAATAAAATGCCTCAAATCTGTTGTCTTCAAGTCAGTTCTGATGCATAGCGACCCTATAGGACCCCATAGTGTTTCCAAGGGGTGGATGGTGGATTCTAACTGCACACCTTTTGTTTAGTAGTCGAGCTCTTAACTGCTGTGCCACCCAGGCCCCATCAAGTAAACCCTTACCTTTAATTCAAAAAAGAACTAAAATACCAAGAACCACCCAAAGAGTTAACATCAGTTGAACTCTTTACCATGCTAACGACATCACAAGTACTATCATTTAATCTTTCACGATTCCATGAGGAAGGTACTTTATTCTCTTCATATAAGGTGAGTAATTTGCTTAATGTCACACCACCACAAAGTGGAGATGCCAGGACTCTGGCGGAGCTGATACGATGTCAGACCTCTGTACCTAACCTTGACCCTCTCCCCCTAAAGCACTGCAGTACCAGAGAGGGTTATACCCCAGGGCTGCTTCTAATGCAGGCGTGTCAGATTTAGTAAATAAAACAGGGAATGCTCATTAAATTAGACTTTGAGATCATTTTAGTCTAAGTGTATTCCAAATACTGCAGGGAACATACCCCAAAGTATTCATTATTTATCTGAAATTCAACTCTAACTGGGTACTCTCTGTTTTAGACATCAATCTCTATATCTGTTGCCACTGAGTTGATTCTGACTCAGTGAATCTATAGGACAGAATAGAACTGCCCCACAGTTTCCAAACAGTACCTGGTGCATTTCAACTGCCAACTTATGGGTAGCAGCTGTAGCATCTAACCATCACACCACCAGGGTTTCCAAGCTGTCAACCGGGTACCCCGTACATTCTCTCATGTGTTGTGTGTCTTTAGGAAAACTGTATTGCCACTTTGGGTCCCCACCTCTCTCCTGTCAAGTGATGAGGCTGTCCACAAAGGCTGGGTCACTCAACGCCAAGGAGGAGGCTGGGAAGGGGTGGGTTCCCCAGTGCCTGATCTAAACCAAGACCAGTCCATTAAGTCTACCCTGAGTGGTTAAGTGCTATGTCTGCTAACCAATAAGTCAGCAGCTGGAATCTGCCAGGTGTTCCTCACAAACTCTATGGACCAAGTCTACTCTGTCCTATAGGGTTCCTATGAGTCAGAATGGACTTGACGGCAGTGGGTTTGAGTTTTTTTTGAAGTTAAAACCCACAACCTTTGAGCTGATTCTGAGTCATAGCGACCCTATGGGACAGAGAACTGTCCCGTATGGTTACCAAGCAGCAGCTGGTGGATTTGAACTGCTGATGTTTTGGTTGGCAGTTGAGCTCTTTCATCACTTTGCCACCTCGAGGCCCAGAAGGTGCAAAGCAGAGACCTGAGGACAAGGCCCTCAGCAGCTCCCAAAACGCTTGCTGCTCCCTTAGTCCTTGGGGACAAATGGCTCCACCCACCCTGGTGGTGCAGTGGGGTTAAGCTTTCAGCTGCTAACCAAAAGGTTGGAAGTTCAAACCCCTCAATGGCTCCCTGGAAACCCTACGGGGCAGTTCTCCTGTGTCCTGTAGGATTGCTATCAGTTGGAATTGACTCGACGGCAACAGGCTTGGTTTCTGGTATGAGCTCCATAGGGCAGTAGTGTAAGTGGAAAGCCACCCGAGAGCTTCTTTTATATAACTTTCCTTCTCTGTGAGCTGGTGAAGAAAAGGTCCCTGCACACTGATCCAGTCTTCTAGGCTTGAATGGGAAAGGACAGGGCCTGTTCCAGGAGGAGCTGTGACCAGGGTCACAGTATCAGGGCAGCAGGGGGCTGAAAGATAGAGGCAGCCCCTCACCCCAGAGTCTAATTTAGATACCCCCAAGAACTTATCAGACTCTTAGCATCACCAAGGGGCTCTTCTCTGCATGCCAAAGGCCCAGTAAATAGACCAGAGGCAGATACATGGCTACTCCAAGGGTGCTGTATTTTTGTTGTAATAAAACTAAAAAGAGAGAGTAATTTATTGCAAGTGAGCATCGCAGGAGGCAGTAGGGTAAATTTCCTATTTTGCAGCAAGCCACAGACTGAACAAGCCTTTGCTGCCGGCAGAAGGCCGGCAGAGGCCTGATGGCAGGCTGCTGGGCTTCCCAAATGCCCCACTATACCAGCAGTGCCAAGCCATGAGACCACGGGCACAGGCATCACCCTCTCATGTTTCTGTTGCAACTTCAGTTATCTGCGGCTAACGGTACCCAGGGGTTGGGGTGAGGATGCTGGTAGCTCAATACGCTGCATACAGTAGGTGCTCACAAGAGGTAGCTGGGTTTTCTGGGAAGATGGGGGAAGGCGGGGCTAAGGGTGTTTGTCAGTGGAATTTGGGCAACGATGCAGGAATTCATGAGATCTGGCCTGATGATTCATTTAGTTAAAAAAGATGAGTGGTTTGGCAAACATTTAAAAAGATGTCCACCAGTCACTTTCTGACCTAGTGGTGTGCCCCACAGCCCTCAATCCCGTGGGGCACCAGGAGTCCTGGGAGCAGGTAGGTGCCTTGGGGTGTCTGATTCTCAGAATGAGTCCATCCTACCCCTGAGCCGCCGGGTTCAAGGAGTCTGAACCCCACATCAGTGTTCAGCTGGAGAAAAGCATTTCATTTACTGACAATTTTAGGTTTTTTAAATAAAGCATGTGTACTTAATACAAGACTTCACTGGCACCCTTGGGGAACAAAGGCTCTTTTGGCTGCAGCAGATCTCTCGCAGGCTATGAAGTACAAAATTTGTTTTTTAACAGAGAAAAAAAAAATCAAGGACAGAGGGTAGAAGCTGGTCAGTGAAAGATGAGTACGTCCACCTGCCTCTCTGTCCCTGTGGAAGGAATGTAACAGACACGGATCAAGCCACCACTGTATGCCATGCTCTGAGCTTGTTAGCTCGGGCACAACAGAATGAAATGCTGCCAGGTCCCGCACCATCCCTGTGACAGGAAGCACAGGGCCAAACCCTGAGCCTTAAGGTTTGCATTGATTTTCAGAAAGCAGATCATCACGCCTTTCCTCCTAGTTTCTCTTGCATCACTTGGCCCTGAGAGCTGACAGACAAAGGCTGACAAAGTCCTTAGTCCGTCCACAGTAGCACAGCAACCTCTTCAATAACATGTTTTGGTTTATCTGTGGTAGGTTTAAAATCCACAGGAAGCTGACACTGAAGAGAACTCTGGAAAGATGCTCAAAAAGTTGTCAGCTAACTCTGGCACTGTCTCACCATCAAGACTTTTGACAAGCCACCAGCCCTCTCCCTAGATATCAGAGGGCATCCAGGGGGATGGCCTGTGGAGGGAAGAGGAGTCCTCTGGGTGCTAGAGAGAGATCACTGCAGACTCCAGCCAGCAGGGGTGCGAGGGCAGTGAATACACTACTGGGAGTGTGAACACACAGTGACAGCCGAGACCTAAAGCTGGAAATGAGGCCCAGAGAAGGCAGAGGCCCCAGACTGCACCCCCTGGAGCCCACCTTCTCCAACACACGGAAATGATGACCTACAAGGGAAATGTGTCTGTGTCATTTGTGAAAGCATTAAGAAGGCACACATTACCCACTTGGAACAGTTGCAATAGGCTGTGTTTTGAATTCTCTAAGTGGTGCAAACATTAGAGTGCTTAGCTGCTGATCAAAAGGACAGAAGTTCGAGATCATCCAGAGGTACCTTGGAAGAAAGTCCTGGAGATCTTATTCCCCAAAGATCTACCACTGAAACTCCTATGTATCACAGTTCTATCTGACGCAACTGGTTTTGTAAAGTGAACACACCTTCTAAGTACTGCAGTGGATAACAGTGTTGCCATCTCTCAAACAAGCAAAAGGAACATATGAGAAGCCACAGGTAGGATATCACAACTAGCTGGAGCTTCCCAGTAGCAAAGGTATAAAAGGAAATATGAAATTTACCACATCTAATGAAGTGAAAAACACCCAGGACTTAGAGTGGATAATGTGAGTTTAGACTCTGCCATTTGCAACCCAGGTGACCTGAGCGGATGCCTTAACCCATCAAAACCTAACCTGTTGTTGCCTTTGAGAAGAATCCAACTCAGAGTGATCCTACAGGGTGGAGAATAGGACAGAGTACAACCACCCCACAGCGCTTCCAAGGAGTGATTGGTAGATCTGAACTGCTGACCCTGTGGTTCGTAGCTGGGCTCTTAACCAACCGCTACTCCATCAATCCTTAGTTTCCTCATTTATTAAACAGTCTTAGCACAGCACGGGACTGGGCAACTTTTTGTTCTGAGTCACAGCCGTGTCCATAGCAACTAACAATAAGTGAAACTTTAAAAGGTGAGTGCTATTATTATCCCTGTTTTATAGGTGGGAGAACTGAAGCACAGAGAAAATAAAAACCACACTCACTGCCACTGAGCTGCTTCTGACACACAGCTACCCTTCGGACAGAGGAGAACTGCCTCATGGGGTTTCCCAAGCTGTGAGCCAAGATGCCACATCTTTCTCCTGGAGCCAGGGGTGGGTTGGAACTGCTGACCTTTTTGGTTAGCAGGTGAGCATTGAATCATTTGGCACCACCAGAGGAAGGGACTAATTAGTCTTTTCTGCACAGAGAGGAAGGGACTAACTAGATTGTCTTTCCCATTAACATGGCATTGAATATTGGAGGGAGTGGGCCAGCCAGCCTTCGACACTGAACGCATATGAAAATGAAAGATCAAGGCTGAAGGTGCCACTTTTAGGGTGGCACCGTGGTTAGGAGCTTGGCTGCTACCCAAAAGGTCAGCAGTTTGAATCCACCAGCTGCTCCTCGGAAACTCTACAAGGCAGTTCTACTCTGTCCTATAGGGTCACTGTGAGTTGGAATCGACTCAATGCAACAGATTTATGTGAACTCCATGCACATGTGTTTGTGTGTCAGAAAGAGAGACAGATGCAGGCAGAGATACAAGCAGAGACTGACCTTAGGGCTCAGAGAGAGAGCTGGAGAGTTACCAACCCAATCCTTGATTCCTGATACCTGTTGAGGTGAGGGTAAAGGCCAGGCCCAAGCCCAACTGCCTCCCTGCCTAGAGGTTTGCCCTTCCAATGAATTAGAAGGATAGGGTGGGTTTCTGCCTGTCATGGACTGAATTTTGTCTCTGCAAAATATGTTTATCAATATGGCTGAGTCATGATTCTCAGTATCATAGGACTGCCTACTATTCTGTCATCTAATGTGATTTCCCCGCATTGTTAATCTTATCACAGTGATATTTGCATAGTGGTTAAGTGCTATGGCTGCTAACCAAAAGATCAACTGTTCGAATCTGCCAGCTGCTTCTTGGAAACCCTATAGGGCAGTTCTACTCTGCCCTATAGGGTGACTATGAATCAGAATCAACTTGATAGCAGTGGGTTTGGTTTTGTTTTAGGATATGATGTTAATGAGATGGATGAGCAGCAGCTACAAGATTAGATATTGTCTTAAGCCAATCTCTTTGGAGATATACAAGACAGAAGTGAGCAGAGAGGCATGGAGACCTCGTATCACCAAGAAAGCAACACTAGGAGCAGGGCACCTCCTTTGGACCTGGGTTCCTGCACCGAGAAGCTCCTACTCCCAGGGAAGACTGATGACAAGGACCTTCTTCAGAGCTGACAGAGAAGGAGGGAGCATTCCCTTGGCGCTGATGCCCTGAATTAGGACTGGGAGCCCACTGGATTGGAAGAGAAAAAACTCCTCTTTGTTAAAACCATCCCTGTGGTATTCTTGTTACAGCAGCACCACATGACTAAGATACGTCCATTTGCAGGCAAACATTCATCAATGAAGACATGAACAGACAGATAGTACAACCAAGGAACCATGCTGAAGACCCCCAGGGCAGACAGTGAAGGTTACACAAGAGGGCCTCTTCTCTGTTTTCCTATTCGTAGTCACTGACCTCCTGAATTCCACGCTGTAGAACCCAGGCTCATAAAGAGAGGCAACAGGAGACACACAGGGGATCTAGAACCTCTATCATCATTTTAAAAAGTTTCATAGCAGCTCAGACTTACTGTCTTAGGCATCTGGTGCTGCTGTAACAGAAAGACCACAGCTGGATGACTTTAACAAACAGAAGTTTCTTCTCTGATAGTGCAGTAGGCAGCAGCCCGAATCCAGGGCGCCACTCTCTCTCTGTCGGCTTTGGAGGAGGGTCCTTGTGTTGCATCCGCCGTCCTTGGTCTCAGAGCAACTGGTGCAGAAACTCCAGGTCCGAAGGACATGCTGTGCTCCTGGTGCTGCTTTCTGGGGGGTAGCAGGTCCCTAAACCTCTGCTCGGTTCTTTCCTTTTATCTCTTGTAGGAGAAATGGTGGTGAAAGCCACACTCCAGGAAAACTCCTTCAGTGAGGGTGTTCACTCTCCAGCTCTAATCTTCTTTAACATAATCCAATCTGTTAACTACAGGCAGAGATTAGGATTTACAGCACAGGAAAATCACAAGACGGAGGGCAATCACAAAACAGGAATCAGGGTCCAGGCAACTTGCTGCACACATTTTTGGAAGGCCACAATTCAGTCCATAACACTTACCAACCATCTGCATTTCCTGTTTGTGTCAACTTGTTTTGATTTTCTCAAATTAAATTTCTCCTCACTACTCCTCTCCAATTTTTTTTTTTCTTTTTAAATTGAATAGCAAGTCAAAAGGCAAGTTCACAATGTTCTTCCCCTTCAAAAGCCAGCATCTGTTGACTTTGTTCAGTCTTGGCTGCCAACCACATGTTTGATACTGTTGGAAACAAGTAGTTGCAATAATTCATCTTCAGTGGAAGTGATATGGGCTGGTTATAGGCTTTGGGAGACTCTGGGAAGAAACTTTCTGCTAACAGGGTGAATGTGGTTACACCCCAACCTTGGCCTTCAGGCACTGTGCTGTGGACCTCAAGGTCTAGGGGACACAAAACCAAAAACAAACTTAGTTCCCAGAAATAGGGCAGCAACAATTGCCCAAGTTTTCAAGACTAAGGTCAAATGTTAGCCCAGTATTGATGTCCTGAGTCCCAGCTCTCGCCCTGCCTACTGAGAGTCCTTGGACAGGTTATGGAACCTCCCTTTTTTTCCACCTGGAAACCCTGGTGGCACAGTGGTTATGGGCTACATCTGCTAACCACAAGGTCGGCAGTTCGAATCCACCAGGTGCTCCTTGGAAACTCTACAAGGCAGTTTTACTCGGTCCTCTAAGCTAGCTATGAATCAGAACTGACTTGATGGCAGTGGGTTTGGGTGGGTTAGTTCCATTTCCTCATCTGTAAAAAGGAGGAAATCCTGATGCCACCATGTAAGACTGTTGGCAGGGTGAAATCAGATCATGTGGGTAAAATGCAGGGTGCACAGTAGGTCCTCAAGGGATGGTAGTTAACACAGCCTCCTGGGCATCATTCAGCCTGTTCTCTTGAGCATGCTTCAGGAAGCATGTTTCTAGGGTTCTGAATGTGCCCCCCCCCATGTTTAAGAAACCAGAACTGAGTCCACTTAGTTTACAGCAAGCAGCATGTTTACAAGACCCCATGGAAGAGGTTCTGAGAGGCAGCAAAGGTCTGGAGAAAGAGACCTATTTTTGGAGGTTGGAACCAAAAGAAAACCAAACCCACGGCCATCAAGTTGATTCCAACTCAGAGTGACCCTACAGGATAGAACGGAACTGCTCCATAGTTTCTAAGGAGAGCCTGCTAGATTCGAACTGCTGACCTCGTGGTTAGCAGATGTAGCACTTAATCAGTATGCCACTACGGTTTTCTGGAGGCTGGAAGACGGACCAAGTCCTGATCCAGTTTCACTGTTCCTCCAGGAATCCAGGAAATGGGTACAAAGTAAAGCTTAGCCTAGACCATGTTGTCAGAGGTAGCTTCAGTTGGATGGTCGGAGTGGCTTCCAGAGAGGCCTCCAGTGGCCGTGGAGTCACCTACAACTCACAGTGACCCGTGTGTGTCCAAGCAGGACTGTACTCTGCAGGGTTTGCAATGGTTGCTATTAGGAAGTAGACAGCTAGGCCCTTCTTCCAAGGTGCCTCTGCAACTTGTCCACCAGAGGTGACCCTGCTGGTGTTTGGAACACCAGTGGCATTGGAAAGGTCCTCTAGACGGGGAAGAGGGAGGCAGAAGAGTCAGATCAGAGTGACAGGATGTGGGAAGTCTCCAGTGGCCACTGCTGGTACGGACGATGGAAGGGGTCAGGAGTGCAGCGGCCTCAAAAGAACCAAACCCACTTCCGTCAAGCTGATTCCAACTCACCGTGACCCCGCAGGTCAGAGTAGAACCGCCCACAGTGTTTCCAAGGAGCTCCTGGTGGATCTGAACTGTCACTCTCTGGTTAGCAGACACAGCACTTAATCACTACGCCACCAGGGTTTCCCACAGTGGCCTCTAGGAACTGGAAAACCTACGTAAATGGATTTTCCCCTGCAATCTCCAGAAGGAACAGCCCTGCCAAAACCTTGATTTTAACTCAGTGAGACTAATTTCATATTTCTAACTGCTAGAAATGTAACAGAATGAGTGCTGTTTCAAGTGACTAAGTTTGTGGTAACTTGTTACTGCAGTAACAGGAAACAGAGTTTCAGACGTCTCCTTCATCTCCTAAGGTGACTTCCGGTCCCATGAACCCCTAATGGGCTCAGCAGCATTTGGGGACTCCATACTCACCTTGTGTTGGGAACAGTGATGCACGCATTGGCTCATTCACCCCCCGTTCCTGCCTCCTGGGAACGTTCCATACAGCGCTAGGTACGGGGGGCACAGCAGTGAACAGGAGGTAACAACGGACACAAGTCTTTAACAGACATTTTACGGGGGATGATAACAGTAAACACTTTCACAGTGCTTACCAGGCATCCGGCACTGGGCCAGCGCCTCGCCTAAACTGAATCATCTAATCCACATGAGCATACTATACTGGGATCACCTTCCTTTTACAGATGAGGGAACTGAGGCACACAGAGTTTGACTGACACGCCCAAGGTCACGGAGCTGGGCAGTGGCAGACTCAGGTGTGTAGTCAAGTCTCTCCTCTCACGCCACATGATGTTCTATCTAAAATAGCAAGAAATGGACGTAGTCCTGGAAAAGGTGTTAAGTATGCCCTTGACCTGAAGGTTACCATCTGGCTGAGAAGATGGCAAAGCCAGGGGAAAAAAAGCACAGTGACTGTTGGGTTGGTTCTGATTCTCGGTGACCCACATATGTCGGAGCAGAACATGCTCCACAGGTTTCCCAAGGCTGAGATCTTTAGGAAGTGGATTGCCAGGCCTTTCCCCTAAGGTGTATGTGGGTGGATTCAAACTGTCAGCCTTTGGGTTAGTAGCCAAGTGCTTAGCCATCTGTGCCACCCAGGGACTCCAGAAGATGGCAAGCGCTCACTTAGAGGAGGTGGCACTTATGCTGGCTCTGGAGAGGGTGTGTGTAACAGCGAATGGTACTGTGGTCGGAGCCCATGGCACCCCCACCCCCGGCCTGGGGCAGAGGCTGTATCTTTCTCCAGGTTCAGCCCAGACGCTGAGCTGAGCCCAAGCTGGGCAGAGCCTGCTGCCAGTCGGCAGACCTTTGCCGACCGCTCATCTCACTGAGCACCAGGCATCCGTTTAATGCCCCACCCAACACTGCTCTATGTTGGGTAAGTCATCCAGAATTCACAGGATGTGACGCTCATTCAAGCAGAGACAGCTTGACCCATGTGCGCACCTTCATTCTAGCCACGGCCTTTGGTCCCAGGATCCATTCATGCTGGGGCCACATCCCAGTTGGGAGGGGCTGTGAAGTGGCAAGGCCTGCTGGGGGCCAGTGAGGATGGGGAATCAGAGAACCCCAAGGGGGAGGAGGGAGCTGGTGCATACTGAGCCCCTCCGGTAGCAGCATCCTTCAGCGGACCCGCCCACTGAGATGAACTCAAACCTGGATTCACTCCCGGGATCTGGGCTTCCCTGAGGGCTGATCTTCAACACATTCCCTACCCGCTCAGTGCCTGTGCTTCCACAGCTATGGAACAGGTAATAACAGGACTGGAATCCTGGGGCAGTGCAAACATTTAACATGCTCAGAGGCTGACTAACAGGCTGGAAGTTGGAGTCCACACAGAGGCACCGTGGAAGAAAGACCTGGCAAACTACTTCTAAAAAAAAAAAAACAGCTGTTGAAAACCTGTAGAGAATAGCTCTACTCTGACTCAACAAAACCAAAAAAACCCAAACCCATTACCATTGAGTCGACTGCGACCTACTGGTTTATTAATAAATCCTGGTGGCATGGTGGTTAAGAGCTGTGGCTGCTAACCAGAACGTCGGCAGTTTGAATCCAGCAGGTGCTCCTGGGAAACCCTATGGGGCAGTTCTACTCTGTCCTTCAGGGTCGCTACAATCCAAATTGACTTGAAGGCTGTGAATCTGGTCTTTTCGGGAGCTGACGGAGTTGTCAGGAGGGTTAAGGGAGACAATATAACATAAAGGGTTTCCCACGGCGGCTGGTACCAAATAATCAGACTCAACATGAGCTGTGACTGTGCCACACAGTGTCTTATTTGATCCCTGCCAATGCCTTTGGTAAACTGAGATGCTTACTGTCTCCATTTTAAAGATGGTAAGGTTCTCGAAGGTGTCTGGACTTGCTCAAGCACTCCCAGTAAGTCAAAGGCCTGGGCAGGATTCCCGCCCAGATCCTGAGGCTGGATCCTTCCCACAGCTCTGCTTTATATAGGGTCCAGTTCTGAACATCAGACTTTGAAAGCAGAGAGTGACTGCCATTAGCCCCACTTCACAAATGGGAAAACAGAGGCTCAGAGAGTTTGAGTGATGCACCCAAGGTCACACAGCTGGGTGGCGGTGTGATGCACTTGGAACCCAGGCAGGCTTTTAATCACTGCACTGTGCTGTGTCTAAGTTATTAGCTGGTGTCCAGTCAGCACCCATCTCACGGCCACCACATGCTCAAGACTGAACCATTGCGACCGGCAGGGTTTCTGGGAGCTATTTCTGGAAGCGGGTTGCTGGGCCCTTCTTCTTAGCCTGCCTTAGTCTGGAAGGTCCTCAAACCTGTCCCGCATCCCAGCAACATGCGAGTTTCCACTGATAAACGGGTGTTGACAGTGCCTGGGGTGAACTGGCGGGGAATCGAACCCAGCTCTCCTGCATGGGGGTGTAAATTCTACTCCTGAAACACCACCGCCTTCCTAGTTCAGATACACACAACAATATATACAGGAACTGTGTCACCCAGCTCTCTGGGAAGACAGGACACGCGAACCCACACTCCACACAGCTTCAAGGGTTTCTAACAGCAGTACAGGGTAAGCCAAAGGTGCTGAGAGCTGGCTCTGCGATCTCCCCTCCAAGGAGCCCCCCAGGCGAGAGACACTGTCCTGACCTACTTTTCTGTTTGTCATTAGCCCCCTGTCAGTGGGGGCTTATGTACTGCTACAATGCTGAATCGGTTTCAGTGGAGACTCCAGGCTAAGACAGACTAAGGAAGATTAGGAAGAAAAGCCTGGTGACTGACTTCTGAAAATCACTCAACAAGAACCTTACGGATCAGAAAAGTCCAGTCCACAGTCGATTGTGCGGCTGACACAGTACCAGGCAGCTTTTAGTTCTGTTGTGCCCGATGACAGCTAAAAACACCTGGAGTTTTGTAAGTAGTACCCAGGGAGGGCAAAGCCAGGAAAACAGCCCTACTCTCAGGATCCCGTGTTCACAAGGCGCTTTCATGGTGGGAGGGTTCTGTCTCATAAATACCCACCCACCACTGTCTTGTCCGGAAACCCTGGTGGCACAGTGGTAAGTGCTCCAGCTGCTAAGCGAAAGATCAGCAGTGGGAATCCACCAAGTGCTCCTTGGAAACTGTACGGGGCAGTTTTGCTGTGCGCTATGATCTGACTTGACGGCACTTGGCTTGCTTTGGCATAAGGGGACTACGAGTCGGAATCAAACTGATGGTAGTGGGTTTAGCTTTTGGTTTACTGCCTTGTCTTGGCTAAAGAGTGTTGGAAAGCTACGTTGTGTCAAAACCTCAAGCCGAATGAACACAGTACAGCGAGTACCTGCTGGAATTCCGAGGCGGCCTCGGCTGGAACTGACCACAACCTCTCCTCTGTTTGAGGAGGCTGATCCCAAGAAGCACGTGACCACGTGTGCTTACAAGGCCTTATTTGTCCTCCTCGGCTACCAGGAAATCCTCAAGAAGGGTACTCTGTGCCACGCGCTCTCCCTGAGCCCTCCCGGTCGGGCCGCAGGAACTGGGGGCTGCAACCCTTTAATGAGTGTATTTTCTTATTTATTTTGGGTATCCTGGAGGGAGAGGCAGGAAGGGGTAGGGGCTTGCTTGCACAGAACAATAGAAGACTGTCCCCTAAAATAACAATCTCCATGCCACGTCTGCTCCCAGAGTAGAATAAGGGAAACCTTTAAGTTGCCACAGGTTGAGGCCCTGACCAGAACCACCCAACCATGCTGCTCTCCTCCAGAGCTCAAATTGGCCTCCCCCTATAAATTAGGAGAAAGGGCCCCCATTCATTCAGCCCAGGAGAAAAGGGCATTTGTGCTGGTGAGAGGGGAGGTTTACGGAATGAAGACGCCTGCCTGAGAATTTACATCCAGTGTCAGGAGGACTTTGGGGGCAGGTAGCAGTTGCTGTTGAGTGGACTCTGACTCACAAGGACCCCGTGTAGGTCAGCAAAGAGACCCGGCAGTCCACAGATTTTCAGTGGCCAGCTTTGCAGAAGCAGATCACCAGATCTTTCTTCCAAGGCACAACAGGGTGGACTCAAACTGCCAATCAAAAGGTTGGCAGCTGAGTGTGTTAAATGCTTACACAACCCAGGGACACATAGGTCACCAGGATGCTGAATTGACTCAATGGCACCTGGTAGGGGCATCTGGGTACTGGCTAAACCAGGATTCTTCTTGGCCAGTAGGTCTGAAGGTTGGACAGCTGATCAGCTAGCTTCCTAGCTTGCTGTCACTCCAAATACTTCTGCACAGGACTCTGGAGTTCAGTGATGAGGAAAAGGTGGCTACTTGGGCTTTGGAGCCAGACAGACTTGAATTTTGACCTTGGCTCCACTACCTTCTACCTGTGTGACCATGGATACTGTTTTATTCATCTGGTACTGCTCTGATAGAAATACCTAAATTGATGGCTTTAGCAAAGAAAAGTTTATTCTTACACAGTCCACTAGGCTACAAGTCCAAATGCAGAATGTCTGCTCCAGGGGAAAGGCTTTCCCTCTGTAGGCTCTGGAGGGAGGTCCCTGTGCCGTCTTTGGTCAGGGAACATCTTAGCACAGTAACCTGAGGTCTGAAGGATGCGCTCTACTCTCGGTGCTGCTTTCTTGATGGTATGAGGTTCTCAATTCTCTGCTTGCTTCCCTCTCCTTTTACCTCTCATAGGATGAAAGGACTCCCTTAGTGAAGATGCTGCAGTCCCATCCTGATGCTCTTTTAACATAATCACCCTACCTATGAGCCACAGGCAAAGATTAGGATTTAAAGCATAGGAAAACCAGAAACTATTGAGAATGATGGCCCAGCCAGAGGGCTACACCCATTTTGGGGGGGACACAGTTCAATCCATGACATTCCACCACTTAGCCTCCCAGAAATCACATTTGTGAAACAATGCAACACATTCATTCCGTCATAGCAAAAGCCTTAAATCATTTCTTAAGCCCCAAATACAAAAATTCTTCTACTTCTGTGAAATCAAGGATGCGAGTTATTTGCCTCCAAAGTATAATGGCAGAACAGACAGGTACTAGTTAGACATTTCCTTGCACATGGAGAAGGAAGGCAAAAACAAGCAACAAACAAGTCAGCAAAATGCATTACATTAGCCCTCAGAGCTTTGAAAATAATCCTCTGTTCTCTGAGACAATTTACACATTAGCCTTGCCCTCCAGACTCTAGGTATTGGCCACATTCTCTGGATTCTGAGTGGAGATTCCCCAGCCCTGTGCTACAACTCTGCCTTCTAGGCCCACTGGGGCAGCAACTCTGCCTCCTTTAGGTGCACTCTAAACCCAACTGAGTAACAGGAACCTCATACCATCAAGAAAGCAGCACTGGGAGTACATCCTTCAGACCTGAGGTTCTTGTGCTGAGATGCTCCCTGGCCAAAGACTGATGCAACACAAAGACCATCCTCCAGAGCCAACAAAGAGCGAAAGCCTTCCCCTGGAGTGGACACACTGAATTTGGGCTTTTAGCCTACTGGACTGTGTAAGAATACTTTTGTCTCTTGAAAGCCATCCACTCTTGCTATTTCTGTTAGAGCACTACTGGATGACTAAAACAGATATGTTATATAACCTTTCTGAGTTCTTCTCTCCTCATCTGTAAAGAGGGGGCAGGCTAAGAATTGAAGGTACGTGAGGAACATTGTATCAGGCACACAGTAAAGAAAACCCAAATGAACGATCTGTTCCTTTTGAGTCTTACCTCAACATAGCAGATGTCAAGTAAGAGACTCTGACCACATTTTCATGCAGTTTACTCATGGTTTAATGCTTGGGTTTGGAAGGCAGGATGCCAGCTCCACATCCTGGTTTACCTCTCACGGACTTGGGAGAGGGGTTACATGTCTCTGTGCCTCAGTTTCAGTGCCAGTTATAAAACAGGAGTAATGATAACAGCATCCATATCACAGAAATCAAAATATGCATTTCATGTAACGTGCCCAGCACAGTACGTCATACACTTAGCCTGAGCAATGTGACCTCTCATAGTGATGATGCCATTCTGACAACTCATTCCTTGACCCAACCCAGCCCAACTATACTTACTCTTGTCTAATTGACACATTTCCAATGAAAACCAGCTTTTCCTAAGATTATTCCTCCCCTACCTATGTCCAGTGCTCACCATTCCTTGTCCCCTTCCCACCAAAGATAATTCTTTGTGGTCAGAGAAAGTACCAGGTGGCCCAAGCAGAAGCATCAAGGATATTTTTTCTGTCTTATGGTGGTCTCTCATTTTTCCTTGTTGGAGCCTTACTGTACAAACTTACAAAATACTTGTGAGTCTAAGGGGGACTCATACAACCAAGTGAGGCAAAATCATTAAGGTCCTGTGTTTTGGTTATTTCCTTTAAAAGTTTTTTTGTTGTTTGTTTTTTTGCTTCCTTCATTCTCAGAGTCTGGCTGAAACTCTATTTGGCCTTCTAGGGGGGTGGGGGGGAAAGACTAGTAGCCACTGAGTTGACTTCAACTCATGGAGACCTTAAGTGTGTCAAAGACACATGCTCCACAGGGTTCTCAGTGGCTCATGTCATGGGCTGAATTGTGTCCCCCCCAAAATGTGCATAGCCATTGGGCTAAACCATGATTCCTGGTACTGTGTGATGTTCTTATATGTTGTAAATCCTGCCTCTGTGACATTAACGGGAAAGGAAGGGTGGTGGTTCTGTTGGTTGGACAGGACTCAATGTGTATGGCTGTGTTGTGCCTTGAGGCAATTTCTTGGGACATAAGGAAAAGGGAAGCAAGCAGAGAGTTGGGGACCTCACATCACCAAGAAGCAGTGCTGGGAGCAGAGCATGTCCTTTGGAAAAGACCCAGGGTCCCTGCACATGAGAAACTCCCAGTCCAAGGGAAGACTGATTACAAGGATCTTCCTCCAGAGCCAACAGAGAAAGACGTAACCCCCTGGAGATGATGTCCTGAATCTGGACTTGTAGTCTACTGGATTGTGACAGACTGCAACTTCTCTTTTTAAAGCCAACCACTTGGGATATTTCTTTCTTTTTTTATTGTGATTGAGTAAAAGTGTACAATCCAATTTAAATTTCCCTGCCCACCTATCTGCAGCTCCTTTGGCTCTAATGCCCGGTAATGCCCTCCTTTCTGTTCTATACATGTCATATCCTCTTAACAATCTCCTGTCCCTTCCTCTCCATCCTCGCCACTCCCCTCTAGTAAGAGACCAGTAGGATGACATCCTATAGATGCATGGAACCGTCAAGTGCCCACACGATACGCTCACTTTGTGTCCTCGAGTCCAATCCATTCGTGTCTGAAGAGTTGACCTCACTAATGATTTATGATCAGGGGCAGCATGGGGTATTTCTGTTACAGCAGCACTACACGATTAACATAGCTGAAACACGCATACATGATAGATACATATATAAGTATATGACCAAAATAGCTGATATATACATAATGTATGTATTTTAGTCACACATATATACATATATGTATCTATCATGCATGTATGTATCAGCTATGTTAGTTATGTAGTGCTGCTATATATGTATGTACTATGTGTGTGTGTGTGTATTTGGAAGTAGACTGCCATAATTTTCTTCCAAGGCACCTCTGCGAGAACTTGAACTTCCAGCTTGTCTGTTAGTAGTTGAATGCATTAACCATTTGTACTGCCCAGGGACTCCCTGAGCCTCTGAGGTCATTGTTGTCTTCTATCTGCTCCTGCAGGCACTGCATAGACAATGACACTGCATATGGATGAGATGAGAATAACCCTCTTGCTTTCCACTCTCTCCATTCCCAATTTGAATTCAATTATAAATTGGCTGACATTGGCTTTGAGTCCTTCCCAAGATTAAGAGAGAAATCATCATGAAGGACAACTGAGACAATGAGCCTGGCTGTTTTCTCATAGAAGCAGGAAAGGGGGTGGTGGTAATTTCTAATCCTCTTTTCTACCATCTCCTTGGGGCACCCCACCACAGCTTCAGGACGAATGTGCCAGAGAACAGATCAGAACTCCAGGGCCACTTGGGAAAGCCAACCTCCTTTCTTTTAAAGTCTCTGGTATTTATTAGATTTATTAGATTATATAACCTATTCATATGATATCTTGGTGGGGCAAAAAAATTCCGAAACGCTACAAAAGGAAGCTTATCTATAAACAAATGGCAGCATCAAAACTATCAGGGTAACTAACTCTGGCTTCCTTAAAAAGTATTCATGGGAGAGCTCAGGAAATGTGTTCAGTGGACGAGCCCACTATGGCACCACCATGGCATGGCTGCTCTGGGAAAGATGTACAGATATTTTCTACTTGGATACCAGGAGGTTGCCATGCAAGTTAGTGCTGAAGCACCAAGCTGCGTTTGATGCTGTCAACCAAAGCAGGTACTAGACTACACGCAGGCTTCACGAAGGACGTGCTACGAACTAGGTTACCCTACTCTTGACCTCCCGTCGCAATGCCACCGTTAACCTTGCTCATGTCAAGTACTAAAGAATTACCTCATCTGACTGCTGTTGAGTCGATTTTGACTTAGAGCAACTCTGTGGGACAGAGCAGAACCACTCCATTTAGTTTCCAAGGAGCATCTGGTGGATCTGAACCACTGATACTTTGGTTTGCAGACGTGGCACTTGACCACTATGCCACCAGAGTTTGAAGAACCACAAATCCAGCCTGCCCACAAACCAGGGTTTCCCCTCTATCTTGAGTAGGGGCTTTAATAACTTAACACATGGTCCCCTACAGTTTGGAGCCCTGGTGACACGGTCATTAAGTGCTACATCTGCTAATCAAAAGGTCAGTCATTCAAATCCACCAGCTGCTCCTTGGAAACCCTATGGAGCAGTTCTACTCTGTCCTATAGGGTCACTATGAGTCAGAATGGACTTCATGGCCATAGGTTTGGTTCGGGTTCACATGCTGTCATGTGTCAGAGCCAACTCATCCTGTAACAGGGGGCCCAAACTGTGACTTGATAGCAATTTTCGGTACAAAGCAAAGAGATGAGAGGTGGATGCCCCCTGAAGCCAACCTCACATACCACCCTCTCTCAGTGTACAAGTTCCCATCATGCTTACCTTACCACAGCTGCCAAAGTAGCCAATCCTGGTGCTGTCGAGGGGCTCTTACTGGTGGAGATCTCATGTGTATCAGGGTACAACTGTGACAACAGGGGTTTCAAGGATCTGTTTTTTGGAAGTTGATTACCAGGCCTTCCTTCGAAGGTGCTCCTTAGTGGAGTCTTGGGGTTCCCCCACGTGGACGCTGCTCCAAAGGCCAGGAGGCAGCACCAGATGGCACTCACAGTCTGTTGTTTTGGGGTTAAGTCCTAAGTGTTTGTTTGGTAGCTTTTCTCTGTCCCTGACATTTGTGGTTATGTGTTGTACTGGAGGGAAATGGTAAAGCTAAAATTGTGTCTTGGATGCTTTGTTTCTCTTTAACTGTGGGTGACACGGCTGGGCAAGCCTTGTTTGTACCCAGGATGACTGGCCCCACTCCCTGCCTTGGCATCCCACACTGTTCAACATAGACTTCTCTCATTTCGTCTTGAGGCCAAACACCATGAACTCACTAAAGTGGAAAGGGCATCAACTTTTCAACCAGTGCACACGGTGTACCCCAGGGAGAGCCCAAGTGGCTTCTGTCCCAACCCAGGTAACACGGGAACATTATACTGGAATCTTCTAGGAATGAGAAAGCTGGTCCTTATAAAGCAAGAGTAGAATAGATACATCCAGAAAATTACAGGTGCCGTTTCAAAGGGACATCCCTAGAAGGCCAAGACAGTGGCTCTCTGGGGAGTCCTCACTGGAGAACAGGTCAGCCTGGCTGACGTGTGGCCCCAGAGATAGTGAGCAGCATGGGAGTAGCGGGTTAGTGAGGGGCCCCAGGAGAAGATGCAGCCTCGGAAGATGGAGCAGGGACAGCATGGAGCCCCTCCCAAGCCTTGCAGGGCCCCGTGCCCGACTGTCCTCATCCATTGACCTCAGTTCCTCCTCAAAGGATCCTTCCAGAAACCAAAGAAGTCTCTGGGGCCAGGTAGCATGCACAATGCCTACACCCTCAGTTCACCCCTGTAGCACCCCAACCCCCAGGAGGTAGGTATGGCTTTCAGCATGGTGTTTCCCAGGTGAGGATTAAGGCTCAGAGAAATGGAGCAACTTGGCCAAGGTCAACCCCCTGGTCAGCAAAAGAGCCCAAATTCAAATCCAAGTCTATCAAACTGGAAAGACTGTGGACTGAACCAACTCTAATCACCCAGCTGGCTCTGGTGAGTAAGCAGGGGGCCTCTGATGCCTCCTTCCCTGCTGCCAGGGTGACCCAGAAAACTCTATAGGGTTGAACAGTGGGGGTTAGGCTCATCAGTACATGAAATGGAAGGAATAAGGATGATCTTATGTAGACGCATGTATGTTTGTGTGTATAGGCATGCCTGTGTCTGTAACTGTCTGCATCTGTATCAGTGAGTGCTTGTGCTGGATATTTGTACCTGCGTACAGATGTGTGTATCTGTGTCTATGTGTGCCGGTGTGTTTGTATATCTATGTGCACATCCTTGAGGGCATCACTAGACATGTGGGTGTTCACAACTGTGTGTGTTCATGTGCATGTTCGTGTGTGGGTATGTCTATATGTACATGTGCATGTGAAGAGACTGTGTGCATTTGTGCTTTTATGTGTATGTGTCCATATGTGCTTGTGTGTATCTGGAAGTAAGAGCTGGCATGCATGTATCTCTGGTGTTTGTGTGTATTTTTTTTTTATTATGACTGAATGAAAATGTACATTCCCATATGAATTTGCATGCTGACCTACATGCAGCTTCCACTGCTCTCCCTGCACGGTGACAGCACACTCTTCCTCTCTGCTCCATACATGTCTTATTTTCCCAACAGTCTCCTATCTTCTCCTCTCCACTCATTCCTGTTCCTCCAGTACGAGGTCAACAGGATGACCTCTTATAGATGCCAAGAACCATAAAGTGCCCACACAATATGGTCACTGCGTTACCAAGTCCAACTGTCCAAAAAGTTGACCTTCATTACGATTTATGGACAGGGGCAGC
The DNA here is from genome assembly GCA_028571685.1 of Heterohyrax brucei. Taxonomy (NCBI): domain Eukaryota; kingdom Metazoa; phylum Chordata; class Mammalia; order Hyracoidea; family Procaviidae; genus Heterohyrax; species Heterohyrax brucei. The sequence continues at coordinate 173,660,816 of CM053142.1, read as the reverse complement.
ATCAAGGCCAAGGGCCATGCTCCCAAGGGAACCCCAAAGTCCCTGGACCATCAACTGTGGTATTTTAGTGGAGATCTCAGGGCACACCCCTATTTATACTTATGTTTCCAGTGAGACTCGACTTTGTGAGCTCCATCGTGGCTATCACTGGTGGTGGCTGGGCACCATCTGGTCCTTCTGGTCACAAGTAGATGTAGACATCCACTCACGTGGGTCTCTCTGTCTTCTAGATTCTCTTTCTCCCATGTCGTTATCATCCTTGGTGATCATCCATTCCTGCTAAGTTGGGACCATCTGCTGTACCCTCAGATGGCAGCTTGGCAGCTTTTAAGACCCCAGATGCCACTCACCAATGTGGGGTGTGGAGAGACCTCATTAGCAAAACACTAGCTGTGCCAATTGGCCTCGATTTCCCCTGAGAGCACGGTCCCTGGCCCCCCAGCTCCCCAGCCCAGCTACTCTGTCCTTGCAATATTGGGTTAAGATGGGAGGAGTACACAAGTTGTGTTGAAGTCCTGTTAATATTGGTCTTCTTACTAATGTGTGTTGTCACCAATTTCATCCAGCCAAATTTCTAACAACTATCTAATTTAAACTTTCCCCCCCTCACCCTTCCCCCCTCCCCATGCTTGCAGCCATCAAAAAGTCTTTTCTGGTATTCAGGAGTCTGCTTTTAGGTTCTTATTGTAATGGTCTCATACAATATTTGTCCTTCTGTAGCTGACTACTTTCACTCAACTTAATGTCCTCCAGTTGAAACAGATTAAGAGATGTTTCCTGCTATCATCGTTGGTCTTTATCATTGCATAGTGTTCCATTGAGTATATATACCATAGTTTACCTATCCATTCTTCTGTTGTTGGGCATCTGGGTTGATTCCATCTTTTTGTTATCGTGAACTGTGCTGCGATGAACATTCGTGTGCATGTATCAGTTGCTGTGAATGGCCTTGATTCTGTACGATGTTTTCCAAGCAGTGGAATTACTGGATCAAACGGTATATCTATATCCATTATTTTAAGGTAGCGCCAGATTGCTTTCCAAAGAGGTTGCACCATTTTGCAATCCCACCAACAGTGTAGGAGAGTTCCAATCTCTCCACAGCCTCTCCAGCATTAAGTGTTTTGTGTTTTTTGGATCATGGCCAACCTTATTTGGGTGAGATAGTATCTCATTGTCGTTTTGATTTGAATTTCTTTAATAGCTGATGATCGTTAGCATGTCTGCATGCGGTTTTTGGCTGCCTGGAACTCCTCTTTAGAGAAGTGTCTGTCCATCTCCTTTGCCCATCGCTTAATTGGATGACTTATCTTTTTCTTATTGATATTCTGTAGTACCTTATAGATTATGGAGATCAGGCGTCGGTCTGGCATAGAGTTGCCAAATATTTTTTCCCATTCTGTAGGTGGCCTTTTAATTCCACTAATAAAGTCTTTGGATGAGCACAAGTGATTGACTCTTAGTAGTTCCCATTTATCTGTTTTTCTCTTCTGTTGTTTGTGGTTTGTTTGACAGATTTTGAAGTCTGTCTACATTGTGTATTAAATCTTCCATTGTTGTTCTTACTTTTTCTTGGATCAGTTTTATCATTTTAGATTTGTTGTTTAGGTCTTTTATCCAGTTTGAGTTGGTTTTTGTATAAGGTGTAAGATATGTGTCTTGTTTTAATTTAGTGCAGATGGACATCCAATTTTGCCAGCACCATTTGTTGGAGAGATTGTTTTTACCCCAGTTTAACGTCTTAGGGCCTTTGTCGAATATCAACTGTTCGTAGGCAGATGATGTCATCTCTGGAGTTTCGATTCTGTTCCGCTGATCTATTTGTTTTTGTACCATCACCAGGCTGTTTTGACTACTGTGGCAATGTAATAGGTTCTAAGGTCAGGTAATGAGAGGCCCCCCAATGTGTTCTTCTTCTTTAGTAATGCTTTCCTTATCCGGGGCTTCTTCCCTTCCCAGACAAAGTTGGTAATTTGTTCCTCCATCTCATTAAAAAATGTCATTGGAACTTGGGATTGCACTATGTAAGCAGACTGCTTTGGGTAAAATAAACATTTTCACAATGCTAAGTCTTCCTATCCATAAGCAGGGTAGGTTTCTCCATTTACGTAACTGTCTCTTAGTTTCTTGTAGGAAGGGTTTGTAGTCCTCTTTGAAAAGGTCTGTTATTCCTCTGGTTAGATTTATTCCTAGGTATTTTATCTCCTTAGGGGCTATAGTAAATGGTATTGACTTGGTGATTTCTTCCTTAATAATCTCGTTGTTGATATAAAGGAATCCTACTAATTTACTTATGTTTATCTCGTACCCTGAGACTTCTTCTATCAGTTTGAGTAGTTTCCTTACGGATTCTTTGGGATTCTCTGCATATATAATCATATCATTTGCAAATAGGGAAGTTTTTAGTTCTTCTTTGCTGATGCAGATGCCCTTTATTCCTTGGTCTTGTCTAATTGCTCTGGCTAGAACTTCTAGTACAATGTTGAATAGGAGAGGTGAGAGTGGGCATCCTTGTCTAGTTTCTCTTCTAAAGGGAAGCTCCTTCAGTCTCTCTCCATTCAGGATCACATAGGCAGTTGGCTTTGTATAAATGGCCCTTATTGCAATGAGGAATTTGCCATCTACTCCTATTTTGCTGAGATTTTTTAGCATAAATGGGTGTTGGACTTTATCAAATGCCTTTTCTGCATCAATAGACATGATCACGTGATTCTTGTCTTTTGTTATTTATGTGGTTGATCACATTAATTGTTTTGCTGATGTTGAACCAGCCTTGCATCCCTGGTATGAATCAAACTTGGTCAGGATGAATTATTTTCTTGATATGTTGTTGTATTCTATTCACAAGAATTTTGTTGAAGATTTTTGCATCTAGATTCATGAGTGATATTGGTCTGTAGCTCTCCTTCTTTGTTCAGTCTTTCCCTGGCTTTGGTATCAGGGTTATGCTGGCTTCATAAAATGAGTTTGGGAGTACGCCATCCCTTTCTATACTGTGAAATAGTCTCAGTAGTATTGGAGATGACTCTTCTCTTGAAAGCTTGGTAGAATTCTGCAGTGAAGCCATCTGGGCCCACGCATATTTTGGTTGGCAGTTTTTTGATGACTTTTTCAATCTCTTCCTTTGTGGTGGGTTTATTAAGTTGCTCTGCTTCACCTTGTGATAATTTTGATAGGTGATATGAATCAAGGAATTTGTCCATTTCCTCTAGGTTTTCACATTTGTTACAATTCAGTCTTTCATAGTATTCAGCTATGATATTTTTGATTTCTGCTGGATCTGTTATGACAGCTCCCCTTTCATTTCTCATTTGGGTTATTTGCTTCCTTTCCTGTTTTTCTTTAATAAGTTTAGCCAGTGGTTTATCAATTTTGTTGACCTTTTCAAAAAATTAGCTTTTGGTCGTTCCAATTTTTTCAATTGTTCTTCTATTCTCTAACTCATTTAGTTCTGCTCTGATCTTTATGATCTGTTTTCTTCTGGTGCCTGAGGGGTTCCTCTGCTTTTCTCTCTACTTGTTCAAGCTGTTGGGTCAGTTCTTTGATTTGGTTTCTTTCTTCCTTTGAGATGCGTGCATTTATCGAGATAAACTAACCTCTGAGCACTGCTTTGGCTGTATCCCATAGGTTCTGGTAGGAAGTGTTTTCATTCTCATTGGAATCCATAAATTTCTTTATTCATCCTTGATTTCTTTTATAACACATAGTTTTTTGAGCAAGGTGTTGTTCAGTTTCCATGAGCTCCACTTTCTAGCTATGTTTTCTCTGCTATTGATTTTGACTTATATGGCTTTGTGATCTGAGAAGATGCTCTGCATTAATTCAGTGGTATGGATTTTGTTGAGAATTGCTTTATGTCCCAACACATGGTCTTTTCTGGAGAATGTTCCCTGTGCACTGGAGAAGAAGGTGTAGTTGTCTGCTGATGGATAGGAAATTCTGTATATATCGATCAGGTCTAATTGTTAATTGTGGCAACAAGGTTTTCTATGTCTTTATTGAGCTTTTTTCTAGATGATCTGCCTAATATTGAGAGTGGAGTGTTGAAATCTCCTACTACTACTGTGGAGTGATCTATCTGCTTTTTGAGTGTAGTCAGTGTTTCTTTGACATATTTAGGTGCTCCAATATTAGGTGCATGAATACTTAATATTGTTAAGTCCTGCTTGGTCAGTGAAACTTTCAGCAACAGATAGTGTCCATCCTTGTGCATGATGGCAGATTTTACATTAAAATTGATTCTATCTGAGATTAGAATTGCCACTCCTACTCTTCTTTGTTCATTGTTAGCTTGATATATATTCTTCCATCCTTTGATTTTCAGTTTGTTCCTATCTTTAAGTCTAAGGTGAGTTTATTGTAGGCAACATATAGATAGGTCATGTCTTTTGATCTAAGATGTCACTCAATGTCTCTTTACTGGAGCATTCAGTCCATTCACATTCAACGTAATTATTGATAGGTATGTGTTCAGTGTTGCCATTGTGATGTGTTTATTTTTGTGTTGATGTTTTCTCTGTTGTTCTTACTAATTTGTTCTGTGGCCTTCTTCTTTGTGAGTTGATTTTTGACCTTTTTCAGATTTGGTTTTGTGGTTGCTGAGACTCCTGTATTACATTTTTTCATATGGTATGTTGCTTCTTTATTGTACTTTACAGCTGCCCCTACGATCCCACTTAATAAACTATATATAAACCCAATTTTGATTGCTACCAGTCTTATCAACTTCCTTTCCATCTGGAAGGACTATTACTACTGTAGTACATCCCTCTTTTTAATACGATGATATCATAGTTTACATGATATGATCACTAGATTGTTTCTTTCACTACTACAGCTTTGACTGTGATTGGAGCCTTCGCTAACTGAGTAGGATTCTGGATAATGTGTCCTTCTAAAATACAAAGTTAGTGGTTTTGTTCTTCCAAGCCAAGAGTTTCCTTCAGTATTTCTTGTAGCTTTGGTTTGGTTTTTACAAAGTCTCTGAGCTTCTGTTGATCTGTGAATGTCTAATTTCATTTTCATATTTGAAAGATAGTTTTGCAGGATATATAATTCTTGGTAGGAAGTTCTTCTCCTTCAAGGCTTTAAATATGTCATGCCACTGTCTCCATGCCAGCATTGTTTCTGCTGAGAAATCTGACTAAAGCCTACAGAATTTCCCTCTGAATGTTAGCTTTGCTTTGAGTCTTGCAGCCTTTAAGAGTTTCTGCTTATGCTTCATTTTCTTGAGCTTGATTATAATATGTCTTGGAGTCTTTCCACTGAGATCTATATTGAGTGGTGTTTGATACATATCTTGGATATCTATATTTTCTTCTTTCATAATTTATGGGAAGTTTTCTGCCAGCAGCTCAACAACAATACTCTCTGTGTTCTCAGGTGTCTTGCCCTGTTCAGGAACTCCAATTAATCGTAGATTGTTTTTCTTTAATAGAGTCCCACATGCTTCTTAATGCTTCTTCATTTTCTTGTTTCTTTTTCTGATTTCTCCTCATAGATGCTGGAGTCTGTGTCTCTGTCTTCCAAATCAGAAATTCTCTTTTCTATTTGTTCCATTTTGTTTGCTTGGCTTTGAACGGAAGTTTCTATGTCTTTGATTTTGTTCTTAATCTGCTGGGTTTCAGAGCGCTGATGTTCCATCAGCTTGATCAGCTTGCTTAATTTTTCATTTTGCTCTGCTTCATTCTGTATAAGGTCTATGAGGGCTTTCTATATAATCCTTTTGTATTCACCTTGTGATAGTTTCAGAAAGGCTTCTTCGTCTGGGAAGTTCTGAGGTGGTTTCTTTTGGGGGCCTTCTGATGCCACAGGTAACTTCTGGGTTATTGTCTTCTCCAACGTTTGTTGCTTTTTGGGCTTCATGTGGGTCAATAGAGTCTGGGAGAGATGCTGTGAAGATAGACCACAGTTGTTTCTCTAGGCCATCTTAAAATGAGAAGTAAAAAGTATTTGACAACTTCCAAAGTCAGTCACGTTTTCAGGTGTATACATCCCTCTTCCCAGCTGGCAAAGTAAGCGCCTGCATATTGAACCTCAGATGTTATAACCTAGCTCAAAATACAGGAAGGCTACTGGCCTGCTGGCCTGCTGTCGGGCTCCAGCTGTAGGCGATACTTTGTAGAATCCTGCTTTTCTGTTGGAAAAGCAGTCTCTTCTGGGTAGGCTGCCAGGAATTAGGTCCAACTGAGGCTTCTGTATGGATGACCCTGCCTCCCAGCGAAACAAGATGGCGTCTTTCACAGGCTCACTAGCTGGCTGGGACCAGGCTCCTGGCAGAAAGAGAGGCCAAGAGTGCCAAAATGCCCAGAGTCCACAGCCTCCACTGCTGAGCCCCAGCCCCAGGTGATGCTGTGTAAAACACCTCCTCCCTGCTAGAAAAGCACTCTCCCCCTGGCAGGAGCCACCTCCCAGCCTAAGAACCAAGTCTGGCTGGGGCCTCTGCCTGGGCTTCTCTGTTTCCCAATAGACCAGAGGAGCCGAGGTGTATAGAGTCCAAAGCCAGGCTCTCAGAAACTGGCAATTAGGCTTGCTGGTCCCACTAGCAGTGTGTCAAAGACCAGCAGCTAGTCAAGTCCCAGTTCTGCCCACCAGCCAAGACAGAGGAGAAAAAAAATTGACATGGTGAGTTATCTTCAGTCTGTGCAAGCCTGTGCTCACTGAGAGTGGGGTCAGTGAAAGAGAGGAGGTTTTGTGTTCAGTGGCATGAAGTCCAAATTAACAGTGCTATGCCACATCCCAGGGCTCACTAGGTGTCCAGAAGGCTCCATTTAATTACTATTTCAGATTTTGCTTTCCAACTAGATTTAGGGAGATGTGCGTTTAGTCTGCCATCTTGACTCTGCCCCTGTGTATCTGTATATGAGTGTTTAACGACCTCATGCCTGCCACTGGAGACTTGGGAGCTTGAGTCCCTCTGGAGTGGAAACTGATTCATTTTTTCAATTAAATGAAGACAAAGGGATCTTTTCTTAAAGTTCTGTTTTTGGGCCCCAGAATGTAAACTTTATGTGACTGGGCTTAGAGTCTCTCCAAGAGAAGAATGTTCCTTTGGAAGCAAACTCAGAGCTTGCCAGAGACTTTCAACATTTTTGGACTGCTCTTTATTTTCTGAGAAATAAAGTCTATCATTGAAATATTTTTTCAATAGGAAATGTTTATGTATACATAGCAAAAAAAAAGTAATTCCACTGCCATCAAGTCAATTCCAACTCATAGCAACCCTATAAGACAGTAAAATTGCCCCATAGCATTTACAAGGAGTGCCTGGTAGATTTCAACTGCTTACCTTTTGGACAGCAGATGTAGCACTTAACCACTATGCTGCCAGCCAAGCCAAGTGCTGTCATTTCCATATATAATATGGTACTTGGCCATATAATATATAAACATTTCTTGAAACAGTACTTATCCTTACCCTGTGTAATGTTTGCTTTTTTCTTTTTTTAAATTCTCTTCTATGTTTCAAATGCAGTCACAATCCACAATGGGACACAACCTATAGTTTGAAACCCACTGCTTGAGAGTGACCCTCCCTGAGCCCTCGGTATGAAGGGAATTCATCCCTTCAGTTAACAAACAAAAACTGAGCAGCTACTATGTGCCAACCACTTTCCAGATTATTAGGAAACAACTCTCCTTGAGCTTTCATTCTAAAGGAGAAAATGAACCACAATCCCATAAATACTTAAAATAATTTCATGTTGTGATAAGGCCTATGAAGATGTCATGGATTAAAATGTATCCCTCCCAAATGTGTACCAATTTAGCTAGTCTAGAACTTGCAATATTGTGTGGTTGTCCATCATTTTGTCATCCGCTATGCTGTAAATTCCAACTTCTATGATGTCAATGAGGCAGGATTATAGGCAGTTTTGTTAATGAGTCAGGATTCAGTCTATAAGACCAGGCAGCATCTTGGGTCTATCTCTTTTGAGATCAATTAAGAGAAAGAAGAAATTAAGAGAAATTAAGAGAAAGCAGAGAGATAGGAGGACCTCCTACCACCAAGCAGGGACAGCCAGGAGGGAACGTCCTTTGGACCTGCTATCCCTGCACCAAGAAGCTCCTAGACCATGGGAAAACTGACAACAAGGATTTTTCCCCAGAGTCAGCAGAGACAGAAAGCCTTCCCCTGGAGCTGGCATGCAGAATGTGGACTTCTGGCTTCTTAAACAGTAACAGAATAGATGTCTGTCTTGAAAAACCATCCACTGGCAGTATTTTTATGGTAGCAGCACTAGAAAACTGAGACAGAAGGTAATTCAGCAGGTAGTCTGGGAGGGCTTCTCTGAGGAGGTGAAATTGCAAGAAGACTAGAATGATGAAGGGAGCTGGTCAGGGCAAGAGGCAGGGGAGAAACATGGTCTTCTGTCTTGTCTCCAGTCTCTACAGGGTATAAACAAATTATTATTCAGACACTGGCAGAGACTCCTTTAGCACAGACTTTGTTCCTCTCCCCTTTCAGCTACATTTTGCCCCAAGTTCTGCACATTAAGACTTGGAAGCCCCATATTCACTCCGCTCCCCCACCAGAACATTTAAAAATAACATTTGGTCTGATTAACTCTGTCTTTAAGGGAAACTCCCTGAAGCCACAGCTGACACTACGGAGGGGGATTCAGTGGGTCAGTAGGGCTCCGGCGTGAGGGGCAGAGGCCAGGCAACGGGGTTTACAGAGCCACAGGGGGAGAGGCCACGTCAGGAGACACAAATCTGACGGGCAACGCTCTTGCTACAGACTGTTCCATGGCTGGACACTGTTTCTTAAGACAGGCAAAGTGTGCTTCTCTCGGAACCACAACGCACCTTCCTCACCTCCTGGGGGCCCTTGCTCAAATACGCCTCACCCGTGGGCCTTCCCTGACTACTCACTTTAAACTGCAGCAAAGGGGCAGATTAACCAGTAAGCAAGGTATAAACAGGTCTACTCGTCCTTACTTAACCAATCTGCAGGGAAGAATTTCACATGCACACGGCAGATCAGTAAGCACAAGTCTGTGCGTACTGTACAGTGTCTGTACAGTAGGCTTATTGGGCCATCCATCCCCGTGGCAGCTCCTCCCATTCCCACACTCCCAACTCCTTTTGCTGCTTATTTTTCTCCCTGGCATTCGTCACCATCTGCCTTGCTGGACATTTGACTTGTTCAGGTGTTTAGCGTCTGGTACCCCTGCCATGGTTTGCACTCTGCCCTCCCCCCCAAAATATGTGCTGGAATCCTAACCCCTGTATCAGTAACTATGACCCTGTTTGGAAATAGGGTTCTCTTTCATTATATTAATGAGGTCATGACTGAGGAGTGGTCTGTCTGTGACTGTAGCATACTTAGTGGCAGATACATGACATTTTTGAATTATGGATTCAGTCGAATTATGGACTGCCAAAAGAATGAACTTATCCATCTTGGAAGAAGTACAGCCAGAATGCTTATTGGAACCAAGGATGGTGAGACTTTGTCTAGATTACTTTGGACAAGCTATCAGAAGGGACCAGTCCCTGAAGAAGAACATCATGTTTTGTAAAGCAGAGGGTCAGCAAAACAGAGGAGGACCCTCAACAAGAAGGAAGAACACAGTCGTTGCAACAAGGGCTCAAATACACAAAATTATTGTGAAGTTGGCACACGACCAGGCAATGTTTCACTCTGTTATGCGTGAGGTCCCCAAGAGCCACAGCTGACTTGACAGCACTTAACTGCAACCACAATCTAAGGAGGGTGGGTCTGAAACCTAGTCACTTCTGAGTCAGAAAAAGGTAGAGCAGGCACAGAGATACCTACAGAGGGGAAAGATGGAGTGGGGAAAATGGAATAGGCAGAGAGATACAAATGAATGAAAGAGAGAGCAGGCACAGAGATACTATGAGGAAGTAGATTTCTGTTCCTTTCAGCTACCCATGTGTGGTCTTTCATAGCAGCACTGGAGGACTAAGACACCTCCTGTCTGGAGGGCTCGCTCCAGAAGGGCAGGGCCTTTTGTCTGGTTTGTCTTCATCCAGTGCAGCTGGAGCTGAGTAAATAGCTGTTGAATGGGCAGATGAATCACAGGTCCCCTTTACTGAGTACCTACTATGCCCAGGGTCCTAGTCTTCTCAGAAACCCTGCAAGGTGGCTGTTGTCATCCCCATTTTACAGATGACAAAACTGAGGCCCTGGGAGGCAAAGTGAAACGCAGGAGGAGGCAACAAACTTGGAAGCTGAAATACAGGTTTTCCTACTTCAAACTCAACAGATTCTAATGCTACCACTCACAAAAGAAGAACGCTGCTGAAACCAGATGACCCATGCCACCATCCTTCCCAACACCAGCTCTGTAGGCCCAGAGTGCAACTCTTTGTTTTGTCTGTTGTTAGGTGTGGTGGAATGGACTTTCGACTCATAGTGACTGCATATGACAGAGTTAGAACTACCTCACAGCATTTTCCAGCCTGTCATCTGTACAGGAACAGATGGCCACATCTCTCTTGGAGCCACGGGCTGGGTTCCTACTACCACCATTAGCAGTCGAGAGCTTAACCACTGCGCCACCTGTGCTTCTTCTGTTTCGCTTCAAGAACGGTGCAGGGTATGCTGTTAATCAGCAAAGACCTGATTTTCTGGCAAACAGCTGTGGCAGGCTTCTCTGAGAGGAAGGTAGGTTTCATGTTGTGTTACTTATAAGATGTTTCCATGTTTCCTGTTTTCAACACGCTGAGGCTCAAGCTAGAAATTTATGCCACTAAATACCTGCTGTTGATGCCCTGAGGTTGAAGTTCTGTGTGTCCCCTAGTTTGGCAGGAGGAGGCAGAAGCTCGGTGTGTCCCCCTAGTTTGGCAGGAGGAGGCAGAAGCTCAGAGTGCCCCCCCTCAGTGTGGCAGGAGGAAGGAAATCGGTGTGTCCCTCTAGTTGGGATGGAGGAGGAAACAGAGCTGAGACAGTTGAATGACCCAGGACAGGATACCCTTCCACTTTGGGCTCTGGGGTATCGAAGCTGTGGTTTTAGTTGGGGACAGCAGCTGCTTCAAATTATGACCTCCTCTCAAGAGAGAACACATTAATGACATTTGTTTGCCCTACAAAGAGACCGAAAGTCTTGGGCCACAGCCTTCATCTCAGAGTCTTGTGAGCTACAGCTTCCAGCTAAGAGGCAGAGGAAATGAAGGCTGAAGCAATGATTGCTGAGGATGCTGGGTCCTGCCCACCCCCTGACTGCCCACCCCGACCCCCAGCCAGCAGTGATTCTCAGATGCCTGGTTAGAACCTGATCTCCAAGGTGAGGGAGGCAGAACCAATAGACAGGCCTCCTTCCCTACTGCAGGGAGCTGCCGCAATCCCCAGCTGGACCCAAACCAAACCAGACCCTGACTCCAGGTGACGTAGATAGAGTAGAACTATTCACCACAGGATGTTCAAGGGCTGATTTTCTTTTTTTCCAGAAGGGCTACACCCCTCATTGCTGACTATCACCAGTCACCTTCGACGTACTCCTCTTCAGAAGCTACGCACCGACACCAGCGCCTGGCCCACGCTTCAAAGCAATTTTGGAGCCCTTCTTCTGGAATGGCCATGGAGCTGTTGTCATAGTACCTGTACTGTCCTGAATGTCATCTAAATGTCTTTCTTTCAACATTTCCTTTATCTTTAGGTAAAGAAAAAAAGTCACCGGGGGACAGGATCAGGTGAGTAGGGACGGCGTTCCAATACAGTTATTTGTTTACTGCCTAAAAACTCCCTCACACACAAGTAGACAATTAAGTTTGCAAACTTGCCACCTTGCCACCATGTGCAATGGCCATTCCAGAAAGAGCTCCAAAATTACTTCGAAGGGTGGGCTAGGCGCTGACATCAGTGTATAGCTTCCCAAGGGCGGTACTTCAAAGGTGGCCATGGTGATATTCAGCAATGACATATGTAGCACTTAGAACAATTAAGTTCATGGACTTAATTGTCAGAATGCATAGAATTATATTACTATGCTTTGGCAATAATACAGGTGAGACCGGACAGGACAGACAGCTGTGGGTTCACGGAAGGATGCTGAATTCTTGGTCCACTTGGCAGGTAGAGCTCAGAGGATTCCCGTACGAGCTGAATGTGGGTTATGGGAAAAGGGGGTGTTCAAAAGGGACTGTGGGGTCTGTGCTCTGTGTAGCCAGAAAGAAGAGACTGCCATTTACTGCAGCAGGGAAGGGAGCTGGGAGATGAGCAGCTTTCCCCAGTTTGGGATCTGTGATGCTCACAACGCCACATGAAGACGTCCAGTGAGCAGATGGAGGCACTGGTGTGTCTCTCCATGTGTTAGCTAAATAAAACTGTTCCCATAACTACGGGTGCATTCACCCAGCAAATACTCCACTGCACACCTACTAGGGTTACTACGGGCTAGATACTGTTCTGGGTGCTGGGGATACAGCACAGAAGAAGCCACATGGTCGTCGCCCGCCCTTCCCCCGAATTTACAGAAATCACCAAGAATGGTGAGCAGCCAATGATAAAGACGCCAGGAGAGGCTGAGGGGACAAAGTTTTGTGTTACTAGTCCCAAAGGGGTGTGGGTAGGCAGAGTGAGGGGCGCTCTTTCAAGTGTGGCACAGGAGGTCAGTGGTGACTACACACCCACTGACCACTCTGACTGCTTGGTGCCCTGGCCCTTCCAGGAAGCAGTGCCAGTGGCCACTAATACACGAGGAGACCAGGCCTCTGAGCCCACAGGCACCAGGCTCACATGAGATTTGAACGACGTCCAGTCTGCCTGGAATCCATTTTCAATTCTCACTGGCCAGCTGTCCGCCCCTGGAGAAACATCTCAGCGCCACTGGCCGAGCCGACGCCAGCGGAGATGGATAGCATGGGGACAAGTCAGTGTTTCCAATGTGCTTCAAGACATTGCTGGGGGCAGGGTGGAATCTGGGAAGAAGTTGGAGGAAGTGGAGGAGGGACAGTGACCTGCCCCAGTGGGCGACAGAGTCCTTAAGTCACCCGGGAAAAAGGCTATTTCCTTCCTAACGCTTCCTAAGTAGCCACCTGCACCCAGTCCCCCAGTGTCCCATGGGTCCGCTTCTTAGCGTGGAGGTTCAGAGCATGGGCTCAGGACTGCCTGGGCTCCCAACCTCAGCAGCTACGTGACCTCTGACCAACTGACTTAACCTCTCCATGCCTCGGTTTCCACATCTATAAACTGGGTCTATTGTGAAATCTCACAGCATTGTGAGAATTAAGTAAAACAGAACAGAGCATGACTTCCAAATATATCTTGTATAGGATAAATACTCGATAATTGTCAGTGATTATTATTAATTGAGCACTTAGAATACACCAGCACTAGTGACTGCTTTACACCATTGGTCTGTCACTTTGTGGTACTGTGGCGGTTTGCATGTTGCTTGTGATGTTGGAAACTCTGGTGGTATAGTGGTTAGGTGCTACATCTGCTAACCAAAAGTTTGGCATTTTGAATCTGTGCAGGTGCTCCTTGGAAATTCTGGAGCAGTTCTACTCTGTTCTAGAGGGTCACTATGAGTTGGAATTCACTCGATGGCAGTGGCCTTATGTTTTGGTTTTGTGATGTTGGAAGCTATGCCACTGGTATTTCAGATACCAGTAGAGTCCCCTATGGTGGTCAAGTGCCAGTGGAAGTTCTAGACTAAGGCAGACTAGTCAATGAGAACTCCATGGATCATAACAAAACACTAAATTGGGACAGAAGATGAGTCCCTTAGGTTGGAAGGCGCTCTAAGCACACAGTGGCCGCCACACGGGACTCTAATGTGCAAGGGATGATGAGAACAACACAGGACTAGGCATTTCTTTCTGTTACACGTCAGGTGGCCATGAGTTAGAGCCCACTGGCCTACAGCTAAGTACCACTGCCAGGCTGTCTTTGCAAAGGGCAGGGCAAACGATGCACTCTCACGAGTTTCTCCAGGGAGGGAAGCTCTCTCTAAGGAGCTTTCAAAGGAGAACAGAGTGGAGTTTCTCAGCCTGTTCACTGAACACACAGAAAAATAATAGAAGCCACAGTGACCGTGGCGGCCACTGGGAGCAAACACATGAACCTGTGAGATCGGCTTGCCCTCGCCCAGCCTGGCTGCCACAGGGGAATGCCTGCTGAGTTCCACCTGACACTCAAAGTGAAGTCAGTTCAGAGAAGTATCAGGAATCATGGGAGCTGGAGAAACCCTGGTAGCCTGGTGGTTAAGGGCTATGGCTGCTACCCCAAAGGTCAGCAGTTCAAATCCACAAGGTATTGCTTTGGAAACTCTCTGGGGCAGTTCTACTCTCTCCTATAGGATAGCTGTCAGTTGGAATCAACTCAACAGGGATTTGTCTGTAAGGGTGGGGGAAGTAGAACAATCGATGATCAGGGCCCACGTATCCCCACCACACTCTGACACTCAAGTGAACATCAGGTTCCCTCTCTCTTTCCCACCAGATTTGAACAAACTAACTGGCCTTGGTGTGATCTGGGTTCCAGCCTCCTATCTACTTCCTGACTCCACGCTCCACCTCCCACATCCTGTGGCCCACCCCAGAAGGGGAGAGGTGGTATGCCCAGTGCTCAAAATCCCTTTGGCCACTGCTTGAGTTCCTATAGTAACAGGGAGCTCACCACTCCCAGGCAGCCTACCTGGTTTGCTTTAACCACTAGCAAGTCTTCCCAGCACTGCGATGGCAGCCCCTACACCACCAGGCCTCTGCTGGAGGGCTTTGCTTCACACCCAGGAAGCAGTGTCTGTCTCTTTTAACCTCAATTGTTTTATTTTTGTCTAATATTCACTAATGTGGGAAATACATATGTCCTTTCTTAGAGAAAGAGAAGACTTCCAGACACATCTAGAACTGCCCCATAGAGTTTCCGAGGAGCACCTGGTGGATTCGAACTGCTGACCTTTTGGTTAGCAGCCGTATACTTCATGACTACACCACGAGGGTTTCCCATCAAGAGTAGGTGCTGTCAACTTAATGAGAGGGCTGTGAGGTGGTAGACAGAGCAGAAATCTTGCAAGCAGAAAGACCAGAGTTTGGATTTTGGCTCAGCTACTTTGTAGCTGGTTGACCTTGGACTAGTTACCTAGGCTGTGGGAGCCTCGGCTCCTCCATCTGTGTCAAAGGGAATGAGTACACAGATGACACGAGACCCGGTGTGTCATGTGTAATGAGACTGGACTGTGGCAAGCATTTCATGTTATTATTTTTATTGTTACAGTCTGCTGTCTGGTTCCAGTGATTTCGCCTTTGTAAATCTTACGGCTACTTACAGCCTTGATCTTTTCACTACGTCAAACTCAATCATGGTGGCAGTTCCGTAGGTTGCTGTCACGTCCATTTCTGATTCACAATGACCTCATATACACAGAGTAGAACACACTCCATAGGGTTTTCAAGGCTTTGACCCCTCGGAAGCAGATCTCCAGGCCTGTCTTCCAAGGCACCCCTGAGTGGGTTTGAACTGCCAACCTTTGGGCTGCTTGTCAGGCATGTAACTGCAATCCCAGGGTCCTATGTTTAACAGCAGCCCCTTGAAATCTAAGTCTTCCCTGTAACCCCAGAACGTGAGCTTCTTTGGAATTAGTGTCTCTGCTGATTCAAATTAAGTTAACAAGAGATCATCCTGGAGCACGGGACCCTCAATTCAATAGGACCTGCTGGATCCTTAGAAGAGACACAGGCACAATGACACAAGGAAAGACAGCCATGTGGAGATGGAAGCAGAGACTGGAGGGGTGCTGCTGCAAACTGAGAACATCAGGAAGAGGCAAGAAAAGGTCCTTCCTGGGGGCTCCAGAGGGAGCATGGCCCTGTCAATACCTTGATTTTGAACCACTATCTTCCAGAACTGTGACACAGTTGATTTTATTGTTCTAAGCCACCCAGTTTCTGGAAAGCAACATATTTTCCTTCTCTGAGGATCTGCTGTGGCAATATCCAAATAATACCTAGCAGAGAGTGGCTGCAGAATAAAGGTTTTTAAAGCTGCTACCAACAATCTAATCAATAATAATATGGATGTGTTACCAGGTCACGTTAACTGCTTTACATATATTCTCCCCATGCAATCCTCTCCATTTTTACTCATTAACAATTAATTATTTGTATTAATTCCATTTTACAAAAGAGGAAACTGAGGTACTGAGAGGTTAATTTTCCCAAGGCCACATAACTAGGAATAGGTGGAGACAGGACCTGAAACCAGCTGATCTGAACTTGGGAACTGCCCTCTGGACCACTCTACTGTCTCATAAGCATGGAATTTTCAGAGCTAATGTAGGAGGGAGAAGAAAAGAAAACACATGTTTAGTCTGGCATTTCTAGAGTTGAGTCATGAATTATGGGCAATGGGATAAAAATGAATAAGAAAGTTACTGTAGTTATGTGGGACAACTTTAAGAAAGAGAGATATCACAGCTTATAACAGTGAGCAAGACATTCCTGGTTCCATGAGAAGTCATGAACCACTGACCAACCTTATTCACTCATTTATACCAAGAGATTTGCAAGAGGATTGCACAAAAGATGAAATGATAGAGGGTTCCCATGTAAGGCCTCTGACCTCACCACTCAGCAATCTGGGGACACAGCACCATTTCCTGCCCCTGCTGAGTGAGGGAATGCAGTCACTTCAAGAGGACAGCTAAAACCTCTCCCCAAATCGCTGAAGAGTTACAAATGCCAGCAAACAAAGGGGTTTCCATTTCTGCTCATTTTACAGATGAGGAAATTGAGGTCCAGGGAAAGGAAAGAGCTTGTCTAAGATCCCACAGTAGCTAAGCAGAAGCCATGAACTACTGACCAACTTCATCCATTCATTCATTAAACACTTAATGAACATCAACTACCTGAAATTCAGTAGGAGGCAAACACCATGTTTGCAATTTTTCCAACAATCGAGACCAGTGCAGTCCCACTGAGACATCACGGAAGCCACCGGTGTGTGTTAAAATTTCCTAGCAGCCATGTTAAAAAAGAAAACTGAAAATAAACAGCTGAAATGAATTGTAATGATTTACTTTAATTCCGTAGACCCCAAATCTTATCATTTCAATATGCAGTCCATATTTTAAAATGACTAATAGGGTCACTATGAGCCAGAATCAACTTGACGGCCATGAGTTTCGCTTGGTTTGGGGGTTAATGAGATAGTTTATCGTGTGTGTGCACGTGCCAAAAAGTCTTTGGAATTTTGTGTCTCTTTTGCACTTATAGGACATTTCAATTTGGACTGGTCACTCAAGTGCATGAAAAATGCAATAAGTAACATAACCAATAAGAAGAAGAAGGAAAGGAACTCAAACTGGTTGCCACTAAGTCAATTCCGACTCACAGCAACCCTTTAGGACAGAGGAGGATTGCCGCACAGGGTTTCCGAGGAGCAGCTGGTGGATTGAAACCGCTGACCTTCCGGTTGGCAGCCATACCTCTCACCCACTGTGCCACCAGGGTTCCAGCTGATAACAGAACTAATGTATCATCAGGTGCCAGGTACTGGGCCAACAGTGTTATGTTTATTATTGCCATCTAACCTTCCCCTTTTACACAAGAGCTAATTATCAGTATTATCCCCATTTCACAGATGAGGACACTGTAAGATGTAGCCACAGGTGGCTAGTGGCTACACAAGAGACAGCACAGCTGCAGATCCGTGGTTCTCAGTCTGTGTTTTAGAATCACATTGAGAACTTGTTAAAAATTCAGATTTCTAGGCCCCACAGAGAGATCGGATTCATTTACGAGATTCAGGGCAAGGTCTGGGAATCTGTATTCCAGCCAGTGTTCCAGGGGACTCCACTGTGGCTGGTCACTTTGGAACCAGTGAGCTGAGAAAATGCAACCTGGTAATTTACTGTGCCTAGTGGAGTTGGGTCAGTCAGCCAGCAAAGACTCTTCCCTAATTACATTGATTAGAAAAAGCTTGATCTTAATTAGCAAAGTCTGAATTAAAGACTGCATCTGATCACGCACAGGTGAATTATTTGTAAGTATAAAGAGTAACTGGAAAGCAGTTTTCAAGTAGGGGGTGGTTGCTTTAATGAACAGACAAGACTTCCTGGTTAGTAATAAAGAACCCTTATTTGCACACACTATGCTAAGCTTTTTAAACCCATTTATTTTCTAAAGATTTAAGCAAACCCTCAATCATGTCTCATGTATTAATTTGCTCAACAGAAAAGATTCTAGACAGATAAAGGACAGTGGTGGTGACTACCTATGCTGAACTGGTGAGATCAGAAATGAAGAACTCCAGGGAGTTCTATATCAGTAAACTTTATTAAGCACTGTCTGTATGCAAGATGGCATACTGGATAAGTGCTATGTCTGCTAACCAAAAAGGTCAGCAGCTCAAATCCACCAGGTGCTCCTTGGAAACTCTATGGTGCAGTTCTATTCTGTCCTATAGGGTCGCTATGATGGCAGTGGGTTTGGTTTGGTTTGGGTATGATGGCTGTCCCTGCAAATGGCTAATGCAGCTGGCAGCTAGTTGAAAGGTTGGTGGCAAAAGTTCACCCAGAGGTGATGCCTCAGAAGAACAGCCTGGAGATCTGCCAAACCACCACCTACTAACATCCCTACGGATCCCAGCTCTGCTCTGACGCACACATCCCTACGGATCCCAGCTCTGCTCTGACGCATACATCCCTACAGATCCCAGCTCTGCTCTGACGCACACATCCCTACGGATCCCAGCTCTGCTCTGATGCACACATCCCTGTGGATCCCAGCTCTGCTCTGATGCACATGGGGTCAGTGTGAGCTAACATCAACTCAGCAGCAATCAGCTAACTGGTATACCAGACACAGCCCTCAGCCCTGAGACTACGAAGATGAATGAGGCATGGTTCTTGCTCTAGAAGAGTCAGAACTACAGCTGGTGAGACATACTGAAGTGCAGAATTCTATGGGAGCACAGAAAAGAAAGATCGATCCACCATGGAGGGTAGGGAAGGTTCCTGAGACATGAACAGAGCTGAGCTTCAACTGAGAAGGAAGTGAACTAGGCCTGGCATGGTGACAGGCTGTGAAGGGCAGGCTAAGGCGGGTGGATTTGGTCCAGCAGGCACGGAGAGACCATAAGTTATAGTTACAGGGCTGACTATAATAGGTCTTCAAGAAACCATGGATGAAATAATGGTTAATTGTATGAAATGAACAGACAGATTACCACTGAAGCCAGAAGGTCAGTGAGGACGTGGTGGGCCGTAGCCCAGACAAGAGGTGGGTAACGCAACTGAGACTAAGTGCTGGGGAATGGGAAAAGAGGCGCAGACTTTGTGTTGCTGTGTTGCTTTAAATGGCCCCTGCCTTAGCTATCCAGTGCTGCTACAGCCGAACTACACCAACTCGGTGGCTTGAATAAACAGAAATTTTGTTTTCTCACAGTTTAGAAGGCTCAAAACTCATTGCTGTTGGGTCGATTCTGACTCACAGTGACTCTACAGACAGAACAGAACTGCCCCATAGAGTTTCAAGGAGCACTTGGTAGATTTGAACTGCTGAACCTCTGGACAGCAGCCACAGCACGTGTTGTTATTAGGTTCCATGGACTTGATTCCAACTCATAGCGACCCTATGCACAACAGAATGAAACACTGCCCAGTCTTGTGCCATGTCCACATTTGTTTTTAGGCTTAAGCTTATCATTGCAGCCACCATGTCAGTTCATCTCATCGAGGGTCTTCCTCTTTTTTGCTGACCCTCCACTCTACCAAACATGATGTCTTTCTCCAGGGATTGATCACTCCTGACAACATGTCCAAAGTATGTAAGATGCAGTCTTAACCATCTCTGCTTCCAAGGAGTACTTCTTCCAGAACAGATGTGGAGGGCTTGAAGCCTTGAAGGCTTAGAAGGCTCCAGGGGAAGATTTCTCAGTCAGTTCTGGAGGAAGGTCTTTGTCTCTCGGAGCTACTGCTCACAGGTGATCTTCACGTGGTGTGTCATCTCTCTTTCCCTACTACTTGTTTTACCTCTTCTGTATTTCCAAAGAGATTGACTTAGGATACACAATAATCCTGCCTCATTAGCATAACAAACACAACCTAATCCTCATTAACATAAGCTAGTGCTGTTTCATTAATATAACCACTTCACGAATGGGATTACCACTATGGGCAGAGATTAGGATTTACAACACACCAGAAAATGGAGGATGATTACATCAGGTCACAAAAAATAGAGGGCAATCATGCAATACCAGGAATCATGGCCCAGACAAGTACATACATATTGTGGGGAGGCACAATTCAATCTATGGTATTCCCAGAGGAAAACAAAGCCAAGATTGGTGAATTTGCTGTGGAGAGTCAACTTGGCTTGGTTAAGGATGGGAGAATTAGGTGTTGCTTTGCTAAAGGCTGACAAGTCATGGGAAAGGAAGAGGCCCACGAGGTGAGACTCTGCAAAGAGCTCTGAAGAAGAAAGACAGTGAACCACCAGATTTACAAAGCCTTCTTTATCATGTATAGACATGTGACATTTCTAGGCAAGTCCTTTATTTTGTTACCTTTTTTTAGCTGGACCAGCCAGTCAACTGGTAAAAAAACGCAAAAGATCCATCAGCATCAAGTGTTGGGGTGGCTACTTGGCAACTAGAGCCCTTATCCATGCTGGTGAATGTCCTGCATGTGTGGAATGTATGGACACACACATGTGTGTGCACATGCAGGCATACTCTTGCACTTGTGTATCTGGAGGTAGATGTGCGCCCCGGATGTTCATATTAATGTTGCTTGTGAGGGCAAAGAATTCAGACCAACTATCTGTCTATAGGGAGATGGGTAACTAAAATGTGGTCTAGTCTTCTATGGAAGAGCCCTGGTGGTATAATGGTTAAGGGCTTGGCTGCTAAGTGAAAGGTCTGTATTCAAACCCACTCAGTGGCTCCACAGGAGAAAAGAATGAGCAGCCTGTTTCCCTAAAGATTTTAAAAAAATAGGTGCCGTCAGGTCAATTCCAACTCATAGAGACCCTGTAGGACAGAGTAAAACTGCCGTAATCTTTACAGGGGAGCCCTGCCGGCACTGTGGTCAGGGCTCAGCTGCTAACCAAAAGACGGGCAGTTTGAATTCACCAGCTGCTCCTGGGAAGCTGTATGGGTGGTTCTACTCTCCGCTACAGGGTCGCTGTGAGTGGGAATACACTTGACGGTACAAGACAACCACAGGGCGGCCCAACGGGAATCTTGTTCTGCATGGTGCACGCTCAGGCAACGGCAACAGCAACACTTCCTGTGCCTCTCTTTCTCAGGCCTGCACCCCTGCCAAGGTGGGGGTAGGGTGGCCCATCATTTATTTACACAAGGTCCTTTTTATACGTACGCCTCCAATGACTCCATTCATCTGGCTGGCTCCTTCAGGGCTGCCTCACTGTTCCCGGCAGACGGGGACTATGACTTCACAGTGAAGCGTCATATCCAAGTCACCTCTGTCTGTAGCAACCCCAAATATGCACAAGAAAGGCGGATTGTGGTGGACTATTCCTGTATAATGGATTTCTTCCTCTGTCTTGGCAAGGACTTCTGTGCCCATAGAATAAAAAACCTATTCAACGAGAAACTCAAACACACTCATGATGGAAAATCTATTCTTACCCTTGCCTCTGAAATATGATTCTAGGCTCTGCACAGAGTAGGTGCTCAGGACACACTGATTCAATACACACACACATACACAAGTGCATGCGCACTGGAGCAGTGCACTCTCATGAGTGTCATGGTTAATTCTCTGTGTCAACTTGGCTGTTGCTTTGCAGATTATTTTGTTGACATGCTAAAATTTACAAATTAATCGATTTTATATAAAGGAGATTACCCTAGGGAAATATGGGTGGGGTTTATCCAACCAAACGAGGGCCTTACAGCAAAAAACTGGAGATGGAATTGTGCAAGACTGTAACTCAAAAATCTTACTAGGGTTTCCAGCCTACCCTACAGATCCTGGACTTGCCAGCACCCCATGATTGAGTGAGTCAATTCCTTACATCAACCAACCAATCTCTCTCTCTCTGTATGTGCACAGGATATGTTCTGTGCAATAGGATGGTATGCCATCTGGACACTGTATGAACATCTTATTATTATATACAGGCAGTCCCCACATAATCCACAGTTAAAGTCCCATAAAGCCTATTATGTTAAAACCTTATGAGAGCCCACCAGACAAAGGCCAGGAGCTGTATCCATCAGATGCTGGAGGCGCGCCTTGCGGGGTGGGTGTTGGGACGAGCAGTGGGTAGGCGGGGGCTGCACAGAGAGGTGGTAGTGAGGAGCCAGGGTGGTGGCCCTGGCTGCCAGTGACCTACTGGTGTGGACACTTCACAATCACGTGTGATGCCGCTGCTGCTGCTACTACTGCCACGCAGCCAGCAGCCCTCAAGGGCCCGGAACAGGCCAGCTACCTGCCAGCACTTTCAGTAGGAGAAGAAAAGCTGTGGCAGGCACTGTCCTGTCACTGGGAGTGATAAACTGGCAAGACTGCTGGGCAGGTAAAGGAATCCAGGAGGAGGGAGGAGAGGAGGATGGTCAGGGATGTTGATTTTGGAATCAATCTGCCTAAATTTTTGGAAGACACTGAGCCTCTCTTTGCTTCAACACTTTCACCGTGTAAGGTCCTTCTGCACAATAGTTAGCATATAAGAAGCAATTGTTTTAAAGTTAGTAATTTCTACTCTTTCAGTCTTACAAAGGGGCCCTGGTGGCACAGTGATTGAGAGCTATGGCTGTTAACCAAAGGGCTGGCAGTTTGAATCTACCAGCTGCTCCTTGCAAATCCTATGGGGCAGTTCTACTCTGTCCTATAGGGTCGCTCTGAGTCAAAACTGACTGGATGTCAGTGAGTTGAGTCTTACAGAATAAGGAGATACCACGTGGTTTAAAATCAGGAAAGGTGTGCACGAGGGATATAGCCTTTAATCTGCATGTGGAGCAAATGATCAAAGAAAGTAGACCAGATGAAAACGCATGTGACTTCAGGATTGGAGGAAGACTCAGGAACACCCTGTGACACGCAGACAACACAGCCTTGCTTGCTGAAAGTGAAAAGGATTTGAAGCACTTACTGACGAAGATCAAAGACCAAAGCCTTCATAATGAATTGAACCTCTGTATCAAGGAAAAAAACTCGTTACAACTGGACCAATAATAACATCATGGTAAATGGAGAAAGGACTGAAGTTGTCAAAGAGTTCATCCTGGATTCACAATCAACACTCATGGAGGGAGCAGTTGAGAAATCAAAGGATATTCTGCATTGGGCAAATCTGCTGCAAAAGACCTCTTTAAAGTGTCAGGCAAAGACGTTACTTTGAGGACCAAGATATGCCTGACTCAAGCCTGGACATACTTACATTCCAATTCTCTAGAGGTATGCAAAAGTTGGACAATGAATAAGGAAGACCCAAGAAGAACTGATGCCTTTGAATTATGCTGTTGGCAAAGAACATTGAATGTTCCGTGAACTGCTAGAAGAACAAATAGATGTTTTGGAAGAACTACAGCCAGAATGGTCCTTGGAAGTAAGGATGGGGGAGAGTCAGCCTCATGCACTTTGAACATGTTACCAGGAGGGATCAGTCCTTTGTGGGCATCATACTCGATACGGTAAAGGGCCAGTGAAAAAGAGGAAGACCCCAGATGAAACGAACGAACACAGCGGCTGCCAACAGTGGGCTTAACCACAGCAGTGACTGTGAGAACAGTCTGGAGTATTTCATTCTGTCGTACATAAAAACAACAACAAACCAAATCTGCGGCCATCGGGTCAATTCTGACTCAGAGCAACCCAACTGGACAGAGTAGACCTGCCCCACGGAGTTTCCAAGGAGTGCCTGGTGAATTTGGACAGTCAACCCTTTGGTTAGCAGACACAGCACTTAGCCACTACAGGCACAACAGCCACATAGAGCTGTTATACATCAGGATCCACTCGGCTGCACCTACGACAAGCCTCATAGCAAGACCAGTGGACAGGCAACAACACCACTTCCATTTTACAGATAGGGAAGCTGAGGTTCCAAGACGCTCCACTGCTTGTTCCAGGCCATACACGGCCCTGGCAAAGGACAATGCCAGGATGTGAAGGCCGCTAATCTAGCTCCAAAAGAGCTTCTCCGGGTCCCGTGGTGCTGCAATTGCCCAATCGCAAACTCAACTATGAACTTCCAGCCTCTATGTGGCTGTTTTATTTTCCACCCAGCAAAGGGTCTGCTTGGGAAAGTCTCGGCCAGCGAAAGCTACCGCCTTGGCCTTTGAGCCTGTGGGCTGGGGTCTGGAACCTGACTCAGGCCTGGAGAACGCTAAGGCCCACATCAAAGGCAAAGACTCCCAGGCACTCGGCTCAGCACTCCGAGGAGGCGGAGAGTTCGGATGCAACACAAAGGTGGCGGAAACTCTGAGGGGCTTTCCTCACTGCCCCTCACCGCCCCTCACCCCAGGCCTGGAGCTGAGAGGGGCAGAGCCCCAGCATCAGCCTGCCTTCCTCACCCCAGGAAGTCAAGGAGCTTCAATCGCACATGCTCACAACAGCTCACGCCTTGTGCCACCTCCATGCTTTACTTTACTGATCTAAATGTGATCCCAGGCAGAGCTCCTGGCAGGTGACCTGGAGCGCACTCTCTGCTTCCACTTCATTCCTTCCACAAAAGCAGTCCCAGAACAGGCTACTGACCACGGGCCCAGAATACGAGGTCTGACAATGAAGTTTGCAAACTCATCCTAGAAAAGGTGCTGCATGTCACATTGCTGAATATCACTGTGGTCACCTTTGAAGTCCTTTCCTTGGGAAGCTATGCATTGACTCCAGTGCCTAGTTCACCCTTGTAAGCAATTTTGGAACTCTCTGGAATGGCCATCAGAGCTGTCGTACTAGCTTGATGTCCTGAATATCATCAAAACATCTTTCTTTCAGTATTTCATCTTTGGGTAAAGAAACAAGTCACTAGAGGGTCCAGATCAGGGGAGTAGGGAGAATAGTTCCAATATAGTTCTTTGTCTACTGGCTAAAAACTCCCCCAGAGGCAGTGCTGGGTGAGCTGGTGCACTGTCATGATACAAGAGCCATGAGTTGTTGGCAAAAAATTCCAGTCGTTTCTTTCTATCTTTTATCTAATGCAGTCTTTTCAGCACTTCTAAACAGTAAACTTGGTTAATTGTTGATTCAGCTGGTGAAAATTCATAAACAATCCCCCTGATATCAAAAAGGGTTAGCAACATTGTTTTGACTCGATTTGGACTGATGGAACTTTTTGGGTTGTGAACTGGCTGACTTTCATCGCATACTTTGATGCCTTGTTTCAGGGTTGTATTGGCACACCTGTATTTCATCACCAGTGATAACCTGGCCCCAAACATCCTCTTGCCTCCCACAAGGTCTTGGCAAACTTCAACTCTCCTTTCATTTTTTTCATTGGTGAGTTGCTTTAGGACCATTTTTGCACACACCTTTGTCATGCCAAGATTTTCAGTTAAGGTTTTCATAACTTTCTCTATTGAGGTTTACTTAATCTGCTAGCCTTCTCACAGTCAGCTGACAATTTAGACGCACAATCTGATGGATTTCTGCAATGTTTCCATCAGTTCTGGCCATTACTGGCCACTCTGACTTCTCACTAGTGACTTTCTCTCCTCAGAAAACCGTTTAATCCATTTGTACACTGCCATTTTCTTCATGGCATTATGCTCCAAAACTTAGACTAACATGTTTCTGATTTCACTTCCACCTTGCTAAGTTTAACAGGAAATGTAATGTTTGTTTCTCTAATTCAAGCTCCAACATTCTCCTGATGGCACACAAAAAGAGGCATCCACAACTTGCTGAATGCCACTCAGCAAGACACCGCCACACGTTGACACAAATACAGCAGTAAGACCCAGATATACCAAGGTTATGAAACCTCACTGAGTTCTTTTTACAGTGCTGCCAATGTAAGTGCATGGTGGGAAGTTTGCAAACTTAACTGTCAGACCTTGTATTTCAAGGCAATGACCACAGAACTAGCACCTGAAAAATATCTGTGGGTGTGGTCTTGGCTACCATGTATAACCTTGAACTTCCAGTGCCTGGAACAGTTATTGACAAGTGGATTGCAGACTCCTTGAAGGCAGGCACTACTCCACCAGGGTCAGGACGCAATATAGTTTAGCAGACCACACAAGCCTGTTTGCCAGAGACAGTCCCACCTCGTGTCTATTGACCCAGCACAAACATCAATGGTATTTTCCTTCACTACTGAAGGAATTCCAGCTGGGAGGATAAATTATATTGCCATCCTGTGTGTTGAGTAATAACAGCTTTAAAGCATAGACTCTGGGTTCCAATCTCAGTTCTTCCATTTTCTAGTGGGGTGACACTAGGACAGAAATTTTAACACTTTTGTGCCTCCATTTCTTGCTCTGTAAAATAAGGATAACAGTAGTGCTCACTTCACAGGTTTGTTGCAAGGATCCAATGAGTAAAACACCTAAAACAGAACCCAGAAAACTGCAATTGCTCTACGTGCAGTTAGCTAGCATTGATAGCAACGCTGAGTCCCTGGGGCTTTAATGCCACATCTTGAACATGGTCAACAGTCATACCATCTCAGGATTGAACTATGTCCCCTCAAAAGACAGCTGGAACAGCTGGACTGGATCAAAAGCTAAGGAGTTTTCTAAATATAACCTAACACTTTGAAGAACAGAGTAGCAGGAGTAGGGGTCTGGACAACACAAAGCTTTTTTAGAAAATATTCTGCCTTGCACTTTGGTGAGTAGCGTCCAAGGTCTTAAAAGCTAGCAAGCAGCCATCTAAGGAGCTTCGATTGGTCCCAACCCAACTGGAGCACAGAAAAATGAAAGACATCAAAGACCTAAGAAAAATATGAGCCCAAGAGACAGAAAGGGCCATATAATGCAGAGGCTACATCAGCATGAGACCAAAAGAATCAGATGGTGTCTGGCCACCACCAATGACCGATCTGACAACGAAAACAAAACACAGTCCCTGATGTAGGAGAAAAATGGGTGTGCAGAGCTTGAACGCTATTAAAAGGACCAGACCTGATGGTACAACAGACTAGTGGGTCCCCTGAAGACACAGCCCCCAGACTTCCTGTTGGCCCAGAACTGAAAGCATTCCAAAGCGAGCTCTTGTGACAGACTAAACTGGATTATAAGACATTAAATGATACTGGTGGAGAGTGTGCTTCTTGGCTTAAGAGGACACGTAAGGGTAACTGGGCATGAGGCGAGATGAGAGGGCAGAGTGAGACCGGAGCTGGGTGAAAAGACAAGGGAAATACAGGGTGGAAAGGGCAAGTGTGCTGTCACAGGGTGAGGAAAGCAGCTAGAGTGACACAGCAACGTGTATGCAAGTTTTTGTACCACAAGTTGACTTGAATTGTTAACTTGCACTTAAAGCACAAAGGAAGTATTTTTTAAAAAGACATGCTTAAATCCTAACTCCTGGTACTTATGAACATGACCTTTTTTTGAAAATAGGGTCTCTGACGATGTCATCGGTTGTATAGGAGGCTGTACTGGAGCAGGATGGGTCCTAACCCCTTGAAGGAGTGTCAGAAAAGAGGACAGACACAGAGCATAAGAAGAATGGTCAGGTGGCAATGGGGGCAGACACAAGCCAAGGAACACCAAGGACTGCCAGAAGCCCTGAGACTCCAGGAGAGAGCCCCCCAGTAGGTTCTCTCTGGGTGCATTCGCTTACGCAGCTGAGACCCTAATTTGGATTTTTAGCCTCCAGAACTGTAAGGCAGTAGGTTTGTGTTCCTTGTAGTATGCTTCACAGCAGCTGTAGGAAACAAAGACATCTGCACCAGCTGGATGATCAGCCCCTGAAGGTGTGGCTCGTCAGCGCTGCTCGGGAGCGTTCAGTCAGGGCATCTGGGCTTGCGGGCTCTGCTGAGCTTGAGGGCCACAGTTCACTCCCTGGTGTCAACTGAACATCTGTGAGCAGGAGCCGCTTCTAGGGAAACAGCTGTGCGTCAGGGACTGCGTGCTGCACCCGGGAAGAAATGAGTCTCCCTTGCACTATTTCATCGCTGTGCTCTGAAGGTCTAAAACAAGTGCGTTTGTTTTAAAAGTAGTAATAAAATCAGGACAACAAACAGCATGCAGGCGATATGGCCCAGCAGTCGGCAGGAGACCTGGAGCTAAGAAGAGAAACAGTTTGCTGTGACAGTCACAACCCAGTGGCAGTCACTCACATCTTCACCTTTCTGGAAACCTCGGTAGAGCAGCGGTTACATGCTACAGCTGCTAATCAAAATGTTGGCGGTTCAAACCTACCAGGTGCTCCTAGGAAACTACGGGGGCAGGTCTGTTCTGTCCCATAGAGTTGCTATGAGTCAGAATCGACTCAGTGGTAGCAGGTTTGGTTTTTGGGTTTTCGCCCTTTCTACCACGACTTAGTACCAGCCCAGCACTGTACTCCAATCCATCCATGTGCATTATCTGGCCTCTAAGTTACCGTCTCCACCATCAGTCACCATTGATTCCTACTGGTGGTGACACTATGTGTTACAAAGCAGAAGCGCTCCACTGGGTTTTCAAGGCTGTGACATTTCAGAAGCAGATCACCAGGTCTTTCTTCTGAGGCACTTCTGAGTGGGTTAGAATTGCCAATGTTCAGTTAGTAGGTGTCACAGATTGCATCGTGTCCCCTCAGCAATGTACATGTACATATTGATTTGACTTGGCTATGAGTCCCAATACAGTACTACTCCTCCCACGTGTTGTGAGTCCTGCCTCTGTGATGTTGACGGTAGAGAATGGGCAGCAGTTGTGCCGGTGAGGCAGGACTCAGGCTACCAGCTGTGGGAGAGAAGGGAGACAAGTGAGCATAGAGTTGGGAACCTCACTCCACCAAAACCAAGAGCAGAGCATGTCTTTTGGACCTGAGGTTCCTGTGCTAAGATGCTCTCCTGGAACTTGGACTCAGCCTACCGGACTGTGCCAATTTCTCTTACTGAATGGACCCATAACTCATAAATGGATCCGTGGCTTACTAGACTGTGTCAATAAAGTTTCTCTTCATGAAACCATCCACTCAAGTTATTTTCTGTTAGAGCAGTACCAAGTGACTACAACCGCAGGCGAGCGTCTGATTACATCACCCTTAGGGTCTAATACCTATAAAATCATGGATTTTATGCACCTGTTCTTTTGTTTTTCCTAATACCCTTTTGAAAATAAACATGCAGCTATTGAGACAAAACCACCGCCTGCCTGTTTTACTGTAGTTGTTTGCATGTTGCTCTGATGCAGAAAGCTATGCCGCCAGTATTTCAATTAGCAGTAGGGTCACTGATGGTGGGCAGATTTCAGTGGAGCTTCTACATTAAGACAGATGAGAAAGAAAAGCCTGGCAATCTACTTCTGAAAATTAGCCAGTAAAACTCCATGGACCACAGAATATTGTCTGAGACTTCAACTCACCGACTTCGGAAGTGTCACTAGGGAGGACCAGTCACTATAAAAGGCCATCATGTGAGGAAAAGTGGAGAGCCAGCAAAGGGAAAGGAGATCCTCAATCCAGGAGACTGAGGCAATGCCCCAACAATGGACCTAAGACGGCACTGGACCAGGCAATGTTCTGTTCTGTTAGACACGGAGTGGTAGCGAGCCTCAGCTGAGTCAGCGACAGCTAACAACAACCATGACACTAAGACAAAAGTTGTTGGTCTGTCCTCTTGCTGGAGGAAGGGGAGTAGGAGGAGAGGAGGGGATAGGAGACTGTTGGGAGGACAGGACATGTATGGAGCAGAGAGGAGGGGTGTGCCATCACCAGGCAGGGAGAGCAGTGGGAGCTGCACATAGGTGAGCATGAGAATTTATATGGGAACGTACATTTTCATTCAATAAAAAAAAAAAACAAAAAAACTACTGGTCTGTGTAATACACTGGGGAACACAGGCTTGGATTCATCTCACAGTTTGTGGCTGAAGTGAAAGTCACACTCTCATTTTCTGCCAATGCTGCCTGGCCGTGTAGGGGTTAAGGGCTACTATAGTTCCTAACCAAAAGGTTAGCAGTTTGAATCCACCAGGTGCTCCTTGGAAACTCTATGGGGTAGCTCTACTGTGTCCTATAGGGTCGCTATGAGTCAGAATCAACTTGATGACAGTAGGTTTAACTTTTTTTTTTAAATTCTGTCTCTAGGAAACCCCCCACCCCACCACCCAATGAAAGGTGACAGGATCCAAAGCACTGCATTGCATGGCACCTCAGAGCTGCAAGGAAGCTCAGAATGACCTCGGCAGTACTTCACAAGAATAGCAGAACAGGAGCTAGAACCTACAGCTTCTGACTCCAGACTCTGCAAAATCAAACATTCCCCGGGAGCAAGAGTGGAGAAGAAAGACAGTAGGTGTCTACACATTTCCTAAGCTTTTCCCTTAAAAAACGTCAAAAAGCAAAGATATCACTTTGATGACTAAGATGCATCTGACCCAAGCCATGGCCTTTTTAATTGCCTCATATGCATGTGAAAGCTGGACAAAGAACAAAGAAGACAGAAGACTCTACACTTTTGAATTATGGTTATGGCAAAAATGCTGGATACACCATGGACTGCCAAAAGAATGAACAAATCAGTTTTAGAAGAAATACCACCAGAATGTTCTTCGGAAGTGAGCATGGCAAGACTCTGGCTTACTTACTTTGGACATGTCATCAGGAAAGACCAGTCACTAAAAAAGAACATCAGGATTGATCAAGTTAAAAGAGCCAACAAACGTGAGCAAAACCCTCAGTGAGATGGATCCACCCAGTAGCCACAGGACAGACTCTAACACACCAGTGGTCCTGCAGACAGCACGGGACTGGGTGACATTCTATTCCCCATCCAGTCTTCAACCTGCGCAGGTACTATGTCTGGGGTGGGCACCACTGGAGCACAGCACCTAACACAGAGCCTGGCACTCAACAACAAAAGCTTCCCAGTAGCCAATACTGTCCTCGATCCTCGCTCACCCCATCCCCTAGCTGCAGGAAAAGACTGCTCTCTGATGTTAGCCAAGGACTACGCTAACACTCAGTAACTACAGAATGACAGACTGAGCTTTTACAAATATTGCTTTGGTCTCAGTTTCTTGGATGGGTCCGTTTTTACTGTCTCCTCCACCCACGTTAACAGAGCCCGTCTTTCATGGTTTTCTCCAGGACTGGCTTTGGACATTTGTCCTACGGCATCCATTGTCACATGAGCTGGAGTCAGAAACCAACTCTCGTTCCTAATCATTCAGGAAACAATACATGAAGGCAACTTAAAAAAAAAAAAAAAGAAAAGTTAGGACAGTTTTAGCAAATTGCAAAGTGAAAATACCCTCAGAATGCACAGAATGACATAGTGACAGGAACAGTACATGCACATTCTCAAGGACGCTGTGTCAGGTCTCTCAAATGCACTTCTTCCCACCAATTCCATTTTATTAGAAAGCTATTAACTGGATTCTCACCTTATTTATAGGCACCGTGTTACTCGTAATGAAAACGAAACGTCGCTTGCTCTTTTTTCTCAATCCTTTCTCAGCCCAGTTGATTTGTGGTGGTTACAGGGAACAACTGCTATTGAAGTCTTCACCTTAGTCACAGGGCGTTGTATCTCACCCGAATGGGGGGACAGTGGTTACTAGCAGGCAAAATGAAAATACTCTTGGGAACGGCGTGCCCATTCATCCTGTTCCCCTTGTTTAATTGACCCTGTTTGGATCTAACTTAGGATTTTTGAAAAGCATTTTAAATAAAAAACACACACTGGCATTTGGTGAAAGAGGTGTCGGCGATACAGGAGAGAGGCAACACAGACCATGGGGAGGGAAATGGGTGGGAGGCACCCAGGGGCAGCAGACAGTGGCAAAGAGCGAGGGGAGAGAACTGGTATTTCTCCAGAATTAATCCAGTGGCACCTGAATTGTTAATTTATCCTGATGAGGCGCCTTCACAGGCTTTGCCTCTCCCTGTGCAACTCTGGGTTCCAGTTAAGGGTTCCTGGTCTTGTCCCGCCCCTTCTACTGTGAACCTGTCTGTCACGGGCACTGCTTGGCACAGAGAACACATCAAATAAACACGGTTGGTATTATTTATCATCTACCACCTCTCGTCAGCGTGTCGTACTTGGGTGGCTTGCATGTTGCTGTAATGTCAGAAGCTATGCCACCAGTATCTCAAATATCAGCAGGGTCACCCATGATGGACAGGTTTTAGCAGAGCTACAGACTAGGAAAAAAGGCCTGGTGGTCTACTTCTGAAAATTAGCCAATGAAAACCTCAGGGATCCCAAGAGAACACGTCCAGCTCACTCACTCTGGACATGTCATCAGGAGTGATCCATCGGTAAGAGGAAGATACCCTGCTAGGTGAAGCAGGGGACCGATGGAGGAATGAGAACCCTGGGTGAGACAGCAGTGAGAGGCTGATGAGGAGGTAGCGAGGCTGACGATGAGACAGTGAGGCTGATGATGACCGGGCAACATTTTGCTCCGCTGTACATAAGGAGGAAACCCTGGTGGCATAGAGGTTATGTGCTACAGCTGCTAACCGAAAGGTCAGCACTTCAAATCCATCAGATGTTTCTTGGAAACTCTGTGGGGCAGTTCTATTCTGTCCTATAGGGTCACTATGTGTGGGAAAGGACTCGATGGCAGCAGATTTTTGATACCTAAAGTGGAAACCCTGGTGGTGTAGTGGTCAAGTGCTATAGCTGCTAACCCTAAGAGCAGCAGTTCAAATCCACTAGGTGCTCCTTGGAAATGCCATGGGGTAGTTCTACTCTGTCCTGTATGATTGACATGAGTTGGGATCTACTTGACAGCAATGAGTTTGGTTTTATTCTTTGGTTTAGAGAAGGCTTAAGGGGCTATTTTTGGTCTAAAGTTTAAGATTTGAAGAGTGTCTCAGGACAATAGTTTTGGGGATTCATCCAGCCTGAGCAGCTCCAGGAAGCCTCGATTCTGTGAGAATTTGCACCTCTGTCCTATATTTTCCCCTCTTTTGATTAGGATTCTTCTATAGCATCATTGATCAAAATGTTCAGTATGGTAGCTAGACACCATCTAGTTCTTCTGATATCATGGCAGATGGGGTAGTTGTTCTTGAGATGTTTGGAGGGCAAAATGAGATAATTGAAATAAAGTATTTATCACGGTGTGTGGTATACAGTAAGCAATAAATGTGAGCCATTATTATTAATCATTATTACTGCTCTGCTCTCTAGGATTTGTACCTATTGACTTAGTGCCTTGGCTATGCTGGGGGAGAATTCAGTCAACAGTCACTGGTTTGATCACCCAAGTAGGAAGAAGGCAAAGTATACAACATCTGGATGCTAAAATGATGGCCCAGAAGTGCTGATCACTTGCATGGGCCCTCCTGACCTTCCAACACAATCCTTGAGCCATATGAAGTCTCTATTACCAGCAATTTCAGTATCTTGAAACATCCAGAAAAACTGCTGCATTAATAAGAATCATGTGTTCAGGAAAGTGAGAAATAAGCAATTTTCAAATCAACTGCTATAGACAAATATAAGGAAAACACCAGTTCCAAATGCAAATCTTGAGAACAATAAAACACCAAAGAGTGCCACTAAGCGCCTTATTATCCACACTTGTCACTCCTGATCCATAGGTCCTAATGTCCTAGATAAGGAACTCACAGAAGAAGATATATGGGAACTGAACTTGGGTGGGTTCACTATCAGAAGCCAGTTTCCCATTTTTTGTTACAGCAACCATCAATCAGGTCTCTCCAGGATGAGTAGGGAAAGGCAGAGGGCTGTCTCTTAAGAGCATGACTGTCCCATAATCTAGCATCAGGGGACATTCAGCCAAGCCCTGGACCATGGTGAGACAGAGATTCAGCTGTGATCCATTGGACTTTTAGAAAAAGTTGCACCAGTTCATTGGAGCCCCATGTAGAAATGTTTTGAATGAATTTCTGGGACCATCATAAAACAGTATTCTCCTGGAACATTCCCAAATAGAGCAAGAACAAAGTGCTCAGCTGATAACAGGAAGCTCGGTGGTTTAAATCCACCTGGCAGCTCTGAGGCAGAAAGGTCTGGTGATCTGCTTTTGTAAAGATTACAGCCAAGAAAACCTATGGGGAAGTTCTACTTGGTCACTTGGGGTTGCTACGAGTCAGAATCTACTCAGTGGCATAAAACAATCCATGCCTTAGGGAGTTGTGTACGCAGAGAGAAGCAGCTTAGCCTCAACAGTACCAGTGGCTGTTCTGAAACTTGCTCTAAATCAAAGTCCAGCCCCAATCTCTCACAACAAAAACAACAGTACTGGATGCCTTTGGATGACTAAGGCATCCAGTATATTCAAATCTGTAATCCAGAAAGGACATCATGCCTGTTGTTTTTGTTGTTTGGTGCTGCTGAGTGAGCTATGGCTCACAGTGACCCCATGTAAAAACGAACAAAACACTGCCCAGTCCTGTGTCACCCTCCCAACCACTGCCATGTATGAGCCCACAGTGCAGCCACTGTGTCAATCCATCTCATCAAGGGGCTTCCTCTTTTTCACTGACTCTCTAGCTTACCAAGTATGATGTCCTTCTCCAGGGACTGGTCCCTCCCGAAAACATGTCCAAAGCATGTGAAATGAAGTTTCGTGATTCTCATGTCCAACGATCACTCTGGCTGTACTTCTTCCAAGACAAGACTTACTCCCTCTTCTGGAAGTCCATGTATATTTAACATTCTTCAACAACACCATAATTCAAAGGCATCAATTCTTTGGCCTTTCTTATTTACTCTTCAGCTTTCACATATGTATGTGATGACTGAAAACACCATGGCTTGGGTCACACACACCCTAGTCTTCAAGGTGACATCTCTGCTTTTCAACACTTTAAAGAGGTCTTTTGCTGCAGGCTTGCCCTATTTCTTGACTGCTGCTTCCATGGGTGTTAACTGTGGATACAAGTAAAACGAAATCCTTGACAACTTCAATCTTTTCTCTATTTATCATGCTGTTGCTTATCGGGTAAGTTGTGAGGACTTTTGTTTTCTTCATATTGAGGTGTAATCCATACTGAAGGCTGTAGTCTTTGATCTTCATCAGTAAGTGCTCCAAGTCCTCCTTGCTTTCAGCAAACAAGGTTGTATTGTCTGCACACGGCAGGCTGTTAACGAGTCTTCCTCCAGTCCTGAATCTGGAAGACTGTCTCATGACCAGACTTGACACACTGAACACTAAGGACCGAAGACCAAATGAGTTGTGGGGTGACATCAAGGACATCATACATTAAAATAACCCCAAAAGTCATTAAAAACAGAAGAAGAAAAGACCAGAACAGATGTCAGTAGAGACTCTGAAACTTGTTCTTCAATGCCAAGTAGCTAAAGTGAATGGAAGAAATGCTGAAATACAAGAGCTGAACAGAATACTTAAAGGATATTCACCTAGGTGACAGAAATGGCACTCAACTAGACTAAGACACTTGGCAGGGGGTCACAGACTTATTAAGTATCTGAATCCTTGGTCTCCAACTCATACATTATACCTTCATGGCTAACATTTAAAAATGGAAAACTGTGTTCAAATTTTATCACCAGGTAATAAATCAAAGCTTAATTTTTCTCAATCAAAAGCAATTCTAAGTAACTTGAGATGAGCATATGCATTAAAAGTCATAAAATGAGTTTGGGTTTCTCATACCAGACCATCTAATTTGCTTATATATAAATATCTAGGGATAGACAAGCAGAATTTTGAGCCAAATGGAATAAAAAGCATGTAGTAACATCACACTCAGCCCGCTCAGCAGGCTCTATATTAAGATTTCTCTGGGCCCTACGTCTAATGCTCCCAGAGCAGCAAGACGGATGATGTTCTGCAGACTTATTTCAACATAAATTAATGCTAACCATCTGGATGGATAAGATAACCAAATAGCCATAAAATCTTGGCAATCTCCACACAAGAAAGATGGCTTGGGAGCTGGGCAGTGGACATGGAAGGGGAGGGCGGAATCCATGCTGAGTTTGTTGGAGGAATTCCAAAGAGAGCAGAGTTGACTAAGATTTTAACTTACTCTTGCACTTTCATCCTAATATATGCGCAGTGCAGGGGATTACAGGCAGCCTCTGGAGAGAAGAGGTTACAACAGATAATAATTCCTTACAGCTGCAGAGCACCTTAACAAAAGTGTCTGGTTCTTATTTGGAGCTTTCTGATTGCCTTTGGAGTAAGGCAGGGGTAGAGAGCATAATTCTCTTTCACTGAGCACTGGGCTCAGAGAGGCAGGAGGCTGAGTAGCTCTGCCCTTCAAGACCAATGCTCTCTTTACTACCCCATATTGATATATTTGTCCATCAGCAGGTACCCAGTCACCCATCCATCCATCCGTCTACTCACCCACCTATCCATCTATGCATATGTATCCACTACCTATTCACTCCCTCATCCATTCACCCACCCACCTATCTATGCATTCATAGACCCACTTACTCAATAACCTATCTATTTGTATGTCATCTACTACCTATTCACCTATCCTCCATCCATCCATCCACTCAACTGTCCATATATCCATATATCATCCACTATCCATCTATCTCCATCCATCCCCCCATCCACCCACCCACCCATCTATCCATCCATCCACCCACATTTCCTACTAAATCCCATTTAATCTGACAATCCTTCAAGAAAGGAAGGAAAGCTCAACCCCCTGGGGGAGGAGCCATGCCCATGTAGCTGGGTGCAGTCTTGTAAGAGATATCCTTCCTTGCCAGCAATGCCACCAGCTTGGGGATTTGGAGCCCTGTCCCCTCCTGACTCTGCTGCGTCACTTCCCTCTCTTCCTTCATTTCTGCTGCTGACTATTCTTCTGGCAGTGTGCACTGAAGAGTCAAGCGCTAGCCACCATGGGAACATTTTTTCACGTCTCTGTCATTCTGCTAATCTGCTTGACTGGTAGGACTCAAAGCTTTTCCAGCTTGGGTTACTTAGTTAACAAATACTGGCATGGTAAAAGGCTGATGGAATTAAATCCGGAAATAGATACTCGACAGTAATCTATATCCCACAGATGTGGATGTACGCGTTCACTCTCCCATTTACTAACTCACTCATTTATTCCTTCATTTATTCAACGAATAGCTATTTACTTTCACTAACCCACCCCTCCCACGCAGCAAAATGACTCAAGGACACAACCATGAACAAGAGTCCAGTGTCCAATACAACTACTCAAATAGTGATTTATAAAACTTCCCCCCAGAGCGGACAGTCTAGTCTGCCCTCAGCAAGTCAAGAACAGACTCCATCAGTGTTATCAAAGTCTGGGGTAGCTGGCAGGGGAAGTCTCGTAATATCTCACTAGAATTCCCTGAGAAAAATCAGTCCATGTCACATGCCCTGAATGCCTTACAGTTTGTTTTCTTAATTACATTCTATTACTATCTAATGTTTTCTTACTTATCTGTTTGGTATTTCCTGGTTGCACGGTGGTTAAGAGCTACAGCTGCCAACTAAAATGTCAGCAGTTTGAATACACCAGACGCCTCTCGGAAGCCCTATAGGGCAGTTCTACTGTGTCCTGTAGGGTTTCCCAGAGTTGGAATCAACCCACTAGCAGTGGGTATGGGTTTGGGTGTGAGTTTGGTCTTCCTTGAGACCAAGGTGCAATTGTCTATTTGCTTGCTCCCCTTCCCTTTATACCCCAAGAGATTGGCTCAAGGCACAACACAATCCTGCCCCAGTGACACAGCTGCCACCCATTCTGCCTCATTAACATCACAGAGGCAGGATTTACAACATGTAGGGACATCACCTAATACTGGGGATCACGGTCTAGGCAAATTGCTACACACAGTTTTGGGGGGACACAATTCAATCCATGACAGTGGCCT
Organism: Heterohyrax brucei; assembly: GCA_028571685.1. Classification (NCBI taxonomy): domain Eukaryota; kingdom Metazoa; phylum Chordata; class Mammalia; order Hyracoidea; family Procaviidae; genus Heterohyrax; species Heterohyrax brucei. The sequence continues at coordinate 173,622,987 of CM053142.1, read as the reverse complement.
TGGACTGGATTTCTCTCTCAACTTCCTCATCTGCAGAGTGAAGACAGGGTCTCCAGGCAGCATACTGGTTTGCCCCTGACTAGTAAACTAGTAACACAAGGTGATGAGATACGGAGCAACTGAGGGGCCAGGGACAACTTCTAGGAAGAGGGGACGTCTCCTCTGAGACCTGGCATGAAGGGCCAACCACATCAAGCTCTATGGGGAGGTAAGTTCCAGGAGCATGAGTGGTAAACTCTTAAGTCCTAGCGTGAGAACTTAGCCAGAGGGGTTGGACTGAGGACCATGGTGCGGGGTAACACGAGGTGAGGCTGGCATGGAAAGCAGAGCCTCTTGGAAAACCAACACCGATCCTCTCCCTTCATCACCAGATCTCCCACTGCCAGTCTTGGTGACCCTGTAGAAGAGAAATGCTCAGAGGGGCTCATTTCCCTAACACCCCCTTCCTCTGCTTTGCTGTTGTTGTCACTGTCACGTGGATTCCATCTCACGGTGACCGGATGTACCACAGGACAAAGCATTGCCAGGTCCTGCATCAGCCTCACGAGCACCAGCATGTTCAAGTCTTGTTGCTGCTGTCCTGCCAGCTTCTGTCTCACCCAGGGTCTCCCTTACCCATCAAACAGGATGTCCTCCTCCAGCAGAGACTGGTCCCTCCTGATGACGTGTCCAAAGCAAGCAAGGCCAGCTAAGGTCATGTCACAGTCCACAAAGTTTTCAAAAATCAGCTAATTTTCAGAAGCAGCCTGGTAGTGCAGTGATTAAGTACTCACTGAGAACCAAAAGGTTGGTGCTTCAAACCCACCAGTGGCCCTGCAAGGGAAAGGCCTGGTGACCTGCTCAAATAAAGATTACAGGCTTGGAAACCTAAGGGACAGTTCTACTCTGTCACACGGGGTTCATATGAGTCAGAAACTGACTAAACAATACCGCCAGCAATTTTCAGAAGTAGACTGCCAGGTCTTTCTTCCTATTCTATCTACTCTGTTGTTGTTAGGTGCTGCTGAGTTGATTCTGACTCACAGCAACACTATGTACAATGGAGCAAAACACTACCCGGCCCTGCCAATCTCACAGTCATTGTTAGGTTTGAGCCCAGGGTTGTAGCCACTGCGTCAATCCATCCCATCTTCCCTGTTTTCACTGACCCTCCGCTAAGCATGATGTCCTTCTCCAGGGACTGGTCCTCCCTGATAGCATATCTGAAGTACGTGAGGCAAAGTCTCTCACCATCCTTGCTTCCTATGCGCATTCTTCCACAACAGATTTGCTCCTTTTCCTGGCAGTCCATGGTATATTCAACATTCTCTGACAACACCACAATTCAAAGGCATCAATTCTTCTCAGTGCATCAAAAAACCCATTGCTGTCAAGTTAATTCCAACCCATAGCAACCTTAAAGGACAGAGAAGAACTGCCCCATAGAGTTTCCAAAGAGCACTTGGTGGGTTTGAACTACTGACCTTTTGTTACCAGTCATGGTTCTTAATAACTATGCCCACCAGGGTCTCTCAGTTCACGGAGTTTTCCTTATTCATCATCCAGCTTTCATGTGCACAGGAGAGTTATCAAAAACAGTGGCGTGAATCAGGTACATCTTAGTCCTTAAAATGATGTCTTTGCTTCAGATTACTTTCAAAGGGGTCTTTTGCAGTAGATTTTCCCTTTCCCAGTGCAACGTGTCTTTTGATTTCTTGATTGCTGCTTCCATGGGTGTTGATTGTGGATCCAATAAAATGAAGTCCTTGACAACTTCAATATTATCTCCATCTATCATGCTGCTCCTCAGTGGTCCATGAGGGAGGATTTTTGCATTCTAAGCACTTCCAGTGCTCTTCACTTGCAGCAAGCAAGGCTGTGTCATCTGTACATTGCAGGTTGTTAATGAGTCTTCCTCCAATCCTCTGCCTCATTCCTCTTCAGTTTCTCATATTATTTGCTTTGCATACATACCCAGTACGTATGGAGATGGGACACAACCCTGATGCACGCCTTGTTCTGTTCCAATCACTGCCTCTTGATCACCGCACAGGCTCCCCATGGACACAATTAACTGTTCTGGAATTCCCATTCTTCACAATATCGTCCATAATTTGTTATGATCCACACAGGTAATTATCTCCACGGTATTCTCTGCTTTCAGCCACGATCCATCTGACATCAGCAATGATATCCCTTATTCTGTGTCCTCTTCGGAATCTGGCTTCACTTTCTCTGCTTTACTTTCTCTCAAACTTCCAGTTATCTCTCCCACTCTCAAACCAACACCTTCAAAGATTTAAAGCTAAATCCTCCTGGAAACATCACATACCTGGGGAAGGCCGATCAAACAGTGTTGTTCTTTAGGCTCAGGGCCTCAAAAGAGGCCATAAAATATTTCGAGGGCCTCTTCATATAAACCCCTTTACAGAGGCCAGTCCTGATCCGCACCGTTCACAATAAAATGCTGTGTGACATGCTAATCTCCACTCACTGGTCCCTTCCAGCTCACACCTATCATCTGGTCAGCTGAATAACTCTTTTGTTCCTAACAGAGTCCAGTTCTGGCCAGTTGGAACCAGGCTTTGTTTTTTCCGCTTTTTGTAGGCCATTAGGAGGGGTTCCTCAGTCTACAGGCTAAGACTCTCACTCATGTTGACCAAGCTGAGACTTTGCTCCTGGTTTGCTGTTACAGGAGCATTAAAAATCATTTAAAAGTAATCCTCGTGAGAATAATGGCTCCCATTTTTGAGAGCCAATTAGCAGCAGATGCTCTGCATGTAAGTTGGTTTTGTGCTCTTAGAGTCCTTCAAGACTGGTACTGAACCCTCTATTTTTCAGGTAAGGAAGAGGAAGTGCAAAGAAATTAAATGCCTAGTTCACAGGCAAGGGAAGGGACTGGGATGCAGACAAAATCTGCCCTGCGCAACAGCCCATCAGCACACAGCACTTCTCGAAAGAAGAATATGGTCAGGGGGATCAAAGTCAGAGGAGGAGGCAGGATGGCAGAGGCAGAGGCGGGAATGATGCAGCCAATGAGCCAAGGGGTGCAGGCAGCCCCTAACGCCTATCCATGTCAAGTGGATTCTGACTCACTGCAACCCTACTGGAGAGGGTAGAAATGCCCCATAGGTTTTCCAAGAAGTGCCTGGTCATACTGCCGGCCTTTAGGTTAGCAGCCAAAGTCTTAACCACAGCACTGCTAGGACTCTAAGAAGCTAGAATGGTGACCCAGCCTTCTGTATAGCCTTCAGGAGGAAGACAACTCCAGTGACACCTTGATTTTAGTGAGACCCACTTTGCATGTCTGGCCTGTGGAAGAGTAAGATACTGTATTTGTGTTGTTTGGAACCACCAAGTGTGTCTGACTTGTTATAGCAGCAGTAGGAAACTAATAAATCATCCAGAAACTGAAGGCAAGTTTCTTGTCCAAACAAGATCCTGGCTCAAAAATTAAAATAACTTAAAAAGGTTATCACTGAGAAGCTTCTCTCCTATGCACAGGGTGGGCTCACCAAGCCCTTAGGGATGTCAGACTGGAATGTGGGAGGGTGCAGGGTGCGAGCACTGTCTCTGGAGTCAGATCTAGGTTCTAGTCCACGTCTCCCAACCAACACAACATGTAACTTTGAGTAAGCCCCTGAGTCTTGCCTTCTTCAGAGTTCTTGAAGGAATTAACAGTAGTTAACATAGCTATGTCCTTAACAGTTTGCCAGACAGCATGCTACATAGTTTTCATAGATCATTTAACAGAAGACAGAAGAAGAACTGACCCTTTGAACTGTGATGTTGGAGGAGAATACTGAACATACCATGGACTACCAAAAGAATAAACAGATCTGTCTTGGAAGAAGTACAGCCAGAGAGCTCCTTGGAAGCATGGATGGCATGCATGGATGCCTCACACTCTTTGGACATGTTGTCGGGAAGGACCAGTCCCTGGAGAAGGACATCATGTTTGGTAATACAGAGCATTGGCGAAAGAAAAGGAAGACACTCAATAAGAGGGACTGACGCAGTGGCTGCAACAAGGGACTCAAGCATAGCAGTGACGGTGGGCACGGTGCAGGAGCAGGCAGGGTTCGGGTCCGCGGTACAAAAGGTCACTATGAACTGGAGCCAACTCAACGGCACCTAACAACGACATATCATTTAAAGATCAAAATAACCCCATAAGGAGGGCAATGTTATCAGTCTCATTCTATGCAAGAGGAAACCGAGGCACAGAGAAATGGCTGCTTGAGCACATGATTTAGGAAAAGGAGTCTGACACCAGTGCTGGTGCTTCCCCACCGCTGCTGTGGCTGTCGTGTCACTCATGACTTACGGTGACCTTCCGTGGTGGCACAGGGAATGTTCCCTGGCAGCCATCTCTACGACTGTCGCTCTGTTTCCGTGCGCTGCTGCGGTCACTGCATCACTTCATCTCTCTGAGGGTTTCTCTCCTTCTCACTGACCATACCGTACTTGGCCAAAATACCGTCCTTTCCCGGTGATTAATCTTTCCTGACGACATGTCCCCAGTGAGCAAGATACGCTTGCTTCTTCAACACAACAGTGAATGAAAGCCTAACGCAGCATCTGGCACTGAATAAGCATGTGGTGCGTACCAGTCGTTGTTACTATTATTATTAATTATTGTTATTATTGGCTCCAGTTTCCTTCTTGGATCCTCCACCGTCCTTCGTGGGGGTGGAGAAGGCACCTGGCTATTCACCGCTCCCAGTGACAAGAGGGCCCAAGAGGAGGGGAAGTAATTTATGTCTATGGTCGTTTCTTAAATAGATGCATTTCAACAGCAGATTACTCTGTTTCATAAATAATGATAATTCTCATCATCCATTTCTGCTTCCATTTTAAATGTATTTCTTTATAAACTCACTTGCAAAGATGTTTTCAATGTACATTACTGATTAGCATGCACTCCACTACACTATGTGTTACTGTAACGCAGATATCTAAACTAGATTAAAAGAGCCCTGGTGATTCAATGGTTAAGTGCTCGCCTGCCATTTGAAAGGTTGGCAGTTGGAACCTACCCAGCGGCTCCTCAGGAGGAAGACCCAATAATCTTCTCCCATAAACAGTACAGTCTAGAGAACCAATGGAGCAGTTCTGCTCTACCAAAAGGGGTACCTGTGAGTCAAAATTGACTTGATGGCTATCTTACGTCACCTAATGCTGCTGTAACAGAAATACCACAGGTGGATGGCTTTAGAAGAGAGAAGTTTAAGGTCTCCCAGTTCTAGTAAGCTACAAGTCCAAATTCAAGGTATCAGTTCCATGTGGAAAGTCTCTCTCTCTCTCTCTCTGTTGGCTCTGGAGGGAGATTCTTGTCATCAGTCTTCCCTTAGTCTGGGAGCATCTCAGAGTAGGATTCTCGGGTCCAAAGGACACTCTCTGCTCCTGGCGTTCCAACTCTCTGCATGCTTCTCTTTCCTTTTATCTCTTGCAGGATATAAGCTTGTACAAGTCACATCCCAGGGAGACTCTCTTTATACCGAATCAGGGAGGTGACTTGGTTAAGGCTGTTCTTGTCCTACCCTAATCTTCTTTAACATAATCCAATCTTGCAATGCCAACACATACAGAGATTAGGATTCACAATGCGGGAAAATCACAAACTGGAGAACAACTACAGAATACTGGGAATCATGGCCCAGCCAAACTAATATACACATTTTTGAGGGGGGCACAAGTTACTCTATGACAGTGGCCCAGCCAAAACACACTAGATATATCTGAACAAGTGAGACACAGTAAAAAAAAACGTATCTTCAGTGTTACGTAGCACCTTTCTTCAGAAAAAGGTGAAGCATTTCTGTATTTTACCTTTCAAGTTACCATGTGTTGAGACTTGCTGCTATGCCTGGTGCTACTACACACATTAGCACATGTAATGTGTTGAATATTATCAACCCCAGAAAACTAAGAATCAGTGAGTTTACATGGCTTGCCCAGGCCACACAGCTAGTAGGTGGCAGTATTTGAGTTCGAAAGACCATCCTCTTCATACCACGTACAAGTACAAAGACCTTATTTCCTACATGGGAAAACTGATGAAAGAAAAGTTGAGTCTCAAGCCAGGGAAGAAACGTTCCAAGTCAGCAGCAAAGGATGACTGAGGCTCCTCTGTTAAAAAAGTCATTTAATATCCAATAAAACTTTACAAACTCTGTGTCTTTTAGAAATTGTCACGTTCACTGTCATAGAGTCTAGCTTCTCAGATTATCTGCTCAGCACACAGACTGAATAAGGTATGGTGATAAGACACAACTCTGACGCACACCTTACATGACTTCCAAACCACACAGGATCGCCTGATTTTATTTGAAATACTGCCTCTAGGTCTACGACAGGCCTCATGAGCACAACTAAGTGACCTAGAATTCCCCTTCTTCACAATGTTCTCTCTCTTTGCTATGATCCAGATGCCCAGATGCCTTCATACAGCCAATAAAACACAGGTAAACCATCTTTCTGGTATTCTTTACTTTCAATCAGGATCCATCGGACATCAGCAACAGTACTTCTAGTCTGGCATCCTCTTCTGAATCTGGTTTGACTTCCTGGCACTTCCCTCTCAATATACTGCTGCAGTCGCTTTTGAATGACCTTCAGCAAAATTTTACTTGTGCGTGATACTAATGATATTGCCCAATAATTTCAGCATTTGGTTGGATCACCTTTCTTTGGAATGGATACAAATACGGATCTCTTCCAGTTGGCTAGCGGAGGAGCTTTCTTCCAAATTTCTGGAGATAGAGAAATAAGCACCTCCAGTGCTGTACTTGTTGGATGAGACATCTCAGTTGGTATTCTGTCAATTCCTGGAGCCTTGCTTTTCACCAACAGCTTCAGTGCAGCTTAGACTTCTTCCTTTAGTACTACGGGTTCTTGATCATGTGCTACCTCTTGAAATGGATGAACGCAGACCAATACTTTATGGTAGAGTGACTGTGTATTCCTTCCATCTTCTTTCAAGGCTTCTTGTGCTGTTCAATTTTTTGCCTACAGAATCCTTCAATATCGAGGTCTTTCAGACCAGGAAATACTAAGTGTGTTCTTCTCTTTTAGTTTTCCATCTCCAGGTCTTCGCGCCTGTCGTTATAATATCTTGCCTTCGAAAATTTTTGTTCAGCTCCTTCACTTCACAGTTTCTTCCATTCACTTCAGCTATTCTACACACAAGAGCAAGTCTCAGAGTCTCTTCTGACATCCACTTTGGCCTTTTTCCCCCCTCTTTCCTTTGCGTTTTTCATGTATGATGTCTTTGGGGTCATACCACAACTCATCTGGTCTTCAGTCATTAGTGTTTGATGTGTCCAAACTACTTTGAGGTGGTCTCTAAATTCAAATGGAAAATACTCAAGGTCATACTTTGCCTCTCATGGTCTTATTTTAAGTTTCTTCACCTTGAACTTGTAGATGAACAATTGCTGGTTTGCTCTACAGCTTGCCTCTGGCCTTCTTCCGTCTGACGGCATTAAGCTTTTTCATCATCTCTTTCCACCAGATGTAGCTGATTTTATTCCTATGCATTTTATCTGGCGATGTCCATGTATATAGCTGCTATTATGTTTCCGAATAAAGTTATTTCCAATGAAGTAACTTTACGATTGGTCTTGCAAACTTCTATTGTGAGATCTCTGACATTGTTTCTGTCACCAAGGCCATATTTTCCAACTACTGACACTTCCTTGTTTCCAGCTTTCACATTCCAATCACTAGTTATTATCAATTCATTTTGATTGCATGTCTGATCAATTTCAGACTGCAGAAGATGCTAAAAATCTTCAATTTCTACATCTTTGGCATTTGTGGTTGGTAGGTATATTTGAATAATAGTTGTATTAAGTGGTCTTCCTCCTAGGGATGTGGATCCCATCCTATCACTGACAGGGTTGTCTTTCACAATAGATCTTGAAACGTTCTTTTTGATGATGAACGTAACTCTGATCCTCTTCAATTTGTCATTCCTAGCATAATAGGCCATATGCTTGCCTGATTCAAAACGGCCAATACCAGTGTATTACGGCTCCCTAACGCCTAGAATATCTGTCTTCAAGTATTCCATTTCATTTTGGACAACTTCCAATTTTCCTAGATTTGTACTTTTTGCATTACAGGTTCCAATTATTAATGGATGCTTACAACTATTTCTTCTTGTTTTGAGTCATACCACATAGCAAATGAGTCCCGCCCCCCGCCGCAAAGCTCTACTCCAGTCACATCACGAAGGTCAAACTCTGCTTGGAGGAGGCAGATTTGCCCTAGTCATAGTCTGAGTGCCTTCCAACCTGGGAGGCTCCTCTCTAGGGCTGTTCCCTGGCTAGCCACAAGGTTTTCACCAGCCAGTTTTCTTACGAATGGATTGTCAGGTCCATTCTTCCCAGACTATCTTAGTTTGGAAGGTTCACTGAAGCCTCTACATTATGGGTGACTGTGTGGTATTTGACACAGTGGTGGCAGAGTTTCCATTATCAAAGCAACACTTAAGCCATCACTGTACAACAAACTGACAAACAAGTATACATGCACACATGCACACACACATACACAATCCCTCAGTGCTGTGAACAGTTCACATGTTCAGCTGGTAATTGAAAGTTTCAAGGTTTGAGTTCACAAGGTAGCACCTTGGAAGGAAGGTTTGATAATCTATTTCCAGAGAAAAGAAATCAGTCATTGAAACCCCTATGGAGCCGAAGAGTCCTGATCAAAAGGGGGTTGATGCAGAACAGAATTTCAAATCCTTGCATACTCTAGATGTTTTGAAGTCATGGAAAGTGAATGAATCCCTGATATCACAGCTGTCACCAGATTGAGTCCAGCACAACCAGATGGTACTCAGCTACCGCCTTCAACTGCTCTAACGGTGGTCACAACAGAGAGTCACGGACAGAGCAAGAGAAAAAGGTAGAACAAAATGCAAATCACACAAGAAAAGACCCGATTTGCGAGTCTGACAGAGACTAAAGAAACGTCAAGAGTATGGCTCCCAGACACCCTTTTAACTCAGTACTAAAGTCACTCCCTTCAAAAACCAGGCCTATAAAAAACACTGACACACCAAGTTCAACCACGTATATGAAACAAAAGGGGCATGGTGCCCCCAAAGCAAAGACTAGACAGAAGGCAGAAATGGACAGAAAAGCTGAACAAACAGAAGGTGGAAACCCAAGGCCAACAGAGGAAGTGTTTACACATCGTGGGGATGGTAAGAAGCATCACAAAACAATATGTGTATGGTTTAATGAGAAACTAGTTTGCTCTGTAAACTTTGACCTAAAGCACATGCACACCCCTCTGTCCAAAAGTATCCCCTGAAGTCATCTTAAAATCAATGACAGTTTAGCTTCACTAGTAACAAAAGGCCTACCTTGAGCATTAAGGTCTTTTAAGGACCATCTATATGGGATCAAAGTGACAATAGCTATTGGAACGATTAGACAGGAGGCTCAGGGGGGCAGTGAGTTTGTACTCACAAGGGAGAAGCGAGTCAGAAAAGGAGGCTGAGAAGGGCTGCACAACCTGAAGAATGTCATCAGTGTCACTGATGTGTAGATGTAGATTCTGTCGAACTGGTCTATGTTTTGCTATGTATATTCTCAACAACCACAAATTTTGAGCAAAAAAAAAGAAAAAACCTGTTGGATCACAGTTCTACTCTGGCACAGAGGGCCGCCACGAGTCTCTGCTGACTTGATGGCAGCTGACTTTATGCACAAACACACACGTACATGTATCCATATATACACTCAAATACTCACGCACACATTCTCTTTCTCAAGCAGAGTTTGTTGAGTACTTTCTGTGCCAGGCCTTCACTCGGTCCTCACTACTGCAGGAAAGAGTTACTGCTATTATTCCCATTTCTAAGATAAGAAGACTGAGGAAGGAGAGAGAGGATAAGAAATGAAACAAGGTAGTGGCAGAGCTGCGATTTGAACCCAGGCAGTCCTGAGTGGCCTGATGTCACAGTGGTTAGGAGTTATGGCAGCTAACCCAAAGATCTGAAGTTCAAATCCACCAGCCACTCCTTGGAAACCCCATCTGGCAGCTCTACTCTGTCCTATAGAGTCGCTGGAGTTGGGACTGACTCAGTGGCAAAGCGGTGAGTATGACCGCCACCACAGGTGAGGTGCACCATTGTGCAGATTAACAACAACAAAAAATAAGTTCTGGAGAAGCTAAGTCTATGGCCAGGGTCACACAGCTGGGCGAGCAGAGGCTTGGCCTTGGGTAGGTTGGAATCCACGGTCCAAGCTCTCTCTGCTCCAGCGTGCTGCCCCTCATTTTGAGAACACTAGTGGTCCCCTCCATGGAGTGGAGAAGGGGTGCAAGAAAGGGGACCAGGCTGAGCACAGGAGCAGGGCCCGGGCCGGGGTAGCGCCCAGTGAATGTTTATGACAGCATGAATGAAGATGGACAAAACCTCAGCTGAGGAGCTGAGGCTCCGGGTCTGGAAGCAGCACTCAGAATGTAGCCTCTGGGGCAGCACAAGGATCTAGAAGTATCATTTTCAGAGAAAAAGTAATCATATGCACCGTTTCTGAACGCTGGAGGGGCAATGGATTCAAAACAAGCAAAGCTCTCCAAATAACGATAAATACCTTAAATTACCCAGAAAGTTTAAAGCCTGCACGCTGCTCCTTTTCCCAGAGCAGAAACAGGCTCCTGATTGTGGCTGTTCAGAAAGGATCATTCAGGAGGGGGCGGAGGCTGCGGGGGAGGCAGCGCCAGGAGGGAGGAAGAGGGCCCCGGCTGCCCAGGAGCAGGGCCCAGCTGCCCGGCAGGGGACACAACTGCCGATTGTGCCTTCTGTCTAAGGCGCACTGGGGCCGGGACTGCAGAGTTCCTGGGGGCTGTTCTGGCCCACAGAAATGGAGAAAGAGAACTATCAGGGCTGAAATGGCTGCTTGAGTGTATTTACCATCTTTTCTGGAACCCAGCACAGCCTGGGCATTGTCTGAGTTCTCACAGGCAAAGGACCACACCCGTTCCAAGCAGATGAGTTCATTGAGGGCTGTGGATGCCTAGAATCCAACTCCCTCTGAAAAGCAGGGGCTGGGGCTGCGTTTCTGCCTTTTTCTCCATATCCCTTTCACCCCTAGATTCCTGCCATACTGTGGGTCTGAATGAGTGCTGTCCATGGTGGAGCAACAGCTCAGCTTAGGCTGCTAACTGAAAGGTTAGGAGTTCAAACCCACTTAGGAGCTGTACAGGAAAAAAGACCTCATGATCTGTTTCCTTAGGGGTTACAGCCTAGAAAAACCTATGCAGCAGGTCTGCTCTGTTACGTGGCGATTCTGTTGGGTCAGAATCAATTCAACGGAACCCAACCACAAACCCACGGAAGGTGGGCAAACAGAGGAGGCCAACCCTCCGTGTGTCTAATACATGCTCACAGGCAGGACACCCAGAAGAACAAGGTGCTGGAAAGTCTCTTCCCTTCCTCACAACACGGCTGAGTTCCCACCAGAGATAAGGTAAACATCATTCACCAAGAATGTGTTCCCATCCTATTGGTGTGACAGTTACAGGTGACAGACTAGTCCATCACAGGTATTCTAGCTGGGAAGATTCTGCCTCCTCTACCACAGACGACTCAATAAGAGTGTGTCCTGGGCTGTGTCATGGTTAGGGGCATGGTGTCTACAGCAGAGGCAAACACCTGTGACCTTAAAATCCATCAAATCCACTGTTGTCCAGGTGGTACTGACTCTGAGCACCCCTACAGGACAGAGGAGAACTGCCCCATAGTAGTTCTAAGGTGCCTGTCGGATACCAAGTGCTGACCTTCCAGTTAGCAGCTGTAGCGCTCAAACTTTACTATGCCAGCAGGGAAGTTAAATATGTGCTCTGTCTCCCCATGTGTAAAATACGGATAATGATAGGATGCTCATGAGGATTCAGTGAGGTCCTATGTAGAACGCGAAGAAACTCTGGCAGCATGGTGGTTAAGAGCTCCGTCTGCTAACCCAAAGGTCGGCGGTTCAAATCCAGTAGGTGCTCCTTGAAAACCCTGTAGGGCATTTCTACTCTGTCCTACAGGGTCTCTCCGAGTTGGAATTTACAGCAAAAGGTTTGAGGATTTTTTGGATGTACATATAAGGGCTTTTTATTTACCAGCTGCTGTCCAATCAATGTTTTTTTTTTTTTTTTTTTTAAATTTTACTGTGCTTTAGGTGAAAGTTTACAGTGTAAATTAGTTTCTCATTTAAAACTTTATATACAAATTGGTTAGCGACGCTGCTTGCAGGTCCAGCAGGTCCAGCGCAGCAGTCGGTGCTCTCTGTCCTACTCTGGGCTCTCTGTGTCCATCTGTTCGGTTTGCCTGTCCCTTCCTGTCTTAGCACCTCTGCTTTTGGGCAGGCGTTGCCCGTTTGTTCCCATGTGCTTGACTGCACTAAGAAGCATGTTCTTCATGTGTGCTCTTGTTTGTTTCACAGGCCCATCTACTTTCTGGCTAAAAAGTGGACTTCGGAGTGGTTTCAGTTCTCAGTTTGCAGGGTCTCTGGGGGCCACAGTCTCGGGGGCTCTCCTAGTCTCTGGCAGACCAGTTGAGTCTGGTCTTTTTTTTTAATCTGAATCTTGTTCGACATTTTTCTCCCATCCCACCAGGGACCCTCTACAGTGATTCCTGTTAGAGTGACTGTCACGTCAATTCTCACTCCTGATGCCCCCACATGTGTCAGAACAGAACTGTGCTCCATGGACTTTCCAATCAATGATTTCCCAGAAGCAGATCACCAGGCCTTTCTTCTGAAGCATTTCTGGGTATAATCAAAACACCAACCTTCTGGTAGCAGCAGAGCGCGTTACTGTTTGTACCACCCAGGGACTCTGCTTATTATTTATTGGGGGCTCGCTTTGTGCCAGGACTTGACACATATTACTCCATTTAACCCTTATATAACCTTATGTGGGGTGCTAATACTATTATCAGCATTTTCTTGTTGCATAAATGGACTTCCAGGAAAAGCAAAGTAATCTGCTGAAAGTCACACACTTAGTGGTAAATGGTATTTGAGTGGGGTTGGAGTTGCTCTGACTGGAACCCAAGTATTCTGAGTCCCGCTTCTATGGACTGGCCGTACTGGCCACACTGCCACCTGTTCCTTTTTCATCAGTAGTGTCAGCCTTGGTTGTGCATATAAGCCATCTCTGCAACTTAAAAAGAAAAAAAAGCTAAATCTTGGGGCTCCACCTCTAGGGATTCTACTCAATGGGCCTGGGAATCTCAGGTGTTTGAAAAGCTCCCTCCTACTATGTGAGTAGGTGGAGTGGTGGTTTCATGCTACATCTGCTAAATAAAAGGTTGGCAGTTCGAATCCACCAGGTACCCCTTGAAAACTCTATGGGGCAGTTCTGTTCTTTCTTACACTGTTCCTATGAGTTGGAATCGACTCAACAGCAGTGGATTTGGTTTTTGGTTACCAGGTGAGTTGGATGTGTGACCTCAGTGACCAACATCAAGTGAGCCCACAACATGGGCTAAGAAGCTGGCACCCACATTGGATTTGATCCTTACACGTTTTTGAGATAGGGCCAGTACCACTCCTGTCTTGCAGCTGAGGAAGCTGACAACTAGAGAGTTGATGGTTTGCTCAAGATCCTCAAATGAGCCAGAAGCAGAGGCTCGGTGAATGCTGAAGTTCTGCTAGCTCCAATCCTGCACTGGATGAGTACATGGACAGAGAGGTCAGGGCCACTTGTCCCACACTGCCCTCTGTCTCCACTGGGTGCCCTCCCAAGAAAAGGAAAGATTCTGCCTGCGATTGAGATGCAGATTGAGAGCTGGTCTGAAATTCCTAGAGTGTGGCCAGTGTTCCAGCAAACATCATGGAAAATAGGATCTTGGCGGACAGTTTGCAAGCTGGAAGACCTGTCAGAGATGGAGCACAGAGCCTCAGGGCTGAACTTGGATGATTTTCATATCTTATAAAAATGCGGACACCTGCAGGTCTGCACAGCACCAAGATGTTTACAGCTTCTCACCAGACAGACTGGAAGAACTTTACTTAATTTTTGTAGGCAATCAAACCAAAACAAAGAAACAGTTGTCATCAAGTCAACTCCAACTCACTGTGGTACCATGTGTATCAGAGCAAAATTGGCTAATTTTTCAGAAGCAGGTTGCCAGGTCTTTCTTCGGAGACACCTCTGGATGGATGCATTTTTTGGTTAGCAGCCAGGCACACAACTGTCTGCACTGCCACAGACTCCCTGCAGTCGGTTAATAGTTCAGGCCAAATGAGTGTGACAAACCAGAGACTCTGCAGGGCCAAATTCACTGGACTGAATGCTACTGGTGGATAAAGGCAGGCTACTCACCCCTCAAAATGTATTCATGTAATTCAACATGAGTTCTGTAAATGAAACCAGCTACACTCATTAAGAAACCATCTGGTCAACTGAAATGTTCCATTCAGTAAGGATTTTTAGGCACCTATCATTTGCCAGGCCCTGTGCCAGATACGGAAGACCCAGTGGTATAGCACTTAAGAGCTATGGCTGCTAACCAAAAGGCTGGCAGTACAAATCCACCAGGTGTTCCTTAGAAACCCTATGGGGTGGTTCTACTCTGTCCTACAGGCTTGCTATGAATCACAATCTACTTGACGGCAAAGAGTTTGGTTCATGTTTGTTTGGTATGCCAATACTGGCAGAAAGACTATGAACAAGACACAGGTCTCATCAACTACCTCTGGCACAGTTTTAGAGAAGAGAATGGACCAAAACAGGATCTGTCCTGGCTGTTTCCAGATCCCATCACACAGGCAACAGTGGACACCTTGGTTTATTAGACTGTTTCCCACCTTCCCAGAGAAAAGGTCTTGACCCCATCCTACTATTACAGACTGGACTTTTCCATCTTTACCTGCTTCCCCCCTCTCCCTTGTCTCTTCTCTTTACCTTTCTTTCCTTCTTTCTTGAATCAAGAAATATTTGTTGACCATCCATTGTATTCTAGAGCAAATCCTGCATTTCAGGCACATTGAGCCTTGAATGCTGAATCTAAATACCAGCACAGCAGGACACTCATTTTCTTTTTCCACAATCACACCTTCTAGAATTCAATACTAGACACATGCAAATGAGTTACAAAACAGCCTCCTAAGAACAACAGAGTGAAATTGGATGGTCTTATCTTAATAAAATCTTGCTTTGGTAAGGCAGAGGGAACTACTGAAGTCTGTTTGTGGCTGACAGTAACCCCTGTTCTCTTGTATTGCATTTTTTGGGAAAATTTTTTCCTTTATTAAATACCTCTTTTCTTGTCTCCTATCCAAAGTTAAATCATTTTGGAAAGTTGGAAGAAAGCAGTTCAGGTGTTTTTTCATGGGGGGAGCAGCTCTACTTGCCACAGTTTCAAAATACTAAACATATGTTTAATCCTACCTCAATACCAATGCTATACAATTTGGTTTAGACTTTTTTTTTTTTAAGAAAAAATAAGTCATTTGCTCTGTACCCAGAGAAAATTCCACCACTATTGTTTCAATTCCACATGCAGAGTTTCAGTAGGCTGAAAAACATGAAAAATCGGGAGCACTCACACTGATATAACAGTGCAGATCACTTTAGATTTATTATCCTAATTCTCCTAACAGCTCTACAAATAGGTACATTATTTTCCCAAGATTGGGACAAGGAAGTTAAGATAAGGAAACCAAGCTGCAGTCATCAAGGTGCAGACACCCACTGATAACAGCTACAATTCACACCCAGGTGATGGGACACAGAAACTGCACTTGTACCTTCTATACTCAACTACATCTACAAAGATGACAAAGTTTGAAGCAAAAATGTCCAGACTACGGTAAATGTTTAAGTGCTGGGAAAGTGGTTACTAAACAATAGTAAGTGGTATTGCTACCTTCTTCCCATGCTACCCCCTTTCTCACCTGAAAAGTCTATTGCTCCAAATTCTGAGATAGGTGTTATTATTATGATGATTGCCTTTTAAAGATATACAAACAACTCCAGAACAGGGTGGTAGCTTGCTCAAGGCAACTCAGCTAATAATAAATACAGTGAAGGCAGACTTCAGATTCCAATCTTTTGATCCCACATCTCAAGAGTGATTAGACTACCTAGCAAGATGACAGCAAGGAGGACACAGTAAAGATGAGAAGTCACATGGAGGCCACACCCTGGGTCACTTACATCCTAAGCAGAAGCTGTGTCTGGGCCACTCAGAGGAAGGAACCTTTGTCTGGTTCTTTCTGAATAGCATGGCATTGGCTACATTCATTACTACAATTAATCTCTGAGGTCTTCTGTAGGGTTGGAGGTATTAGAAATATTTGGGTATCTTAAAACACACATACAGTGTACTTTCATAAATGTAATACATGAGCCTATGTTGGTGACATGGAAATGTTTTCATGGAGAGGGTCTAGCAACTTCATAAATGGTACTTGTCAAAAACTTGAGGGTGTCACAAAGACCCACTAGGTGAGTTATTTCCTTATGAATCTATGGCAGCCTGAGGAAGCTGAAATGGCACCATAAAAAGAAACAACCCCACTTCCTTGGAAAAAATGCAGCAATGCTCTGTCTGAGGAAGAGTGGGGGCTGTTCACACTTGTAACATTTTACAGGGACTGCTGCTGGCCCCCAGGGAGGCACTTCCTCCCACTGTACACTGTTGCTGGACTGTGCCCTGTGCTATATTCTACTGGCCAAAAATAAATAAATCTTACCTTTTTACCCAAAGCTGTGCTTCTCCACAAAAATCCTTGAGGAAGGAGAAACAGTGCTACAACCTAAACTAAACAGCCCTGTTGTCTCTGAAAAAACCTAAGAAGATGACTTGGGGTCACACAGTGATATAGATGGCATGTGTACTGTATGGTTTAAAAAAAATTACATATATACATAAGAGGCTGTTCTACTAGTTTCTTTTCAGAGCAGAGAGGAGAGCATGGAGAAAGGAGGGGACAGGGGCTGGTTGGGTGGATATGGGAAGAGTGGAAAAGAAGAGCGTGCTGTCACAGAGTGAGAAGAGCATATAGAGTTGCAGAGAGGCGGGTGCTCAGGGTTTTATCTGGAAAATTGACTTGGATTGTAACCTTTCACTTAATCCCAATAAAAATTAAAAAGAAAAAAACCCTAAGAAGAAAATTCAAAACATAAAACAAGATAATTACAATCATTCTCCTTTGATGTATGTGATACATAAGAGCTTCACGGAGAAACAGATATTTTAAAATGCTGCTATCCCTTCCCCCTCAGTCCTGACACACAGTCCATCTTGTGGCTTCACTAAGTACTGGGACTGCTGGTGTAGCCCGTGTTGGGGATTTATAGAACAGAGGTAATACAGGGTTTCTATGCTTCAGATGCTTCCACTATCAAGAGAAGTTTTCACCTTACTCCTAGTTACCTGCCAGGAATGGACAGGTCTCATGGTGGAGAAATATGACAGAGGCTAAGAGCTCAGCAAAAAGCTGGCAATTCGAATCCATCAGCTGCCTTTTAGAAACCCTATGGGACAGCTCTACTCTGTCTTATAGGGTCACTATGAGTTGGAATCAACTTGATGGCAACCAGGACTTTTTAAATTTTTTTTTTCAATTAATATTACCTTCTTTGGAAACACTGGGGACACAGTGGTTAAGAGCTATAGCTGCTAACCCAAAGGCTGGCAGTTCAAATCCAGCAGCTTCTCCTTGGAAATGCTACAGGGCAGTTCTACTATTTTATTGGGTCTCTGAGTCAGAACTGACTTGACAGCAATGGGTTTGGTTTCTCTCTCTCTCTGGTACTCCTTTCTTATTTCCAGAGAAGATGGAAGCTCCAGGTGGAGGCAGGGGCCACCGTCATTTATCTCTGCATCTTTACCACCAAGCACAATGCCTGGCATTTGCCGATTATTTTGCTTATTCATTTAACTTAAGTGCACCCTCTACATTTTCTGCAACAAACAGGTAGCTCTTTCATATCCACAAAAAAAGATTTAAAATAGGATCAAAAAATCTAATTAGATAGATACTGTGCTCCATACAGTTCCAATGGCTGATTTTGGAGGGACCAGATTGCCAGGCCTTTCTTTGGAGGTGTCTGCATGGGATTCAAACCTCCCACCATGCAATCAGCAGCCGAGTGCCTTAACTGTCTGCACTACTTTGAAGTGACATGAGGATAAGTGTAGGTCTGGTCCCCTCCATTCATGTAGGTAAGTCACAATGAATCCCGCTGATGGGTGGGGTCAGAGAAGATGAAAAGACTTGCCCATAGATCTCCAGCAGGAAGCCCTCCTGTGTTGACCCAGCCGGGGCCAGCTCTACACGTAGGGTCCTCACCAAATCCCTTGGGTAACCCCTTCTCTGCTGGGGAACAGCTGTCGTTTGTTTGTTCGTTGGCTACGGTGACGAGTGACCATACAACCAAAATCATTTTAATTAAATGACTGACTCCTGAGTGGGGCTCCATGGCATGATGTCTAATCCACACAATGCCTCCAGTTTTGTGATTTCAATGAAATCATTTATCAATCCATTCACAAATGTCAGTAAACCTCAGCATCTGGGGACTGGTAAGCATTAAAATAAGAAGCTATAAAAAAAAAATCAGTAAACCAATTAAAAGCTCAAGTAGCAATAAACTCTACTTGCATTACACCTGAAAAACAAAAATAGAACCTCCTCCTCTGAAATTATATAAACATTCCCTATCAGCAGTTTTTCCAAAGAGTCTTTTCTTGCTTCTTGAAAGAGCGTGCGATCTCCCAGCTGGTACCGTGGTGAGCCGGGGTGCATTTATGGATCGAGCAAAAAGACTGAAAGGATGGATGAAGCCTAAGCTTCTGCTCTCAGAAAGCAAAAATGGTCAGTATTTGGTTGCAAGAGTAGAAAGTTCTAGTTTGAATTGTGACTAAGAATATACTAAAAATTACTCATATCAAACAAAAATACAGCGTAATCAAAACTAAACAGTAATTACAAAGATGGGAAACAGCGTTTTCTGTTTATGAAGCACTTTTGTCTTATTTGAAATGCCTGGTGGCCCAAATAGTTACTGTGCTCGGCTGCTGCCTAAAGGTGGGAGGTCCAAGTCCACCTAGAAGCATCTCAGAGGAAAGGCCTGGTGATCTACTTCCAAATAATCAGCCACTGAAAATGCTACGGAACCCAGTTCCCTTCAGACACACATGGGGTCGCTATGAGTCAGAATCAACTCAATGGCAACTGGTTCATTTTATTACTCAATCACCACAACCATACTGTGAAGGACTTTAGAAAACAAAAAAACAGCTGCCATCGAGTTGATTCCTACTCATAGCGACCCTACAGGACACAGGAAAACTGCCCATAGGATTTCCAAGGAGCAGGTGATGGATTCAAACTGCTAACCTATGGTTAGCAGCTGGACTCTGAACCACTGTACCATCAGTGAAGTAGTTTGAGTTATGATTATTCTCCATTTTTAAGATGAGAAATGTGAGGTTTAGCAAGGTCAAGTGGCTTGTTCAAGGGCAGACGGCTCTCAAGAATCCAAGTCTTGGATTCCAAGTTCATTTGTCTTTCCTTTATGAACTGCTGCAAGGGAAAGGGAGCCAACACACGTTCAGAGTCTACCACACGCCAGACACTAGGTGAGCATGCGGATACTTAACTTGCTAACCCCTGTGACCCTCTGAGTTTCTGTGTCTGTTAAAAATGGCTTCCTGCACTCCTCCACCTCCGCACACATGGAGCTCACCGAGTCAGATCAAAGCGGAAAGGGGAGGTTCGGGAGGTTTATTTAACATTAACAGTAGCCTCTCCTTTTTCACTGCGATCCCATGTCCACATCTTAGCACAGGTACAATCCATGGGTCGTTTCTGGGAAGCAAGGAGTCATCTCCAACTTCCAGGACACCTGATCCAAATTTTGTTTCTGCCGTGAAGGAGAACTTCTCACTGGGCATCATCAAATTAGGGTAAGAATCATGTGTGCGCTAGAACCCTGCTGCAGATGCCATGCCTTCCTGCTCTCACAGGAGAAGAAAGCCCCGAAACTCTCAGGGCCATGGAACATGGAACAAACAGCACAGCAGGGCAAGATGGCAAAGCAAACCCTCAGAAGCCAGCAGAGAAGGCAGACTTGTGCTCCTTAAAGGTCTACATCGCTCCAAGCACTGTCTAGTGCTTTTAACATATTATCTGCCTGATGACAAGTTAGGAGGGTGCTAATAATTCTGTAAGATTTGCTATTCCTAAGGTTTTCACTGGCTAATTCTTTTCAGAAGTAGACTATCGGGTCCTTCTTCCTATTCTGTCTCAGTCTGGAAGCTCAGCTGAAACCTGTCCGCTGTGGGGGACCCTCCTGGTATCTGAATACTGGTGGCACAGCTTCCAGCATCACAGCAACATGCAAGCCCCGATGGTACGACAACCTGAACAGACCATGGACTGCAGAGAGAATGAACAGATCCGTCTTGGAAGTAACACAACCAGAGTGCTCCTTAGAAGCAAGGATGGTGAGACTACGTCTTATATATTTTGGACACGTTGCTAGGAGGGATCAATCCCTGGAGAAGCACATTATGTTTGGTAAATAGCAACAAAAAAGAAGACCCTCAACAAGATGGGCTGACATAGTGGCTGCAACAATGGGCTCAAGGGTGCCAGTGACTGTGGGCATGGCACAGTATTGGTCAACGTTTCATTCTATTGTACACAGAGTCGCTATGAGTTGGAAGTAACTCAGTGGTACTTAATGACAACAACACTATGTTTTTATAGATAAACAGTTCAGAGAAGCTGTCACTCAAAGATACGTGACTTAAGCAAAGTTAAGTCAGGATTTGGGAGTGTATGTCACGGATTGAATTGTGTCCCCCCCCAAAATGTGTGTAGCAAATCAGGGCTAAGCCATGATTCCCAGTACTATAAGACTGTCCTCCATTCTGTGATTTTCTTATACTGTAAATCCTAATCTTTGCCTCTGATTAGTAGAATGTATTCTATTAAAGAGGATTAGGGTGGGATTGTATCACCCTTCCAGAAGTCACCTCCTTGCTTCAGTGTAAAGGGAATTTCCCTGGAGTGTGGCTTGCGCCACCTTTTATCATTTTATTCTACAGGAGCTAATAGGAAAAGGATGCAAGCAGAGAGTTGGGGAACTCACACCATCAAGAAAGCAGCACCGAAAAGACAACCTAGAAGACAGAGAGACCTGCAAGAGTGGGCGCCTTCATCGACTTGGGACCGGAAGAACCAGATGGTGCCCAGCCACCACCAGTGATAGCTATGATGGCGCTCACTAGGTTGAGTCTCACTGGCAACACAAGAATAAAAAGGGGTGCATCCTGAGATCTCCACTAAAAGACCTCAATGGTTGGTCCAGCAGTTTCGGGGTTCCACTGAGAGCATGACCCCTGGCCCTGATGCTGCCCTTACCCATAAATTATAACAAAGGTCCACTCTTTGGACAGGAATGGATTGGACTTGGCAATGCAGAGTGACCATATACTGGTTGCACTTTATGGTTCTATGCATCTATAGGATATCATCCTGGTGACCTCTGGCTGAAGGAAGGAGAGTGGGTGGAGAGGAGGGGAAAGGAGGCTGTTGGGAGGATGAGACATGTATGGAGCAGACAGGAATAGTGTGCTGTCACCGGACAGGGAGAGCAGTGGAAGCTGCATATAGGTGGGCATGTAAATTTATACGGGAATGTACATTTTCACTCAGTCAAATAAAAAAGAAAAAGAAAGCAGTACCAAGAGCAGAGCACATCCTTCGGACTTGAGGTTCCTGTGCTGAGATGATCCCTGACCAAAGCAAGACCTTCCTCTAGAGCTGACAGAGTGGGAAAGCCTTCCCTTGGAGCTGACAACCTGAATT
The DNA here is from genome assembly GCA_028571685.1 of Heterohyrax brucei. Lineage (NCBI taxonomy): Eukaryota > Metazoa > Chordata > Mammalia > Hyracoidea > Procaviidae > Heterohyrax > Heterohyrax brucei. The sequence continues at coordinate 173,601,163 of CM053142.1, read as the reverse complement.
TGGACTTACAGCCTACCGGACGGTGTAAGAATAAACTTCTCTTTGTTAAAGCCATCTACTTGTGGTATTTCTTTTAGAGCAGTACTAGCTGACTAAAGCAATATTATCTGACTTAAAGTTTATATAAATTTAGCTACTTCATACTAGCTTTCAGAAGATCAGATGGCAAGGCCCCGGTCTGTGGCCCTCTGAAAGGGACATAAGGAGAAAGTGGGCTGGTTAAATTGCTGTTTACTGTTATTAGTGGCTGTGCAGTCGTTTCTGACTCATGCTGACTTCGCGCACAGCTGAGTGAAACAACTGCCCACCGCTGCATCATCTTCATGGTCACTGGTGTGTCTGGGTCCACGGCTACAGCGAGTGCTGTCCAACATAGAGGGCTCACCATCAGCCTTGTGTCAGACAACATTCTGGGTCAAAGAGTCCTCATTGGCTGATATTCAGAAGATTACCAGGCCTTTCTTTGTCGTTTCTCTTAGTCTGGAAGCTCTACTGAAACCTGTCTACCATGGGTGACTCGACTAGTACGTCAAATGCTGGCCATATAGGTTCCAGCACAACAGCAACACACAAGGCAGCACAGTACAACAAACTGGCAGGTGGTGGTGTTAAGATGTCGACGCAGTCACCTAGGTTCACGACTCTTGCATGCTGACCTCTCACTAGCAGAGAAGACGTGGAAGCGATAAACACCAAACCAAAACCAAACATTGATTCCAATTCACAGCAGCCCCACAGGACAGAGCTGATCTGCGCCATGTGGTTTCCAAGGAGCACCCGGTGGATTCAAACGGCCAGCTTTTTTAGTGAGCAGCTGTACCTCTTAACCACTCCACCACCAGAGTTTCCTGGGGTGGATAAGAAGTACAGAAATCCAAACTGCAAGAGGTAGGACTAGAAGCCTCTCTGAGAGTCTTCCGGCTCCAGCATTGTCTGTACTGCCTCCCCCGAGGTGTGTCAGCCCGTGACCACCAGTCAGCATTGTGGGTGGAGCTGACCTGAGTTTCCGCAAGACCTGAGGCCAAAGAGGAATGTCACACACGTAACTTCTTACAAGAGAGGAGGCCCGGTGGTAGAGTGGTTGGGTGCTCCACTAGCACCCCTTGGAAACTCTACAGGGGCAGTTCTACTCTCTCCTACAGGGCAGCTTTGAGTTGGCATCAGCTCAATGGCAATGGGGTATAAGAGTTAGCAGGTCTGGTGGTGCAGTGGTTAGGGCATTTGGCTGCTGACCAAAAGGCGGGCTATTGAAACTCACCACCCACTCTTCAGGAGAAAGATGTGGCAGTCTGTTTCCATAAAGATGTACAGCCTTCGAAATCCTATGGGGCAGTTCTACTCTGTCCTCCAGGGTTGCTGTGAGTTGGAATTGATTCGATGGCAGTAGGTTTAGTCTGGTTCTACTATAGCTGGGTTTGGCGTTTCTTTTGGGAAGAAGAGGACGTGGAGGAGGGCAGCAGTGGAAGGGTAAGGTTTTCTATCTAAGGCTCAGTTTGAGAAGCCACATCCAGAAAAAGATCTGGGAACTTCATGGAATTTTCCATCAGTCCTCCCTCCACCACTCTGCACAGCCCTTTCTTTCAGCAGCCTCCTCTCGTCTCTGAAGTGAGTCTTCAAGTGCTTTGTGCAAAGCTGACTTCTCTGACACACTGAAAACAGAAGAAACTTCCACAACCATGTTTGCCCTCAGGCTCAAAAGAAGTGGTGGCCTAGCTGTTCAGCAGGAGGCTCAGCTGTGCCAAGCCCTCGGGCAATGCCCATGCCACAGAGGCTTAGTGAGCTGACGAGTCCAGTCTGCAGGTCTGTCTCCCTGGGCTTGTGGAACTCCTGCTTCTTGCCTGGGACCCAGTATCCCTTTCCAGTGCAAAGGACAATGGAGCATTTGTATAACCAAATCTGCTTCAGCAACTTTTATTGCTGTTGTTGAGAACAGCAAAACATACACAATTCAACTGTTTTTACACATACAGTTCAGTGATACTGACTGCTTTCTTCAAGCTGTGCAATTATTCTCATTCTCTTTTTCTGAGTTCTTTTCCCATTAATATAAAGTCACTGTCCCTTCAGGTTCCTATCTAATATTTCCAGTTGCTGTGGTCACTTTGATCCCATATAGATTGGTTCTTAAAAGAGCATAATGCTCAAAGGAGGCATTTTTACCAGCAAGCCCTGATGGTGTGGTTGTGAAGAGCCCATCTGCTAACCAAAAGGTCGGCAGTCCAAATGCACCAGCCACTCCTTGTCTCTACAGACTTGTTCTGAGTGCGAATCCACTCAATGGAAATGGGTTTGTTTGTTCTTTAAACTAGATTGTTGGTTGCTTTTAAGAAGAGTTTCAGTGGATATTTTTGGTTTAAAGGTGATCTCAGGGCAGTAGTTTCAAGGAGCAACTATTTTTCGAGCATCTCCTCTAAGGTCAGCATCTGAGCTAGGTCCTGAGATATAACGGTAACCAACAGGGAAGAGGTCCCTGCTGATATGGAGTTTACAGACTAGAGTTTGGACCAGCACCTTCCAGCAGAAATACAATGTGAGCCATGGGTATACCTTTAAATTTTCTAGTGGCCACAGTGGAAACCCTGGTGGTGTAGTGGATAAGTGCTATGACTGCTAATCAAAAGGTCAGCAGTTGGAACCCAGCAGGAACATCTTGCAGACTGTAGGGCAGTTCTGCTCTGTCCTATAGGGTCACAGTGCATCAGAACTGACTCGACGGGAATTTTTTTTAAGTGGCCATGCTGGAAACCCTAGTGGCATAGTGGTTAAGTGATACAGCTGCTAATGAAAAGGTTAACAGTTCAAATCCACCAGAATCCACTTGACAACAGGTAACGAATGGGTAAATGGCCACATTAAACAAAAGTAAAAAAAAAAAACAAAAACAAATGAAGTTCATTTTCATAAGTGAAACCTAAACCACTGCCATTAAGTCTATTCCCCTTTACAGCAGCCCACAAATTACAGAGTAGAACTGCTCCATAGAGGGCTTTTTGGCTGTAATCTTTACAGAAGCAGATCACCAGGCCTCTCTTCCACAGCGCCACCTGGTGAGTTCAGACCTCCAACCTTTGGTTGGTCCTCAACTGCACACTGGGTGGGTCACCCAGGGACCTTGTTTTGACACTACGTTTTACTTAGCACAGTATGTCCCAAATAGTCTCATTTCATCAAGCAATGCAAACTAGCCCTATTTCAAGTACTCAAGAGCCACATGGGGCTCTGGGCTACCATACTAGACCTCACAGGTCTAGAAAGACTTTGAAGATGAGAATGAATACTGTCAGATGATGGCTCTTGGAGGGAAGCAGGAAATAATGTTACTGTTAGTAATAATATTTATTAAGTAGTTACCACATACCAGTTACTCATATAACCAAAGGGGTAGACCCCAAACCTACCGCTGTTGAGTTGTCACTCATAGTGACCCCATAGGACACAGTAGAACCACCCCACAGTTTACAAGGAGCGCCTGGCAGATCTGCATTGCTGACCTTTTGGTTGGCAGCCTAGCACTTAACCACTACACCACCATGGTTTCCATCATTCATATACTCCTCCCTAGACAGCCCTAAAAGACTGTCATTCCCATTGTATAGATGAAGAAAATAAGGCACAGAGAAGTTACATCACTTGCACAAAGCTACACAGCTTGCAAGTGATAAGTGCAGAGACTGAAACCCAGGGAGTGTACTTTCACTTATCTGCACAGCCTCAGTTCTCTGGCAAGGTGCCAGAGAGACCCCAAGTGAGATCCCATCCTGCCTCATTCCCTCCTATGTTGTTCTTTGTGAGGGAGATTGAGGAAGAGGACATTTATGGAGCCCTTGGTAAGCTGTGATGGGTTTCAAGTCAAATAATAATGTCTATTAAGTGAAATGATCTAAGGAGGTTTATAATATGCCCACTGAAGCCAGATGGTCTGGGGTTCAAATCCAGCTCCATAAATGAAACCAAAATCCCCAGAAGTAAACCAATAAGGCACACCATGAAAAATGTGGAAAAGGGGAGACTCAAGTTGCGAAGGATTTTGTTTTACTTAGATCCGTAATCAGCACCCCATGGCAGCAGCAGTCAAGAAATTAAAAGACTCATTGCACGGGGCAAATCTGTTGCAAAAGAGCTCTTTAAAGTTTTGAAAAGCAGAGGTGTCACCTTGAGACTAAGGTGTGCCTGATCTAAGCCACGGTGCTTTCAATCACCTCGTATGTATGCGTAAAGAATAAAGATGACCGAAGAAGAGTTGATGTCTTTGAATTATGGGGTTGGAGTAGAATATTGAATAGACCATCGACTGCCAAAAGAACAAACACACACATCTAGGAAGGAGTGCAGCCAGAATGCTCCTTGGAGAAAAAGATGGTGAAACTGCCTCACACACTTTGGACCTTTCGTCAAGAGGGTTAAGTTCCTGGAGAAGGACATCATGCTTGGTAAAGCAGGGGGTCAGTGAAAAAGAGGAAGATCTTCAACGGGATGGATTGACACAGTGGCTGAAACAATGCGTGTAAGTGTAACAACTGTGAGGATGGTGCAGGAATGAGCAGTGTTGTCTTCTGTTGTACACGGGGTCACTGTGAGTCAGAAATGACTCCGTGGTACCTAATAACAACAACAACAACTTCCAGGCTTACTGGGAGTGATTCAGGAATAACATCGGAATCATATTCCCTGTCCTTGAGCACAGACAATACGACCAAGCTGGAGCAGGGCCACAAGGGCTCACAAGGACACATTAAGTGGGCCCTGAGGCATAAAGACAACAGGTGGGATAATCTTGGAAAATATCTTTTAGGAAGCCTTTCACATAAGCCACAAACACAAAAGACTTTCCACTCTTCTTTTTCTATTGGTATTCTGTGAGTAGAATATTTTGACCAGCGAGGACGCTTCTGACTGTCATTACTAAAACCTGTACCAATGATTGTTACGAAAGATCATTCAAAATGTAGCATCACTGTTTCCAGGCAATTTGTGAAAAGGTGCAGCTTTCAATGATTTTGCCCAGCTGCAATGCTAATATACAGTGATGGTTCTGCAGTGTCCCCTGGACTCAGACAGACACGGCTGTCCCAGCATGCTCGTCCACTTTTCCATTCCTTTTGGCTCTGCAGCCCTTGGATTTGGGAAGACATCAGCTCTGGCAGTATTCCTGCATGCTTCCTACTTTTACTGTTTTGAATATACGCTGGAGTAAAACTTTCTTTTTGCTTGACTAAATTCTGTGACTTTTTTCTCCCGCAACAGTTAAGGGCCCAGTTGGCAGGATCTCCGAAGCTACATATCCAGCTGATCTCGAGGAGAGCTGGACTGTAGAGTAGACGTTGGCAAAAGACAGCTGTTATCTCCTGGACCCATGTGTTCCCACTCCGTGTCCCTTCCACACCAGCAGGGTGACTGTTCCCAGTCCATGAGCCTTTGTTTACTCTCTTTTGTCCTCTATTTCAGGCTTTCCTAAGTTTTGTTCGGCACATTTGTTTGAAAATCCAGTTGGTTGATTAAAGAGAATCTTTCTTAGATTTTTGTTTGATCGATTAGTTAAGAGTGACATTTTTATAACTCTTTCAGTAAACTGCAGTTTTGGTCCAGATCCGGGCATTTCAAACATTAAAGACGTAATTTTATTTTCAAAGAGCTTTGGATCACCATAAGCCACAAAATTTAGGCCTTTTTGTGACTGAGAAAAAAACCTGGAAAATAGTGCTCTGTTGTGCCAAATTCTCAAGGAGAAATGACAGCTCCTGATCTGTGTTACGAAATTTAAGCGAGAAGTGGTAGTCATTTATCTTTTTATGTGATACAGTTTCTCAATGATGAATCACAACGTTAAAGTCATCAGTAGCCTTAAAGTACTTTTCAGTTGGAGGAACTAGTATATTTAAGGTTTAAAATAAGAGACTGCTGCCCAATTGCATCCAAGTTTGTCTAACCTGTCACTGTCACCGAAAATTCAGAGATAGCGTGGGATTCAAGAAAATATTTATTTGCAGATTTGCTACCAACCTGGGGACAACCAGCCATAACCTGTCCCAACTTGGGTTATATTTTTAGTGGTTGTTATTGCCAGAATTCAAAGGGGTAGGAGTTTGTCACAGAACAATAGTCAGGAGTCACAAGGTTTCATTATATCCAACAAATAATGTGGGTTAGGAAGAGGAATGTAGACCTGTTAGTCTGGCCTGAGGGTGGTCATTATGGCGGAGAATAGAATAACCTAAGTGCCCTTTGCTAGGCCTTTATATTGGCCATTAAGACTAGGTCTGTAGCCAGCAGAATGAATTAACTTCAAAAAGAAGGAAACAAAAAACTTGAATCTTACAGCTGAATATCACTGATAAATAAGCCTGAATTCCACACCCAATAGTGAGTTTGGGATTAAAATTTAAAAATGCTATAAACTGAGTATATTAGAATTAATTTGGATTTCCAGTAACCATTCTGGGAAAATGGGTTTTCACTGTGTTGCCTTCTGTTTCTTCTTTAGGAATATTTTGCTTGATGCTCAGGTTTTGTTAAAAGCTCTGCTATTTCTTCATCTGAGCCTCTGGCAAGTTAGTAAGTTTTGTCTGGAAACCTGATTTTTCTGCTGAATTGAGTCAAACTTATCAAAAATCCATATCACTGTTTCCATGTGGTATTATTCAGTCAGTTTATGTGGTCTTTCTGCTCCTTTTCTACCAAGAGCTTACTTTTGGTCTATAGCATTGTGTCTACATTTCTCTCTTGTATTAGTTTTGTAGCTGTGGTTGAGAATTGCTTTTTGTTGTAAAGCTATGTATCTTAGAACCTTAGTACTTCCCTCATCCAAGAAAAACTGCATCTTGTGTCTGTCTTGTAATGCAGACTTTTAGTAGCTACTTGGAGAAACGTTTATATAGATTGGTCTATCTGAAAAGTACACTAAGATCTTTAAGTTCTATATGTCAATCTTAGGGGCAAAATCTCTCCAACAAAGTTAAGCTAGATATTATACAAAATGTGTTTTAATTAAAGAAAAAGGATAGTTTGGTCTTAAAAGTAGCAGTTTCAGAATAGTAAAAGAGATGAAATTATCTTTTGTTTTTTGAAATGACACCCTGGTGGTGTAGTGGTTAAGTGCTATGTCTGCTAACCAACAGGTCAGCAGTTCCCATCCACCAGGCACAGTTTCACTCTGACCTATAGGGTCGCTATGAGCTGGAATTCACTGTACCCAAATGCGTTGGGTTGGCTTTTGAACTGCCTAGGTGAACTTAAACATATGTAATTGACTTGTAAAGACCCAGAAGGAATCAGTCCCTGGAGGAGGACATCATGCTTGGTAAAGCAGGAGGTCAGCAAAAAGGGAAAATGCTCAACAGCATGAACTGACACAGCAGCGGCCACAACGGGCTTATGCATGAAAATGACTGTGCGTGTGACACAGGACCAGGCAGTGTTTTGTGCTGTTGTGCACAGGGTCACTATGAGTTGGAACCGACTCTGCGGCACCTAACAACAGTCCTGGCTTCTTCCTTGAAGCAAAAAAAAAAATAGTGAGGGTGGTGCAGGATCAGTCCTCCCCAGTCCTCAGTCTCCAAGGTCATATAGCTCCAGGGAAGCTTTTGAAAGACCCTTTTCAAGTAGAGGGAAATGTTGTAAGACAAAAAGAAAATAGGAAAGAATTGCTGCTTTGCTGTAGTTACCAAATATTGGGTGGATCTCAACCTAGACAAAGAACTGTAAACAAGTTCTCTCTATTGAGACACATCTGAAATGGCTTGGAAAAATGTTTCCAGCAGTAACCAGAGACTTAAGGTTATATCCCCATCAGTGAATTGATTAACTGGAGAGAGAATTTACGATTTCCAAAGCCACGTGTTACGGTACACAGGCTTAAAGTAATTTCCACATTTTTAGGTAATTTACTGTTAAACTGAGTTAATAGAGGTATTTGTCATAATTTAAGTTTCTATAATTTTGCTTTTTATACCACAAGAGAAAGAATATACATATTTCCAGTTGCTAATGAGTATGTTCCTTTTTGTCTTTTAAAGGGATGCACTATATCAGGTACACAACACATTGATTTAATAGGCTTATTGAAAAAGGAAAAGTATGTGATATGGTCACAAGTTTTATCTGTCTGACTGAAGTTCAACGTTTTAACTTAGGTGATTCTTAGGAGCTTCACTGTTATATGGCATGTAAGACAAAGAATTGGGGCTTTTTCCTGTTACAATCACAAAATTTTGTTAGCTTTTTGAATTGAAGAGTTAATTTATGCTTTGTACAATCTGCCTCAAAGACAAGATTTGGCCTTTCCTTTGAGTAAGATTTCTGAGTCAAAACCAAGCCACATGGCTTGAGAAAGAATGGGGGGGGGGGTTACTCTAAGATATTTCATTAAATCACTATAATTAAGTACTGTTTCTTGATAATACATAATAAACTTCTAACAACTCTGAAACATCATGGAAAGACACAAATATTTTTTATAAAGTACTAAAAGGTTTTATCTAATGAATGATGTGGAATGTGTTAAAATCAACAGAAACACTTCATTCTCTTTAGGCTAAAACTTGTATGCTAGTATTTCCTCTTTTGTTTTCACCTAATATCAGACAACAAATATACAATATTACACCATAATTTTATTATTATTTCTGAATTGCTAACTTGGTTGCAACTCTATCTTTTTTTAATCTAGCATAGCATCATCAAAACCAATACTTTAACTGGGGAAGTCATATAGTTTACCTATGAAGTTACATTTTTACTACTGTTCAGTTTAGAGACTTGATATATAGTATTACACCTCAAGATTATTATGTATTATATCTGAAGTTCTTAAAAATATGGTTGATGGTTATAGTTAGAAACAGCATTGCCTCAAGTTTTTAACTGTTTTGATTTTATTTCACCTTTACGTTATGCTTGTAATTTCTATCAGGTCTTTCACTATTAAGATTATTTAACTTTTATAAATTAATTGCAGATATATTAAGCGTTGTCATCTGCAGATATGTTTTTACTTCACTGATTTGCTGAAGATGTTTAAGTGGTATATCCCAACAAATAAGACAGATTATACTGGACTTAGGAGAAAGACTGATTAGACTCAATCCAGATTTCCAGAACTCCTATGCAAACTCTGATAGGTTCCTAGACTGAAGCTGATCCAGAATCATGGAGAAGAAAAATAACTACATAAGTTTTAGTAAATGAAAAGGTACTGTAGGTTCTATGTGGGAATAACGCTGATGTTTTAAGGTCCTACTTTGTGGATATAAGAAAGCATTTTCTTTCATCCTAAACTACTTAACAAATGGGTTTGGATATTTTAACACTTGAATCAGAAGTTCTTGTGGGTAAATTCAGCAAAGTTATAAATATCATACATACATGAGAACATACATTAGAGACACATCTGCAATTTCAGCTATGCTTTTACAAATTAGAATAATGTTACATTTCCTATTAATTCTACCAAGAAAGTTAGTGCCTTAATAGGCAAATATTGCTGTATTTGTATTAACACATAGGCTGAGGTTTTGCAAAATGTAGTTGCTGCTGAGGCATGTAAGAAGCTGTTACTAATGCCACTTAAAAACAAATACCTGTGAGATTTGTCTCCTTGGTCCAAAGACTATAGGGTCACTGTTTCGTTGGTGGTTTCAGACAATTGGCCTAATGTTGTCAGCGCTTCTATTCCACTTTCTAAGTTGATGTATGGTGCCTGGGATCTTAGAAACCACATGGTGTTCAATTACCAATTATTGAGCATTTTTAATCAAAGACTCCATAGCAAGATCATGAGCCAAAAGAAGGAACCATGAAAGGGTTACTTGTAATTCTTCTGGAATCCAGATTTCTGGCTTTCATAGAGGTTGGGTAACTCACACACCTTGGGGGTAATCTTTTGAACTTTGAGCTTTGAGGGAAAGAAACTGGTTCCTGAAGCAACTTTCAGCCAAACTATGGTCCAGATAAACTAGTAAAACTATTTTGCTCCAGGTGCTTTGCTTCTTTTTTTACATCTTTAAAGAATTCAGTCTTTTTGTGAAACTGACTCCAAAGATCAGACTGAGAGCTATGTCTTAGATATATCAATAAATAGTTTAATTAGTCTTCAAGACAGTGTTGCATGACACACTCGTCTCATGTTTCTAATCAAACTCTCACCCTCTTGCTCTACAGAAAATTGTGTATCTTAAAGGAGCCAGGTTCTCAGAAGAGACTGACCTCATGGCTCAGATTCCATTTTTGTCTTAGATTCCACCACTGCTTCTGAGACAGTGGCCCATGACTGGGAACACGTAAACCAAGGAAGGACAGTTTGCCTCTGGGAAGAAACTCAGTGTGTTCTAAGGAGATTAATGGAAGATCTCCAACAGAAGAGATCCATCCTGTATTATCTTGCTAATCATTAGTTCTCTGATGATAACTTGTTTGTCACATGTTTTTCTATGCTTGGTTTTCTCTAGGCAAACTCTGAATGTTCTTTACAAGTATATGTTTTTGTGTGGTTAGATCCAATGACACTTATGTGATCATTTTCCAACTGATAGAGAATTGATGGAGACAATCTCTTGTTTAGATTCCCAGCAACTGTTTGGAATGCAGTTAGGAACGTTTAGGATTACCCTTAGCTATTCATAGTAATGATGTATGAGAATCAGAAGAAATTTCATTGGTACAACACTCAGGGTGGGGTTGGTAGCTCTAATTCCTACTTAGGGTACAGTCAAATTAGAGAAATCACTAAGAAATCATGACTCACTACTGGATAAATGGAAACCCTGGTAGTGTAATGGTTAAGTGCTACAGCTGCTAACCAAAAGGTCAGCTGTTCAAATCTACCAGGCACTCCTTAAAGCTCTATGCGGCAGTTCTCTTCTGTCTTATAGGGTTGCTATGAGTCACAGAGCACTGGGTTTGGTTCATGGTATGGAACAAATAGCAGATGAAATTGCTGTGCAATGAAAACACAACAATGATCTCTGATCTCATCAACCAAGTTGACATGAGATAAAAGAATAGCCTTAGATCTTAAATTAGCCCCAGAAAATGTAGTCTGTGCTGTAGACAAGAAACACACAGTACCAAACAGTAAGCTACATGGTCACACACTGTAACGCCCTCACAAACTCCAGATTTGTTTGTTCAGTTATCCTCAGGAATGGGCTAGATTATGGTGGCAGGGAATAGGAACATTCTTATTCTGCACATGAATAGTATTAGGCAGAATAAAATTTATCTTCTATTGTTTTACATATTTGAAAGGCAAAAGAAGGCCTTGGGCTCAAATACTGATGTACATTGAGTCTGTTCACTCTGGTAACATGGTAACATGACTGATGAGAACATCAATCTTACTTAAGACCCTGGTGATGCACCAGATGGCATCCGGTGAAAACTAGCACTGTGACTTCACAGAACCTGCCATGGTTGCCATTCAGGAGCTCAGCTGGCCCAGGTATTGATCATTGATGGCTTCTCTCCAATCTTCAGTGAAAAGGAAGGAGTTATTTAAAAAGTAATACTGAATTATTCCCTGTCCTTGAGCATAAAGAACATGAACCAGCTGGAGCTGGGCCCACAGGGACTCACAAGGACACATCAACTGGACCCTGAGGCATAAAGACAACAGTTAGGACAATCTTGGAAAGCATCTTGTAGGGAGCCTTTCACAGAAACCACAACACAAAAGACTTTCCACTCTTACCTTTTGCTATTAGCATTTAGAGAATAGAAAATTTGGACCAACAAAGATCCTCCTGACTGTCATTACTGAAACCTATACCAATGATTGTTTAAAAAGATGATTCAAAATGTAGGATCACAGTTTGTAGCCAATCTGTAGAAAGGTGAAGCTTTCATGGTTTTACCCAGCTGTAATGCTAATATATACTGACGGTTCTGTAGTGTCCCTGGACTCAGACAGACATGGCTGAGGCGGCATGCTTATCCATTTTCCCATTCTCGTCTATTCTGTAACACGCCTTAGGACTCGGGCAGACTTGGCTCTGGCAGTATGTGTGTCTGCTTTCTACATTCCCCCTTCACGATACATGCAAATAAAGCTCTTTTTGCTTTAGCAAAACTTTGTGATTTTTTTCCCCCCACGACACAAGGATTACATAAGCTAACACAAGTAAAATGCTGAAAACCTCAGTGGGTCACAAAGACCCCTCAGCAGGGAGTAGGTCTAAGCATCACACAGGGTGAAGGAGCTGTGGGGTCCTCAGAAGTCTGTCTGGAAGAAGAAGGATGGAAGAGAAAATACCACTGAGTTGATTCTGACTCTCAACAATCCTACGTGTCACACATCAGAACTGCTCCCTACAGTCCTCTTGGCTGCCATGGTTACCAACAGAGCCTCAGCTGCCCAGTGGTCAGGGGCTCAACTGTTAACCGTCAGGCACGTGGTTTGAAGCCACCAGCAGCTCGACTGGAAAGAAGACACTGTGATCTGTTCCAGTGACAATGACAGTGTAGCAACCCTGTGGGCAGTTTCCCTCTGTCAGTTATGGTCACTGTGAGTCAACATCAACAACCTCAACAACGTTTACTGAGGCTCACTGCCAGGCCTTCTTCCTGCAGCATCGCTAGGTAGCTTTGACCCAGCTACAGGTGAGTGGTTGGTGTTGCATGCCTTCAGGTAGATTTCCAGGGGGCTGCAATCCTTACAGGAGTAGATCGCCAGATCTCTTCCTCCCTTGGAGCTGCCGGGTGGGTGTGAACCGTAGACCTTTTGGATCCCAGCTGAGCATTTAAACAACGCACTACTAGGGCTCCTTTGAGCTTAGCAGCGGATGGAGAATCAATCCACTAGGGAGCGCTGGAGTCACAATGCTCAGGGTTGCTTCCACATCTCTTTGAGGACATGTCCCCTCATCCTGTTGACCAAGGGAAGCCCGCAGATACGGGGCCTGCAAAACGGAGTCTAAGCCAGTGCCCTGCCCTGGTCTGCATAAGGCGCTTATAAAACTCAGGTCTCTTGGCCAGCTTGCTTCAGAAGGTCTGTCACAGTGGAAAACTACCAGCAAGGTAGTCTGTGTCCCTGAACACTGCTCACTCTGTTTGCCCGGCTACCTTCAAATCCCCCTCTGTCAACTGAAAGGCAAAGAAAGCGTCTTTATTCGGGCCCAGGCTCCCTTGGACACCACGCTCCTGCTTGAGCCAAACCAGACACAGTTGCTTATTGAGCACAGCTCTCTGCATGTCTCTAGCACACTTCGCTGCCACCCTCGACCCAGCGTGTGCAGGTATGTCCACTGGAATCCTGGACAAGGACGGAAGGATCGAAGTGGTAGAAGCTCTTGGAATTTTGTATTTTTTTCTCCTTCCCAAATCCCAGCAATCTGAGACAATGACTGCTCATCTTCCAAGCTGTGGACGGCAACATGCTTTATTTCTCCCACGCTGCTCGCAAACACGGGAGGGGGACCTGCCCGTAAATGATCTGGAAGGTTTCTGCTCATCGGCCCTAAGAGAAAGGTCGGACCCGGACTCCCAGCTCCATTCTCCATCCCTGACAACTGCTGTGCGCAGGGGGCGTCCCTGATAGACCTTACGCTTCCTCCATAAGCAGCTTTTTCATCTTCTAATCAATCACGTCACTCACCCAGGACAATCAGCTAAACAGCCAAGTCCGGCATTGTAAAACACGCATCGCCTGTAAAAACTTAAAAGGTGGCCCTCTGGTCACTGAGGGTGAAGGATGTTTTTGCTTCCCTCCTTATAATGAGAGGGAACTGCAAAGAGGGAATTCAAGATGCTTTAATTAAGACCAGGGACTAACGTCCATATTAGGTGGTCAATAACAACAATAAAAAACCCACCCAATGCAAAGCAACCCCAAAGGACTGGGCAGAACTACCTCATAGGGTTTTGAAAGAGGGACTGGTGGTTTCAAACTGCCGAACTCGGGGTTAGCAGCTGTGCTCTCTCCCCACCAGGGCTCCATGCTACATGGTCACAAAGCTGGAAAAACAAAGAGGTGTGGTAGCACAGGCTGAGCTGATAGCCCTGGGACCCAGAGCCAAGCCTGGACCCCACTGCTGACTAGGCTTTGTGGCCTTCAAGCAATTCATCTCATTTCCACAGACCACATTTTCTTCATCATAATTAAAGAAAAAAATAATTCTGATTAGGCAATATTTAAAGGTCCCTCCCAGCATGCCATCCTCTTGTAATGAGTTCCATGTACCAGAAAACTTGAAACTATCCCAGTGTGAGCTCCAGGCAGAGACCTGGGCTGGGTCCCTTTGTAGCCTCAGGATCTAGTGCTTGTTGAACTGAAAGATAGCAAATAAAGACAAAATAAGGAATGGGCCTTCCTTTCTCTTCCACAGGCACCCTCCCCATGGCTGTGAAGATGTATTTTACCCTATCATCTCACTGACCGTGCACAGGAATCCAGTGCCCCAGGAGTAAGGCTGACCAGGGCCACCTGTACACTATTTGGACCAATCACAGCCTGCAGATGAAAATGCCGCGGGGTTCGTATTACACACAGCCACTCACCTGACCTCAACCAGCATTCCACAGTGGCCCTTAGAAATGATGCAAAAAGCAGATATGGATCTGCACAAGATTACCATGTGGCCACTTGAAATAAAGCTTGGTGCTATGACAGGGGCAAGGGACATTATATTTAATCCATGAAGACAAGCCCAAAAGAGAAAAATCGAGTGAAAGTTAGAGAAAGAACAGAATTTTATTTAATTCAAGGGGAGTGTGAATTACTTACCCAATATCTAGTTTGCCCCTTTGGTCCTTACTAAACAGAACCTGATTTTGTTGGAAATAAGCACAAAATTTCCCAGCTTCCCTAAGGCTGGCCAACTGATGCAGTTCTGCCCAATGCACTATAACCAGAAATCATCTGTAAGTTGTTTAGCAAGTCTTTGTTACCCACCTCTAGGCACAGACCCTTTCATCTGACCTCTTCTTCCATTCTGCTGCCTGGGACATAGATGTGATGACTGGAGCTGCAACAGCTATCTTGTCACCACGAGAGAAAAGCTGAGGAAATCACAGAGACTTCAGCTCTGCCATCTTTGATCTGCTGACCCAGTGGGATCAACTTTAACTCTGGACTTCTCATGACCAGAGTGAAATCAAGCTCCAAATTGATGTTAAGTCATGAGATTGGAGGTCTCCATTACTCACACCAAGGAGCCCTGATGGCATGACAGGTAAGTGCTTATGGTGACACGAAGGGTGCTGGCTCAAACGCATCAGCTATTCCATGGGACAGATGTGGCAGTTCAGCTCTGGAAAAGACTACAGCCTTGGAAATCCCATGGGGCAGTTCCACTCTGTCTTCTAGGGTCACTGCGGGTCAGAACTGCCTCCACAGCAATGGTTTTTGGAATAGGTGCTGATGGGAGGCTCCTGGTACGGCATTCAGCTCTCACTCAGCGGGAGATGCTGTGTTTCTTCCTCTCAGGTACTGGACTCACACACTGCCCTCCCTACCCCCTGAGCTCCACTTGTACACATGTTGGCACTTGGAGACAGCAGCTAACACTGTACCTACCACCATGCAGTAGGTGCTTAGTAGACACTTGCTCAAAGTAATCCCTGGGCAGTACAAATGGTCAATGCTCTTGGCTGCTAACTGAAAGGTTGGAAGTTCGAGTCCACCCAGGGGTGCCTGGGAAGAAAGGCCTGGTGTTCCAAAACTCTGCCACTGAAAACCCTGTGGAACACAGTTCTACTTCTCCACACATGGTGCTGCCATGTGCTGGAATAGATTCAACACCAGTAAAGAGGGTACACAGTCTCCCCCGTGACGGAATGGGCTGTCACTGGACAAAACAAGGGTCATTTCCCCATGGCATGAGCAGAGGACAGAGTCCCAGTAGTACTGCAACCCATCCTCACGGCCTCGGTCAGGGCTGCCCCAAGCAAAACCACTGGCCCTCCTGGGCTGCCTCCTGAGGGGAACAGAGCGCATGATCAAAGCCAACAAGACTCCCAGGTCCTCAGCCTCGTTTCCACCCTGGAGCCATGCTGGGGCTTCAGTTCTTCCTTCCAGATGGAGGGAGTAGCCTTTCTGGCTGGGTTTGTCCCCTGTCTTGGGCCTTAGGAATTGAATCGCCTCTTTAGCCACGGCTGGGTGACCTAACGGTAAATACCACAGTGGTAAAACATGTTCTCATTTATCCTGAACATGCGCTTTGTTCTGCAGAGGCAACCCGGCAAAACACACACCACTTCCCACTGAAGACCTGCCGTCCCCTGGCCTCAGTTGGTCCCTCCACTTCACCAGGAAACCTCCCAGCCTTCCAGCGGCCACTCGGGACGCTGCCTTGGCTGTTGACAGGCAGGCTCGTCAGAGAGCTGCTTCCTCTTGTGTGTTGAGACCAACGACCCGCTGCTGGTAATGAGATGACCTCTCTGTCGCTGTAACGGTGGCCACTGCCCATTGCCACTTTCGGACAGTCCGGAGGTTATCCTCCCATCTGAATCAAGATGCCACTTTGATTGCACTGAAAAGGTAAATGAACATTTAAACACCTCCACATTTCAACATCTTTCCTGACTCCTTGGAAGCAGGAAGGACAGAATCTTCCCTTGGAAGGTTCCCGTGCACTGTGGACAGTACAAAATTCCTGTGGCTGCTGTAACAAATTACTACACATTTGGTGGGTCCGAACGACAGAAATGTATGGTCTCCCAGTTCTGGAAGTCAGAAGTCTGAGACCTAGGAGTCAGACTTCACCCCCTGTAAGCGACGAGGAGAGAATCTTTCTCTGCTTCTTCAGGTTCTGGCAGCTCTAGGCATCGGGCAGGTGGTACCAGCAAAATTCTACTCCTGCTTCACCCTTCACAACATCTCCTCTTCTCTGTCTCTCCTCTGTGTGTCCCTTATGAGGACATTTGTCACTGGATTCAGAGCCCACTTGGATAGCAGACTGGGTGGTACAAATGGTTAAGTACGTGCCTACTATCCAAAAAGCTGGTGAACTGAACCCACCCAGAGGTGTCTTGGAAGACAGGCCTGATCTGCTTCTGACAGGTCACAGCCTTGAAGACCCCATGGAGCAGCTCTGTTCTGCACACACAGGGTCGCCATGAGTCAGTACTGATGGGACAACGACTAACGCTAACCACAGGGACGATCCAGGGGAACTTCATCCAGAGAGCCTTAACTACATTACGCTTGGGAGCCCAAAACAAAGCCACACCCATTGCCATCTAGTCAATTCCAACTCACAGCAACCCTACAGGACAGAGTACAACTTTCCCATAGAGTTTGAATCACGGACTTTTTAGTTAGCAGCTGTAGCACTTAACCACCACACCACCAGGGTTTCCGTGTTTGTAAAAACTTTTCCTTTTTCCCAAAAGGCCACAGTCATAGGTTCTGGGACATGAACATATTTGGGGTGGGGAGTCACCTTCTACCCATTGCAGTGACTGTGGTAAGTGTGATCTCCTGCGTTCCTGCCTTAGCCCCTCACACTCCTGCTCTACAGATAAACCGAGGCTCAGTTGTCTGATGCCCCCTAACATAGTAAATCCAGGATTCAGCAGTCATACTCACACAGACTGAAAGAGAGAGAACATACGGGGAAATGTTAACTCTGTATCAGGTGAGCACTGTGTAAAAGGGTCCTGGTAGCACAGGAGATGAGAGCTATGGCTGCTAACCAAAAGGTCAACAGTTCAAATCTACCCACTGCTCCTTGGAAATCCTATGGGGCAGCTCTACTCTCTCCTATTGGGTCGCTATGAATCAGAAGCAACTCCATGGCAACAGGCTTGTGTTAAAGGGAGTCCTTGGGTGGCGCAAACACTTAAGCCCTTGCTTACTAGTCCAGCGGATGATGGTTTGGATCCACCCAGAGGTGCCTTGGAAGACAGGCCCGGTGACCTGCTTCTGCGAGGTGGCAGACCTGCCCTGTGGAGCAGCTCTACTTCTGCATATATGGGTGGCCATAAGTTGGAATCGATGTGTGGCAACAAACAACAGGTTAAGGTCACTGTGCAAGAAAAGCGGGAGGACCCCCAAACACCCACCTCTCAAAAGCTTCTGGGGAGAAAGATCCACGCACAAGAAAAAAATGGAATTGGTGAGTAAGAGTTCAAATCCAGCAGGTGTTCCCTGGAAACTCTACGAGGCAGCTCTACCCTGTCCTGTCGGGTCACTATGAGTCAGAATTGACTTGATGGCAAAGGTTGTTTTTTTGGATGTTTGTTAGTTCTATCTTCTAGAAAAATCACTGAAAGACAGTCCTTCAAATCAGTGGAATCAACCCCAGGTCTTTGGTCTTTCCCAGTGATCATCCACATCCTTTACTCCCCCAACAGTTCTGAGTATGACCAGCCCAGTCACCAAGACAATTTCCTCTTATTTGTTGACAGTGCCTTGAAATGTGGTGCCAGGCATCTAAGACACTGCCCCAAGTATGTATTTTTTTTTTACTTAAGCATCAGAACAACTACGGTCCACAACCGGACGAGTGGATAGACAAAAATGTAATATATCTGTACCATGACATATCACTTGGCCGTTAGAGAAATGAGATCCTGTTACATGCTATGACATAGATGAACCTTGAAAACATTATGCTAAATGAAATCAGCCGGAGGAAAAAGGGCACAATATTGCATAATTCCACATACACGAAACATCTGGAATAGACAAATACATATGAGACAGCAGGCAGATGACTGGTTCCAAGGACTGAGAGAAGCGGGGACACGAGGCGTTTCTGTTGGGGTGCCAAATAACTTGGCACCTAGCGGTGAAGGTTGCACAACATCAGGAATGTAACTCAGGCCATTCAACGGTACACTTAAGATGACAAATTTGATGTCACACACATTTTATCACAATAAAATAAAAAAAGAACATAAGCCATATAGCTGATATCATCTTAACTATGCATTATAGACATGCATTTATACACATGAAGGAACCAAAATATAATTTGTGGTTGCCTCTGAATGGTGAGATGCTAGCTAACTGTTTTGCTTCTTTTATACTTGCCTATTTTCTAAATTTTATTCCATGAGTCTCTATTACTTTTATATAGAGAAATAAAATCAATATTCATCAAAAAGTGTCCAGATGCAGGAAAAAAGAAAGGAGAAAGCAAACACAGCAAAACATTGTCTTGGGACCTAAGAAGTGGCCATGGGTGTTTATAATACTTCTATTTAAACACTAGTATACGTTAGGAGGAGACCTGTGGGCACAGTGGTTAGGAGCTTGGCTGCCAACCAAAAGGCCAGGAGTTCAAATCCACCATGCATTCCTTGGAAACTCTATGAGGCAGTTCTATTGTGTCTTATAGGGTCACTATGAGTGGGAATCAACTTGATAGCAATGGATTTGGGGTTTTCTGGAAGAAGTTAGCAAGCTATGTAATTAAAACATTACTCTTTTCCAAACATGACCTCTGATTACCCTGGTGTTTGGGAAGGGTGGAGGTGGAGGGACTGTCAGCAGGAGGCCGTCTCCCACTGCTCTCCATGACCTTAGCCGGGGTCTCCTCCACGGACCTGTGCAGAGCCACAAACAAGACTGGTAGCACCTAGCAGGGAGGGCCGAGTCCGACCTGGCATCTGATTGGTAAGCCCTTTGGGAAAAGGTAGAAATCTTGCAGGGCAAGATTCAAAGTCTATTCTCCAATGATCTCGGGTTCCAGAGAATTCTTCTGGGCTTGTCATAGGACAGAAACCCTGGGGGCACAGTGGTTACCTGCTAACCAAAGGGTTGGGTTGGCAGTTCGAATCTATCACACACTCATTGGAAACTCTAAGGGGGCAGTTCTACTCTGTCCTATCAGGTTGCTATAAGTTGGCAGGTTTGGTTTTTTGGTTGGCCATCAAGTCACATCAAGGGATTGGCAAGCAGGTAGGCTCTGCAGCCTTCCTACTCCCATCCCTGCCCCCAAATTAGAACGATTGTCTTTTCTTCTTTATTGCTGAAAAGACATACCAATCTAACATGAACAGTTTAGTAACATCAAGCACATGAATCACGTCTGAGTTAATATTTTATGTGGTGTCTTCTCCAACAGAGTGGGGAAAGCACAGGTCTGAGGTGTGAACAGGTGAGCAGTGCGGTCCTTGAACGTGGGTGTACGATAAATGCTCACTCAGGTGTATGCATCCCAGCATCCTCCCTTACAAAACAAACCACGAAGCTTTGCTATCCTTGGCTCCCATGGAACGCCTGCTGTTGAAATCAGCTCATTTTCCCGTGTCAAGTCACAAATCAGCTCTCTCACATCTGGTAGGAATTCTTTTTAATGCAAATACACATCAACTCAGTGAGAACAAAGCTTTAAATTCATTAGGATATTAATCTGATGGTGGTATGCTGAATGGATTTTGAGAAGGGAGGTGAATTAGAGGCTGGCTTCCCAGGGGGAAAAAAAAAATCCAGGAAAGCCCCATCTTATTGATTTAGCAATGAGGCTTCAAGTTAAGAATTAAAACAAATAAACAAAACAAAAAACCATCGCTACTGTGTCAATGCGGACTCGTGGCAACTCCATGTGTTACAAGTAGAAATGAACATCACAGATTTTAGTGGCTGTTATCTTTAGAGAAGGAAATCACCAGGCCTTTCCTTCACCAGCTGGGAGGGTTGGAACTGCCAACACTTTGGTTAGAAGCCAGCAAAAACCACTTGTGACACCCAGGGACTTAGGAATAATAACAATGACTGACAAGAACTAAACGCTCAGCTCTTTACCAGTACGGAATCATTTAACCCTTATAATAACTTTGTCTCATTTACCTGGAACCCATTATTAGGAGGGACCAAGCCTGGAAGAAGGACATCATGCTTGGTGAAGTGAAAGAGTCAGCCAAAAAGAGAAAGACCCCGAATGAGATGGACTGACACAGTGGCTGCAACAGTGGGCTTGAACACAACAACGATATCAGGCAGTGTTTCATTTTGTGAGCTTTAGGACTGCTGTGAGTTGCAGCCAGCCACAATGACCCCACGAGGCAGGGCTACTCTTAGGTCCTGCCCAAGGTCTTAGAGGACCAAGTGCAAACTCAGGCCAGTTCCCCATCCCCACTCTCAGCCACCCAGTGTTGGCTGGGGTCTCCGCAATGCTGACTAAGGAGGCGCCTACTACGTGCAGAATCCCGGGTCAAAGTTCCCGAGTACTGCTGTGCCTCCCACATTACAGGCTCAGTGCCTGTTCTGTTCCATATAGAATTGTCCCTTTGTCGGTCAATGACTTGGATGGTAGCCTGGTCCTCTCTTTTCTGCCCTGGAGGTTTCGTGAACATGAGGGCTTCTCATCGCCACCCGCCACCGCTTCCTCCATCGTGTCTGCGTCTCCTGCTCAACTAAGGAAAGTGCTCCTTCTGTTAACCCTTCCAGACACCCACCCCTCACAGACGAGAGTTCCAATCAGCAAGATTAACTTGGCAAGCGACTGAGGATCTGGGTTGATAAGGCATTTCAATCAATGTCTTTAGAGTGCTAAAGTGTAAATAGAACATTGTCCCAGCAGGAGAGAGACAGCAAAACCAATTTTCCAAACCCTCAGCTTCTAGCTGCAGCTTCAGGAGGGCCTGACCAAAGAGTTGGAACAAAGCTTCCCAGCCACCTAGGCACTGGCCATCTCAGCCTCTCTGCAACCTGTGACCTTCACGATCTCACCATCCCAATGCCATCAAAGCCACTCCTCTCCTGCAGGAAGAACCTTAAGGATGCAGATGAAATCCAGGGAAGTTCCTAATACTTTTTACCATGTATCCAAAACTGAAGACTGAGTAGGTAATTTTCTCTGCATATTATTATCACTACAGCAAGACGTTCAGTACAAAGCGATATGATCATGATATGACACTCTCTCTCTCTTTCTCTCTCTCTGTCCTAGGACCTTGTTTTCAGGGGCACCAATCAAAACCAACCCCACAGCTATTGAGTTGATTCCAACTTACAGCCACCCTTACAGGACAGAGTAGAACTGCCCCACAGAGTTTCCAAGGACTTGCACCTGGTGGATTTGAACTGCTGACCTTTTAATGCTTCCATTACAGGGGCACCAGGGGCCTCGAAAGGAGCCCCTCACGGCACACTGGGTAAGTGCTCAGCTGCAAACCAAAACGTTGATGGTTCGAATCTACTAGCCACTCCAAGGAAGAAACAAGTGGCAGTCAGCTTCTGTAAAGATTAAAGCCTAGGGAGCCTTGTGGAGCTGCTCTGCCCTATCCTGTGAGGTCACTGTAGTCAGACTTGACTGGATGGCAACAGGTTGGTTTCTGGAGGTACCCTGAGGCATGCCAACTTGCTCTTCCTCTGCCCTCCGCAGCAGCAGCAGCTGCACAATAACGTAATATCTCAAAGGTGACCTCCATTGTACTGGTTCACCGTGCCGAGGCCTTGCTGTCCTGTCCTCATGCCGTGATTTCAAGGGTGATCTTTTCTTTCCTTCTTGCTGACTTGGTATGCACCGGCACAAAACTCAGCATTTGCCAAGCACACGATATTTCTAACTTCTGGGCAACTGTCCAGGCAAGTTGGTGCATTAAAGATATGCCTCTTCATTTTTTTTTTTTTTTAAATTCTCGCTCTGTTATAGAAATCACTGGGGTTTTCTTGTAGAACAAGTTGGTCCACCCATTTGTCCAGACTTCTTTTACAGGAAAGCACAGGATAAGACAGATTTGAGTCCAATCCTAGTTTGGCCACTTTCTATCTTGGTGTCCTTGGCAGCCTGAGTCTTTCCAGAGCCATTTTACCTCGCCTGAAAGTTTCATAATAGCGTGTCTCCAACAGATTGACTATAAAGATGGGAAAGAGTACATGTAAAATACTGAATACGTTGCCCAGCACATGGAAAAGACCCGACACACGATAGCTAAGGCTGCTGTTACCATCACGACTAACGATGAACTTCCATTTACAAGGTGCCAGTTATCTCTTTCTGATACCTTGTCCTGCACCCAATGGATGCTCCAAAGTGACCCATGGAATGTGTTAACTATCCTCTGTCCCGTCTTCTTCTTTTTTAATTATAATTGAATGAAAATGTATATTCCCATATAAATTTGCATGCCCACCTATTTGCAGCTCCCACTGCTCTCCCTGCCCAGTGACAGCACACTCTTCCTCTCTGCTCCATACATGTCTTATCCTCTCAGCAATCTCCTAGCCGCTCCTCTCCAACCACTCCCCTGCCTCCAGTAAGAGGTCATCAAGACGACATCCTATAGATGCATAGAACCATCAAGTGGACACATGATATGATCACTCTGTGTCGCCAAGTCCAATCCATTCCTGTCCTTAACCTCCATTATGATTTACGGACAGGGGCAGCATCAGGGCCAGGGCCCATGCTCCCAGGGGAACTCTGAGGCCCCTGGACCATCAATTGCTGTCTTTTAGTGGGGATCTCAGGGTGCACCCCTTTTTATTGTTGTGTTGCCAGTGAGACTCAACTTAGTGAGCTCCATTACAGCTATCAATGGTGGTGGACAGGCACCATCCAGTTCTTCCAGTCACAAGTCGATGTAGTCACCCACTCATGTGAGTCTGTCTGTCTTCTGGGTTCTCTTTCCCTCATGTCATTTTGGTCCTTGGTGATCATCTGTTCCTGCTGAGTTGGGACCATCTGCTGTACCCTCAGATGGCAGTTTGGCAGCTTTTAAGACCCCAGACACCACTCACCAATGTGGGGTGCAGAAGGCTCATTCAGTAAAATGCTGGTTGTGCCAAGTGGCCTCGATTTCACCTGAGAGCATGGTCCCCAGTCCCCTACCCCAGCTACTCTGTCTTTGCAATATTGGGTTAAGATGGGAGGAGTAATCACGTTTTGTTGAAGTCCAATTAATACTGATCTTCTTTCTAATGTGTGCTGTCACCGATGTCACCCAACCAAATTTCTATCAACTATCTAATCTAAACCCTCTCCCCCTCACCCTCCCTCCCTTCTCACTCTTCCAGCCATCAGAGTCTTCTTTTCTACGCATGAATTTGTTTTTAAGTTCTTATCGTAAGGGTCTCATGCAATAGTTGTCCTTTTGTCCCTGACTACTTTCACTCAGCATAATGTCCTCCAATTGAAACCAGGTTACGAGAGGTTTCCTAAAATCATTGTTGTTCTGTATCATTGCATAGTGTTCCATTGAGTACATATACCATAGTTTACCTATCCATTCCTCTGTTGTTGGGCATCTGGGTTGATTCCATCTTTTTGCTATCACGGACTGTGCTGCGATAAAGATTCGTGTGCATGTATCAGTTGGTGTGAATGGCCTTGATTCTGTAGGATATATTCTGAGTGGTGGAATTACTGGGTCAAATGGTATATCTATATCTAGCTTTTTAAGGAAGCGCCAGATTGCTTTCCAAAGAGGCTGGACCATTTTGCAATCCCACCAACAGTGTAGGAGAGTTCCAATTTCTCCACAGTCTCTCCAGCATCTGTCATTTTGCGTTTTTTGGATCACTATCAACCTTGTTGGGGTGAGATAGTATTTCATTGTCATTTTTATTTGAATTTCTTTAATAGCTAATGATTGTAGGCATGTCCACGTGTGTTTTTTGGCTGCCTGGATCTCCTCTTTAGAGAAGTGTCTGTCCATCTCCTTTGCTCATCACTTAATTGGATTATTTATCTTTTTCTTACTGATATTTTGTAGTACCTTACAGA
This sequence comes from Heterohyrax brucei, assembly GCA_028571685.1. Taxonomy (NCBI): domain Eukaryota; kingdom Metazoa; phylum Chordata; class Mammalia; order Hyracoidea; family Procaviidae; genus Heterohyrax; species Heterohyrax brucei. Next base: position 173,576,555 of record CM053142.1, on the reverse strand, counting down.
TTATGGAGATCAGGCTGCCCCTTCTTTGCACCACTGCTCCCATCTCTGTACCCGAAAAGGTGACCTGGTACATGGCATCACCTAGGTCCCTTTGTTGGCTATTTCTGTCTTCTGCTTCACCAACAGTAAGAACGAGCCCAGACTAGAGGATAGAAGGTGAGGTAGAAGAGGAGAGAAGGAGGAAGGGAAACAGTAAGAGATGGTAGGTGAATGGGAAGGTGGGAGAGCGAGAAGGACAGAGAGATGGAGACAGTGACAGCAATAGCTGCCAGCTGACTAGAGTGCATCTCCCCTGCCCCCCACTGTGATTCTGGCAGACACCAGGTCCCTCGCATTCTCTGGTTTTCACTGGGTCTACCACTGTGGCTCACCCCTTCAGACCTCGGGGTAGTAATTGCTTACCACCATTGCCTGGTGGCATAGTGGTCAAGAGGTACAGCTGCTAACCAAAAGGCTGGCAGTTCAAATCCACCACGCACTCCTTGGAAATTCTATCGGGCAGCTCTACTCTCTCTTATGGAGTGGCTCTGAGTCAGAATTAACTCAATGGCAGTAGGTTTGGTCCTGGTTTATTGCCAGTCTCCAGGTGCTTCGACATCTCTTGTTGGTTTCCTAGTCCCTGTTCAAGGAGCTCCGGTGGTGGGGCAACGATTAAGCCCTTGGTTGCCAACCCAGCAGTTTGAACCCACCAGCAGCGCTATGGGAGAAAGATGTGGCAGTCTGCTTCTGTAAAGATTTACAGCCTTGGAAGCCCCATAGGGCAGTTCTGGCTTGTCCTATAGGGTCGCTGTCAGTTGCAATAGACTCAACACCAATGGGTTGCATCCCTGCTCACATCTCTCTAAGTGGTCCATTCTTGGAGCAGAACTGTTCCCTGATGGACCTGGCTAACCCCTGAGTCAGGATGGCTAGGGCCCTCAGACAGAGATGCTTAAAAGAAGTGATATGATGAAGCAAACCTACTAAGTGTCATGAGACACCTAGTTTAGTGGAACTGGGGAACGTGTCCCCGAGAAACCAACACGCGAGACGAGGTCTGAAGAGCAAGCAGGAGTTGACAGAGGAGGGAGCGGGCGTAGGGCCAGAGCACTGCAGGTGGAGTGAGCATACGCCGAGGCCGTTAGGGGCTCAGGGCACCAGAGGAAAAGAGGAACAGCAAGCGGAGCGGGAAAGAGTGGTGAGGCTAGCAGGTGGGCCCAGGGGACTTCCTGGGGCCTTGGAAGGGGTGATACAGAGAAGTCTCGATGGCAGTTTCTTCCTTGCAGGAGCAGGAAGTATGGAATCTACTACCTGGTCCGTTCACTCACCAGGGAGAAGCTGGCCAAGTCAGCAGCCAGGGGCGAATTAACAAGTAAGGACAGGCTTATCTGGGCTACCTGTAGAGTACAGCGTCACTTGGTGAGGTACAAGAGGGGACAGGGAGGAGTGGAGACCATAAGAGACAGTGAGAACTATGCTCTGCAGATTAGTAAGGAAGCACAAGCATGCCCGCGCATACCTTACTGGGTCACCGATTCCTGCTGCCCACTTCCCTAATGTTGGAGACTCAGACAGGGCCAAAGGAGGCCTGATGTGACAAGGTGGTGCAGATTATGGCACCCACCATCAATGCCCCTAGAGAACCATGTCCACTGAAGCCACCATGACATCTGGCTTGGCCATGCCAGGCCATCAGAGCCAGTGAGGGTGGACAAGGAGAGGAAGGTGGCGGCCACCTGCCAGAAGCCATGCCAACTCACAGGTAGAGAGTTGCCCTCATAGGATACAGAATCTGTGCTCTGTGTACTCATCTGCTTCGATGCTATTGTTTTTTTTTTTTTTTCTCATTTGGGATTTGTTTATCCTTTCATTTCCTAGTTTAATTTCCTTTTAATAAATCTCTAATCTTATCTTGGCTCACCTAATGGGAAATGGGATTAATCCACAGCTAAGCCAGGAGGAGTGGGGAGGGGACGACTTGGGCTCCTGGCAGGTCAGGCCCAGGAGGGAGCCGGGGGAGGTCTCCAGAGCTCAGGCAGACAGACAGCAAACTGAGGAGGGGCCAAAATAAAGACATCTGTGGTGCTCACCCCACCTGCCGCCACTCCTCCCCGCAGCTCAGGCCACGCAGCCAACACAGATACCTAAATACCTCTTCCAAGACAGAAAGAGGGAGGCCTGCGCACCCATTCTGGTTCAGGTTCCTGACTCTGTGTGTTAGATAAGTCTGTTACCTTCTTGGAGCCTCAGTTTGCACACCTGTATAATGGGGATAAGGAAGCCTTGTGGTGCAAATGATTAAATGGTCAGCTACTAACCAAACGGTTGACAGTGCAAACCTACCCAGTGATGCCATGGAAGAAAGACCTGGCCATCTGCTTCCATACAGATGACAGCCAAGAAAACCTATGGGACATTTCCACTCTGTCACATGAGGTCACTATGAGTCAGAATCAACTCTAGGCCACCCAACAACAACAATGGACGTAATAATCTGAGTATCTGCCCCATACGATTATTTTAAGTGCTTGGCATAGAACAAAAGGTCTCAAAGTATCAAATCAAAACCACTGTTAGATTCTGACTCATAGTGACCCTATAGGACAGAGGAGAACTGTCCCACTGAGTTTCCAAGAAGCACCTGGTGAGCTCTTAGAAGCAGCTGAGCTCTTAGCCACTGTACCACCAGGGCTCCTCTCAAAGAACAGGAACTGTTACTACTACTAATTCAAAAGTACGGTAAGCCTTTCTTCAGTGAAGCTGTCCTCAGGTATGGATGGAAATATGCTTTCAGTGGCCATCCAGCTGGCCTCCCACTCATGACCACCCCATGCAAGACAGAAATAAACCCTGCCTTGTCCTGAGCCATCTCCATGGCTGGGTGGAGGCTGGTCCACTGTGTTCCATAGGGTTTTCAGTGGCTGATTTTCAGAAGTAGATTACCAGGCCTTTCTTCCTCCTCCTACTTTAGCCTTACCCAGTCCAGTAGGCTGCAGGTCTGAATTCAGGGCATCAGCTCCTGGGCAACACACACTCTCTCTGTCAGCTCTGGGGGAAGGTCCTTGTGTTGTACTAGGTCTTTCTTTGGTCTGACAGCATCTCAGAGCAGGAACCTCAAGTCCGAAGGACATGCTCTGCCCTCGGTGCTACTTTCTTGATGGTATGAGGTTCCCGACTCTCTGCTTGCTTCCTTTTCCTTTTATCTCTTGTAGGATAAAAGGTGGTCCGAGCCACACTCTAGTGACTCACCCTTAGTAAGGGTGTTATGGTCCCACCCTAGCCCTCTTTCACGTAATCCAGTCTATTAACCACAGGCACCGAGTAGGGTTTAAAACACAAGAAAATCACAAAACAGAGGGCAACCGCACAGTACCGGGAATCACAGCTGGTCCAAGTGCTACACGTTATTTTTGGGGGGACACAATTCAAGCCATGACAGCATCATAGCAACACACAAGCCTCCAGTGGCCGTGCATGAGATATGCTGACTGGGAACTGAACCAGGGCTCCACCGCTGGACCACTACAACCTGCACTGATGCAAACACGCCCGGACCTACCCTAGCACCCATGACCCGTTTCTGCAACAACTCCTCCGGCTCTGACCACAGACTACCTCCTGGACACCAAGTCCCCAGAGTCGTGCTGGGGATCCAGATAGACCCCCCTCAACCTACTCAGGTCAGTCCTCCACCGTACCTGAGGCGGAACCACCCTTGGAGGAGTATGTAACAGAGTTTGCACCCAGAGCCCACACTGTTCACTGGAAATGGCAGGCCCCAGATTCAAACCCTGACTCCCAAATGAAAAAGTCGTTTCTCCTCCTCCCCAATCCTGCATAGGAAGGAGGGCAAACTGGCTTGATGGGTCACCCAGGCAGTGTCACACCAGCTTCAAGGGGCATGGGTGTGCCCTTCTGGCTAGTGTGCAGCAAAGCTGCTCTGCCTCTGAAGGGACACTCAATGCAGCAAACAGAATCTGGCCTTGGTGAAGGAGGGAAATGGGGAGAAGCCAGCTAAAAGATGCTTCAGGAAAGGCACCCACGGAAGGGCAATGTATGAGGAGCCCACCGCATATAACTTAAAGCCTGTGGGTGGTGTTGACAGTTAAGAGTGCAGCTACCAACAGAGGACTGTAGTTAGAACTCACCCAAAGGCACCTCGTTAAGAAAGATCCGGCAGTCTGCTTTCAAGAGGTCACAGCCACAAAAACCCTATGGAGTACAATTCAACTCTGCAACACATAGGGTGGCCATGGGTCAAGACTGCCTCCACAGTAACGGGCTGGGTGGGTAAGTCAACTGGTAATTTTAGATAAAAGGTAGCAAGAAGACACAACATGCCTGGATGCGTGAAAGATGAGGGGGGGAGCATTCCTGGGGGTGTCTGGAGGCATCCTTGGGCAGATGCTCACGACTGCGTGTTATGGGCAGGGGCTGGGTGGACGCTGCAGGACATAGCTGGCAGCAGGCTCTAAGCAGCAGTAAAGACCAGGATTAGCCAGCAGAAACCTCCGTCTCAAGAGGAAGCTGTTCTCTGTTCTTCCATGAGTCATTCCAAATCACACTAGACAGCTCCCTGGCACAAATCTTCCCAGAACACGAGCCTCTGTTGGGTAGCAAAATCGAGGAGAGCTAAAACACCTCTTCCCTTGCTAACTGCACCCCCAAACTCCAGGAGAAGTAAGAAAACTCTACTTGCTTCCTCTAGGTACTGGAGATAAAGTATGACCGTTCATGAGGGGATAGCCGGGAAACGTTCCAACCTGTTTCCTTCCACCCTGCATTGAAACAGAGAAGTCTTGCTTCATGGAAGCTGAGTAAACACATTTAAGAGCCCAGGTGACACTTATGGGCACAAAGGACATGCATATCCCTATCTAGAATATGGAGTTCCAGAAAAAAGAACTTTCCAGAAAAAAGAATTTTCAGATAAGAAACATTTCTTCAAATGCCATTAGCAAAAATGATAGTTAAAAAAAAAAAAGGTAAATAGAAATTCTATGAATTCTCTAAGCTCTCGATGTGGAAACTCTCTAAATGTGTCACGATTCTTTAAAAGAACACAATGAAGAGGATCTAACTTGTTGCTAGTAACCCCACATCAGCACATAGCTGTGACAGCGACCCACAGGCCCCGCTGTGCTATAGCAGAAGTATGAGGACTCGAGGTCTAACCCTACCACCACCAGGGACAACTCACCCATAAGCAAAGTAAGTGTGTGCTCAAGGGCATTGGCGCAGCAGGGCAGCAACTGTCCAAAGCAAAGACGCAGAGATGTCAAGCAGAGAAGACATAAGGAAAGGTAAGAGCCACCGTGGAAGGGAACAGGCAGGACACCAAATATAACTGATGCCTGCTCCACTGCAAGAGAATGTGCCATTCAGAAACAATGTTCGTGCAGGCTCATGAGGGTGCCATGCGCAAGGCTGTGTAAGCTGTGAGGCTCAGACTACTTCAGCACCTTCAGTGACATCTGTCTCCTACGGTCCTCTTGCATGTAACTGAAACTCCTTACCTCGGTGGGTCTCTTGAGAGCATATTGTTTTTTTCTCATAAACAAGAGGTGGAGGTGGGCTGTTGATTCCAACTCTTGCTACATTCATCCAACACACAAGTGAACCCAAAATGAGTGGGCAAGGATGGATTGACTTTCTAGATAACAGGTCTCTCACCCCGTTTGAGAGAACTGTCTTATATATCCACGGGTACTGATTCAGCAGCTCCAGCCAGGAGGATCAGCAGAGTCTCTGCCGTGAAGCAAACACAAGTGTTTGCTCACATACATGTCCCGGTAGGCAACCAGTGGGAACTCCAGCCACAGTGACACACCATAGTGTGGGAACTTTGAATCAGCCAACCACTGCAATGAATTCAACCAGGTTACTTTATAACCATGCAGCACTGATGTACAGTTACATCCTAAGTAAAAAGCTCAGCACCTAGTATCCATAAAAATTTTACATTCTGGTTCATCTCATTCCACTAAAACGGCATATGCTACTTTTGCACTCAATAGCTAACACAATAGAGGTGCATTTAACAAGTCACATCACAGACAACTAAGACACACACATATAACTCACACATCCCACTGGGACACGTAAGCGGGCGGGGGGCACACCATGGATAACCAATGCTTAGGGTCTTCGCAAGCCCTAATCTGGTCCTAGTCACCACTGCTGACTGATACACCCCCCTCTAAGCTGCTGTTTCCTGTTTCCTCCTCTACAGCAGGGGGCAGGAGTCAGGGGGATGGGGTTGGGGGTAAGCCTGGAAAGCAACAACTCGACAGTGTTTTTTGAGAAATCAATGGTAAGCATCCAAACCTGCCTCATAGTAGGCACTTAGTTGGTACGGTAGTTCATTCCTTAAAATACCTTGAAATGTAATTAAGAGTTGAAAATAAACCTTAAAATTTAATCAACTTTGACTTGACTATATTTACATAATTTCTGTAATAAAAAAATCATTTTTTATTGTTTTCATTATAAATACAACAAATGTTCATTGTAAAAAAATTCTAAACTTCCAAAATAATGTTGAAAAGGTAAAAATTATCTATATTCCAACCCTCGACACACAGGCTTGGCATTTCGTTACATAGCTTCCTGGCTGGAGTCTTTGACAAATACAGATTGACTCCTAGTTGTCATGTCACTGTCACTGCCTGTCATGGATTGAATTGTGTCCCCCCAAAAACAGGTGTAGCCACATGGCTGGGCCATGATTCCCAGTATCTTGTGACTGTCCTCATTTTGTGGTTTTCCTATGCTGTATGTTAAAGGATGAGGGTGGGACTGTCAACCCCTCCATAGGATCACCTCCCAGCTCCACTGTAAAGGGAGTTTCCTGGAGTATGGCCCCACTCTTAATCCTTGCATCCTACAAGAGATAAAAGGAAAGGGAAGCAGACAGAGAATTGGGAACCTCGTACCATCAAGAAAGCAGCATCCACAGTAGTAAAGTATAAAGTAACCAGGTTACTTTATAACCACACAGCACTGATGTACAGTTACATCCTAAGTAAAAAGCTCAGCATCAAGTATCCACAAAAATTTTACATTCTGGTTCATCTCATTCCACTAAAACGGCATATGCTACTTTTGCACTCAATAGCTAACACGATACAGGTGCATTTAACAAGTCACATCACAGACAACTAAGACACACACATATAACTCACACATCCCCTTGTCCTTCAGACCTGAGATTCCTGTGCCAGGATGCTCCCTGGACAAAGACTGATGCCAATACCGGACTTTCCTCCAGAGCTGACAAGCGGAAAAACCTTCCCCTGGAGCAGACACCCAGAATATGGACTCGTAGCCTACCAGACTGTGTAACAATAAACCTTCCTTTGTTAAAGCCATCCAATCTGTGGTATTACTGTTAGAGCAGTCCTAGCTGACTAAAACACTGCTTTTCACTCCCAAAGTCTCACAAACATCATTTGATGAAAACTCATAGCGCTACGCTATCATCTGAAAGCTGCGTGGGATCCCACTGTGTGCATGTCCCCTGTTTTCTTTAATCTCTGCTGAATAGCATCATGCTTATTTCTAATTTTTCACCACTCTGAACACAGTGTCATAATCAGAGTTCTCGACCTCCAAATCAGTGATATCTAGGACCAGATAACTGTGCTGGGAGCTCTGCTGTGCACTGTGGATACTTAGCAGCATCCCTGGCTTCCACCCACCAGGTGCCAGCAGCATCTCCAACAGCTGTGACGAATACTGTCCACAGCCATCCTCCATCCTTCGCTACTCCCCAGCTCCCACTCCACAGGAGAGGCAAACTCACCTCTGGCTGAGAACTGCTGCTTTAGGGTAAACTCCTAAAAGCGAAAAAGCCAGATCAAAGGGTGGACGTCCTTTTCACTACATCACCCATAGCTAAATCGCCCTCCAACCGGCTGAACCAACTGACACGTCCACCTGCACTTTAGGAGTGCCCCAAATACATGCTGGAAATCCTGGTGGTGTCGTAGTTAAATGCTATGGCTGCGAACCAAAAAGCTGGCAGTTCAAATCCACCAGGCACTCCTTGGGAACTCTATGGGGCAGTCCTACTCAGCCCTATTGAGTCACTATAAGTCAGAACCGACTCGATGGCAATGTCTTTTGGGGAAAAGGGTTTTCTGTGATATGTTGATGGTACTAATGTGTTTTAATCCTGACCTGAGCTCTGGTGGCACAATGGCTGTTTGGCTGCTAACCCAAAGATGAGCCGTTCAAACCCATCAGCCGCACCTTGGAAGCCCTATGGAGAAGTTCCACTCTGTCCTACAGGGTCACTATCAGAATCAATCAACAGAAATGGGTGTTTTCTTACTATTATTGTTTGTTTGTTTTAAACCTAATCACTTCTGAGTCACACAAAGAACAGACGACACACAGACAGAAGCAGTCACACTTGGGGGAAGGCGGTGGCTCTCCGACGACAGTGACAATGGGCACAGAGGAGTCTGTAAGCCCGGGAGCTCCGAGGATTGCTAGTTACTAGAAAACGAAACAAAGACCTCTCTCTCCCTAGAACCATTGCCCTGAATTCAGACTTCTAGTCTCCTGAACTGTGAGAAAACAGACTTCTTGCCTTTAAAGCTGCCCACAGATGCTGCTTCTTGTTAGGGCAGCACAGCAAGGCTAAGACAGCATTTGTCCTCCTTTCTGTCCCTGCCAGTATCAAGGTGAGCTGGGGCAGCCTCCTGGTTTGTTTTGTGATTTTATTGTGGTCAACTGTGTGGAACACAGAAGCTGCTACTTCAACCATTTTTAAGTGTCCTGTTCAGTGGCATTCCTTATATTCACAGTGTTGTAAAACCATCACCGTGACCTATGTTTAAATATGTTTCATCATCCTAAACACATCACTCCATCCATTAAAAAATAACTCCCTATTCCTCTTTCCTCCCAGGCTCTGGTAATCTCTAATCTACTGTGTGTGTGTGTGTGTGTGTGTGAGAAAACCACATATTACACATCATTTACCAATGTGACATTTTTCACAGGTACGATTCAGTGACACCAATTACATTGATCATACTGTATAACCAGCACCACTGTCACATTTTCTCAACACTTCCTGAACAATGGCTACCCCTTTTACCCTATTACTTTCCCAGGGTAAGCACTAATAAATTCTGGTCTCTGCCCATTTGCTTGTTTTAGATATTTCTAGAAGGGAGATCATACAGTATCTGTCCTTTTCAGTCTGGCTCTGTTAATGATTTTGAAATCCATCCACATTTTTGCATGAATAAGTCGTTTCTCCCTTTTTTACTGCTGAGTAGTATTCCATACTGTGGCTATACCATATTTTACTTATCCATTCAACAATCAGTGGACATGTGGGTTGTTTCCAGTTTGGGGCTCTTACAAATGTTCATGTAGATGTCTTTGTGTCATGACCTGCTATTTTAAAAGTATTTTCCCATGTTTATCTTCAACCTGCAACATGAGTAAGTTAAAAAATATTGCTATGAGGGTTCCAGTTCATATTATGGATGAGTTTATTATTGGAAACAAAATGTGTTTAAACACATCTTTGTGACCAGTGGGTAAGTGAAGACTAGTTCTCTCAGTCAAAAAAAAAAAAAAAAGGGATGCTTATTATGCCATGGCAAAAAAATGATTTTGAGGTCAGGGTTAACATCCAAGTTTTTAATAAAACTCAAGTGGACATTATCCCAAATCATTGAAACTTCGCAAGAAGTTTATGGGAACACTACCCCACATAAAACAATAGTGCTTAGATGGATCAAGTGTTTGACGGAAGGTTGGGAAGACCTCAAAGACAAGCTGAGACAGGGAAGACCACCCACAAAGTTATTGAGATGGTTTTTTTTTTTTAATTCCCAAGGGGGTAATCTTGATCAATTTTCTCAAAGAATGGTCATTGGGGCTTACTATGAAGAAATTTTAAGAAAACTGAAAACTGCAATGGTGAGGCCAGGAAGTCACCATGAGTTGGAATCAACTGAACGCAACTTAGCAACAAGAACAATGAGGTATTTAACTCCAGTTCTGTATTTCAAAGAGCATTGGTCCCATGCCTTGTAAACTTTAGGATGGTGTAAAACTCTGACAAAGTCCAAGAGAAGCCAGATGTAGCTTTGAGAATCCCCGTCCCTCCAAGCTACCAGGCCACAGGGCATCCAGAAGGGTGAGCCAGCATCAGGAAATGCACTTTACACAACATTTTCACGCTTCCCACATCCAAGCTTGTATTTCGAGGAAAGATATTCTCAGCTTGAAAGCTCAGAGAAAAGGGCTGTCTGGATCCGTGCCTGCTGCTGGTATTTGGGATCTGTTAACTGAAATGTCATCGTTTGTCAAGCCTGTCCCTGTCTATCTGGTTTTAGGAAGCAGAAGAAGAGTTGAAAACTAAAGGGACTCAATGACAGCCACCCAAAGGAGGGCCACCAGTGGGACCTGTCCTGATGAAGAAAGACTGTGCCGGCATCAGCTGTTGCTGGAGGCCTCCCTCCGAGCCACCCTGGAAGAGAACACGATGACCATTACTCCAGAGCACCTCTTCAACTTGAACTTGATCAGACCAAGAGAGGGGATTCCTGGCAGAAACACAAGTTTGTTTTCTGTGTTCCCCCCACCTCACTCCACATACTCTACCACCACCATCAATCCCCCACCCCAAAAGAGAATCAAAAGCAGGCCTTCTCTTTATCACGAGAGTAGCAGATGCTGGCAATTCATGCAGCAACTGGATGCCGACCCTCCTTTTCCCATCTAACCTCTGTAGCAAGGGTATGGCTTCTCTTTGGGAGATACAGTTCCGCCTCAGCCACACTTGTTGCTAATATCATCACACCTTAACCAGGTAACTTCCCAACTTGTTTATGAGTCCTCTGCTAGTGCAAAGTGGAATACGCACGGCTGCTGACTGAGAGGCTAGAGCTTACCCAAAGATGCCTTGGAAGAAAGGCCTGGAGATCTAAAAACTCAGCCACCGGAAACCCTGTGGAGCACAGTTCTACTCTTGACAGATATGGGACTGTCTAGAATCAGAGTCAGTTTGACAGCAAGTATTCTAGAGTATTCTAGAGTAAGAATATTAGACATTAGGGATTCAGAGGCAGAATTCTCGTCTTCCATGGGGGTAACCTGGGACCCATTCCCGGCTAATGCATCATGAATCTGTCATGGACAGTCACTATCCCCTGGTCAGTGAAGGCCTGTGTGTTGCTGGGATGCTTAACAGGTTTGAGGGGAGCTCCCAGAATCGGTTAACCAGGAGCACAGCAAAGGGTATTGTTTCAGTCAATTGCGTGAGGTCCCCACCATCAGGGCTGACTTGAGGGCAGCTCCCGAGAACACAGTAATGATACACCTGCTGACAACACAGGAAGGCCATATTGTGTATTACCATGCAACACACAGACACAGACACATGCAAAATGAAACAAGTTCTATAAGGCAGTACTTCTATATTTACTACATGAAATATCTTCCGACAGTTTCTATACATCTCTTTAAAGTGACGAAAAGCAAAGATATCACCTTGAAGAATAAGGTGTGCCTGAGCCAAGCCATGATCCCCTCACATGCATGCTAAGGCTGGACAGTGAAGAAACAAGACTACACAAGAATTGATAAATTGTGGCATTGGTGAAGAATACTGAGTATACTACGGACTACTAACAGAATGATCAAAGCTGTCTTAGAAGAAATATCACCAGAAAGCTCCTTATAAGCAAGGATGACCAGACTACATCTGTCAAGGGCTGAATTTTGTACCCCCAGAAACGTGTGTATCGGTTTGGCTGGGCCATGATTCCCAGTATCATGTGATTTTCTTACATGTTATAAATTCTTGCATTATGATACTAGTGAGAGAGGATGAGGGTCAACTGTGTTAGTAAGGAAGCACTGAATCTATAGGATTGCATTGGGTCTTGAGGCAATCTTTTGGGATATACAGGAAAGGAAAGCAAAAAGAGTTGGGGACCTCATGCCATCAGGAAAGAACCAGTGTTAGGAGCAGAGGGTGTCCTTGGGACCCACGGTCCCTATGCCTCAGAAGCTCCCAGACCAGGGAGAGATTGATGGCAAAGACTTCCTATAGAGCCTGCAGAGGAAGACGTCCCCTAGAGTTGATGCCCTGAATTTGAAATTGTAGCCTACTTTCCAAAGAGAAAATAAATTTCTCTTTCTTAAAGCCATGAACTTGTATTTGTGTTACAGTAGCACTGGATAACTAAGACAGCATCTCACACAGTCTGGACGTGTCGTCAGGAGGGACCAGTACCTAGAGAAGGACATCACGCCTGGAAAAGTAGAGGGTCAGCAAACGAGTCGAAGACCCTCAATGAGATGGACTGACAGAGCGGCTACAGCAACGGGCTTAAGCATAGCAACCACAGGAAGGCTGGTGCAGGACTGGGCAGCTCTGCTGCATGTAGGGCCATTGTGGGTGGGAACTGACTCGACAGCACCTAACAGCAAAACAACGTGCCAGTTACAGTACTATTATTAAATTGTAGTGGACCCCACAGCTGATCCTGCCTGGAATGAAAAACCCACAAGGAAAGAACTGAAATGATGTTGATCACGGCAGCGTCATGACTTGGTCCAGGAGCTAGGGAACACAATGACGACTTGATCCTCATCAGCTGCTTCTCCACTGTGTGGTTACCAGGCCGGGCCCCTGTATTTGTGACCAACCCTTAGTTCACTTCTTTAGATAAAACCAACCCTGATGAACTCCTCGCCCATTAAAAGTGTGAAACAGAGATTAATAAAATTCAGTTGTGATGGGCGATCACTGATTTCGCCTCAGACATGTCCTACAGTACATCTTGCCCCCAAATGTCAGGAAACCACAGAGCTTTCTAGACAATCATTTTCGGTCTTAGTCAAAGGCATTAACCAGCTGAATTGGATTTGCCAGGTGTTCTTCCTGTTGTCTGCCTCCTGAACTCTCTTCCCAGCCCCCTCTGTGATGAGATGATTGCTTGTAAGACAACCGGCAATTATGGTTCTTTAGGTGTCTGGGCATACATTAAAAGATTAGAAGTCTTGGAAATGTGCCATCAGACGATTAGGTGGCATTTGTGATGGAACAGGCCTTTAAGTAATCATTGTAAGCGTAAAAATGAATTTTTTTATTCCTGCAAATATATAGATGACATTCACGCACCCACACAAATGATCTTTAGCAATACACAAAACACAGGCATGGAGGGATGGGGGAAACATTGTGTTGAGACCCCTTAGCTCACCCCTAGTAAAATGCTTTTTGTGACAAATGAAATTTGCTTTTCAAAAAGGGGGATGGGATTGGCTGCCGGCAGGACACATCTTCAGTCCCCTTCGTGCTCCAGCTTAAAGGCAAGCTTTATGTCTTTAATCACTGTCAGTCACACCCACCCACCCAAACTCCCTGCCTGCCTTCTCTCTTTTTCCTTCCTTTCATCAGGACCAGGGCTGCCAGTGACCCTGAACCTGCCTGATCCTGAGCGTCAGTACCTCCTTAAATTCCGTGTTAGCCTCACTCCAGTCCTGATCCAGTGTTCTCCCTCCCCCACTTCATGCCTCATTCTCTGAATGAATGAATGAGTGAGTGAATGAGTAAGTGAGCAGTCAAATGAACAACACTGTGTCATAAATGGGGCAATGCATTTTGCTGGAGAGAGTGAATGTCTGTTTTTCAGCTGAAGAAGAAGGGTTTTCAAGAGATGAATGCCTGCTCCAAATCAATAGGAAGCAACCAGAGGTAAAAACAAAGGTGAGCCAGATGTTGCTTACAGTGGAGATCCCTCTTGACACCTGAATGGGGTAGCCTGGGGGCAAGTAAAGAGTCTATAACAATCCCCAGCAGAGATACACCTGGCAAAAAAATGCGTTGACTCCCAAAAGCTGGAAGAGCCAAAATAAACAGAAGGTGAAGAGAGGTGTGATCCAGGAGGAGAAATCTGGAATGGTGTATCACAGAGGTCGGGGAGCCCCAAGTCCCCTGAGGAGCTGCCTGAGGTTCTACAGGGAACAGTCCTGGGCCTGGGAGACCTAAGCTGGCTGCTCTTCAGTCATCTTCTCACTTACTGACTGTAACCCAACCCTGAGACACTTACGTCACACAATGATGTCTGGACTGCAAAGAAAAAAAAAAAGGCACACTGGAGAGTTAGATGATCAAGCAGCAACCACTGGATCCTAAGATGCGTTACACACCCAGTAACTACTTGCTGAGCACCTACAACGTACCAGGGACCCGTGGTACCCAGTGGTAAGGAGATGCTGGCAAACAAGACAGATGGGGTCCTGTCATCATGGAACTCTGAGATCCTTCAGGCCGTGTATCAACTCTGCTGGGCCGCAATTCTCAGGGGTTTGGCAGTTAAGATGTAGTTTGGCAGTCATATAATGATACGATCACTTCCATGATGAGCTCTGCTGTGAGTAGCCAGTCAATTGAAAGGTCAATCCCTTGGGGACATGGCCTGTTTCAAATATAAACAGACTGTCCAGCAAGGAAGGCTCAGGAGCTTTTGCTTGCTCCGCATCCTGCAGCTGGCTCCTGTTCATCTGACCTCAGTTCTTGGTCCTTGGGCTAGGAGCTTACCTGCTGCCTTGCCTGCCCATCTTGGGATTCACTGATCTCTGCAGCCTGTGAATCACAGCCCTGCTGTCTGACCTGCTGATCTTGGGTTTGCTAGCCTCTGCGACTACCTGAATCAGGAGAAGCTTCCATCCTAACCCACAGACTTGGCACAATGCAGCCTCTATAATTGTGTGAGCTAATTCTTTAATACAAATCTCTTTCTATGTATGTATTTATACGGTTTACCAGTTTTATTTCTTTAGGGAACCCAGCACAAGCTCCCTGGCATGGAGAAGACATGCAATAAGCCTATGACTAATTATTCATCCTTATGTAATAAAGCTGGAATATAAGCTCCATCAGGACAGAAATCTGTGTCTATTAACAAACTAATCACCAAATAATTATTCACCCTTTCAACTGCAATACAGCTAGAATAAAAGGATAGAATGTCTAAGAGGACAGAAGCGTGTGTCTGTTTTGCTCATTGGTCCATCACAAGCGTCTAGAAAACAGACTGGTGCATAGTAGCTGCTCAATAAAATGATCTGTTGAATGAATGGAGTACTACAGAAGAACAGCAGAAGGCATGATGAAGGCAGAGCAAAAGGGGACCTCACCCAGTTGGGGGTATCAGGATACTTCCCCAAGCAAGTGACAGTTAAGTAGACCCAAGGAGGCAGAGGGGCAAAGACATGTGGGGAGCCTGGTTCTGGAAGAGGGAATTACAGGGTGGACTGCATGGCATTGTGGAAGGGAATGAAGATGTCTCCACAGGAGAGAGGCCTCAGAGATGTGGCCAGAGAGGGAGGCAGGGGCCAGACTGCACAGAGCCATGTTCAGGGATGCTTTGGAAGCCTGATCCTCCAGGAATTCCACATTGAGACGGTAGAGGGACAAGGATCTGGTATAATGCGGGAACAGATCGTCACTGAGCTGTACATTTGAAGCCTGGTGAAATGCCAAAGGTTTTGCGATGTATGTGTTTACCACAACTAAAAAAAGTACACATCTAAAAAACATACACAGTAAAGAGAAAGAATAAAGTGTGATGTCTTTCCCTTTCACTGTTCACATTCCCCATCCAATGCCACTAAATAATTTAAAATCACGTGATGATATCTACATTTATAGGGAAGCACACGCCTTCTGTAAATCACTTTATAGGAGGCTATGAAGAAACCGTGAACCATTACCCCCAACGGGCCATGTGTCAAGGCAGAATTCTGAGCCAGCCTTGGTGCTCAGGGTGAACTCAGGGACAGGACAGCACAACAGAAACCTGGGAAAAGCCCCCCATCCTGCTTCCTGGCAAGAGCAGTGGCATTTGTGGCTTTGGGCACTTACTTCCGATGGAAGGACTATCACCTGCCCTGCCCACGGGCATGCTTGGAAACACAAGCGATCTCAGGCTCAGCCTGTCAAAGGCAACAGTGGAAAGGGTCCCGGGGCCCCTCAGAACCACAGAGTTTTCAACACCACTTTCCCATCTGTCTCCTGGGGAGGACTCTAGCCAGTGTCTATACTTCCTGTCATCGATAGAAATGCCTGAAGTCCATGGTCTCTTCAAGGTTCTTTGAAGTCTGTATGGTGATCAGGACTTCCTGGTGAGAAGCAAGAAAAAAGTGAGAGGTCTGCCAGGACTGTCCCCAGCACAGGCCAGGACGTCTCGCAGCTGCAAGGGGATTAAAGGACCAGACCATTTCATAGAAGACGTGGACAAACTTGGAAGAATGAACAGTTTCATGAGGCAGCTGATAGGCTAAGACCACTGGAGTCCCTGGGTGGTGCTGACTGTCAGAGCCCTCAGCTGATAGGTTGGAAGTTCAAATCCAAACCCATTACATGGGTTTATTTCAGTACCTGCTCTCCAAAACATATATATATATATATATATATATATACACACATATATATATATATATCTCAACCACAACATCTGCCAATTTCTGAAATTCCTCCGTCCAAATTCCCCAATCACCTATTTCTGAAATTCTTCACATCAGTTTCTCTGAGTTGAAGCTCTAGGGCCCCTGACGCCGATCAGCCGAGTCTCTGAGGACCAGGCTCCCTCTTCTACGTCTCATACTTTCATTCCTTCAGCTCAGCACTTTCTCAGTGTGAACTCTACCGGAGCTGATCATAAGCATCTCTCATACTGGGCACACAGTTGGCAGCTGCTAAATAAATAGCCAGGAGCCGTGATGGCGCTCTGCGTAAGCACTCAGCTGCTAACCAAAAGGTAGCCACTTTGAACCCCACAGCCACTCTGCAGGAGAAAGACGCAGTAGTCGGCTTCTGTCAAGATTTACAGCTTGGAAATCCTAGGAGGCTGTTCTACTCCACCCTACAAGGATGCCACGAGTCCGAATCAAAAGTGATGTTCTACCTTATACTTTTCACGCACGCCGCATCTCCCTTATGACGTGATCTCCGACCCTCACTGCCACTCCACCCACCCCAGTGCTATTCACACACCCTTGGTGGTGTGCCCCAAGTCCCCAGCACAAGAGGAAAAACCTTGACTGGGGACCCAGGTCAAGCCTTCACTTTCCCACACTGTCCATGGAGGGGTCTCCAGGATTTGCACCCTGTGTCAGGGCCTCATCAATGTGCCCTCATCTGTCTTCTCTGCTAAGGAGTGGCCTCCCTGAGAGCCCATTTGGTGCCGTGTCCATGTTTCAGTGCATTCCCTCAAGGCCATGCTATCACCGCTGCCTCAGGCCCAGCTTAGCACACCAGCACACGAGACGAGAATTCACACACCAGGGACTTAATGAGGGTGCTGAGAAAGTGGGGCAAGGCTGGCTTCAGGACCCACAATCTGTGCAGTCACACAAGGCCCTGAGACCAGAAGGGTTAATGCTCTGCTGTCACTGTCTTGAAGTTACTAATAATTCATAATAATTTTTGAACAAGAGGCCTGCATTTTCATTAAACACTAGAACCTGCAACTCCTTCAGGTGATCCAGCCAGCAGGATCAAAACCAAAAGATCTGTTGCCATCGAGTTGAGGCCAACCTGCAGTGACCCTAATGGAAAGATGGGAAGAGCCCCATAGGGTTTCCAAGGTGCACCTGGTGGATCGGAAAGGCTAATCGTTGCATTAACAGCCAAGCTCTTAACTGGTGCGCCACCAGGGCCCCTATAGGAACGTGGAAAAGCCCAGCAAGCGTAGAATTTAGGCTTAATGCTAGACTTAGATCTGCCTCCTGGTGAGCTCTTGGCATAACTCCTCAGAGCTTGTCCTGACTCGAGGCAAGGGAGTTGGGCTAAGGGTGGCCCCTTTTCTGCTGCTACAGCTACCATGGAGTCTGCCCCCAACTCACAGTGACTCTCTCACCCCCATGACGAGCTGCAGATGCTCCTTTGTCATCCATAGAGTTTTCATAGGCCAATTTTCAGAAGACGGTTGCCAGGCCTTTCTTCCTAGTCCCACTTAGTCTGAAAGCTCTATTGAAAGCTGTTCAGCATCACTGCAACAAGCAAGCCTCGACTGACAGATGGGTGACGGCCATCCATCACTGGCCAGGAGTCAAACCTGGGTCTCCCGCATGAAAGGTGAGAATTCTACCACTGAGCCGCCACTCCCTCTCGAGGGCTGCCCAGGCAAGGGTAACTTCCCAGGCCCCTTTCTCTGTGCTGGGAGGAAGCAGCTCTGGTAGCCCAAAGGCGGCCTTGGAAGCGAATGGCAGGTGCAGCCATTAGAAGGAAAGCACGCAGCAGCTGGGGGATGGGTGCCCAGAAACCACAAAAGGAATTCGAGAGGGTCTGGGAAAAGTGCCAACTGCGTCCGCTAAAACCATCAATAAAATTACTTGGGTTGAATTATCCACTGCAAAATATGAGATCTGAAGACAAGTGAATGACTTGCCCGAGATGACCCACTGAATAAGGATTTCAACGAAGCAATTCCCTCGCAAAGAAAGAAACCATGTCGTTTCTCTCTTCCTCCCAGCCCATATTCATAAATACGCCACCGTGAACTTGCTTCATTGACTCACCTCACTGAGTCTTCCCATATTTGGTTAACAGCATCCCAGGCTGAGCAACAAATCGATTCTTAACTCTCCTAAATTGCATGCATTATGTAGCAGATTCCCAAGCGGTGCTCTTCCAGCCACGCTGCACAAATACTCCTTCCCGTTAGTATGCACCTCACCCAGTGGCTCAGTGATGTGCCAGGACTAGATGGGTGTCATGTCCACCTCATCTCACAGCGACTCCATGTATATCAGAGCAGAACTGTGAGCCTTAGCTTATCAGTGGCTTTTTGGGGGCAAGTAGATCTCTAGAGCTTCCTTCCGAGTCACCTCTCAGTGGGCTCAAACAACACCCAAACTTTCAGCTGGCCCCTTAACTGTGCACACCACCTAGGGACTATGATCAGTAATAAGAGGCCCCTTCTTTTCAAATTGAGCCAAATGGGATTCTATTTCAGAAGAAAGTCCTTCTTTGGGTCACACCTAAATTTGAGGGTGCAGATGCTCACAAAAATTGCCCAAATTTCGAGTTATGTACCAGTGTCATTTCCTCAATCTTGACTAAAATTCTCAATGTAAGGGATTTCTCAGTTTTCTGGAAAGATGAGAACATTCTTCTTGGCCTTGAGAAAAATATGTTTCAATGAAGAAAAAAAAAACTGAAGCGACAGCACAGGCAACCACTTACGTCCAATTAGCATTAGTAACTCAACTGAATTTTCTGTTTCCCTGATTCTCGCTGCACAGAGGCAAAGCTGTCAGGCTCCCTTTTGGAGTGGCCAGTTTACCAAGCTTGCTGACAGTCTCCTGTCTCTTCTTTCCCCTTCAGCCTGGCTACTTGGGGTCCACCCCCCAGCCGGCTGGTGGACTGTATTACTAAGCCTGGATCCCATTTGCTCAGCTGGGGATTATCATCATCTTTAGGGTTGTAACAGCTAACATTTATTGAGTGCTCACTGCCTGCCAGGAATTGTCCTATGCCCTTTACCTAAATTAACTCATTTACTATTATGTAATCAGTACACCCTATGAGGTAAGTCCTATTATTTTGACTTCACAGATGAGGTATGGGGCAGAAAGAGCACGTAGAGATGAAGCAATTTACCCAAAGCCACACAGCAGAGGAGTAGGCAGATTTCTAAGAAGGCGCCTGTGATTCTTGCCTGCTGGTGTACATGCTCTAATTCTCTCCCCTGAGTGTAGATTCAAAACTCACTGCCATCCAGTTGATTCAGACCCAAAGGGACAGTTTAGGACAGAGCAGAATGCCCCCACATGGTTTCCAATCTCGTGATCTTTTCAGAAGCAGAATGCCACATCTTTCTCCCAAGAAGCAGCTGGTGAATTTGAACCAGCAACCTTTTGGTTAGCAGCTCAGTGCTTAACCAACGCACCACAGGGCTCCCTGAGTGTGGGCAGAACCTGTGACTATGATGGGACAGCTCTCCTGTGATTATGTTCCATTAGGCGGCAAAGGTGAAGGGATTCGGCAGATGTAATTAAGGTCCCTAATCAGTTGACTCTGAATTAATAATAAGAGATTATCCCGGGTGAGCTTGAATTAATCAGGTGAAGGCTTTAAAGTGTATTTAGGCCTTCTCTGAGTAAAGGGAGACTCTTCTATTGGCCTTGAAGAAGCAAGCAATTTCAAGCTCTAGAGCTAGAAGGGAATGAATTCTGCCAATAATAATCCTCTGAGACTGGAAGAGGACCCTGAGCCTCTCACAAGACTGTAGCCTGAACCAACCTCTTGGTGACTGCAGTGTCCTGAGACCCTGAGCTGAGGGACCCAGCTAAGCCATGCCTAGACTCCATGGCAACTACAGGATAGTCAATACAAGTTTGTCGTAATCTGTCAGGCAGTTTGAGTGGCAGGGCTGGACAGAAATTCAATCAGCCTCACTCTAGAGTTCTCTCTCTTAACCTCTGCTATTCAAAATCTGGGACAGATTGAAAATGAGAGTGAAAAAAACAAGCTACTGAGTAGACACGGAAGTAGCAGTGAAGAAATCAAATGAAACAATGCATTAGGTAAATCTGCTGCAAAAGATGTCTTTAAAGTGTTGAAAACCAAAGACGACACCTCAAAGACTTCGGTGCATCTGACCGAAGCCATGGTCTTTTCAGTGGTCTCACATGCATGCAAAAGCTGCACCATGAATAAGGAAGACCGAGGAGCAGATGTCTCTGAGTCACAGTGCTGGCAAAGAAGACTGAATATACGGTGACTGCCAAAAGAAGGAATGAGTCTGTCTTGGAAGAAGCACAGCGAGAGTCCTCCGAAGCAGCAAGGATGGCAAGACTTCATCTCGCAGTGTGGACACGTTATTAGGATGGATCAGTCCCTGGAGAAGGGCATTATTCTTGGTAAAGTACAGTGTCAGTGAGAAAGAGGAAGACCCTCAGTGAGACGGACTGACACACCACCGCTGCAATAATGATCTCCAGCACAATGACAATTGTGACGAGAGTGCAGAGCCGGGCAGCGTTTCCTCCTGGTGTACACAAGAGCTGCCACCAGTCAGAATCGATTCAATGGCACCTTATAATATTGACTGAACAGATCGGTCAGAAGATTCAGCTGTTACTAAGCTTGAGGGTCCCTATTCTCACCCGGAGGCTATCAGCTTGTCCACTTGTCCAGCACCTTCCATATTCCAGACACAGCGTTAGGAACAATGCAGTAACAGGGGCTGCCGGTATAAAACCCTAAGATTTAAAGGAGAAGGAAGCACTAAACAAACAGCCCAAAAGGAAGTGAATAATTATGACAGTCAAAGGGCTGTACAGAAGTAAGGGTGCTATAGGAACACATACCAGGCCCTTGGGAACCTCTGACCTGTAGGCGAAGGGGAGTCAGCCAAGCAGAGGCCAGGGGAGAGCCTTTGAAGTAGAGAAAATAGCATGTGCAAAGGCCCAGAGGCAAGAAAAGGCAAGAGTCTCAGAGGAACCAAACCAAGTCCTTCATAGACAGAACAGAAAGAGATAAACAGGGAAGGGCTGGATCAGTGGAAATGATGAATGCTCACTGTAGCTGAGTCTAACCTTCTTCCATCAGAGGAATGCAATACCTTGTTACCTGGACAATGGAAACACACTTCTCTGAGCATCAGTGGCCAAGCATCAGCATTCCTGCTTCCAGAGAAGGAAACCAGAACCGCTTCCAAGCTCAACAAGCTTCAGCAGGATCACGGCGTGACACTGGCCGCCGAAAACAGAAATCTCTCGGCCCTTCTCTTTTCTCAAAAGTAATAACCTGAACCCTAAAGAGACCGTCTCAGTGTGTGAGGTCAGCGGCTCCATGTGGCAAGGGCTACCTGTCCGCATATGAGCACCTGTCAAGCTGCAGATAAATCCTAAAAGAAATATAGTAGAGCAGGACTGGGGGGATAAATGGGAGAACTGCTGTCTCCTGTCTACTGACCTCAGATTTCATGACAAATGGTAGGTGCCTCAGACACTTTGCTCCAAGCCCTTTGAGTCACTAGAATGAGAACAGCATGTGCCCCGTGACTCAAAGAACCCCAGCAGATGGAGGCTCAGAGCAGTGAGCCTGGTGGCAGTGAAGACGCAAGGGCGCAGAGACGGCCGCGTGTTACCCCCACAGCTGCTGTTTGCCAGCTGTGTGACCCAGTGCAAATTGTTAACCTCTCTGAGCTTGGCATCAGCATCTGTCAAACGGGGCTGCTACCTCAAACGGTTGTGATGACTGCATGAAAGAGGGTGTGCAAAGCACCAGAACGGTGCCTGGCACCGAGGCGTGTTCAAGACATGTTAGCAAGTACTACTGCTGCTGAGTGCAGTTACCGGTGCTGGTGCTGTGACCACTGCCACTGCCACCACCATCACCGCCTCCTCTATCCGACTGTCACCATCAGATCAAGCCACCTAGGGAACAATTAACTTTATGTTTCAAGACATGATGGGAATGACTTATAATCTTCCACTGTTCTGAATGGAGTTAAGTACTCATGGAATACCCAAGGAGAAGAGAATAACTAGTTCTTCCAAACACCTGAGTCCCGTTCTCACAGGCCATGCCTGTGGGACAGGAAAATCTCCCCATTTCCAAGGTGAAGGCACATGCTTGTTTTTACCCGGCTCACTGGCGCTCGGAACCGGCGCTCACTGGGCAATCCTCTGACTGCCGTGTGGAGCCTCTAGAAGACCCACCTCTGGGGAAGGATGGGCTGATCTGTCGATGAGAACATTCTAGTCCATGAAGCAGTTAAGGTGTGACTTAAATTAATAAACAGACCCTGACTGACTGAGTTACTGAGGCTGAGAGCTGGGGAGTATGGTCTTGGGGAACATATTGGTCACCTGGTATAACACAGTTCATAAAGAAAATGTTCTACATCCAACTTTGCTGAGTAGTGTTTGGGCTCATAAAAGCTTGCAGGCAGCCATCTAAGACACATCTACTGGTCTCATGCCCTCTGGAGCAAGGGAAAATGAAGAGAACCAAAGACAGAAGGGAAATATTAGTCCAAAGGACTAATAGCCCACCAACCGCAGTGTCCACTAGCCAGAGCCCACAACAACTAGACAACGCTGGCCACCATCTAGTTATTCTGGGCTCAGAACCACTCTAACAACAGGTCTTGAGCAGACCAGGAGAAAAATGTAGAACGAAATTCAAATTCTCTCTCTCTTTCTCACTCACACATGCGCACGCACACACACACGCCCAGACTTAGTGGGCTGACAGAGACTGCAGAAACCCCCACGATAATGTCCCTCCGACACCATCTGAACTCAGAGCTAAAATTACTCCTGAAGTTCGCCCTTCACCCAAAGATTAGACAAGTCAAAGAAACAAACAATAAGACACATCAATCACGTGTATGAGACCCAGTGGGCAACACCTGCCCAAAAGCAAGCACAAGACGGTAGGAAGGGACAGGAAAATGGACAAACGGGGAACTTGGGATGGAGAAGGGGAGCATATTGACACATCAGGGGGCCGGCCACCACTGTGACAAAACAGTTTGTATATAAACTGTGGAATGAGGAACGAATTTGCTCTGTAAACTTCTACCTATAGCACAATCAAAATAACAATTACAACATTAAAAACAACAACAAACACTGTCTTAGTCACCTAGTGCTGTCATTACAAAACATGCCACAAGTGTCACTTTAAAGAACAGGAATGTGCTGTCTCACAGTTTGCAGGGCTGGAAGTCCAAATCAGAGCACCAGTTCCAAGGCAGGGCCGTTTCTTATCAGTAGTCCTGGGAGTCCCTTGGTGTTCCCTGATGTCTGTCTTCCCTCTGTGTGTGTCTGTGTGTCTGTGTCATTCTGCTCTTTTCATAACTCAGAAGCAACTAGGTTTGGGAACCCAACCCCCCCAATCACCCCTCCCCCACTCCAGTTTGACCGCTACCTGAAGGACAGAAAAATTCCAAACAAGAGATCTCGTCCAGAGACAGGGGCCAGGACTTCAAAGTTTATTTTGAGGGGTAGGAGGGGCGGATCCAATCCATAACACATTTTTTTTTCTTTTTCTCTTTTTAATTACATGAAGACCAGTCATTCCCTGGAAAGTCTCCCCAGAAGTGCTCTATTTGCATCCATAAATATACTTGGAGCACAGTTTGGGGGCTGCCCAAGCCAGAAACAGCCATTAGGAAAAACACAGAGCATTGCTCTGCTCCCGCTGTATAAAGTCTTACACTTCTCCTTTTCCAGAAGTCCGGTGAATGCGGCTTTCAAGGTAAACATGAATGGACAAAAAGTTCTGGTCTTTTAAAAAGAAGCTGTGAGTGACATAATCGTGAGAAGGAATGTTGGTTAGAATGAATTGTACAGTAAGTTTTATGAGGTTTTAAAAAAGGTTTTCTTATTAAATAACTATAAAACCTCACAAAAATAGCTCAGACAAACTTGGGAGAAGGCCAGTCATAATTAATGGAAAACCTGAAATGCAGAATATTTTTTAAAGAAATGCACTTTTCAGACTTGAAGGACACACAGTGAAGAGAACCCACAGTTCACAAATAGCCTGTGTTTTCACAAACAGGACACCGTGTAGCGGGGCTGGTGTCCTAAAGGAGGTTCAGCATTCCCAGTGTGTGAGCTGGGGGAGCCCCATTGCCTCCAGGGTCCCAATGCCTTCATCTGAAAAGAAAACAAGCCATGAAGCGAAAGGACTGGACCATCTCCAGGTACCTCAAGCTCTCCAAGTCCTGTCCCTTCTAATTATGCTCACCCTATTAATTTGCTTCAGAAATTCCTTTTTCAAGGTGAACTTTGAGGAAATGTTACATAGTCTCAATTAGCAGGGTTCAAACTAATGAGCTTTTCCTGTCTTCCAGGCTGATTTGAAGATGAGAAGAAAGATACAGAAACCAGTGAGATTTAGTGGGGCTCACTCCCATACAGAACACCTCAGCCACCTGGCCCACCGCAGTTCCGGGGCAGCTGTGTGACGGAGTCATGAGAAAGACTGGTTATTTCTGAAAAAAAATACCTGGTGAGGCGCCTACGTGTCTAACTGGTACCCACTGTTGTTGAGTTGACTATGACTCGTGGTTTTACAGTGTGTTCCCGAGTAGAACAGCTCTGCAGTGTTGTCTTGACCCTAATCTTACAGAAGCAGTTCCCCAGGCCACGCAGTGCCAGGGCGGGTGTGAGTGGCCAGGCCTTAGGCTAGCGGCTGACTACAAATGGCCTGTCCCAACTCGGGACCTTCAATTTGTCTAACACTGGGAAAGGAAACCCCGACGGCATAGTGGTTAAGAGCTACGACTGTGAGTCAGAAGGCTGGCAGTTCAAATCCACCAGGCACTCCTTGGAAACTTTATTAGGGCAGCTCTGCTCTGTCTAGAGGGCCATTGTGGGTTGGCAGTGACTTGATGGCAGTGGGTTTGTTTGGTTTGGGGTTTGCAGAGGGACAAAGGAGCCCTGGTGACACCTTGGTTAAAGCACTTGGTTGGTAAATGAAAGGTCAGTGGTTTGAGCCCACCAGCTGCTCTGTGGAGGATAGACACAGCCGTTGGCTCCTGTAAAGCCTTGGAACCTCAAAGGGGCAGGTCTACTGTGCTCCACAGAATTGTTACGAGTCAGAATCAACTCAACAGCTATAGGTAAAAGGAGATGAAAAGGACGATCTCTCGGGTCTTTAAGGAGCACAGACCAGGCACTCCCAACAGAAGGGGTATATGCTGTTGGGAGTCCATCCAGTTCTCCAGAACACTGGGGCACTGCCAATTTCTCATCCCAGGAAAAAGTTATTCCAGTGGTTTCACAGCGTTTGGGAGGGCCACAAAAAGACCAGCCCTGATAACTACAAAGACAACATTTGATTCGTCACCCAGTGTCAGGGACTGAAGGGACCTTGGTGGCACCACGGTTAAGTGTTCAGCTGCTAACCATCAGAAGCCGGTGTTTCAGACCTGCCCATCGGCTGCACAGGGTGGCAAAGACAAGGTGCACTGCTGCCATAGAAGGAACAGTCTAGAAAACCTGATGGGGTAGTTCTACTCTGTCACCTGGGGTCACTAGGAGTCAAAACTTGACTCAGTGGCGCCTGACAATGTAACAGCAACAAGGATTGAATGATGGCTCCCCCGAAAAGACCTGCTGAAGCCCTAACTCCTGGTACCTGTGAATGTGACTTGTCTCAGAATAGGGCCTCTGAAGATGTTATCAGTTTAGTTAACAGGAGGTCATAGTGGAGTAGGGTGGGTCCTAATCTAATGTGAGTGGTGTCCCATCAAAGAGAAGAGAAGACACACAGAGAGACAGACGGAAGATGGTCATATGACAAAGGAGTTACTTTGCAGATGCCACCCCAGGAATGCCTTGGACTACCAAGGGTGAGAGAAGAAAGGATCTTCCCCTGGAGCCTTTCCAGAGGAGCTTACCCTGCCATCTCCCTGAATCTGAACACCTGGCCGCCAGAACTGTGAGGCCACAGACCACTATTCTTACAGAGCAAGCCATCCAGTTAGTGGTACTCACGGCAGGAAGCTAACATACCTGCGACAGATGCCATACTAATACTAGTTCACACTGAGTGTCTGCTAACACCACGAACCGTGCGAAGAGGTTTTCACGTCATTATTCTATTTCACTCCATACCAGTCAACCACAATAGCACTATTATTACTTTCATTTTATGTAAATTATCGTTTTATTAATTTATTCATGCATTCATTTGAAAAACATGACGCAAACACTATGCATTCACTTGACAACTACGATCTAAGCATCCTGCATGCGACTCTCTACAGGCCAAGTCTACTGGGATTCCAAGAAGGTCTAGTAAAGGTACCAAAGGTATTGTCCACACCACCTGAACATGACACCACACACATTTCCTCTCGAGGAAGCCAGAGCACCTGCCTCATAGCCTAGTCTGCCTCACGGCATCATCGCTGAGCATCTGTTGTTTCAAACCATCTCCCTTCATTTTGTTTGCCTGTCAATTACACCCTGACCCCTTTTCGAACCTCAAGGTCAAGGTCTGCACATAATTGCTCTGACAATTCCTGTAGCTTCGGAGGCTAAAACCACGAGTGTCCTGATAAGATGTATAACTGCTCGGTGCCATGAGGTGATCCACCATCCTTTCCACGACTCAGTGCAGCCCTTCCTTTTCTGCCCATCTCCCCTCCATAAAGATTCCAGATTTCACCTCTGCGACCTGAGAGCCTGAGAAGGGGCTTTATGTTACTCGGTGCCCTCACTCATCAGTCATTTTGCTCATTTGCAGTTTCCAGAACGAAGATCAGCGCAGGAGCTGGCTAGCAGAAGGCATAGTTCTTTAAAAACCATTTCATGGAAATTAAGCTTTGAGAGGCTGGTCCATTTCTCTTATCCCCAAATAAGACAGAAGTAATTGCCACTAAATAACTTTTTCTTGATCTCATAGTATAGCTGGAGACAGTGGGGCAGATCTGCCTAAGCGCAAGATTCTATACCAAGTACAGCATTCTACATCTACCAAGTGCAGCGTACTACACCAAGTGCCCCTGCATTTGATGCTTTAACGTCCATTGGCACCCTGGCCCACAGCTGTACATCAGCAACAAAATAACCAAACTCACTGCCTTCAACAGGATTCCAACTCACAGCAACTCTAAATGGTAACAAACTACAAGCAGCCAAATTGTACACAGTTCTCTATAGTTAACACAGCTCTGGCCACCTCATCATCTCTTCAGGCAGGCATTCTTATCCCCATTTTTAGAAATGAGGCGCCTGAGTCTCGGAGCCTTCGTGACTTGCTCAAGAATGCAATGGAGTGGAGGATTCAAACCAGGACTTCTGGCTCTCACTGTCTGAAACAGAGGCTGCCTGTGGCCCAATTCCAGCCAAGGCCCTTCGTTTATGTATTATCTGTGCTGCTGTTAACAGATTCATATGTGTCACCCCAAAATACATGTGGAGAGCTTACGCCCTACACCTGCAGAATAGGAGCACTGGTGGGGAGTGGTTGAATGTGAGGCTGTTAATTAAAGGTCAGCAGTTCAAATTCACGAACTGCTCTTTGGAAACACTATGGGGCAGCTCGAGTCTGTCCCATAGGGTCACTTAAATACTAGAATGGATTTGATGACGATGAATTTGGTTGTTTTTCCTTGGCAGACCTACAGACATAATCTTGTTTGGAAAAAGGATTTTCTTAATGTTAATAAGGTCATATCAATGTCGAAAATCAAGACTAAATGCATGGCCATTGAGCTGATTCTGACTCACAGTGACCCTATGGGGGAAACCCATGAGGTTTCCAAGAAGCACCTGGTAGATGTGAACAGCCAGCCTTTGGGTTAGTAGCCACAGCTCTTAACCACTGTGCCACCAGGGTTTCCTATCAACACCGGGTGGATGCTAAACTTACTCCATCTGAGTTATAAAAGGAGCAGATTAAGCCCAGATAAGGGAGGACACACACTGGGCAAGGCAGAGGCCATGTGAAGGTGACTTAGAAACACCTATCGGTACTGAATAGGAAGGGGTCAACACGGCAGAGCCCCTGATTCAAACGCTTAAAACTCCAGACCTGCGAGAAAATAAACTACTGTTCTTTAAAACCACCTGCTTATGGACTGCCAAAAGAATGAACAAATTTCTCTTGGAAAAAGTACAGCCAGAATGCTTTTCAGAAGCGAGGGTGATGGGACTTTGCCTCACATACTTTGGCTGTGTTATCAGGAAGGACCAGCCCCCGGAGAAGGACATCGTGCCGTGGCCACGACAATGGGCTCCAGCATAACAACCGACGACGCAGGACTGGGCAGGGTTTTCTTCTGTTGTGCGTCACTATGAGTCCAAACAGACTTGGCGGTACCTAACAATAACAACATCCACAGCTTATGGCATTTACATCACAGCAGCACCGGAAAACTAACACAGCCACTGTCCCATGACAGTGTTGAGTATGTGCCACAGAGGCTCCATGGCCCACAGAGCCTATCATAGTTACTGTCTGACCCTGGACAGAAGAAGATTGTGGACCTCCTAGTCTACAGCTAGGAAACCCTGGTGGTGCAGTGGTTCAGTGCTACAGCTGCTAACCAGAAGGTCAGCAGTTCAAATCTGCCAGGTGCTTCTTGGAAACTCTAAGGGGCAGTTCTACTCTGTCTATAGGGTCCCTGTGAGTTGGAATCGACTCAACAGCAGTAGGTTTGGTTTGGTTTAGTCTAAAATTTAACCTAGCTCTAGCATAGTGATTGGGGGTGCTTCAGATTTGGGAGTGCTCTGGCTCTTGGGGTGTAGGCGACTGTTGACTGAGTACTGAACTAGGAGTCAGCCAATCCAGACTGCAGTTGTCGTGGTGACTGCTGTGAAGACATACAACTGCACACCTTCACTGTGTGCCCGGCACTGTTGTAGCCACTTTGCTGCTTTACATTCATTCAGTCCTTACAACAAACCCAGCAGGTGGGTAGTATCCCTACCCTGACAGAAAAAGAAACTGAGGCAGAGAAAAGTTAAATAACTTGCTGAAGTCACCTGCTACTAACTGGCAGGACTGTCTGCTCTAGATCTCATATTCTAGTGTGTTCTGCTTCTCTCTCTAGCCTAGGCTTTTAGGTTTCGCCTCTTCTTGGTCATTTAGTGAGAGCTCACCTTTGGAGCATTATTTTTCTATCTTTGAACTTCCTTCTTCTTGCATGTACAAAATGGAAAGATGATACTGCCTTAGTCGTCTAGTGCTGATACAACAGAAATACCACAAGTGGATGGCTTTAACAAACAAAAGCTTATTCTGTTATGGTCCAGTAGGCCCGAAGTTTTAATTCAGGGCATCCGTTCCTGGGAAAAGCTCTCTCTGTTGGCTCTAGAAGGTCTATGTGATGCATCCATCTTCCCTTGGTCTAGGAGCATCTCAGCACAGGAACCTCCAGTCCAAAGGCTGCACTGCTCCTGGCACTGTTTTCTTCATGGTATGAGGTTCCGCAATTCTCTGCTTGCTTCCTTTTCCTTTTATCTCTTATAAGACAAAAGGATAAAAGGGAATACAAGCCACAGCCCAAAGAAATTCCCTTTATACTAGATCAGAGAGGTGAAGTGACTCGGGGAAAAGAATTACAATCTCACCCTAATCCTCTTTAGCATAATTCAATCTTGCCCTATTAATTCACACAGGCAGAGATTAGGATTTACAACATAGGAAAATCACAAAATGAAAGACAACCACACAATAGTGGGAATCATGGCCTCGCCAAATTGATATACACATTCTGGGGGGGAGACAATTCAATCCATGCCAGATAGCTACCCTGCTAAGCCCACAGGAACTATGAGTCTCAGTAAAGCTGGCTCTACACACAGGTACTGAGAACATTCCAGACATTTTACAGCCACAAAGTAAAATCCTGACAAATGGAACACCAATCAGGCCAAATATGGAGGTCTGGTGACCGGGTGGCCTCGTGGTTAAAAGCTTGGCTGCTTACCAAAAGGCCAGCAGCTGGAATTCACCAGCTGTTCCCTGGAAATCCTATGGGGCAGTACTGCTCAGTCCTGTAGAGTTGCTACAAGGCAGAATTGACTCAGCAGTAATGGGTTTGTTTTTTTGTTTAATGTGAAATACTCATTCAGTCCTTTTCTTCAAAAAAAAATAAATAAATGCAATGACTAGACACAGTGGTAGCACCTCTCACCTACAGGAACCCGTTACCAAAACTGTAAATTTCAGTGGCACACACAGCTGTCAAAGAGGTTCTTGCAAACAGGAGGATGTGGCTGGTCTATCTCCTTGGAGGCGTGCAAACCAGTGGCCTCGTCCCCAAGGTTGCTGATGCACAGCTTAGCCTTGCTAAGCATTTTTAAAATCCTCATCATCAGTATTCCCATTTTTCAGACTCACCATGTTGCTGCTTGATATGGCTTTTCTGATGTCACAGATCCAGCATACCCCAGGTTTCCCTCAGACACTGGATGTACGGCAGGAAAGCCTAGCTCCAGCTAAAATTGTGCTCTTGTGTATTAGTGTCCTACTGCTGCTGTAACAAATCACCACAACTTTAGTGCCTTAAAGCAACACAAATGTACTACCCTACAGTTCTGGAGGTCAGCAGTCCTCAGATCCAGAAGCTGGCATGGCTGCACTCCTTCTGCAGGCCATAAGGAAAATCCTATCCTGAAACCCTGGTCACATAGTGGTTAAGTGCTACAGCTGCTAACCAAAAGGTCAGCAGTTCGAATCCACCAGGCGCTCCTTGGAAAATAGGCAGCAGTTCTACTCTGTCCTATAGGGTCACTATGAGTTGTAATTGACTCAACAGCAGTGGGGTTGGGTTTTATGGCTTATTGAATTCCCAGCATCCCACAGCATAAGCTTGAGATCACGAGCCCCAGCCCCTTCCAAGGTTTGCATCTGATTTGAACATTGCTGTTTAGCAAGTTAATTTTGCACAAGCAAACTGATAAAAGACAAGTCAAGCCAGGTTTCTCAGGGTCAAGAAAGACTGTACCCTGCCTACTAATAGGATAAGTAATAGCAGCAATTTGCCAGGGGCTGTTTCAGGCAAGGCTTCATCTTCGAAAGATGCTTATCCTTCTTCCCCTCTGATTCACTTACACCATAATATCCTGGGGAAAGAGACTCAAGGATCAACTGCAGTTGACTCTCAGATTAGTCTCCTTGCTTCTGGCCTTTTATTTCAAGATTATTTCAGCCTGAATCCCAACTTATTATTTATTCATTTATTTTTGTAAAAAGAAAATCACAATGTTGTATGCTGTTTTCCAGTAAGACAAACAAGGAATAACCCAACCAACAAACTAAGCCGCTTACTCATGGATTTTACCACTTGCTCAAGAAAAATAACAATTTATTCTGCAAGAATAATAATTCACTAGAATAATAAAGCATTTCAATTCTTCTGTGGGCTTCTCATTAAGAAAGAAGTTGGGAAAGAGATCTAAGAGACCAATGTCTCCGGATCTCGGTTTGAAGCTCCTAAGTCAGCCATTTCTCGGTGTTGGGTAAAGGCCTGCTGGAAGCAAAGGCTGTTGATTAATATGAGGCCTAGAGACTATCCGTGGATTTCTATTTCTCATTCAATTCCTTTCCGCCATGACCATGAATAATTGGATGTCAGCTGCCTCTGAGCTCCCCAGTATCTGCCACTTCCTTACAGAAGTCATTCCCCACCCCGACCCTAACCCCCCACCCCCATTCCCAGACATCAGCTCATTTATCCTATAAACGAAGGAAAACCTACTGAGAGCACAAACTGGAATTCTGAACTGAGATTAACTGTCCTATGAGAAAGAGACCCAAATGGGAGTTAGTCAGTCTATATGGTGACAAAATACCTTTGAGGGACAGGTCCTAGGACAGGTTTCAAGTTTCCTAATTTCCAAATGTCACTACGGCATGCAATTTCCCCTATGAAATGCAATGGAAATTTCAAGTGGCCCCATCAAGACCTCCAGTGAAGATTCTTCTGGAATGACAATGATAGAATTATAAAGCTGCCACACTAGATAGTTGGCTGGCCTCACTTATTAGCTAAGAGACAGGTTTTCTCCAATTCAAATTTGTCCCTCTTGCGAAGGTTACAAGTTGTTCTTTGTTAATGGACTTTTAGGTTGCTGTTGAAAAGATGAAACTAGAATGTTCCATCTGCAAAAACCACAGGGCTCAGTGAGGTTACTGAATTCCTTATTAGCCCAGAGTGATGAATGAGCTCGGGAGAGGAGTTGATTTTCTTTAACTCCAGAGGGAGAGTAGAGACCAGCTACTGTAGGTGGTCTGTGAGCGTCTGGGGAATCAGAAATCCAGTGGATCTACTGAGCAGTGTGGCCAACCCTTCCCAAAAGGAGCAGCACTTATGGCAGGCCTTTCCCAGCTATGTGTTTGGGGCTTACTTAACTGACTCTCCCTGGTGGCACAGTGGTTAAGTGTTACGTCTGCTACCCAAAGGACAGCAGTTCAAATCCACCAGGCACTTACTGGAAACTCCATGGGGCAGTTCTACTCTGTCCTCTGGGGTCACTATGAGTTGGAATTGACTTCGTAGCAATAGGTTTGGTTTTTGGAGCTCCTTGTAAACTAGGAGTTGGTAACTAGCTGCCATCGAGATGACTGTCACTCGTGGTGACCCCAGGTGTGTCAGAGTAGAACCACCCCAAAGGGTTTTTTCAATGGCTGGGTTTGTTTTTGGAAATACGCCACCAGCCCTTTCTTCCACTAGAACCACCAGCCTTTGGTCAGCATCCAAAAGTGTTAACCCTTTGATCACCTGAGGATTCTGTTAATTAGGAAACAGAAGCACCCTGATTCCCGGCTGAATACTGATTCCTAGCTGGAAGCAGATGAAAGATGACCACCACAGAATACGCACACTGAGTTCAGGACACACTGAAAACAGGACCTCCTGACAAGGAAAGTGAATTTGGAGGAAAATTACAGATGGTCACTGTGCCTAGGTAGGGAAAAGTTCAAAAAAGAACATCCAAAAGTAGCCTTCCCACTCTTTGGGGTGGGGGGGGGAGGGGGCGGATAAAAAGGTTCCAAACCGCAAACCAAAAGAGCCATTGCCGTCAAATCAACTCCAAGTCATAATCAGAGACCCCGCAGGACAGAGGAGAACTGCCACCATGGCTTTCTAAGGAGCAACTGATGAATGTGAACAGCCAATTGTTTGATTAAGTAGGTGACCTCTTAACCACTGAGACACCGGGACTCCACGAACTGCTTGCCTATTTCAAGCATGCTCCTTGGCCAGAGCAAACCCGGTCCCCGTCCAAGGATGCTCTGTCTGACTCTGGAGGGGTCTGAGTCAGTCTCTCACAGAGAAGCAGAAACCAGAAGTTCCAGGCACAGGACACGATGGACATGATCCATGGTGCCCTGCTCCCTCAAACCACAGTCCTGCCCGCTGGACAGGCGGAGCCTCCAAGAACAAGCCACACAACATTCCACCAGGTGTGCCTGGAGCTGGAGGGGTGGAGGACTTCCCCTAACATTTAATTCCACTGCCCACCTACCAAGAAGGGCAGGCATGGAGCCAGGGCCTTTTCCATGCACTCATGTCCTCCTCCCAGAAACCACTGGGAAGGGAGGGAGTTTCATCTCTATTTAAAGAGCACTGCATTCAAGATCAAGGGAACTTCCTTCCTCCAGCTGAGCTAGAGCTGGTGGCACAGTCCCAAGAGCAATGGGGCCAGAGCTGGAGTGAATCCTGGCTCTGCGACTCCTCAGCTGACTGGATGACCCTGCACTTGTTATAAATACATAAATAAAATTTTGTGCTTCAGTTTTATCATCTGTAAAATGGGGAATGACGTGTTTACAATTGCTTTGGAAAAAAAGTACCTGGTTGTTTGAATATGAGGGACTTAAAAGTCATTGGGCAAGAGAAGCTTTGCACACCCTTGTGAAACTGGCAATGATCAAAAAAACAGGAAAAATCAAATGCTAGTGAGACTGTGGGGGAATTGGAATTCTTATATATTGCTGGTGGGATTGTAACAGGGTGCAGTCACTATAGAAAACTGTAATGTTACTTCCTCCAAAAGCTAGAGATAGAAATATCACATGATCCAGCAACCCCACTGCTAGATACATTTCCTAGAGACACAAGAGCAGTGACAGGGACAGAGCTAAGGGCACGTACGTCCCTTGCAGCACTGTTCCCAATAGCCAAAAGATGGAAACAACCTACGTGTCCATCAACGAATAAATAAATAAAGAAATTGTGGTACATATACAACGGTGGGGGGTAGTGGTTAAGTGCTGCAGCTCTAACCAAAAGGTCAGCAGTTCAAATCCACCAGGTACTTTTTGCAAATTCTGTGGGGGCAGTTCTATTCTGTCTTACAGAGTCACTGTGAGTCAGAACCAACTAGAAGGCAATGGGTTTGGTGTTTCCTTGGTATATACACAACGGAATGTTGCACAACTAAGAAGAATGCATCTTATAACATGGATGAGTGTGGAACATTAAGCTTAGTAAAATAAGCCAGTCACAAAAAGACAGCTATTTCATGGTGCTGCTATTGTAAAAAGTTAACAATAGCAATACACACAGACAGCCAAGTTCTCTCAATGATTAACAGGAATGACAGGGCGACAGAGGAAGAATCATTTTCTAGATAGTAGCAACTTGTTGCTTTTGGTGATAGGAAACCCTCCCTCCTCAATACAACGTTGCCACTAAGTTGATTCTGACTCACAGAGACTCTAGAGGATGAAGTAGAACTGCCCTATAGTGTTTCCAAGGAGCCGCTGGTAGATTCGAACTGCCAAACTTTTAACAGTTACAGTTCTTAACTGTACCACTAGGGCTCCATGTGTGACAGGAAAGGCAATCCCAAATACGGATGCAGTCAGTACAACTTGATGAAAAGTCAATAAAGACATTAAAGAGAAGAT
This sequence comes from Heterohyrax brucei, assembly GCA_028571685.1. NCBI lineage: Eukaryota > Metazoa > Chordata > Mammalia > Hyracoidea > Procaviidae > Heterohyrax > Heterohyrax brucei. Next base: position 173,541,190 of record CM053142.1, on the reverse strand, counting down.
GAGAAGAAGGGAATATTTTGGTAAATGCTGTCACATATATAATTCGGGGACAATAGTAAAAACAACCAAAAAATGTGTGTGGTTACATACGTAGACATGCACAGGAGGGCACAGGCAAGTTAACATGCATGCACATATAGGTGTATCTGTAGGCACATGGATATAACACGTTTGGAAGCACTGCGTCTATGTATCCACATACATAACAAAGCACATGTGGGTTCAGTTATGGAGCCTCCCTAGAAATACCCAAATGACTTGCAGGATTGGTTTACTGGGTCAAAAGGCTTGGGACCACAGTCTCAGCAGACAATCGGTATGCCACAGTTCACAGAGATAATGTGCCACATCCTAGTTTGGTAAGTAGAGCCTGAGGCCTTAAAGGCTTTGTAACAGTCATCTAAGATACAGTTATTGATGTCTACCATATGGTACAAAAAAGAAAGAAGGAACTCAAAGATTCAAATAAGAAACTAGTCCATGGGATTAACAACAGCCCACAAGAAGCATGGCCCCTTCTCACCTGAAACTAGAAGAACTGAATGGTGCCCAGCTACCAGTACCTAACTGTTCTTACAAGGGACACAATAGGTAGAATGGGAGAAAAGGTAGGAACAAAACTCAAATTCATTAAAAAAAAAAAAAAATGTCAGACCTAGTGGATTAACAGAGAGTAGACGAACGTGAGACTATCACCCCAAAAAAACCCTTTGAAGTTAAAATTGAAGCCAGTTCTGCAGATCACCTTTCAGACACATAACAGATTGGCTTATAAAATAAGTAATATCACCCAGGAGTAATATGCTCCCTCAAACAATTAACTATATGAGACCACAGAGTCAACAGGCAAGGAGGGGAAGGGAAGCTAGATTAATGGAAACAGGACAAGCAGAATAGAAATATGGAGAACACTGATGCATTACAAAAACTGTAACCAATGGTGTAGAACAATTTGTATAAAAATCATTAAAGGGAAATATAATCTGCTGTGTAAACTTTCACCTAAAACACAATAAAAAATTTTTTTTTTAAAGAGAGAGAAGCTTCCTTGAAAGGCAGTACTGCTACCCACGTTGGGTGATCTCATTGTGTTCTGTTTTGTTTTTGGAAGGGAGAACAGTGGGAACTTTTAAAGAGGAGTGTATAGAAGTAAAAATAATACAATAATTGCTGATAAATTTGACTACCTACTGCCAGTTACCATTGTATATACTTGATACAAATTAGCTCATTGAACTTCCACAGCCATCCAGATGACTCTGGACTTAATTAACAACTATCATATATGACAGAGAAGAACTGCTCGTTGGAGTTTCCTAGGTTGGAATCTTTATGGAAGCAGATTGCTGTACCTTTCTCTTGTAGACTGTCCAGTGGGTTCGAACGAATGATCTTTCGGTGAGTGGCTGAGCACTTCACCAACTGCTGCATGGGAGAAAGATACAGCAATCTGCTTCCAGATTCCAGCGTGGCCAGAGGAACCGAGAGGCCCAGTGACTGCCTGTCCATCTAGGTGGATGGACTCCAGCTTCTTGCTACCAACAAGCACTTCCACGGCTGCATAAACACTGCTTTTACTTCCTTAAGAAGCAGAACCATGCCACGTGCTAAAAGCTGTATGCGCCTCTTCTCCTTCTCCCCATCCCAACAATCCATGCAGATCCATACAGGTTATCACTTGTCCTGTATCATCTCATATATGGGACAGCTCCTTCTTCTAGGAGGTCCAAGGTTTGAGCAGTTCTCAAAGGAGCCTTACCCCCATTAACATGCACACATATCACTGAAAGAAACCAAACTGACTGCTGTCAACTCCAATTCATAGCAACTCTACAGGACAGAGGAGAACTGCCCCATAGGGTTTCCAAGGCTATCGTAGGCTGCTACACCTGCCTCCTGTGTGGAGTCTTCAGTGGATTCGAATCACCAACCCTTAGGTTAGCAGCCAAACACTTAACTACTTTGCTACCAGGGCCCCATACATCAGACAGCGACCTGTTGGTAAATGCAGAATTTGACTCAGCACATCTCAGACGGAGGCTAAGCTTCTGTGTTTTTCACATGCTTTCAGGTGATGGCAATGTCGCCAGTCCGTGGACCAGTCTCTGGGTAGCTAAGATGGTTCTGAAACTTGATGGCACAGCAGAATCACTCGAGGCATTTTACAAACACCGATGCCGAAGGCATTCTGACTTAGCAGGTCTAGGGTGCGGCCTTGGGATCGGGACTTTTTGTATGGTAAAATACATACCCAGTCAACCCACTGCTGTTAAGTCGATTCCAACTCACAGTGACCCCATAGGACACAGCAGAACTGCCCCATAGAGCTTCCAAGGAGCACATGGTGAATTTCAACGAATAACCCTTTGCTTAGCCACCCTAGTAATTAACCACTATACCACCAGGTTATATAACATAAAATTTAGCATTTTAACTTTTTTTTTAAGTATACAATTGAGTAGCATTAATTATAGCCACAATGTTGGGGAACTATCAACATTAGTTACTTCCAAAACATTTTCAGCTCCTCAGACAGAAACACTGTACCCATTAAACAGTATCTTCTTCAATCCTACCCTAACCCCAAAACTTCTTTCATCTCTATGCACTGCCTATTGCAGATATTTCTATGGGTGGGACTGTAGGTGACAGGACTCCCCTTCCCCCATCCCTGTAAGCACCTAATCCCCTCCTCTTCCTCTCTGCAACCTCATGCACTGGCCATAGTCTAGTCTCAAGAAAGAATCTTTTTTTAATATATATATACATATAATTGTAAAAAACAGAGAACGTGTCACAAATTTACATGTCATCCTTGGGCAGGGGCTATGCTAATCTTCTCTGCATCGTACCAGTTTTTTTTAATGTATCTTATTTTCAATTAAGAGCAATTTTACAACACCATATAACACTCAGAACTTTCACTCCTATTCTGTTCTAGCTGTCGTCCTCTTCCATGTCCCTCTCCCATGACAGCAATGGTTCCTCTTTTGTCTGCAACTTCCTGTGACCTTTTGACCAAGGCCTGGCTCCCCTCACCCAATCATCACGGCTCCTGCTGACAGTCTCACAGACAACCCTGTGCACATGTTTAAAGGTTTGCTCATCTCCAGCCTCATTCTATGTTTTACGTAGTCCAGTCCAGTCTTTGTCCAGGGAGCCAGCCCCAGCACTGGATGCAATTTGGAGTTAGAAAGTCTGGGGGCCACGCTCCCAGGGTGCCTTCCACTCAGAGATACCCTCAAGTGTGGTCTTTGGTAGAGTTCTGGCTCTGCCCTCTACTCCATCATGCACTACGTTGGGGGCTCCACTCCCGGCACCCCCTCCAGTCAGTGGTGGTGGCCGGGCATCACCTAGTTTTCCTGGTCCCACGCTGACGTGGACTATGGCTCCTGTGCGTCATTCCAATTTTAGCATTTGTGCTGCTGCAGCAAGCACTCAGGAAAGAATCTTATGAAATCAAAGCTCCGACGTAAACAACAGATCCATTTCAGAGCCTCAGCCTTTCGCAGAATTTCACTTAAACTTCAGAAAGGATGTTTTCCGGGGAAATATTAGGTATTAGCTTACAAGGAACGTGCACTCTTGGGACCAAGGGACCTCAGTGGGATCTTGGGAAGCCACCCCACAACTTGCTGGTTCCTGTGCCAACTCAAAACAGCAGGTACGTCTGTGCCTGCTATGTCGACCGTCACATGGAGGGTCTTCCTCTTTTTCACGGATCCTCTCCTTTAGCAAGGCTGATGCCCTTGGTGTGGTCATGGATTTCATTTGGGTTAAACACATTATTTAAGGTTAAGTTTATCTGACTTTCTTTTATTTTTTTGTTCCTTTTTAAATTGTGACTCCTAGGAAATTTTACACGACATGCATGGCTCACACTCGATTTTTTAACAAGACCAAGTCTTGCCATCCTCACTTCGAGCATTCTGGTTGGATTTTCTCTCAAGACAAACATCTACTGAGCACATTTTCTGTGGCCGGAACAGTGGGCATACCAAGGAGAAGGAGATACAAGCTGCACCCTCAGACTCACAGCTGAGTCAGGTCAAAGGTGTGGGTTAATTGTCATGGAGAAGAGAAACGTGGGCAGGAGAGAAGAGAAGAATAGGGGTGCATTTTATAGACCATGTGTCCCCAACATGGCTACTGAGCACTTGAAATACAGCCAGTCCAAACTGAGATGTGCTACTTAAGTGTGAAATAAAAGGTCCCTGGGTGGCACAAACAGTTTGTGCTTAACTACTCACCTAAAGCTTCAAGCCTACCCAGCAGCCCTACAGTATAAAGGCCTGATGATCTACTTCTGTAAAGATTACTGTCAAGATTATAGCTATATTACTAACCCTATGGAACAATGCTACTCTGTCCTATAAGGTCACTATGCCTCAGAATTCATTCAATGGCCATGGGTTTCACTTGGGTTAAACAAAACACATTATTTACGGTAGTTTTTATTTTTTGTTGACTTTTTAGATTGTGGCTCCTAGAAAATGTTAAACTATATATATGGTTCACACTCTATTTTTAGTGAGCAGCACTGTTCTAGAAAAGACATTTAAGCCCGGTTTGCAGGTAGGGGAGAGGCAATCACGGAAAGCTTTCTGGAGGAGTTGTCACTTGAGCTAGTAAGAAATCAGCATTGACTGGGCGGCTTGCTATGTGCTTGGAATTTTGAAACATGTTTTCTAATTTAATCTTAAATAACTGAGCTGTTAGAATTTTATTCCTGTTTTTTCATACCAAATCTCCAGGGTGTGAAGAGGTTCAGCAATTTGCTCCAGATCGTACGGTAGTCAGCAGTAAAGACAGGGTGGAAACCCCGAACCCCACAAGACCTGCAGGCAGATGTAGTGAAGGAAAAGTAAGTGCCCCCTCCTTTGCCTCCCCCCAACACCCTTCAACACAGAAGGCATGAGAATAGGCCAGGGCTTTGTTTCAGCTTCCTCCATCATGACAAGGTTAAAATTCAACTGGCTGAGTAGCTACTTGAGTTGCGTAATTTACAGAAAAATCAAATTATGTCGAGGCCTCCTATAATTGAGGGTGATCAGGAAATAGCTCTCTGAAAATGGCAGATTGTACAGCTGTGCTGCCATCTGGAAATTGCCGGGGTCATTCTGTCACCACAATGCCCTTCTCCCATTGAAATCTGCCAGATTATACTCATACAGACGGACACAGAGAAGTCCCATTAAGGCACCGGGTTTAGCGTCCAGATTTGAATACATCTGTTTCAATTCAGCTCCTGAAACAGAACCGACAACTTCCTGCAATGCAAACCTGATTTACCTGCGGCTCTAAGGACGAGAGCAAAGCTATGACACTAACATTACCCAGACACAGGACCTTCTGTGACAACTGTTAGTGAGACACTCGGCTAGGCACTATGACAAACACGACCACAGGAGGCTTTTAAAACTTAAAATTGTGTCTGTCCATTTTCCAGGATAGAGGTTATGTGTATAACCATGCTCACACACTTGCACACACATACACTCATGCACACACACGTGCACCCACACACGGAGGCATTCATGGCCTTATAAACAAGTGCGTCAAGCTCACTAATCAACACAGACCCTGCCAAACACAGATCATAAATCAAAATGGTTAGGAAATGTTTATCATGAATAGCTAGTAGCTTCCAGGCAGGAAGACATCATCTATCTTATTATTATTTAACAAAATCCCAAATGCGCATCTGCAAATGTCTGAGCCCACGGTGGAGGGCCACAGCAAGATCCAAGGCCCCTGAAGAAAAGGTCCCTCTTACTAAACTCAACCCATATCACAGATGCCCACTGATTAACACCAGCAATGCTCCTGGCACTGTTCAAGGTACTCTGCATACATGCTTTCAAATCCTCACAAATCTCTGATAGTTGTAGCTTGCTCTCATTTTACAGATAAGGAAACTGAGGTTTGAGAAGGTTCAGTAACTGCCCTAAGCCACACTGCTGGGCTGGGATTCCCCAGGTCCTTGAAGCACCCAGTTCTCTCCTCTGACCCAAACGGTGCCTGACTCCTGAGTCCCCATCTGCTCCAGCCTGATTGGAAATCTGACCAAGGCAGCTTTCCTGGTTCAAGAATAATGGAGCTGCTATCCACCGTGAAAGAGGCAGCCCGTCATCCCTGGTTTTTGCAATAGGCCTCACTCATCTATTGTAATGTGCAATTAATAATGAAGCATTCTCCCAAGTGCTGTGTTTAAGATCAGGTTAATGTAATATTTCATCTTTGCCAGCCAGCTGCCGTTCTGCTAGGCTGACAGTAAGTAATATCTTTGCGTAAGGAACCAGTCTACAACTAAATCAATTAATCCCTCTTTGGCTGGTAGACAGCTGTTGGGTCAAAGCAAGATAATTAGATGAACTCGTCATTTACCAGGTGGCTGGTAATGAAGGGATTAATTGACCAGAGTTGGGGACTGGACAACGTCTGTTCTCTCTGGCCTTCCCCCGTCTGCCGGCCCACTCAGCATCATTCTTCCGGAGCACCGCTATGGGAGGCAGAGCCTTTGTCCTCTTTCACATTTTCTCGAAGACGGTGGCTGACCCTTCAGAAGTGCTCATCTGACACCTGGTACAGAACAAGTCTGGGTTCTCCTTACGGGATCAAGACAGGAACAGTTCATGTGTCCCCTTCACGGGGTACCTCCTGATGCTATGTTTGGGGTCTCTGTATATTGGAGTTTAGCTTTTGAAATTTGTCCACATAATACTGGCTGACTCTCCAGCACACAGGACATCAGACCTACAATGACTGACAATTAAGTTTGGGAACTGATCCCAGAAAAAGTGCTACCTACCTTATTGCTAAGTATCACTACTGTCACCTTTGAAATACTCCCATGAGGAAGCTATGCACCGATGCTAGCACCTCGTCAACCCTTCAAAGCAATTTGGAATGCTTTCTGGAATGGCCATCAGAGTTGTCTTGCATTATCCCTGATGTCCTGAAGGTGATCAAAATGTCTTCCTTTCAATATTGCCTTTATCTTTGGATAAAGGCAAAAGTCATTGGGGGCCAGATAAGGTAAGCAGGAAGGGTGCTCCAATATAGTTAGCTGTTTATTGGTTAAAAACTCCCTCACTGACAACTATACAATTAAGTTCATGACCTTGCCACTGTGCCACTGTGTGCAATGGCCACTCCAGAAAGAGTTCCAAAATTGCTTTGAAGGGTGGACTAGGAACTGGCATTGGTGCATAGCTCCCCAAGGGGTGTGCTTGGAAGCGATATTCAGTGATATTTGGCAATGAGGTACGCATCACCTAGAACAACTAAATTTGTGGACATGTCAGACCTTACATAATCTTAGCAGAGAAGAAGAAAAGTCATCTCCCTGCTCTGAAGGATGAAGGTATGTGCCAAAAATTAACAGTGGGAGTTCATACCTAAAGACAGTACAAATTAGGGTGAACAACCTCAGTGGATATGCTCTTAGCTTCTTTTTGCATCATGGGTTATTATCAGAATAGAATCAGGGGTTTTTAGAACAGGGGGTGCTCCTTATAGATCCTTTACCCAATGCTCTGGCTGACCATTAGAATCAGGGCACTGTGGGAGTCTCTGGGGTGGAGGAGGGGTGCTGTTGTTAACTAAAAAGTTGAAAGTTCAACTCCACCCAGAGGCACCTGGGAAGAAAGGCCTGGCAATCCACTTTTGAAAAATCAACCACTGAAAACCCTACAAAGCACAGTTATACTCTGACACTAGTAATAGGGTACCATAAGTCCAAGTCCACTCAGTGCCAACTGGTTATCTTTGTTGTTTTATTATGTTTTTAGGGAACTTTGAAGTGTACCAAATCCTTAGCCCTATCCCCCACGAGTTAAAACTGCATCACTAGGGCTAAGGCACAGACGGGCTCGCTGAGCACTGGGTACAAGTGATTAGCAGCCACAGAGCTGAACTACTAATATGGTTCATCATCTTCATTTTACAGATGAGGACACTGAGGCCAAGGAGGGGACATCCTTTGCCTTACTGAAGCAGAAGTCCAGCACCCACTAGACAGGCTGGTTCCTACAGCATCCTCTCTCCCCTCAGGACCACCAATCCTGTTGGCAAGATAAAGGACGAACTCTAAGGAACAGCAGAAAAGACCTTGTCCACTGACTACCAGTCCACCTTCCCTGCCTCCTGTCCAGTCAGCTCTGGGCATGCTTCCTCCTTCCAGGCCCCAGCCCCCAGGGTTGTCTGAATGTGCGGTGGGATGTCCCACCTGTGCTGTTCCTTCTGTCTGCTCCCTCATCTCTGTCTGGTTGAGTCTGATGGAGCTTCAAAGGCCTGGCCCGAACACCATCTCCTCCACAAAGTCCCCCACTGTGCCCAGCTCCTCAAGGGGTTAATAACACACTCCTGACCCTCTTGCACAACTTTGTGAAAAGCTTCCATCCAATTATATTACCTAGATGCTTCTCTTCCTCATGTCTTTTCTTAGTCTACACTTTAAACAAGGAGCCCTGGTGGTGGTGTGGTGAAAAGCTATGTTTGCTATACAAAAGGTCAGCAGTTCAAATCCACCCTGGCAATTCTATGGGGCAGTTTTATTACATCCTATCATGTCGCTATGAGTCGGGACTGACTTGACGGCAGTCGGTTTGATTTTTTGGTTTGGTGGAGCAACAATGCACTCACTGCTCAGCTGCAAAGCCAAAAGGTTGGTAGTTTCAGCCCACTCAGCAGCTCCTTAGGAAAAAGATCTGGCAATTTGCTCCATAATGTTACAGCCTAGAAAAATCCTATGGGGCAGTTCTACTCTGCCACATGGGGTTGCTATGAGTTGAAAATGGACTTGATAGCATCTGACAACATTCCACAAATGTCTACATTCAGTGCATTCTAAAATTTAGCACTATTACGAGTAATAACACATCTAGAACCACTGAACCAATGGTGTCTACACCTCACCCAAGTATGCTACCCAACAGCAGAGGTCTTGAGGAAGACTCCTGCTCAGCCTGGCTCCAACTAGATGACAAAAGCCTCTCCTTGACTGTAGCAAAGATCAGGTTCTGTAAGCAAAAGGCAAAACTGATTGTTTATTGGACAACTACTGTGTGTTCTACAGCTCTGTTGGTGCTACGGTTAAGTGCTCAGCCGCTAATCAAAAGTTCGGCAGTTCAAACCCCTCAGCTGCTCCCAGGAAGAAAGACGTGGGACTTCCATAACACCGATTACAGCCTTGGAAATCCTATAGAGCAGCTCTGCTTGTCCTATAGGGTCATTATCAGTTGGAATCCACTTGATGACGACACGCTTCCACCTTCATTCCACACTACAGCACACCATCCCATCAGCACCATCTCTTAACCACAGGCTTTGCTCATCTACTGTAATTTGCAATTAACAATGAAGCATTCTCCCAAGTGCTGTGCTTAAGATCAGGTTAGGGTCATATGTTCTCTTTGCCAACCCTGACTTTGGGAATTTTACCACTGGGCCTGAGCACATCCCAGGCATCAGCTGGATTCACCAGGAATATGAACCTGGAGGAAGCATTTTTCCACCTGAGAAAGACAAAGCAATAGGGTCTAATCCACCTACACAATCCAGCTGGGTCATACAGGCCCGGTTCTACTACCGCAGAGCTATGTAACCTTGACACATTGCTCAAGCCTTGTGAGCCTCAGTTAACTTAGCTGACAAATGGGGTTATAAGATGCCGTCTGTCTTAGTTTGGCAGTGTTTCCATAAGAGAAATACAAAGTGAGTGGCTTTAAATAGCAGAAAACGATCGCCTGACAGTTCTGGAGGCTGAAAGTCCAAACAAGGGTTTGGACTATGTCAAGTCCTTCCTTGTGGGTGGTCCCAGGTGTTTCTTTGTTCCTTAGCTTGTAGACAAGCTAATGGCATCACCTGATGCCTGTCATCCCTCATGTATGTGCATCTATATCTTTCTCATAAGTCAGAAGAGAAGAGATTTAGAAACCACTGTACTCAGGGACGGTTCTAATTAACATTAAAAAGAAAGCCCTCTTTCCAAATAGGATCACATCGACAGACACAGAGGTTGGGATTCCAACACATATTGGGGGACAGAGAGAGGTAGCCACAAACACCTTTGCACCAGGGTTGTTGTGGGTTAAATGAGATGTCTAGAACACTCGCCAACAGTATTAAACACCCCATAAGGATTATCTTTGCTACCTTACTCGTTCTCACCCCATCCTTCCTACCTTCCTTTTCTCTGTCCTAGCCAGCCTCCCTCTGGAGCCCAGCCCCATTGAAGGCTGCCACACCTTCCTCCTGTGGAGGAGCTGGTGAATTCTAACTACCAATCTTCCAGTTAGCACCCGCATGCTTGACTACTGTGCCACCAGGGTCCCTTTGGAAGGACATCTTTGTTGCTTCCAATTTCTGGCAATAATGAATAAAGCTGCTACAAACACAGCCGTAGAAATCAGGCCATTCTCAGCACCCTTGAGGCATTTTTTCTACTGGTTGATTTTCCTGCATAATGGTCAAGTGCTACGTTTGCTAACCAAAAGGTCAGCTGTTCAAATCTGCCAGGTGCTCCTTGGAAACTCTATGGGGCAGTTCTACGCTGATCTATAAGCTCGTTATGAGTTGGAATAGACCTGAAACCAGTGGGTTTATTTTTTATTGATTTTATGAATTTTTTTTCTCAAATAGTTTACTCAGAATTATGCCACTAGATCCCTTGATCATGAACTAGTTCCCAAAGATCTCCAGGAAAGCCCGTGGACAACTTGATCTCTAGTGAACCCTACACCAGCCTCCTTGACTTGCGGGCAAGTGGTGACTCACAGAGACCCCGCGGGTGCAGGGTCAAACCACACGCCATGGGGTGTTGAAGGCTGTGATCTTCAGAAGCAGATCACCTGGACTTTCTTCTGAGGCACCTCCAGGTGGACTTGAACCACCAGCCTGCTGGTTCCCAATAGAGCACTTAGCTGTTGTCCCCACCTAGTGACTCACATCTTAGAAACTGACAGATAGCCCCTGGGCTGTGCATCTGTCTTCCTGGAACACAGTAATCACAGAGCACGTGTAAAATCTAAAGAAAGAACCAGGCAGGGCAGGTCTAAACCACATGAGGGATGCTGTGAAGATTTCAGGGAACACGCCAGAGGACCCTGCAGGTGGGCGAGGCAGAAGGACAAGCCGTCTCGCCCTCGCTGGCAGTTGGGGGCAATTATGCCCTATTAATGGCTGACGAGGCAGCTCTCTGCCTTGGGAGCCCAAGTAGAGCCAGGGCGGCCCGCAGATGTGCTCGGCCCACAAGTATGCAGTTGGCAATTTCTGAACTCTCTGTGACTTGGCGACAGCTGATCTGATCGGCAATTAAGTTTTATTTTGGGGCCAGGGAGACAGCAGAGAACCAGGAAAATTACAAGACATCGGAGTGCAGTTTTTTCTAAGAATATCAATGGCAAACTTTTTTTAAACTATTTTTTTTTTTTAATGGCTGGAGCTTTGCAGGGCACTAAAATAAGAAAACCCTGGACACTGAAAGCAGACTATGGCCAACGTTCCCAAGGGGCGTTTAAGCCTTTGTCCAATGAAAATTCAGGGTTGTCTTTTGTTCCTGTTGTTCTGGAAGGGGGATGGACGGGAGAGGACCTGCCAGGAACAGAGAATGTCGCTAGTAACAAGGAGTACAGCAGAGAGGTACAAAACAAAAACAAACAAAACACAGAAAGACCAGGGATGCAGTCGGTCCTGGGCTTGAATCCTCACAGAGCTTCTTAACAGCTGTGTGGCCTTGGGCAAACTGCAGGACCTTCTTGGCCTCAGCTCCCAAATACATGAAACGGGGGTATAATACTGTTACAGACTGAACCGCATCCCCCCCCCAAAAGATACAATGAAGTCCTAACCTGGTGGCTTGATGGGTCAGACCTACAGCTGCTAACCAAAAAGGTCAGCAGTTCCCATCCACCAGGAGCTCCCGGGAAATGCTCTAGGGCAGTTCTACTGTGTCCTGTAGGTTTGCTGTGAGTGAGAATCGACTCAACAGCAGTGGATTTTTTTGCTGTGGTTGTTGTTAACCCTGTAAATGTTACATTCTTTGGGAACAGGTCTTTCAAGATTCTATCTGTAAATGAAGAAGTAAAGCGGGTCCTAATCCCATTTGGGAAACCCTGGTGGCATAGTGGTTAAGTGCTGCAGCTGCTGACCAAAAGGCTCGCAGTTCAAATCCACCAGGCACTCCTTGGCAACTCTATGGAGCAGTTCTACTCTGTATCAGTCAGAGTCGACTGAATAGCAATGGGTTTGGTTTGGATTTTTAATTCTATTTGAGTGGTGTCCTATAAAAGAGACGCAGAAGAGGGCCACATGACAGCTAAGGAGTTATCTTGTAGCTGTAAGCCAAGGAACGCCTGGAGGCACCAAGAGCTGGCAGAAACCAGATAGGGCCTCCCCCCACCCCCCAGAGGGTCTCTAGCAAGAACAAGGCCTGGCTGACATCCTGAATTCAGATGCTCAGCCTTCTGAACTCTGAGACAATCTATTTCTGTTCTGATAAGCCACCTAGTTTGTGGCATTCTGTAGTGGCAGCTTGAGGGAACTAATACAAACACTTATCTCCAGGCTTACTGTAAGACTAGACAGAAGCTTTTCAGGATTTGCATTGTATCTGGCATACAGCAACTAAGGCTGTGCCTTCCAAGGTTGGTTTCTTACCACCTAAGACAAACAGTTCCTGTTTTCGCCACAATATGAAGGGGAAGCTCCATCTCCGGAGCACTTTGGCCTCTACCAGTTAGATGGCCCCTCACCGCCTCTGTGATAACATCACTCCAGGCTTGGCAGAATGAGCAATCAAACCCAATCAGGGACAAAGTCAATACAAGTTCAAACTAAACTCAAACAGGAGCCCTCGCTTCCTTCTCTCTTCTTAACATTCCGGCCTGGCACAGCTCAAATGATCACCAAGACAGTGACCATGAACTTGGCGTGGGAGGAGAAGCGAACTGTGGCTTGTAAAGGAAACCAGCCTAAGAGAAAACATCCCGAGGAAACAGGGTGACTTTCCTGAAAGGATATCTCCCCGCTGGTTCCCGGCTGAGGGGGCCAGACAGCTCACCCAAGACATAGAGGATGATGAGTCACTCCCCTCCATGCTCTCACGGATGACACCCACCGCTGCCTCTCCAACTCCACCCCTCCCAAACCCTACCAACTGCCAATAAGTAAACCTGGACTCATAGAGACCCCACGTGTATCAAACTAGAACTGTGCTCTATAGGTTTTCAACAACGATTTTTTTTTCTTCCAAAACAGATCACCAGGCCTTTCTTCCAGTGCACCTGTGAGTGGACTCAGGCCTCCCTTGCAGCCAAGCATGTTACCCATTCGTATCACCCAGGGATGCCCCTGACCCCTCACCTACTGCTAAATGAGGATTTCACCTAGACAACACTCAACACTATCTGAAGGAAAACAGTCGCCTAACTAGAAGGCTCAGAGGCCACCTTGCTGGCACTCATTCATGACAACCCTGGACAAGGAGAGTAACCAGACATGTAGGACCAAGCCCACGTGTGCTGTTCACACCTGTGTGCCCACTGTGTAGCGCTGGGCTACACAAAGAGACACTCAGTTATGGCTGATGAACAGACAGTGAGGGAAATAATGAATCCATGACCAGGGTAACTCCATGGGAGGTACCAGGCAAGGCACATCACCTCTGGCAACCCTGCAGGGCTCGAGTTGTCAGTTACCATTCGAGTTGGTTCCAACTCACACAGATCTCATGTCTAACGGGTTGCAATGGTGCCCAGTCCGTGTGCCACCTTCGTGACTACTGCTACATTTGAGCTTGTTGTTTTGGCTTTGGCAACAGTTTTCCCTTGTTTTCTCTGACCCTCTGCTTTACCAACTATGATGCCTTTTTCTAGAGACTGGTTTTCCTGATGGCATGACGGCCACAGTAAGCAAGCTAAAGTCTCTCCCTCCTCACTTCCCAGGACCCTGAGGGTGGGTATTATGAAGGCCATGTGATAAGGAGGGAAGGCAGTCACAGAGCAGCTAAGCAACTGGCCTATAGCCACCCAGCTAGTAAATGGTGAAGGTGGCTTTGAACCCAGTCTGGCTCTGAAGCCAAGGTTTCGGCTACAGAAGCCACCTTGATGGCCATCATATCAACACATCACAGCTCTACTGCCCCAACATTTCAGAATGGCTTCATGCTCCCAACGTTCCAGAGAAATTTTCTGGTTGCAAAAACTGACCCCCGAACAAAGAGACTCATCATGCAGTCAAAGTTAAACGATTAGCTATAGGTGAAGTTCAAAGGTGAACCCGGGCCTTCACGGTTTCAATGACAGATATCTGGGGGCATGTGCCACAGGCCAGGCCCTGGGTTAGGTGCTGGGCATGCAGTACAGGTGAACAAGACAGGCACAGCCCGTGGACT